>CP092090.1:31733567-31931067 GCA_029203775.1 Neoneuromus ignobilis
AGAAAACATATTTTTGAAGTTGTATTGAAATATTTAAATATATGATATATATTTTTTCAAATTATGTATACATTTATTTATTTAAATTTATATGATTGATCTACTCATATAAAATGTATGTAAGTAGAATAAATAAAAATTGTAAATACAAAAATGTCGTTAAACTATAATTGGTAAATGAATTTATTATTTATTAATTTAATTAATAAAAAATCTCTCTCTCTCTCTCTCTCTCTCTCTCTCTATATATATATATATATATATATATATATATATATACATATATGTATGTATGTATGTATGTATGTATACAAAACTAAATATATATGTATACATCACATATCATACACCACACGTTTTTCCTTTTATATTATTTTTTATTGCATCGAGAAAAAACTATGTACCAACATGCAACTCTCCAAATTAATAAACTAATTAACCAGCCTTGAAAATGTTTCTAAATTTATTTACGACCAAATTAAGTATCATTTCATATAACGTTCCGTACTTTTTCAGAATATGAATTTATTAAACACATTAGTTTTCATTGTATGTAGTTAGCTTACATTTCGAATAAATAAGTACAATTTTAATAAATTTATTGATTATTCCTAAGAGACTTACTCAATGTACTATACAAAATAAATAGCATTAAAGCTTAAAAATATTATTGAAGTTTGGAATTTTAATTGTTATATGTATATATATGTATATATACATGTATATATATATATATATATATATATATATATATAAACGAAACTTATAAAATTTAAAATACGTATCAACACTAATTTGTTCATAAAATATGTTTTGTGATAATAATTTTAATAAATAAAACATCAAAATATATCATATGTTAGAAAATACAAATTATTTTTTTTTTTATTTTTATATTATATATATCTATATATATATATATATATATATATATATATATATGTATGTATGTATCTAAAATATTTTATTTCATTAAAATAATATTTCGAAATTGTAAATTTTTGTACGTACGTTACCTATACTTTTAATGATTTTTAAATTACACTTACAAAATTATTATATATATATATATATATATATATATATATATATATATAAATCATTAATTAAAAATAACCCTTTCATTATTCCAAAATAATTACTATCTCAATTACTCAAAATTACTAACAAATTGCATTCCTATCCGAATGACCTTATTTTAATATTGTTAATTGAAGCTATAAGAAAAAATGTTCTTTTTTCTTAATAACACGTCATAATATCAACAAAGTTAAGGCGTTATTATATAAAATAATATGTCCAATCTGAAGTTAGATGCTATAAAAACGCGAAGGTAATTTAAATGGATTGTTAACATGTTTTTAGCGATATAAAATATAACTATAATTTATCATTTAATATGTTATTATGTGCTTAAAATATACCATTATGTCTACTAAGATAAAAAGGTAATACACTTTATTACTTTCAAACAGGCACACAGTGTCCGAAAACGATCGGAAAACAAATTATCTCAATTTTTTATATACTTTATGTAAAAATATGATATATATATATATATATATATATATATATATATACTTTTTAAGAAATCAAAATATTATACTGCTATTTTTAGATATAATAACTTTACTGCTAAAAATATTAGAACAATGAAATAAAAATAATAGTTTTCAAATATTATCTTTTTGCACAACAAGCGAAACGAATATACAATTTGTTTCAAATAAATAATTTGATATATTTATTCTATATAACTGTTTTTGGTACTATTTTAATAACTTTTCAATTTATCTAAATGAGTCATTCTCTTCTATACCACCAAATTTTATAATAGCATTACAAAACCACTTATTGTTGATTTTGTTCGTTAATGCTCATTTCTATGGCCATGCCATCATCATTAAACCGTTACATAAATGATGTTAAATGGTGGTATTATCGACAAAATATTCATTGTGAATAGAGTAAATATAAGTACAATAGTTATTTAATATTTTTTTAAAGTCTTGTAGTGTTTAATTGAATTTGTCATAGTATTATACATTTTTTATTAAAGAGAATTTCCACAGTACGAAAACAAATCTATTGTATAGTAACAAAAATATTAAATAATATTCTTAATTAAAAGAAAAACACTCGCGTATATAACTAATTTCCACTTGATTTATATTTGAAAAATACATATAAATATTACTATTATAAATTACTGGAAATTGTTTTTAATTTTTTATTAAATATAAATCATTTTTATTTATATGTGTTATCAAGTAATTAATTAAATATATATATATATATATATATATATATATATATATATGTAATTTTTCATATACAGACGTTTTCAAAAACGTTTTTAGCATTAAAACATTTGCAGACAGTAAGATAAAAATAAAAAACACAACTTGTATAATGGTATTTATAATAGCTTTAAAAAATACTGCTCGTTAACAAGGTATTCTTCAAATATATCTTGAAGATGATATTTATAAGAATATACTCAACTCATTATTTAATACTTATAGTTCTTAAATTGATCATTTCAATTTAAAATTAAAAATAAATAATTTTTTTTTAAGTAAAATATAAAAATATGTCTACTTTTATAGTTAATTTTTTATGTCTTATTTTTATTCTTTTTTTAGTAATTTTATAATTTACTATTAATATTTTTTAATTCAAAATAGAACTTTTTTCTAATAATAGGATTGACAGTACTCAGTATAAAATATTTATTTTATTGTTCTTAAAGCGTATTTTCAATTTTAAGCTTATTATTTTATTTAAATAATATCTTCAAAAGATTATTATACAAATATAACTATTATTATAGATATTATTATTAAAAATAATAATATATATATATATATATATATATATATATATATATATATATATATATGAGTGACTAGTTGTAAATATTTTTTGTATTTATTTTATTTTTTATTAAAAAATAAATTGGTTTCATTACTAAACTAACTGTAATGGTAAAATAAAGTAATTATTAATAATTAATTAGTTAAAAATCATTACTAATTCTGTTAATTTTTTTTAAAAAAAACGAAGAACAAAAATATGTTATAAGTGAAAAAGTTTTATTATAATCTACAAGTTTTAAATATATCTTAAAATGTTAATGTATGAAAGTTTTTACATGAAAAATATTTTACTTTAACACATATTTTTATTATGATAACATACCGTAATAAAAAAGTGTCACGGCCCATCATTCTTAATGTGTTATGACACGCATAAAAATACTAAACATTTAACATAAATCGTTTCAAAAGTGTCTAACGCTACAAAGTATTTTTCTAACATGAAATTTTTATATCCAAGTCTGTGTTAAAACAATTGAGGATCGCTGGTAAATGTCTAAAGTTGGAGCGCGTACTCCAAAACAGATTCGTCTGGCCGTTATGCATTATTTAACATTCACTTTTCGCCCTTCGCACTACACGGCCATTCCAACTCGCATTATTTCTCTGTGTTTTCTGTATAACGTCTCCTTTGAGAAGGGTTATAATTGTAGATTATTAATTTAGAAATGACTTTACGGTAACACCATGACAGACGTTCCGACAGAAATATAAACGAATGTGAATGCGTCAAGTTATGTTTAATTTTATTGTTTCATATAAAAAAGTACTTTTTTGTTACAGTACATTTTTAACATGTTTTACTGTTCACGAGGAAAAAAAATGAAACGGACTTTTGAAATTAACGAATGAATTACGTAGAAAATTGAGAAATTTAAATTGTTTTAAAAATATCCAACAAAATTCTTTTATTAAATTTATAAATTATTGTTAGGTTTCAATCATTAGTAACGAAAAATTCTGTCAAGAAAATGTGAAATAATTTTATTTTCTGATTAGTAATTAATATATTAAATTTTTTTTAATCATTATTATCATATATACTTACCTTCATTTCTAAACAGTAATCAAATAACAATGATTTACATTTCTTAATTAAAAATAATAAAAATATTATATGATTCTATTTAAAATTGATTGTCAAAATATTTTTTGTAATCATGTATTATTTAGAATAAATAAAAAACTAGATAAATTAATAAAGAAAGTAATGTGTGAATGTGTGTGTGTGTGTATGTGTATATATATATATATAATTAAATAAACTATAACTTTTTTTTATATTTATATATAATTAATAAACAAAGCAATATATTCATCCACGACGACTGTTTGATTTGATAACAATTCTTCAACGAGTAAAAAAATAATTGTAATTGAAAATGTTATCTTATTCATTTTACTTAGCAACCTATCTTCTCTTAATTCTGTAAAATAATGAAAATACTGAAATTAAACAATTTTAAAGAGAAAAGAAAGAATGCCAAACATTTTCCTACCTGTGAAGTGTTTTAGAAGTGGAAAATATCTAAAGATAACTTGAACGGAAAGAATATTATTTGAAAACATTGAAAGAAAAAGAGAGTAATTTCTTTTAAGCAGGTAATGTGAAATATATAATATATATATATATATATATATATATATATATGTAGTTTCTTAGAGAATACTATTTTACAGAATCATATACGTTTTTTAAAATATCTAAGATGTTTCGTCAATTGTACCAATTTCCATTTTCTCGCAACAAGAACATTTTCAATGAAATAATTTTCAGTTCACTATAATTATTTCGCAGTCTTTGTTAATGCTTATGTTTCATAATGCAGGTGTGTGTGTGTGTGTGTGTGTGTGTGTGTGTGTGTGTATATATATATATATATATATATATATATATATATATATATATATATAAACACAGATCTATTTAAAATAACGTCTTTTTAAATTTAAATGTTAACGTTGATTAATTTAAAACAATAAATAGCAGATCATTTTCTTCTTTAAAAAAGTTATTGATTTTTATTTTAAGTATTAACAGTAATTTATTATTTCTGTTGTTATGGAATTTTAATGAAATTCCATAAGACAGAAGTAAATATTTTTATAAGATAAAAAATATGTAAATACAAATTTACAACAATATTATAAAAACAATAATATTTTTGGATAATAATGTGCTATGACGTTAATATATACTTTTAAGCGAAACGGTACTTTTAATTTCAAGTCGATAATAATTATTTTCCTTTCTGTTCAAGCATCTATTGAAAAAACATTAGATCGCATTTTTATTTTTTTAAAGCAAAAGATAATGCAGATTAATCTGATTTCAACAAATCGGATTTATATTCACGTACATACATACATATATATATAAATATATATATATATATATATATATATATATATATATACACCTAGTTGTTTACAGAATTTTCGAATAACAGAAATTTAAAATGATTGGAAGAATAATAATAAAATATCAGAATGAAGAACATTATTTCAGATAAAAGAAAATCTACTTATAATAAAAGCTTACAAATACTCCAAATAAATGTATTTTATATAAAATGAATTTTGTAAATACATAGATACATATATATATAATATTTTATTTAATAACCATATTAAATTACAAAAAATATATATTTGCTATTTGTGAATTTACTATAAACTTATTAATTATTTTTTCGCTTAAAATATCGAATTATGTTACTACAATATTTCTTAAATATTAAAGTATATTTTTGGTTGCAGTTTTGAAATGTTATAATAAAATTATTTATATATATATATATATATATATATATATATATATATATATATATGAATTAGATAAAACAAATCAATAAATTAGTCTTTTGATGAATCACAGAAAGATAAATGTAATTTATAAGGTCGTCCAAATGTGTCGCCTAGATTTGTGTTTTATTAAAAAGAAACATTTGTATAGGGTGGTGTATTGTTTAATTAAAAAGAAACTATGATGTGTATAATTTCTTTTTAATTAAACACAAATCTGGGCGTCGTATTTGGATGACCCTATACAATAAGTTTGAAAATTAGAATAAAATCAGTTTAATGTTAATTAAAATACAATAGAAGTTTAAAACTATACATATTTCAAAAAAATTAATCTACACAAAAAGAATATTTATAGACAATTTGAATAAGATATAAAGGCCAGATTAATTCAGTGACTCAGAATAACATAAATAATACGGAAAGATTCACATTAATGCCAAAAAACGAGTAAATTTGACAGTAAACAAAAGTTTCGAACGTTACAATTAAAGTTGTAAATAGAGTGAAAAGTTTAAAATGATAGTGAAATATCATCAATCAAAAGAGAAATTTACTGATAGACGACAGAAATTATTGATAGAGAATCCGAAATTATAAAAAGGCCCAAGAGGAGACCTATGAATATATGAGATAAAGATATAAGAAAGTTAATTAATGTGTAATGGAGGAAAAAGACAGTGGATCGCTAGTAATGGAATATTTTAAGAATATTATCATCTAGTAATGTACAAAAATAACATTATGATTATATATATATATATATATATATATATATATATATATATATATATGTAATAAGTTTGTTTCTTTCTATATTACTTTCTTTTTAGGAATTAATAACTTTATGAGGTTTCACTGTAAAAACAAGTTATTTATTTATTTACAAATATTTACAAACAACTTAACCTAATGTATACGCTTACCTGTAAAAACAAGAAACGACAATAAAAGCTATTATTCCAAAAATTATATATTTATCACTATCACTAATAAACGTTAAATCAAAAACTTGTTCTCACTAAGAACTATATTCACAGACTGAAACGTTAAACAATTGTAATGGTTACTATTAATTTCACAGTTGCATAATCTTAACGCATTACTTACATATATATAGAATTATATAAAAGAGTTTACAAGGAAATCGCAGTACAGTCAATAACAAAGATAGAAAGGAATACACGCTATAATACTAGAATGTATTTCAATTTTTTTACAAACTATATATATATATATATATATATATATATATATATATATATATATAGTTTATTATATATATATATATATAGTTTATTATATTTATATATATATATATATATATATATATAGTTTATTATATCATCACATTAATTACATATATTTGAAAAAATAAATGAATTGGTTTATCAAATATTTTTATTTAGAAAAAATGCTTAATATCAAACATAATTTTAAAAAAATATTTTTTTTTATAATAAATTAAAGTTTTTGAAATCAACTTGAATTTATATATAAATAGCTACCACCTGTTTCTGTCTTGAAATCAATAAATCAAATGAAAAGACAAGTCTAACATTCCAATAAAAGATTTCATAATAAGATAATAATACTTCTCCATAAAATCTATTCAATATGCAAATAATGTTATTATATATTTTTTCTCTCGTTTTCGTTTTATACTTTAATAAATCATGTGACTTTTCATAAAGTTTTCAAGTATTTTGTAAAGAGATAAAGTTAGTGAACTCTAGTGATATTGTGTCTACGTACGTTCGTTAATGTATCTACGAATGTATCTTTCCACCTTTAGAGGATAGTGTAGAAGTCCTTCGTAATAGGAAGGGGTTATATAATAGACAGGTGCGACGTTTGATGTTGATGAGGGTGTAGGTTGATGTTAGTTTTGAAGCACTGATGCCGAGTGCACTGGATTTTAGGGTTCTTGATGAAAATGGGATTAAAATTTCACCCAGTCGCTCGACTGTAATGACGTTTGTATACGTTTGAAATGTTTTGAGAGAGGATGTACGTTACACATTTTACATAATAACGGCACAAATCCACACGTAATACAAAAGCTGTCGTTGGAATTATACAAATTGTGATATTTATTCGGAATGATGCTTTTTTTATAATAAGCATTCGTTATTTAATGCTAATAAGCTTTTCAAACTCCATTTGAAATTTCACGTCCAATTATTTTTTGAATTGTTAAAGATTTCCATCTACTTCTCTGTTGTTTGTACTTGTTTTATTAAGCATGTACAATATATAAAATATTTTAAAATAATATGACAACATGACATGTTCATTACAGGCAAATTTTGAAGTAATAGGATTTTAAATCCTAATTTTATTAAATATTTAATATCAAAATATCTCATTAAAAGTAATATATATGTTCACAAATATATGACAAAATTTGTAATTACATATTTTTTATCTTATAAAAATATTTATTTCTGTCTTGTGGAAAATTATTCAACAAAAAAAAATTACTGTTTACATTGAAAATAAAGATCAATATTTTTTTAAAAAAGAAAAATAATGATATCTTTGTAGTTTATTTTTCAATTTTAATTTCAGAATATTTATTTGTATTTATTTTTTATGACTCAACACTCAATCCTTATATTTTATTTTTATTAGATATTTTTTCTGTTACATTTGTAATTGATATTTATTATATTATATTTATATATAATTGAGAATGTAACAAAAATAAATTAAACACAATGTAGGTATTATTTTTTTTAAAAAAATAATAATAAAAACATAATATTTCAACCTAATTACATTTATAATAGTTTTAGTACTATGGTTAAATATTTTTTTTAACAAATCAATAGCTACAAGCATTACTTTTTTATCTGAAAATGTCTCTAGCACATGTCTTTTTTGAAACAGATTAACAATCACTTATTGTTCACATTTTACTAACGTATATTCCAATGTCCTCTAATCATTATCAAAGCACAGAATTATATAAATTTAATTGAATCTTCATTTTTTCCAACTACATATTTTTTTATTATTAATTTTGTTTTAAAAATATTAATTTTTGTATGTTTTATAGCAAATTTTCAATTCTATTCAGTTTTAAATGATTCATTTTTTATAATATTTTTAAATAATTATTACTTCGAAACAATTTTTATTTTTTAAAAAAATTATAAATTACTTATCTTTTCTGAAAAACTAATACGTTAAAATTGTAGATATTAAATTCATTAAGTAAACAATATATTGTTAATAATCTTCTATTCGTTTAAGTGTTGTAAATTTAACTGCAAATTTATTTACTTTATTAATAGTCATCAATGTAAATCTTAATTCTCTATCACATACTATCACTCAAAGTCGTGCGTTGAAATTATTTTGCCCTACATTGATTTCCATATCCAACCATGATGTAGGGCATAGCGTGAACCATGTTTTTACGTGAGTTTAGATCACGAAACTCATGACTCATACATTTCGAATAATGTTCAACGCAGGTAGGTGGTCTCTCTTTGGAAGCATTTTCAATTAGATATTTTATGTAAAGGAGCCTGAAGTGAAATAACATAATGATTGATATATTAGCTTGTTAAAAACTCAAACAACTCGGTCTGAAACAAGAAGTATTAATTTTCTTTGATGGAAAATAAATATTGTACTATAATATTACTTGTACATCAACAATGCTGTACTTAAAAGTAATATTAATAATTGCTTATTGTTTTTATAATTTTGTTTGAGAGTAAAAATAATTTCGAAAGAAATATTTTTAAACAAAGAAGATTAGATACATTCTTTAAGAGAGTTTATATATAATATATGTTTATTAATTTTTAGTTATAAATTTTAAGTGATTAGAAAAATTAATAATAATAATTTTAAATACAAAATTTTTTAAGCAAGTAAAATGTAATTTAGATATATAAACAAATAAAAGTTTACTTTTTGAAAATATTGATAAAGAACTTGTTTAATAAGAAAAATATTTTAAAACAATTTTTAATGAAAGAATAATCTTTTAGAGTTATATTTTATATTTATACAAAAGATTTTTAAACATATTAATTTTTATATGTCTTTCTTACAAATTTAATTTTTATATACATTCTTTATAAATAAAAAATACTATTATATTTCTAGAAAATGGAAATATTTCAACATAATATAAAGTAAAAAAATAAATAATAAATATGTTTATATTTATGTATATATATATATATATATATATATATATATATATATATATATTTATATATATATAATTCAGCGAAATACAATTGAGCTCGACGTTTCTTTATATTCCCAAAATAAAATGTACTACATTTATTGCATGTCCATACGTTTCATTCTTTTATAAACGTAATTTAGTTGAAATAAAATAGACCATTCATTTTATTTCGCGTTTTAAAGTAATGTACAACAAGAAACGACGTATTCAACAATATGGCGAAATAGAACACAAAATATGCATGCAGACAGTTTATACTCTAAGAATAATAGTGACTAGTAACAGTCGTAAAATGATACCATTTTCTTTCAATACCTTTTTTGCGCAAAAATATGCAGGTGTAGCGTGGATAAAGACAATTCCAAGAGTAAATTTTCGATTCAGTTCGTTTTATTATTCAATTCAGATTCAGACTTATTGATGATTGTTGTAGAAGCTTTCGGAATAATAGGATTTCTCAATGTGCTCTTCTTCTGTTTAAAATGGCTACGTTCTATGTCGTATATTCACTTGTTATTACCTAATAACATTAACAGACTTGACATTCTTTTCAATGGGTTTCCTTATATATTCCTTTGCATTTCATATTCATTACCCTTACATTAGTAATATTCGTACATTTACTTTTCCTTTGCATAATAGCATTTCCGATTCTTTTATATAATAACATTCTCTTTATTCTTATACATGTTCATCATTTTTGAATAGATTTGATAATATTCAAATAATTTAATCAGATTAAGTCTACCGAAATAATTACTAACAATTAAATCAATTTAATCATTTTTATTGTTAAAAAAGTTATATATATATATATATATATATATATATATATATATATATATATATCTTTTGAAATAACTACATAATCAAAATTTTATGTCAGTTTATCAATTTAATATAGAGTTATCTTACTTTGAAAAGAAGACATTTTTTTAAAAAATCGAAATAAATTTTATTTCTTATATAAAATCTCGAAATGTGTTTAATGAACTCGAAATATAATCTTAATACTAACGAGTTAGAAAAGCGTGTATTCATTATATTATTTTTATGATTTTCATTTACAGCATTAATAATTTTTTCAAAACATAAAATTATAAAGAATTAAATTAAATTTAAAATTAAATTTTGTAAATCATATCAAGATCTTTCTATTGAATCCTCTACTTGAACTAATTATTCTACTTGAAATCTATAGATGTAATGCCTCTTTTCATAATAAAATAATGTTGTTATTCAATGTTAGTGCAAAATTGATTTTATCCTCCTACATGTCAAAAAGTTAAACTATCAGTTTTAGATAGTTATTTGTTTATGGTATTTTGATTCTTAAAAATTAATCTCTTATGACTTTTATAAATTTACTGCATTTAAATATATATATATATATATATATATATATATATATATATATATATATATATGTGTGTGTGTGTGTGTGTGTATGTGTATACGGTGTAAGAAATGTATTTTTAAATATTTTAATAAAAATTCAATACCTATAACAATTTGTAACTGTTCATTAATATCAATTCCATTAGTCCAAATTCGAATAAAACAGCTGTTTGTAATTATACAATTTAAATTACTTATTAAATATATTCATTGTTTTCAGTTCCACAATCATAACTGAATTTTTTTATAGAATGAATTTCTTTCTGTACCTAATAGTATATAATAAATAATATTGTATATTTCTACTTACAAAAAAAATTAGATGTATATTTCAAACTGATGAATATTAATAATGTTTTAAGTAAACGTAATATTTCACAATGTCAGATGTATTTACGTCAAACAGTTTTGTTGTTATAATTTAAAAAAGTATATTCATTTTTGTTGATATAAAAAAATTATATACTGAAACACAATGGCATAAAAAATGTATAACAACGTTAGTCGAAAACTCACATCTTTCAAAAACAATGATGTATGGAAACAAAAGCGACAGCTATTCTGTCAAACAGAAATAAGATAGCAATAGCAGCTAAGGATAATCCCGTAGAGAACGTAGACTTCTTCGTAAAGCACGAAGCATCGCGTGCCACCAACCAGAAGCCATCTGTTCGACCTTCTGACCTAACTTGACCTTCATGTACAAACACACTATATTTATGTTCAACTTAATATGATTGTTGTTTCCAACTTCCAGTTAATGGTCTGAAATCATTTTGTTAAAAGTTTTATTCATAATTTATTCCTGTACCCTTTACATTATTAAATTTATGACCTAAATCAATTTTTATTCCATTGTATTTTCATGAATTATAAAAAAACTACTGAACTCCATATTGTACAGACTTGTATTAATCTAATAGATTTTTTTTGAGGGAATAATATGTTTTAAAAAAAATTATATGAAAATAAATTTATAACTAATTTATAGAAAAGTAACAATCAATACTGATTACTTAATTATAATATTTGAAATAATTATCAATTACTTTTTTCTCACTTCAATTATATGTAATACTAATTTTTGAGGTTAAAAAAAATGGTATAAATATAAAATTAAAGAGATTGAAATATAGGAGGTGAATTATAAATTGTCTTGATATGATTCCAAATCCGAATATATTTATGAAAGATTAATTTTTCAAAAACATATTTTTTTAATTTTCCAATTTAATCTTTAGTACATGATTATTTTTATCATAGAATCGAGAACGATATATTCTTTTTTAAAACTGTTCTCATGCCACATAATCCATAAAAGTTTTAAACATGCAAATTAAAGTTGTAAACATCCGACTACATTCCAAATCTTCCATTCAAACTGCTCAATCATTTCACTAGGACTACTGATCCTAAATTGTATTTAACACGAAATGAGTAATTTTTCTTTGAATTCTTTTTGTATTTCTCGTTTTTGTCTTTAAATACGTATCCTATACATTCTGGCAGTATTCAAGCAAAAATTTATCTCACTGAAATCAAATATGATTTTTCTTGAAAGGCTATACTACTTCTTTTAATTATTATTTTTACAAATTTGTGGTTTTTATAAAAAAAAATATAATTCTTAAAATATACCCTCTCCATGTCAAAGAAGACTGTAATATAAGTTCGAGATATTTATATGAATTAAGTACTGTAATTTTTGTTTTATCAAGAAAGTAACATGAGTAGATAAAATTTTATTTGTTAGCATATCAGATATATGTACTTTTTAAGGTATTTAATTCCATACTATTACATTTTATTTAATAATTAATTAAGTTTATATCAAATTATAAGTGCTAATTATCAAACGTTGACCCAATTGCTTAAAAAATAAACTAGTTATAGACAATATTTAATTTTCAAATTTTTAGTTTCAACTCAAAAATGATTGATAAAAAATTAAATAATAAAGGATTAATTATAATATATAAAGTTATCTCTGAAATTATTAATATAACATTTGACAGCTTGTTTTAAATCTCAACTCTTTGATTCTTTTGAATTACTTCAATATTAAAACTAAAAAAAGTTATCTATTAATGATTAAATTTTGAGAAAATTTATCAAAGCCTTTAACAAATTTAAAAAAAAACATCTGTTAGACCATCGCTATCAAAAACGTCCGACAAATCCTAAATTAAACTTGAAACCTTAGATAAGAATTGAGATCTAAATCCATATTGATTTTTGAGTAAAATATTTTTCAACAAAAAAAAAATCTTTTAAAAAAATCGTATAAAAACATTTCAGAAAAATAAAAACAATTAAGCTTCTGTCTCTGAAAAATAAAATTTAATACAAAAAGTATGCAGGTAATAAGAAAATACTAAAATTGTTATAAGCATTTTCATCATCATTCATCACTATTAATATTTAATTACTATTAATGCTAATAATTAATAAAAATATTACAGTAATTAATAAAATTATCAATTACTATAAATACCTTTTAATATTTTTTTTAAATTGTGAATTTTCATTTAAATAAAAGAAATTGAATTAGTAAAGTAATTATTCCACCTTTTTTTAAAAAAATAGTAATGCTTGAATTTTAAATCTCAAATAATTCATACATATAAAATATTTTAATCTAAACTTCTACTAAAAATTAAAAATTTTTATAACTACAATAATAAAAAATAAAAGTTAAAAACAATTTGAAAATAAATTGACGTTCTTTTCTTATAACGATTTACTATCTTAAAAACGACAATTTTTATTAATTTTTAATTTGTCTATTATTCAGTTTTAATTTATTTACTCACTTTTAAATCTATCGAAATTTCTAATATTTCGTTATATAAATTTATTTTTAAAACCTAAATTTCATTCATAGAACAAAACAATTTAATAAATGGATTTCTTTAAAAAAAAAATAATCTAAAACAACAATAAAAGCTAAAACAGTGACCGATATTGTGTATAATAATAAAAATAAAAATATTGAATTTGTAAAAAATATTTTGTATTTATTTTTTAAGTAAAAAAATTGAATTATATTATATATATATATATATATATATATATATATATATATATATATATATATATATATGTAATGTATGTGTTTGTGCATTTGTAGTTTTTTGAGAAACTTGCTCTTCAGCAATTGAAAATAACATCGTCTAAACCACAAATCAACAGTTTATTTAAGTTAAATCAGTACACCATCTGATTTTTTTTATTATCTAACTTGAACAAATAAAAAAGACACATTCACATGACATACAATGGCCCTACATATAGCCAATGATCACAGTATATTTCTCATGAACATGCCGTATAAGCCTGAAACCATCGAACTGAATGCTTTTACACACACTAGAACAAATCTCCTGACAAAACAATATAAGACATAAAGTCGATATCAATAGATGGAGTTTGGAGTGGTTGTGAGACGGAAGACCGCGAATAAGAGGATACGCAAACATTGATGCGGCGAGATCAAGTTTTCGTCTCTACGATGGTCTTTCTTTTTGACCCGTAAGGCGAGGTGAGACAACAATAAGGAATGGATGGGCGTTTGCCGCTATCTGATACGAAAGAATGAGTAAGTCAAATAGCAATAAAGTTTGATGAGCTACTTCTACTGATGATAATGAAACCGAATATGATTGAAACGATTACTTTTCAACAATCGAAACAGTCGAGATACATTTCAGTTGTGTGAAAGATTGATAAATATAACATAGTAATTAAAAATATATTAATTTAAAAGTGGACATCTTATAACACTAAATTATATTGTAAAGAAGACATTAAGATATACATATACATATATATATATATATATATATGTATGTATGTATGTATGTATGTATGTATGTATGTGTGTGTTTGTGTGTTTTGTGTGCATATGTATGTATTAATACATATATGCAATTAATATTTAAATATATATTTATATAAAATATTATTGAATTTAAAATATGAATCTATGTTTTGAAAACATTAAAATGTCCTTTTAAGTATATGTTTTCTCGTAATAGTACTTAATATTTCAAATTACAAAATTTGATAATTTTAAGCTTTTATAGATTGTTTATAATATATATACTATGCTTTTATATATATATATATATATATATATATATATAAATAAAAAAATAAATAATTAAATAAATTTTATAATAATATATAAAAGTAAATGAATAATTACTATTATTATTAAACTATTTTTTTAAATTTTTGTAAAGAATTCTTTCATCTCTATGTGTATGTTTTCAAATCAAAAATTTCTAGGTTAAAAATCTAAGAAATATTTTATATAATATTTTAAAAAAATTAACTAAGGGTAGCCAAAAATAAATATGATATTATAATAATATAAAAATACATTGTTAAATAATTGTACATAAACGAATTATTCACGTTAAAATCACAAAATTTAATAATCATTTATTATGATATTTTATAATGTAGCGCTTTAAATATAATGACATGGCCATTGAAATATAAATCAGCAAATAAAATAAACAATAAGCGTTTATTAAAAACATTATGTTAAAATGAGTGATAAAGTAAAATAAAATGTTGTTACAATAAAATCGTCGTAATACCAAAACAAATAGATAATTGAATTTATAGTCGAAGAAAATATTTATTTTACATTTTATACAAATTTCCTTCCAATTATTCTATTAGGTTATATTTTTCAAAATAAATATAACTCTAATAATATTGAAAAAAATGAGTAGATTTTTTTATTTCTATTTTTTATCAAAATATAATAATTAAAAAATTATCTATATCATAAATCTTAAATATACAATTTACTGTTTCTTAAATAATAATCATTAAAATGTTATTTTGTAAATTTACATTACATTTACAATATTTTCATTTAACAAATAAGCTATAACTTTTAGTACCACATTAATGGCTCAGTGACTTTAAACATAACATTAAATTTTTTTTCTTCAATAACGAAACAAAAATCAAATCAAATGTGAAATTCAATTGATGTGGTAAAAGCAATCAGAGACAATACGTTTGAGAATTAACTTTCAGATTGAAAAAATAAAATAAAAATTGATTTTTCTTGATAATTCGTTATTTTATTTCATGTTATTTTTAATAATTATATTACGTATAAAACAATATAATTTTTTTTAAGTTAAAGTAATAATTTTAACTAAATATTCCACGAAATATTATAAAAAATAAATTTTAATTATTAAAAAAAACTCGAGAGACAAAAAGAGACTAGGACGAAATATTTTCTTCTACTCTAATTTCATTAAAAATTGTAATATTTTTTAAATTATTTTAATGAATTCAATAACGTTTTGAGACTACAATTATATTTATTATTAAGAATTTTTTTAAGAAAAATATACTCTCAATTTTAATTCATAATACACATACACATACACACACACACACACATATATATATATACATATACATACATACAAATACACTGGTCTCAAAAAATAAAAGTTCAAATTAAAAGTCGTATCAGTAATTCTAAATATCGTTTAGAAATTCTCTAAGCATAAAATCGCTCCTTCTCAACGAACCAAAAAGCGGTTTGTACACTGAGTTTAATAACTTTATTTGTGAATTCTTTAGTAGAATTGTTTTAATGCCTCCCCGGTCGACAGTTACAGCGCAAAAATATAATTTGGAAAGAAAATACTTAAAAAGCTAATTACTGCAACAACTTTGCCGGCATCAAGCCACAAGGGAATAATATTTTTTAAATCTTTTTGTTCTCTTTGCATTTAGGTGTGTATAGTCAGAAATAAAGTTTTATTTAAATTGTTTCAAACAATTAACTAACTATGTTTGATTCTTGTAGATTTTCGGCCACGGTACAAACACACACACACACACACACACACACACACACATATATATATATATATATATATATATATATATGTATGTATGTATGTGTGTATGTGTGTGTGTTTGTGTGTGTGTGTAGATAAAATTATACTTAATTAATGTATTGTAGTATTTATAATATTAAAACCATTCATTGTCAAAATAAGTTAAAAAAATTACTC
The DNA here is from genome assembly GCA_029203775.1 of Neoneuromus ignobilis. NCBI lineage: Eukaryota > Metazoa > Arthropoda > Insecta > Megaloptera > Corydalidae > Neoneuromus > Neoneuromus ignobilis. Next base: position 31,750,925 of record CP092090.1, read on the forward strand.
TCAAAATAAATAAAAATTAAAATCCCTAACATTTTTATAAATTTTTAGTATAAATAATATTAAAAAAGTTAAATTACTATTTAAATAACTTATTATTTCTTTTATTTCCTTAATCTGATTTATTTCTGAGCATAAAAATACTTTTTTATTAAAATCGATATTTATAAGTATAAAACCAATTAAAAGCATATTTATATTAAATAATAACACTTGGTAAAAAAATATAAAAAGAATATGTTTATTAAAACACATATTGTATTAAAAAATATATTTTACCAAATGAAATTAACTTTCTTTAAAAATCAATACAAATATTACTTTTTTGGTTTACAAACATTTTCTTTAGATTCAAACTTAAAAAAACATTTTAAAAATAAATAAAATATATTTTCTTACAATTGGCTATTATTTAAAAAACATAATATTTATTTTTAATATAGTATCAAAATAAATTTTAATAGCAAATAAACAGTTAATTATTAATATAGTTTATTATATAGGGTTATCCAAATGTGACGCCTCAATTTGTGTTTTATTAAAAAGAAATATGTGTATAGGGTGGTTTATAGGGAAACATGTGTATAGTTTCTTTTTTTCTTTTCAATAAAACACACATTTAAGCGTCACACTTGGATGACCATATTTTTAAAAGAATTATTTTAGAATATTTTATTAACTTTGGTAATAATTTATTTCATTCATCTCAGTTTGAAAAAAAATATTTTCAATAATAAAAAAAAATAATAAGACACGCACGCACGCACGCACACACACATACATATATATATATATATATATATATATATATATATATATATATGCATATGAAAGTATTAAAAATATTCAAGTAACTATTTAAAATTCTTGAGCAAAGATTGAAAACCTTATTAAATCCAGCACATTAAATTTTACCGATTACATATTGAAAACAGAATGCGTACTTCTTGTTTTGAAGTTCGTAAAAATGTAGCCGAACTGAATATTTGAAAACGCTATATTTCCACTTTCCATCTAAAGGATCTTGGTGGCGGAAAACGTACAAAAGGCACCCCAATGAATATTTTAAGTGTGATTTAATGGCGAATGCAGCCAACATTTCGAACAAAACGAATACATTATTCAAAGGTGCGTTGCAAACGTTATTAAGTTAATTTTGTTTCCAAGTCGTAGGTACGCACTCACGGCCGGGTGCCACCGTTGTAATTAAAACGCCAGGCCTCACCTATCAACGATTTGATTTGGTCAGTGATTCCAGTCAATTATACTTCGCATATTCTAAAATCTAACTTCATTAACGATATATTAAAGAAAGAATTATTTTAGTAATATTAATACGACAGCGATAGAATGAGGCTGCAAATTCTTAATTGGAATTTTCTTACTAAACGAATGAGGGGGAAATGGTTATTATTTTAATCAAGTGTTTTAATTTTTGAGTTTTCGTATAATTAAAATGAAAAGCTCTCATTTATCTTTTTGACTGCGTATGGTATTAAACGAACTGGATATACAGTTGACACTTGTTTTAATAAAGTATTCTTTTAGAATTTATCATTTAATGATGCAAACAAATAACAGAATTATGTCCGATTTTTTTTGAAATTATTCAAATCAATACATATTATTTTCTCTACTTGATTAATTTCTTTAAGTGATATACAAAAATAAATAAACAATATATTAATTATTTCTTTAAATAAAACTTTTCAGTAACCTGTTGAATGTCAAAAACTTATACTTCTCTTAGTATTTAATGAAAAAAATATTTTAATTCTTTTTTATAATTATATATATATATATATATATATATATATATATATATATCATGAATACATTGCAAATTTTTGATCTTATAAACAATTAATACACAAATATCAAGTTATTTCATAAAAACTGTCCAAAAATTTGAAATTTAGTTTTTTCCCTAATACTATAACTTTTTTAAATTATTTTTTTACTTTTTATTGTAAAATACTTGTTTTATTTAATGAATTTTGTGTTCAATTTCTTTTAATTAATAAATTAAAATGAAATAAATTTTAATATATTATTCTTTGTTTATTCAATGAATTAAATTTAAATAAATATTCTTGTAAATATTTTATATAACATCGAAATAGAATCGTTTTATGAAACCATATAAAAGTAATTTAATAACATTTCAAATTCCATAAAATAATATTTTTACATTACAATTTCATTACTTTGAAAACATAAATTTACAAAATACCAATACAAAACTAATTCTATTATAGAGAATTTCCTCGATACAAAAAAACAAATAACATATAACACACGTTTGGCAAACAAAATCAACATTCACAAACATGTTTTTGCTACTTTGAATGTTAATATGTTTGCATGATACATTTGTCTAGTTAAAACTGAACTACTGCACTAAGTTTTATTAACTTTAGTAGCTACTATATATGCATTGAATATTTTTCCATTTGAAATCAGTCACAAATATTTATAATAGTGTATGAATATTTATTTAAAACACACCTAGTCTGTATCTAAATATCCTTTAATATAAATATTTGGAATTATTAAAATTACTGTATTCATTTTAATATTTCATATTTAGGTAAATGTAAAATAGTATTTATTTTAAAAAATAAAATTCTAGATATATTTATATGTGCACATTGTTTAATTATTACTCATTCAGCTTGAATTATTTATATGATTGATTATTTCAGATTGTAAATATACTTGAAAAAAATGTTAACAATAATATATGTACACATACCATATATATACACAACGAATCAATTCCATAATTGTTATAAAAAGCGTAATAACATTTAGGATTGTAATATATTAAAAACCATAAAATACCAGTGAAAATTTAAAAAGTCTGAAACTTATAATTTTAATACAAAAATGTGTGATTTTAGAGTACTGAAATATCAAATTTCATATAGCTAATACAATTAAAATATTAAGATGTGACATTTTTCTACATCTATATTTTTCTCTAAATGTGATTTTATTATACTAATATCTTTTATATTTAACACATATGAATCATTCACTGCCAACATTACAAAATGTTATAAAAGTATTCAATAACTATTTATTGTAATGCAGTACTCTGACAATGATTGTACATTCATCGAAATGCACATCAGTGAATGAAGTGATCAATAAGAGATTATTATATAATCGTGTGGTGTTGCTGTTGAGCGATTAATTTGTATTAAAATGAATTTATTTCAGTATAAAACAAATCGCATTTTTCATAATTCATAAGATTATGTAGATAATTTTATAAAAATAATAAATCTTAATAATACAATCAAGTCTATTCAATACAACACTGGCAATTGAATAAATTAAAATTGATAAATAATTGAAATAGTCTTATAAATAGAGTCAGGCAATATGATTAATAATAATTAATAAAAAGTAATGGTTTCTATTCTTTATCATTCAAAATAATCTATCAAAAAGCTCATTACATATAAAGTTATCTGATTTTTCATTATATATATATATATATATATATATATATATATATATATATATATATTAAATTCAATAATAATAAATAGCATTAATAAAATAATTATGAATTCTTCACAGACTTGTGAAGTTCTTGAAATACTTAACTAATTCTAATTGTTCCTAAAAATAATCTAAATAAGAAATTAAATTTCTATTTAAAATCATGTATACATTTAAAATTTGTAAACTAATTTAATGTATCATATTTCTCAATCTTTAGTTTTTATTATTTTACAATAAAAATATTCTTTCGGTAAATAATTATTATTTGTTGGTTTGTTATAAGATAATATATTATTCATAATTAATAAATCGTTATTTATTGTTAATAAAATGTTATATTATTCATAGTGAATAAATAATCACTTAATCGTTAAAAAATAGTTCTTATTGAATAGAATTGTTAGAAACTGTCACAACTAAATAACAAAACATTTATTTTTAATTTAAAATTAAGATAGTCTTTTCAAACAAATAAAAAAAATGATATCTAAATATATTTTCTTCTTTAAAAAAAAATTACGCTTTTACAAGTTAATAATTAAACAATTACGATCGCTTGTAGTTTTCTTGAATGCTTTGATTTATTCAACTAAATTAGAATAATCACAATATAATAGTCTTAATTCGCAATTAAATTTACGTTAGAACTATTAAATAGATGACTAATTTAATTCCATGCCATAAAACGCACACGAATTTAATATTACGTTCATGTGTCCTTATTCCGCAATCAAACCATCATTCTAGCACACAGTTCGGAGTTGTAATAAACAAATATTAACTTCCCAACAAAAGTGTACTCATGTAATAAAGTTCGACTCTATACGACTGAAGTTACTAATTACAATGATATCATGATGTTTGATTAGAGCGACGTGGATTATCCATAAACAATTTACTTTTTATGTGCGTTCTGTATATGTTTTTATTATTTTTTACTCCATATGGCATCGTCATTTAATCCACCTTTCATAATTTCCACTATTTATGGAGCACGAAGGGATGAGGTCTGATATACAGGTAGCTCAACCTACTGGATTCATCGGCTTAACGGGATCTAGACAGCCTTGTATTAGCCAACAAGCTACTGTTGTACGTAGTTTCACGATAATACACGATTATGTACGATGATGCGCGAGAACGAGGGATACCCTGTCGCATAATCATTATTATTTCAGACAGCGATTAAAATATTTTATATGCATTACAACATAGGTATTAGTTATTAATTTGTTAGCTGTTTTCAGAGAGCTTTTCTACTATCTCGTTTATGGATTTATAAGCTAGTCAAATATAATGAAACAAGACGTAGTCGGCTGTTTATGACAGTTATTGTTTTTCAATTATTCTACATCAAACAATACTTATTTATATAACATTTTTGTTCGTTCGCAATTATAATTTCTATTTCATTCCATGTTACAAACGTGAGCAAAGAATATTAATAAAATACAGGCAAAATCATGAACAGTGACTGTTGTTACAGACTAACAAATCACTCAATATAACTGTACGTTTAAAATGTGTATTTATTGAAAAATGATAATTGAATTTTTTAAACATTAATAAAAATACAAAGTAGTTATAATCATTTTACGAAAAATATTATTAATCATGTAAGGAAATTCTGGTTATAACATTTCGAATTATCGAATTAATTTATTAATTCTAAATTACTTATTTATTATCAATTCATTTGTTAACCAAAATCTGTTTATTTGTAAATAAAATTAATAATATATTATTTTTGTTATTAAGAAATAAATTCATTCAGATCATTTTATTCAATAGAAATTAATAGAAATACTAATAAAAAGAAATTTGTTTCTCTAAAACTAATAGAATCATCCAAAAATTTATCATGTAATAGAATAATATTTAATTGATTTTTTCCTATTACTATAATTATATTTATAATAAATTAAACGAGTTAAATTATAAAATTATCCCATATCCATCCTGTTTACGAAATGTTTTATCGATTGATAGCTATTCATTCAAGGTTTCAACGTTAATTATAATCTGAATTCGTAGGTAATCAAAATAAACAAAGAATGAAAAAAGAGACATCACACTTCAGCGACAAAAATAATAAAGATACTAAAATAACAACTTTTAATAAAGATGGAGAGATTATATTAATCCGTTGTGAAACTATTTTAAATAATTCAATCAGTTTTAACTAAAAAAAATGTTATTTATTCTAATACTTTGGAAATGTGACTTTATAATTATATCAAAATAATAAAAATTGAAAAATATATTAATTTTAAACCATATTCGATATTTATATACACCTTCATACACACACATAGACATATATATAAGGTGTTTTTATGTTAGATAGAACTTTCGATAGGGATTCAATTTAAAGTTCTATCACGATTAAAAAAACACCTTTATATATAAATATATGATCAATAGAACCTAATTATTATTATTTACAAGCATGAAATAAAGGTCTCAGAATAATTCAGTGATTACAGACAACACAAAAAAATGTGAAATGTATATTAAAAATAAGAGATACAAAAGAAGGAATGTATGAATTAAAAAAAATCACGGACGTTATAACAAGAGTATTAAATTAAAAATGAAAATGGTTCAGTTTTATAGTAACAAGAAAAGACCATCGATAAACGACAGAAATTTGTTAATTGGAAAAACCTTAAAATATAAAAATGTCTAATAAGACGTTCATGGTTAAATAAGTTATAGAAGAAAATTCGTGGATTTAAAAAACAGAAAAAAAATATTGAGTTGCTCTAAATACACATTTTTGGGAATCCTCCATCTATTAGTGGATTGAAAAGAAGCTAATCATGATACATACAAACACACACACACACACACACACACACACATATATATATATATATATATATATATATATATATATATATATATATATATATATATATATAGGGTGTATTCCAGTGGTTTGCATCGACGCGTGTCATGACGCCCAGATTTGTGTTTTATTAAAAGAAACTATACACATGTTTCCCTATACACCACCTAAACACATGTTTCTTTTTAATAAAACACAAATCTAGTCATCACATTTGGATGACTCTATATATAAATCATCAGCAGCTCATTTCTATCCACCGTTGGAAGGCCTTTTTCAAAACTTTCTACTTTAATCTATCCAATGTCTTTCTCGTCCTATCTATTCCAACTATTTTTCTGTATCTATGTCCCATCTATCCATAGATTCTTCCTGGACTTTTCTATATATTTAAATTCTTAATCAATAATTTTTATTTTACATCTGTAGTCTTCTCTTCTTGTTATCTGATCGGCCCATTTCCATTTTAAATATATATATATATATATATATATATACATATATATATATACATATATATATATATATATATATATATATATATATATATATATATATATATATATATATATATATATACATGTGTTGTGTGTGTACATACACAGAAACAAATATATAGACACGCATCCATAATTACGTTGTCAAATCAATCAAAAATTAATTACAAATCATTTCCCATTTTAATAATACTTTTTAATATCATGTTCATTTAAAATAAAATTATAATTTACATACAGCCTGCAGTACGTGACATCTAATCCTCGTATCATAATCAAATACACAATTAGTGTACATATAATGCAATTATTTGGTTTTATTTCATTTCGTAGCAAATACATTATTTTTTAATATTTTGAAAAAATTAAATTCTTCAAATAATTGTTTGGTAAAAAAGTCATATATATATATATATATGAATATATATATATATATATATATGTATGTATGTATGTATGTATATACACATGTATGAATGAATGTATATTATTTAATGCATGCATGTATAATATCACATTTTTGCGGATGTATATAAAAAACGAAACACCATCACTGTATATACACATAGAGAACATTCGTGCAATACATCAGTCGGGTCTTGTAATTAGCACAGCCAGCACACGCAGTTCGCAGATATTCAATCCCGAATTGGACAGAGATTATATTTTTTTTGTATTCTCGCTAATCTGCTATTTGCAGAATACAGATTGGGTGATTAAAAACCTGCTGGTGTTTCGTTGCAGGAGAGTATGCTTTTTTCGTTTCGTTTTCATTTCGTTTGTGTACGTATAACACACAATGTTTTTATTTAATTTCGTTGTTGGCGTAGCGTTTGATTTTTTCGGTAACTTTGTATCGAAATGAATTATTTGAATTTTTGTCTGTTGATCGAGTTTTATTTGAAATAATAGAAACATTTGAATTATTGAATATGCGAATTTGGTACACTTATAGAATCATTGAATTTTACTTCATTTCTGCTTTTATTATTTATTTTTTCGCATTAAAAATATATCTTGTTTTGTAAACTTATTTATGTATTTGTTTTTGTTTGTTTTTACTTTCACATATGATATTTTTCTATAATTTTTTTAGTATAATTTTAAAGCGATGTTTTAAACAGTCAATGCATTACTTTCATTATTTTTACTTTAATTGCTATTTATATATATATATATATATATATATATATATATATATATATATATATATATATATTTATCATTCATTGAGGCTTTCGTCCAGTAGTAGATTGATGTGGGCTTTATGATATGTGATGATATATATATATATATATATATATATATATATATATATATATATATACTCATGCAAATAAACTTCATTAAGTTTTAATTTCCAAAAGAGATTTTTTCTGTAAATAATTTTTTTTATATGGCAATAACATTTCATAGAAATGTTATACAATTAAAAACATTTTATTATAATATTTGGAACTTCATTTTAACAAAAAAAAATACTTATTTGCTCTGTATTATGTTTCAATGTAAATACCTTATTTATTACTTATTATTTGTAAATTTATAAAAACTTTGAATTTATTAAATATTATAGAACTATGTAACTCGAATTTTTGGAACTCTAATAAGTGTTGTTAATGAATAATTTATATGACATAGGAAGTATATATTTGTATATATATATATATATATATATATATATATATATATATATATATATATATATATATATATATATATATATATATATATATATATATATATATATACGATATATATAAATTAAATTGAAAGGTTTAGTTTATACTTTTACTTGGTTAATATTATTCACTATTCTTCAGTTTCACTTGAGCCACCTATATATATATATATATATATATATATATATATATATATATATATATATATATATATATATATAGATATATATATATATATATATATATATTAATAAATATATAAATATTTTCTTAAATTTTATAAATTTAAATTAGTTATTTTAATTTTAATTAAATAAAAATTATTTAAGTTTTCATTTTTGTATATTATTGGTTAAATATATTTTTCAAAAAATAAAAAAATTACATATAAATATATATATATATATATAAATTATATATATAAATATATATTTATATACATATTCATTTATTTATTTCCTCAATTTATAAAATATTCAAAATTCCATATTGAGTACATCTTTATAAAATATTCAAAATTCCATATTCACACTATCACAAATTGTATCACAAAATTAATTATGTTTCTACAACGGTTTTGTTTATTTTTCATCCTTTATTTTAAATAAGACTTTTAAATTGAAAGAGAATATTTATATATTTTTTATTCAAGAAGAAATTTTGTTATTTAAAAAAAATGATTATATTTTAAATGAAAGTTATTTTCATTATTCAGTTAATGTAATTAAAATCTTTTATTTCTCTATACATATGAAATTCTGTTTAAAAATATCTTATTTTTTTTATATATATATATATATATATATATATATATATATATATATATATATATATATATATATATATATATATATATATATATATATATATATATATATTTATAATTTAAAACGAAATGCTATTTTTATCTATTACAGTGCAATAATTTATAAATTTAAATTTTAAAAGTAATTTTAAAAAAAAATACAATTATTATTTTCATCAACTTAATTTATTTTACTTGGGAAAAAGAAATACGTTTTATTAATTTATTTCAATATACATTATATTATTAGAAATTACGTAGAATGACTCGCATTTTTAATTAACATCTTTAAAATAAACTTCAGTGTTGTTTTACGGTAAAGAATAATCATTGCGAGTACTTTGATTTACTGACAAATTTAATTCATTGAATTATTATTCAAACGACACAATGCGAGAAATAAGCAACTAGAGTTGCTTCAGGGTCATCAGTAAGGTTTCTATAGGACAATAGTATTCGTGTCTGAGCCTCTAGAGCACTGTTGCAGTAGTGCATGCTTTGCCTCAAACCTTGTTATAATAATTATCAATGTTACCCAAGAGATGATGAGATGGAATATTAACCCCATCCTTACTATCTTTCTATCTTGGGGCGTTGTAAACATATTGCACTTTCTGCAAATTCTGTACAGAATGAAGGAAATTGTTGCCTTTCATAGTAATGCAGTTCAGAGGTGTAGACGTAAAAATTTATTATCATTATTATTACTACACAAGTAGCAGCATAAAATTCCAGGCACAAAAACAAACAAACAATATATATATATATATATATATATATATATATGGGTGTGAATATAATATGTATGTATGTATGTATGTGTATATATGTACACATTTCACTAATTTACTAATGTTATAATATGCATTTTTAATTAATTATCATAATTAGTTGTTTTAAATGGTTATATACTAAAATTATTTAAAATATTATTTGTCTTTAATTAAATAAAACATTTTAATTAAGTATAAAGATTATGAAATTAAATATATTTTCTGCTTTACTTAATTTGAATAATTTTCGAAATTTTCTGTTCATCCCACCAAACACATTTAATAATTATAAAAATATTCATCCATCATATTAATCAAAATTATAGGAAGCTCAAAATAATAATGTATTGATGGAAATTTGATCACTAAAATTATTTTATCGTACTAATATAATTTTTAAATTAATTCTGTACGTATAATAAACATATGAGATAACAGTAAAATAATGTACTTCATTCATTTATCAAATAAATATTATAAATATATTGTTAATCAGAATCTTTTTATAGATTTTTATTTTAATGAAATTTTTAATTATATAAAAATATACCTTTTTTATGCTTACAATTAGTTTATTCTATACGTTTGAATTATTTTTGCAATGTTTGAGATTTTTTTATTTTACACTCACAGAGTTTATCTACAATGTTCTTTTTTATAACATAAATTTTATAACTCATAAATATTATCAGATGAGAGTTTTTATTTTTAACACAGCTGACCTGTTTTCTTTGCATAATAACAACTAGTTGCATTTATTTGATTCTCTTTTATACATAATTATAAGCTTATCATTAATTTTCCACTTTTTATTTAATAAAAATCAACAGTAAGTAATTCGTTTCACGCATAAGAAAGAAATGTATATAAATCGCTTAACAAATGTTTATTATAATACTAGAGAAATCTGTAGTATAAAATGAAATGTATTTTTATTTATTCGAAGCACATAATTTAAGTACATTGTAGTTTTTAATAATCTGATATTATTCAGAGAAGTATAAACTTTTGTCATGACTCATTTGGGTATATTTTAATCTCTGAAATCTCAGAAGTTTAGAGAAAACATTTTTCTTTGAAATAAAGCAGACTATGTGTATTGATATTCATTTTATATAATAGGAAAATAATTTTAATTTATGTAAAATTCAAAAAATAAATGATATATTTAGGTCTCAATTTTAATATTGTAAATTAACAAAGGTAAATAAATATATAATAATTTATTAACTCAATTTATAAAAAGTATTATTACTTTTATACTTTGTATTATTTCGGAATATATCGATTTAAGTAATTAATTTTCTATAAAATTTTCTATAACGAAATAATTAATTTTTTTACTGCATTTTTATAATATACATAAAAATGAAATTTACAGAGATTTATTTAAATTCGAATATCTTGTTTAATAATTTTTTAAAATTAAAAAAATCATTTTTATTGTTATTGCATAATTCTGAAACAATATTGATTTTTCAAAATCTAATTTCGTATTAATTTCCCATTATTTAATTATGTTCTTTTATTAATAACTATAATTTTTACTTTCTATAGAATTCTTTGTTTGAAATTTGGTCATTATTATTTTTCGTTTCATTTAAACAAATAAAGGCCAATAAAAATATATTCTTAAAATAAAATTGTATAATAATAAAGTAGAGAAAATAGAAATAGTTTAACTCGAACATAAGTAAGTTGGAAAAAATATTTATATTAAAAATAAAATTATTTTAGACACATATTTCGAATATTTTCCTCTATTATTCTAGAATACAATGCAGAGAATATAATATTTAATGTTATTATATAATTAACAAACTTTCTAGACTTAACTTTAAATTGTATTAAACTTTTGAAATTAAATAAAATGGCTTGAAATTAAACAAAAGTCTTGTTTAAAAATATCCACATATTGTAAATATGAAAAAGTCTAGTCTTTCACCACGATACAGTATTTCACCACGATTTATGGTATATTATATTTTTTGTTTTATTTTCTATTTGTATTTTATTTGATTACAACAAATAAAACTTGTTGAACACAAATAGAAAATTTAATGACGGAACGTATGTCTATAATATAATATGTTCTTCATTTAGCATTAATAAACTAATCTTTAATTCGATCTCTAAAAAATTATTTAGATGAAAAGGAAATTAGTTAACTAATAAAGTCTTAATCTGCGTTACTATAATATTTTTCTCCAAATACATAAATCTATTAAAGTTTTTTTTACTAAAATTCTAAACTTTTTTTTACAAATATAAAAATGTTGTGTTTTTTACAAACACAACTGTATATTTTATATTATATTATATATATTAGGTTGTCAAATATCTCCCTTCCGCCTTTTTGTCTTTTGAATTTCGCGGCTATGTACAAAAAAAAAAAAAAAGCGGAAGGGAGATACTTGACAACATAATATATATATATATATATATATATATATATATATATATATATTTGTGTGTGTAGGTGTGTACATATACTTGACAACATAATATATATATATATATATATATATATATATATATATATATATATATATATATATATGTTTGTGTGTGTAGGTGTGTACATAGTGTGTGAAAAGTATGTGAAAGGGTGTGTATTAGGTGATACGGAAAATTATCCATCATTTTTAAGATATTTTATTTAATATATAAAAAATGAAACAATTCACTTAATGAAAATACATTCTGACATTTTCTACTAACTTTTGCTAATTCATTTGTTCATTCAGGTAAAAGATAATTATTGTTATTAAAAAAAAATTAATTATTTGAGCAAATAAAATCAACGATCCATTTTTGTATTTCTTTAGAACTACTGAATTGTATACCCAAAAATCAATGTTATATTGAAGGAAACATGTGTAAGTCAGACATAGCAATGTCCGGAGTGAGTGTAACTTCCCACTACAACGTTGTTATAGTTTTTCAAATTAGTAATGCAACATGCAGTCTAGTAATATCGTGTAAAATAACGACTTTGTATTATTTTTTCGCAACACGTGACTTTGTTTCATTCAGCCACCTCATGTATTTGCTGTAATAGTAAACAATTCCTGCTTGATTTGATTTCAACAGTTTAATATAAAGAACTCCATGCATATTCCATTAAATATATGAAATTGCTTTTAGGTATTTCGTTATGATATTAGAATAAAAACTTCGCCAGGACTTTAGAAGGTTTTTTGCGTTTGGTATTGTCATAATATATTCATTTTTCATCTTCGATTTTTATTTAGTACAAAAAAAAAATTTATCAGTAGCGATTAATTAACCAACATTGTATTTTGGTACGAATAGCAATGGCATTTTTCACAGTTTATGTAAAATACATTTTTTTATTTTCACATTTTATGAATTTCATGCAAAATTGCATACATAATTGTATACAATATTCCTCAAAAACATTTCTTATTCATCCGGTTTCATCTCCTGAGTTAGATTAGTATGTTTCTTATGTTTCAATTTAAAGTCATTATTTTTAAATTACCAAAACTACACAACAATGACTTTCTGTGAGTTTAATTAATGATTTTTATGACTTCTACAACAGTTTTCCTCTAATTAAATATAAATAACATACAATGATAAATACAGGAGTTATTTGCTTCCATTTTTAAATAAATTAAGAAAATGTTAATGTCAACGATAAAGATTTATCATTCACCATTTTTTTAAATTTAACAATATTGACAAAATCAGAAAATAAATCAAATATTTTTACACCTCATATTATATATACTAGGGTCGTTTGAAAAGTATGGTAAAAAAATAAGAAAAAGTAAATTGAAAAATTTAATTAAATTAATTAATTTATTAATTAAATTAAACAATAAATTATTTTACCGTACTTATCAAACCACCCTCGTATATATACACGCATATGATGTATCGGTAAATATTTTGGTAAGAATAATATTGTTATGGAACTTTTTGTGGTAAATTGTTATTTTTATACTAAAAATAAATTAAATGTCAAAATGACTGTTCTTTTTGATTTAACTTTTTAAATGGTTACGAAATGAAATTCGTTCCTGTACGCCCGTGTAAGAGATTCTAATATAAATGTGACATATCTGTACTTACACGAAACCCCTGGAGCAATATGTTCCATTTTATAATATCATGTAGAAAATCTTCATTCGCTATACTCGTAACATGATAGAAAATATGTAAATGAATAAGCAGGAAACCTTACTCTGAATTTCGGTGATGTTTAATGTTGAAATTTTCAAAATATACGTATTTTTTAACAGTCAACAAAGTTCATACATATAAAAAAATAATTACATTTATAAAATATTTAAGTCATAAATACGAACGTAGGTATATATATATATATATATATATATGTATACAAGTGTGTGTGTGTGTATGTGTGTTTGTATGTATGTATAGATGTTTGTATATATGTATATATCTACATATATTACAAATTAATGTTAACTAAAAAATTTCAATTTTGTTAAAAAGATCCAGTTTTGATAAATTAAAAAGTAAATCATAAAGTATATTCATCTTTTAAGTGTTTGAGTAAATTGAAATTATTTATAAAGTGAATCAATTTAACTTATCAGGAAAAAAATTAATTAAATAAAAATTAATTCTTAGGCCAGAACTTTCTTTGTCATATATATATATATATATATGTATATATATATATATATATATATATATATATATATATATATAAAACAAAAAAAAAACAATTAATTAATATAAATTCAAGGAAATTTAAAATATTCACATTTATACATAACTTTTTTAAAATTGTAGGGAAAAGAAAATCTACTGGTAAGACTAATTTTTAATTCAAATGTACATTAAAATTTAATTAATATTAACTTTTTTTTCTGATATTTTAGAACTTACTATTTAATTTTTTAATTCTCGGAGAAGTTTATTTTGAGAAGTTATTGTAAATATTTGTTTTATTTTAATTGTTCACAAGAAATATTTAAACATTTTAATATTACTGTAAATAATTACAAACTGAAATTTGTTCATATTTTAAAGAAAATATTTAAATTGTAATTTTATCAGATATCATAATTAGATTAATGAAATTATATCACATTATAAAGTACAGAAAAAGTATACTTGTCACTTTCAAATAATTTTATTTTTATATTTATAATAATATTTTTATAAATATAATCAGGGGAATGAATATAATTGTACGTCTAGAAAGACAGAAAAAGAACATGAGATTTGATTCCTAAATAATTTAATAAAAATATTAATTTTAAGAATTCAACAATTAATGAATTATTTTACTATAGGGTCATCCAAATGTGAGGCCTAGATTTGTGTTTTATTAAAAAGAAACAAAAGTAACTATATACATGTTTCCTATATACCACTTTATACACATGTTTATTTTTAATCAAACAAATGTAGGCGTTACATTTGGATAGCCCATTATAATTAATAACTATAAAATATTAATGCTACATTTATCATTTCTTATTAACACATTAAAATAAATTATTCTTCAACAGCGTAAAATATAAATTATATAAGTCAAAAATTTGAAAACTTTAACCTTTAAAAAAACTAAATATAAGAAGAACCCATAAAAAATACTAGTGTCAAACAAAAATATACTTCAAAAAGTACACTTGAAAAAGAAAATGTTCTCATGATATATTAAATAAATTATTTTTTTATGCAATGAGCCCGAATACATTTTAGAAAAATTTACTGTCTGAACTGTATTTACGTAGATATAAACATATGGAAAACTTTACACACATATCTTGGCAATGTGCAAACTTCTGCATGAACTTTGACATTAAGCATTGCTCCGGGACGATTTTACGTTGTTCTATCCTTAATTGGCTAAATAGTTTGCCAGATACACAACAATAATAACTTCAAATAATCAGTACTGCACAATAGTAATTTAATGGATGTAATTTACAAATAAGACTGAAATTAACGTATATTATATTGTCTTCATTATGTCAGAAAAGCAATTTATATGTGTTTATGTATATATATATATATATATATATATATATATATATATATATATATATATATATATATATATATATATATATGTATATATATATATATATATATATATATATATATATATATATATATATATATACATAAATAATAAAACTTATATTATATTATATCCTTATCTATTAAGATTATTTTCCATTTATCAATTACTTTACAAATTAATATTAAAATTAATATATTGGCATATTCTATAAATCATATATAATCAATATATATATATATATATATATATATATATATATATATATATATATAGATGTATTTAGATGTTCCTTTTATTATGATGTTGAATGTAAGAGTACATTTTTAACACTCATCAAAAAACCAGAATGGAACAAAGAGCAAAATTAAAGAAAATATTTACGAAAAAGCTTCAAATCTTAAATGAAGTTTATGGGGAAGATATTTTATAATGTACACCACTTTCTAAATGGTACACAACATTTTAAAAAAGGAGAGGGTTTTTAAACCAGTCAAAAAAATTATAAAAATGTACATACATAAATGAAAATAATCAGTGGATATCTGTAAGATAAATTAATAATACCACTAATAGTAGTAAATCACATATTGACCAAAAAATTTCAAGGTAAAAAGATTTTGCGCATTTTTACATAGATTTATGTTAGTGCTTGATTTACCATTTATTTATGTAGATTAGTATTTTGCAACTATTTCTTGTTTCCAACATCAAATATGAAGTTAAAAGGAAAGTAGTTTAGCAGCATTTCAGAAATTCCAAAAAAATAGGTCAATACCATTGCAACTCTCCCCAAAAGAAGAGTCCTGGATATGTTTTCCAAAGTTGTGTAGTCGTTGCGAAAATTGTATCTTTTTAAATATACAATCTTCTCATATATATTATCATCCTCATCATAAAAACTTATATTAGCCCATTGTTAGACGAAAACCTCATCATATATTATATTATATCAATAGATACTCTTAAATGTATTTTCAAGATTCTTCCATTATTTCCTATCCGTGATTAATCTCACTCAACCTTCAATATTTTACAATATCATCCCTCCATCTTTAACAGGGTCTCTTTTTGACTCTCTTTTTGTCTTCTGGATCTCATTTTATAACTACTTTTACCTATCTGTTATCTTTTCTTCTTGTTTTAGTTAGTTAGCATAAGTTAGACTAAGTTAAAAATTATAAAATTATATAAACCAGGTTTTTTTGTAAATTTTTCCTTGAGCATCACAGACATTTTTTCAAAACACATACGATAATCATAAACCCATCTAGTAATTAGTAAATTAGCTTAAGCTAGGACACTACAAATTGTAAAACAAACAACCGTACCATTGTACATGTATTCAACTACCGATAATAAAAATTTTTCTGATTCTGATTCTTCTTGTTATATGTCCTGCTCTTGTCCATTTCATCGAATTTATTTGATCTTTTATATCAATTTCGTTCCTTTATTCTCGTATCCATTTACAAGTTTTCCAATCGTATTTAGAAATTCATAACACTGTTCTTTACTTGCTTCGCTGGATTATTAAAAAAAATTGCTTCATTTCTTCATTCAGTATCCATATTTCTGACCCACAAGCAGATAGTACATATTGATTTATATGTTTTCCGTTTCAGGTTCAATGATATTTTACTTTTTATTATATTTTTTTTTCCAAATGCAGCCCATGCTACTCTAATTCTCAATTTTATCTTTAGCCATAGATCAACACTCCTACATATATATGACTGTTTATTTGTATTTGCTTATTTAGAAATATTTTTAAAAATTGTTTTAGTGTAAATCATTCTTTAAAATAATATTTATTAATAATGTGCAAATTTTGCAAATTTCAAAACTTATAATATTTATTACTAATATTAATTAAAAATAAGTAATGAATTTTAAATTTTCTTTTTATATTCGGGCTTGGAAAATTTTCTTTTCCTTTATACCTATTAACGTGTTTTATCTTTTTTTTTAAAAAAAACAAATTTTTATATAATTTCTTTATTTCTTCAAAGTTAGAAAATCTATAGAAACAACGTGAAATATCAACAGGTATACGAACGTGAATCCATTACTAATCACAAAGTTTACCTTTTGTATAAATTTCACAATAAAGATTAAAATCTTACAAATCAAACCATCGAAGGTGTAAATTTGTTTTTAATGATTCTAAGTTAAAGGACTTAATTGAAGAAAATCTACGTATAATGGTTTGTAAATTTATATAAATTCTACGTAAAACAAATAAGCTTTTGTTATCCACTTAAATTTTATCGAAAAGAAAAGAAAGCATGTAGATAGATTTTACTTAAAATCGGCCTTGCAATGTATGCTCTATACTGTTTTAAGGAACCAAAGTAATCAATATTTTTAATACATCATAATAAGCTATAAAGATAAAATCTACAACAAATTATTTTTTTATATTAGGTTCACAATTAGTATTTTAAACAATAAAATATTTTTGGAATCAAAATATTGTAAATAATTAAATATATAAACAAATATATATATATATATATATATATACAGGGTGGCCCAAATGAAATTATAAGATAGTAAAAAATAGTAAATGATAGTAAGCAAATAAATATATATCTAAACACTTCAGTTTCATTTGTACCACGCTTATAATTTTAAAATTTCGTTTTGTCACTAAAACTATAAAAATTTTTTCTTATTTTCTCACATACTTTAAAATCAATTTTCTTTATTACTAAGCTATCTTTTGTCAGTTTTCATATTTTTTTTTGTTGGAAATATCCTCTCTAAATATTAATTTAAAATGTATTTTATCTCATCAAATATTCAATTAATTTCATTTCGCGTGTATTGTTTAAAAAACTTTAAATAGCTTTTCTGTCTATTTGATTTTCATAATCATCTTTCATATGCACATTTATTATACTTTTAATAACTTCCTATCATATTCTTTCAAAATAGTATTTCATTTTCATGAAACAGAATACTCTAATGACATTTTGGATTTATTTATACTATTGTACATTTATTGCTTCTTATTGTTTAACTTTCTAGGTAGAAAATTTAACCAATCTATTCAAATTTTACATCTTCTAACCTCAAATCAATTTTTACTTGTTTATTGATTTAAATGTAAACTACTTTTTGTTTCGTTTATATTAATTTTTATTTTACGTTTGTAATTGACAGCTGTTACATTTAATATTAATATTACCACACTAAAAAATATTTTATTTAAATTAATATATTATTACTTTTAATTATATTTATTTTCATAAAATAAATAATTCAAATCTTACAAGAAATTAAATATTTTTTTTAAATATTTCATTACTTAATATACTCGTAATATTGCTTGTAAATGATAAACTTGAATTTACTTATTTTTTTATAAATTATTACATATATAAATTTATTTTATATAAAAATATTTCTGTGAACAGATAAAAATATCATGTTACTCATTAGAAAATTAAAACAATTAATATTATGAAATAATAACTATTTTACTAAGTAAATTATTTTTTAAATAAATGTTATTTTATAAATAACAAAAAATATATCTATTGATAAAATAAATATTAGATACGTTTTTATTAAAATTTAATCAATCATCCAATGTATAAATACAATTTTAAACTGTGTCGACATTAAATATTGAAATGCTTATATAAATTTCAACCTAATTTTTTTCAAAAAAACATATTTTATCAAGTTCTCAAAAGAGGGTTTGTTAACGTAGACCGATTCCCTGTGCACGTAAAAATCAACTTGACTAAATATTTAACTTGCTTGAGGGTACAAGAAAGATTCTAAAGGCGAAAATAAATTATTTGAAACATTATATATATATATATATATATATATATATATATATATATATATATGTAACGTTTAATTTAAAATATATTTGTGCATATAATATATAATTATTTAATCGTATTTTAAAAATATAAATATAAAACGAAATTCATAATTGCATGTTTATACTATACATTCTTGTACGAGATTATATTTTGAATACCGTAATAGTTTTTGTGTCTCGAATTGCAAACATTGTTTCCTATTTCAAATTCGCATAGATATGAACTTTGTCCGTAAGAATTCCATTTATGTATACGTTACAATCTGACATTGTTTATGAACAATGCTTTCTATATTTCAAATCTATTTTAACTTAAAATTTGTTTTTTGTTACAGGTAAGCAGAATCGTATAGTCAATAATGTGAGTAAAAAAATATTACATATATTTGTATATATATATATATATAAATATATGTATATATATATATATATATATATATATATATATATATATATATATATATATATAAATATATATATATATATATATATATATATATTTATATATATATATATATATATATACTGTTATATGTGTGTGTAAATAATTGTGCGATATAATAATTTAGGTTTTTAAAATTACTGTTGCACTTTATTTATTTATTTATTATAAATTCCTATATTATTTGACTTTTATAAAACTTTATAAAACTAGTATTATTTAAAATAATAATATTTTTTAATTGAGGTGCAATGAAAAAAATGAAAAGAATTAACTAATATGAAACAATCTAAATATGTTAATTCATAGAAAAACGACTTGTTTACATTTCATTTATACAATAATAATTTGTAAAAAAGTAGAAAGATACTTCGTACGTTTTTTTTCTAATCACTTATAAATACAAAAAAACATTAAATTTTTATAAACTGTGTTAAAAAATTCAATTTTTTTCTTTTCAAGCTACCTTTTTGTCAATTTCATCGATTTTTATATATTATTTTTTTTTTCAATTTTAATAATTGGTGCCCTAATTATACATTTTTCTATATTAGTACAACTACTAATAAAAAAAGTATATATTTTTAAGATTAAAATTCAGAAATACAATATAAAAATGTAAATTTGAGTTTTTTAAAATTTTCATTAAAAATGAATATCACTAAAAACAACATATTATATTCTAGTTCACTTACAAACTATATATATTTATAGTGCCTTCCAAAAGTATTCGAAGATCAGAGAATTGAAATATTTATTGAGACCTTCGCCCAGTACAGGTTGTTATAAATTGATATGATGATTATTTTTCTCTCTCTCTCTCTCTTTGTAAATACATATATATATATATATATATATATATATACAAAGAGAGAGAGAAAGTGTATTTTTAAGCATGATAGAAATTGAAATTGATTTCAATATTAATTTCTATCACGCTTAAAAAAACATTATATATATATATGTATATATATATATATATGTATATATATATATATATAAATAGGATCATCCGAATGTGATGCTTAGATTAGTGTTTTATTGAAAAGTTTTAAAAGTAACTATATATAAATTTCCCTATAAATGACCCTAACACTAGTTTCTTTTTAATAAAACATAAATCCATGCATCAAATTTGGATGATCCTATATATATATATATATATATATATATATATATATATATATATATATATATATATATATATATATATATATATATATATATGTATGTATATGCATATATAAGAACATGTTTATATGTAAATACAATAGCATTATTATAGGATGACCCAAATGAGATTGAAGGATATAATATTTATATACGAGAGTCGTTTGATAAGTATGTTAAATTTATTTATTGTTTAATTCAATTAATTAAATAATTTAATTAAATTTTTCAATTTAGTTTTTTTACTTTTTTACCATACTTATCAGACCCTCGTATGTATCTAAACCATTCAGTTCCATTTGGGCCACCTGTACTTACTCCAAGATAATAATTTCTAAAAATATTTACTAATTAATTTGTTTTCTCAAATAATGTTTTCTTGTTCACTATAAAATATTAATATAATTAATATGGAAAAAATAATAATTAATACATATTTTCAAATTATTTACATACATCTATATATGTATGTATGTGTGTGTATATGGGTGTGTGTGTGTAAATATACATACATACATACACATCCATAAAAACAACTGTAAAACAAAACGTATTTCCTATACTAAAGAAAATATTTTAATAAACCCACTTTTTGAGTAAATATTTGTCTAATATGGTATGCGGAATATTTCATTCATAAAGACATACAGGTATACAAAGCTAGATTTGTTCAAAATAATATATGTTATTGAAACAAAGTAAATATTTTCATACGCATCCATACATCGCCTGATGTACGTTCGCGAGGTAAAAGATTATAGGTTTTGAAGTATTTCATTACATTTACTTTTATTATTATTGAATTTTTACTAAATATGTACAACGGCAAATACCAATATTTAGAATAATATATGAATGTATTTTTTTAATATATATATATATATATATATATATATATATATATATGTATATGTATGATTTTGCGTGGTCGACGACAAATATGAACGTATTAATGAACCATTATAATGGAGCTGGGGAATACGTTGATACATCTAACTAGAGCTTTCTGTACAGAGGAGAAACCCATTAACCTTATAAAGATTAATATGTACCTATATGACCTGTTCACCTTTATTCAACAAGCTTTTATGCCTCTTTGTACGTGTATTAATAACATGTCGTTTGTTTTTAGTCGTATGTTAAGAGGTTGATATCGAAACAATGTTGATTGAAAAGTAGTAATTATAGAAGCTATCTTTGTGCAAAATAATTATTTATATTGTTTCTTTGATTTAATATTTATCAAATAAATAATGTTTTAGAAATTTAAAAGAAAATGGAATTTTAAAATAAAAAAGAATGATGACCTTTTTAAAAATAAAAACATTTCTTAAGAAAATAAGCAAAATAAAAATGAGCAGTAACTATGATATTATAGAACATTTTAATAAACTATTACTGAAATTTTTAATTTAAATTCATGGCTTTTAAAATAGTGATTTTGCCAGTTAAATATTTAATCAGTTCTAACTTTAAATAAATTATTAATCAAATTAAATATTACTTTTTTACAATATATAACAATCAATTATGATATATAAATTTAATTAAATAATAATATATTTAATTATTTTATCAAAATAAATTATTATATTATTTAGTAGAATATTAATTTATAATCAAAAAATATTTATCAAATGTTAAAAACTCTTTAAATTTATCATTATAAGAAACTAAGCTCTTAATATCAAATTCAAAATAAACAAAATTATATAATAATTAGATCTGTCCATGTATAATTTCTGTTAAAATTGTCAAAATCACTTATGAGAGAAATTAAATACACTTATTCGAAAGTTTACCTAAAATAACTTAATAATCTTGGAATAAAATAAATCATCTTATTTTTTTAATTAGGTAAATTATGCATTCAAAATGAATTAAAATTAAAAACGAAACAAAATTAAAAAAGGATATATTTTTAGCTTCAAACGTGGATAATAAAAAAGAAAATCTAAAAGAGATTAAAAAAAGGAAATGAAACGTTTAATATGTTCATTTATTTATAATTATCAGCAATCAAAACATTAATACCACAAAATCTTAAATTAATTAGGTTGCGTTTTATGAGTCAGAAGTTGCAGTATAAATTAGGTAATACATAATTGTTTTAATTAACGGATTATTTTTACGGTCTACTGTAGAATTTCCGTCACATGAAGTGAATATTCATAACAATAAAATAAAAAAAACACACAACTCTCAACTGCTTTAATGAATATAAGTAAAACTTTTATTCAGTTAAAACTTTCGTAGAAGAAACATTAATAATTTTAAGAAGCAAGAGAGATAAAGTCACGAACAGTTTGGAAGAGAATGAAAATAAATATATATTTTTTGTGGAGGGTAAGAAAAAAAGAAATGTTTACTGACGATGAAAAGTGCACGATCTACATGCGTTGTAAAAGAAACGTTAAAATTTGCTACTGAAAAATGCTCATGCCTTTTTAATTACAAAAAGATTATTTCTAATTTCGTTTTTCATTTAATTTCGCCAGTCACGACAATCAAAATGAAATTATACGCGAAATGTATGATCATGAAATACTTTGATTTAATGAAAAAAGAAATAGGAGGGAATTTACGTAATTCTTACTTATACATTATATATATATATATATATATATATATATATTTTTATAGCGTGATAGAACTTTGAATTGAAGCATGATAGAAAATTAAATCTAACCTAAAAAAAATTATATCTAATATAAATATATATTATATATATATATATATATAAATATATATACACGAAGGTCGTTTGATAAGTATGGTAAATTTATTTATTCTTTAATTTAATTAAATTTTTCAATTTAGTTTTTCTTACTTTTTACCATACTTTTCAAACTACCCTCATATATATATATATATATATATATATATATATATATATATATATATATGTATATATATATATATATATATATATATATATATATATATATATAGGTGTTTTTCTAGGTTAAATAGAACTTTCGATAATAATTCAATTTAAAGTTCTATCACTCATAAAAAACACCTAAAACATATATTAATATTAAAATTTAATGTTTTTTTTCAAACCATTTAATAGCAAAATGTTCTATTTCTAATATCCACATAATTTATTTTTTTATTTATATACATTTTACTTTTGTATTCTATTATAAACATATATATATATATATATATATATATATATATATATATATATATATGTCATTTGAAAATTTTATGATCTGATAATGAAAGATTGCATTTTTCTTTCTAAAATTACTTTTATTTTCCAATATAATCTATCTAAACTTCAACATGCTCTAGTGTTTTACTCCCATCATGAAAGTTTGAATCCTTAAGTCCCTCACTATAACCGTTTACTATCAATTCCATCTTATCATTTAAAGAAAGTCACTTACTACCAAAGAATTTTTTAAGGTTGGAAATAGATGGAAATCAGATGGAGCTATATCAGATGAATAAAACAAATGGGGCAGCAAAATATATTTCAATTCGATTATTTTTGCCATTAAAACATTTTTATGGGGACATGTGACTTAATGAAAAATAATTTTTCTTTGATAAATCTAATCTTTTTCCAAAATTTTTTTAATCGTCCCAAAATGTTAACTTAATATTCTCCTTGTATCATTTGACCCTTTGAAAGATAATCAATTAGTAATATCCCCTTTTTTCTGAAAGAGAATAACTGAGCCTCCATTGTTATAAATATTGTTTTTTTCTTGTGTGTAGTGATAGATTCAAGTTTGATCAGTAATTACAAATAAATAAATAAAATCATTTGCATTCTTCTTAAAACTCAAATAATCTTCAAATATATGCATTCAAATGTATTTTTATTCAACTATATTAACAGTTATCGAAGATATCCACAACTTTAGCAATTTCAGACACCTATAATCTTCTATCCTCTAAAACAGATTCATTCTCTTTATTGATAATTTTTGGTCTCGTAACACGTTTTGGGCACCCTCTATAAAGGTTTTAAACTTATACAACCACGTTTAAATTCTCTAGTACATTTTTTACAGATGTAAATGAAGCTGCACTATAGCTCAACACATATGCTATCTCATTAAAAATTTCCGTTTGCGTTAAACATTTTTAATTTAAAACTTTATTATTACACGATGTTAAATTTTATCCATTTTAAAAGTTCATTAAGATGATTTTATTTAAACAGCTGTTTACAACAAAATACTTGAAAGATTGACTTAATATTTGACAGGTGTGGCAAAACATGGCAAAAATTTTGAATATAGTATACTTACATCTCTACATCAATTCTCGAACTTTTTAAATAATCCTTGTATGTGTGCGTGTATAAATTAGTCTAATTTTGTTAACTGAAACTAAAACATTATTTTATTAAAAATTATCTTTAAAAAAATCATTGAAATATTATCAACATTATTTTAAACAACTGATTTCAAAATATATAATTATTTTATTTTCCTAAATTAATTTAAATTATTAATTTCACAATTTTAATTAATTTAAATCACACAAAAATAAATATTTTAAAAATATATCAATCATTAATTTTTAACATTTTAATTAATTATTTTTTCCAAAAATGTTTGTATAGATAGTATTGTAGATTATAGTAATAAATCCAATTGTTTTTGCTTAAATTTCTCTATAAATGGACATGTTAAAGGATTCTCTCTCTCTCTCTCTCTCTCTCTATATATATATATATATATATATATATATATATATATATATATA
This sequence comes from Neoneuromus ignobilis, assembly GCA_029203775.1. Lineage (NCBI taxonomy): Eukaryota > Metazoa > Arthropoda > Insecta > Megaloptera > Corydalidae > Neoneuromus > Neoneuromus ignobilis. The sequence continues at coordinate 31,777,264 of CP092090.1, forward strand.
TATATATTTATTGGAAATAAATCTTACAAAAAGAACATGATCCCTACGAATGCCTTTCTAGGATTACTCAAATCTGAATTATATATATACCGCACGAAAAGGTAATGTTATAAAGTTTAAGACAATGAGTTATGTGATGTAGATGTTTCAAATACCTTTTGCACACCCATCTCTCACCCACTCTATTCTCAACCGCCACGACGCTAAGTGCCACGTGCAATAGAAATGTGTGCAGGACGATGAACGCCATATGTCTCGTGTTAAAGACTACATACACGAACTGTAATGAAAAAATAAATACATCGGCCCTGTTATATGTTATACTTACACATGTATAATAGTTAAAAGTATTGTTTTTACCAGATATATTTGATGTAACGTCGTTTTTTATACAAAGATTCAAACATAATGTGTTACACATATATAATATAAATACTCGAGTGCTATATGAAAAAAGTCTCCAGATTAAATTTCTCTTATTTATTATATACAATACTTAGTACGTTTTCTTATTTATTTTAATTAATATTCAACTAATAAAAAGATTTATAAATTTATTTAATAAATAAGGATCTTGATTGACAGTATACAAATTAAATTCATCAATGATATTTATATATTTATTAGTCTATATATTCTCGTATAAAAATAAGATTATTAATTAAAATTGTAAATTTTTAAACATCAATCATAATTTGAACTTTGTTATTTTCTAAGAATAACTTGAAATTTTATTAATTGGTTTTCATTGTTTATATACTTTGTAGGTATTTCAAATAAATATGTATTTATTGATCTGAAAGAAACCTTATAGATTCCATAAAATGATAATTACTCTTGTTCATCAAATGTCAAGAGTGCCTTTCGGGTATTTAAAATTCGCACTTTTCTAAAGAATTCATCTCCTTTTTCGACTTCTTTAGTAAAAATAAAAATATTTATTTACTGTTATAAATATAAATCGTTAATTTATAAATAATGAAAATGATATTTTAATATAACGATATTATTTTATTTCACATAAATTGAGTATTTTTATTTTTACATCATAAATAATTATTAATTACAAATGAAGAAATTTTAATATTAATATTTTTTTATTATTTCAAAAAAAAATAAATATAGGATTACCCTAAATAAATTCACCGTACTTTACGATATTATATTTTATGCATGAATGTTGTTAAAAATAATCTTAGAATTAGTGAATGATCCTAAATCTTTGTGAAAACGTAAACATAAAATATATTTTTCTTTAAAGAAGAATATGAGGGTGGTTTGATAAATATGGTAAAAAAGTAAGAAAAACTAAATTGAAAAATTTAATTAAATTATTTAAATAATTAAATTAAACAATAAATCAATTTACTATACTTATCAAACGACCCTCGTATATATACGCACATACATATAAATACCTACACACGTCAGTCTTTATATTTACTGCTAAATGAACAACTTACCAAACACTTACTCTCCCTACTTCCACTGATCCAATACCTTTTTCTTCCATTTCACACCATTGAGTTTTTCAAATTTCTTTACCATACATCTATGAATTTCTTCTTAGACATCTTTATATCTTTGGATTTGCAATCGATAATTTCTCTTGTCTGCAAATAGTCTTCTCTTTTTACTATATAACCAGCAGATTTTTTTAAACTCATATATATATATATATATACGAGGTGCACTATAACTCAACACATATAGGTGTGATCAAAAAATAAGGTGAATTTTTATTTTTTTTCAAAGAATATTTATTTATTCATCAATTTTTATTTTGTCTCCTTCAAAGTAATCCCCCTCGGATATAATGCAATTGTGCCAACGCTTTTTCCAATCCTCAAAGCATTTCAAAAAATCATTTTTTGTGATCTTGTTCAGCTCCTCTTTCGATACCGTCTTTATTTCCTCAATCGTTGCAAAACGCCGTCCTTTCATGGGCCTCTTCAGTTTCGGGAACAAGAAGAAGTCACAGGGGGCCAGGTCTGGGGAATACGGTGCCTGCGGCATCATTAGTGTGTTGGTTTTAGCCAAAAATTCGCGCATAAGCAACGATGTGTGAGTAGGGGCGTTATCATGGTGCAAAAGCCAATTTTGGTTCTTCCACAAATTCGGACGTTTCTGGCGGATTGCTTCGCACAAATTGCGCATAACTTGCAGGTAATATTCCTTATTTACTGTTCTACCCTGTGGCAAGAACTCATGATGCACCACGCCCCTGCAATCAAAGAAAACTGTAAGCAAAACCTTCACATTTGATCGAACTTGGCGTGCTTTTTTTGATCTTGGTGATCCGGAATGCCTCCACTGGGACGATTGAGTCTTAGTTTCGACGTCATAACCGTATACCCATGTTTCGTCACCTGTTATGACCCTGTCGAGTAAATCTGGGTCGTCGTTGACGTCATTCAATAGCTCTTGGGCGATGCTCATGCGACGGTTCTTTTGGTCGAAATTGAACAATTTCGAAACAAACTTCGCTGACACACGTCTCATGTCTAAAACACCCGTTAAAATTGATTGGCACGAACCAAACGAGATGCCAATATCATCAGCAATTTCTCTAATGGTAATTCGACGATTCCCCAACACTATTTTCTTCACTTCTTCAACGTTCTCATCAGTTGTTGACGTGCTGGGGCGTCCAGAACGAGGTTCGTCGTTGGTGTCTTCTCGGCCTTCTTGGAAGAGTTTATACCACTTGTAAACATTTTTTTGGCTTAAAGTAGACTCATCGTATGCCACTTTCAACATTTCAAGTGTTTTGGAGCACTTGATTCCATTTTTCACACAAAATTTAATGCAAACTCTTTGATCCATGATTTTCGACAGCGGAAAATCGTGGAGCCTGCAAAACACTTCTAACTTTTATGCCTCTCGCCAACAAACTAAACAAACATGCTGTTGGTTCAAACATGCTACATAGCTGAAATTTGGAACATATATTCGAGACGAGTGTACCAACATAACCAAATAAAAAAATCGAAGATCGAACGGATGTAGCCCGCTAAATTTTAAAATTCACCTTACTTTTTGATCACACCTCGTATATATATATATATATATATATATATAAGGGAGTAAACCCCGAATAAAAAATCTTCACCAATCCTGGTCAGCGTGGTGAATATGACCAAATACCAGTGAATGGTAGCATTCATTGAGGCTTTCGTCCAGTAGTGGATTGAAATGGGCTTTATGATGATGTATATATATATATATATATATATATATATATATATATACATGCATACATATTTTAATGTTTGTTTAATAACTTGTGAGGTAATATTACGTAAATTAATGAAATTAAATTTACCAGTCATTAATTATGAATTATTCGATTTTTTTATGTAGGAATAAATGTATTAATAGAAATCTATATGAAATAAAAATTAAATTTCAAAGATATTTAAAAATTCGTGATATAAATTTACTAGTTAACTTATTTTAAATCAGGAAAAATCCTTCGAATGACACGTATTCCTATTAATACATTAGAATTTATATTTACTGAGTGATCATAAATTTTTGTTTCAATTAAAATTCTTTAAAACAATCAAAATATATCATCATTAAGTGTTCGAAATATCACATAAACATTAAATTTCCGTCAGAATATAATGTGTATATCTAAAGAACATGATGTCAAGTACAAAATTAAAACATTCACTGAACTAATGTTAAATGTTGATATATTTGTCATTCTGGTGGCGGTTGTTTTTTGTGGAAATTCAAACCGCTCCTCTGGATGCAAAGCAACATCCTTCCGTGAATGGACGTGTACATCAATCTTTAAAGTAGGAGGGTCTCTTGTGTCGTGGTCGAATGCGTATTTAGCTGTTTTTTACCGCTCCATCGGAATTTCGGGATTGTCGTTCACGTCAGAAATGTCATTTGCATGTTACCGTCACCTGCATATGACATGTTTGTTTTTTTCAATACGCATTTTTATCAAGTACAGTTTAGAATTTGTTATTTATGTCTTCCATAACTGTAAGTTACATCTTTATATACTTTTTTATGTTAATATTAGTTATTTTTCGAACAGAAAATCAATAATATTTTTATACTAAAAAAACAACTATAAAGTATTTTTAATGTAAAATATTAAATACAAAATGAACGTTATATGTCATTTATTATTCAAATTTTCAACGTACTTTTATACTTCAGTATTAAATTCAAGTTGAAATTTTCAACTATTCGAAAATCCTTCAAAGCTATCCTCTATTTTATATATGTACAATATTATTTTTTCAAAAATTGATCAAATAGTGTTTCATTTAAAATTTATCAAAAATTAAAATTATACTACAAACTAATCACCTAATATAAAAGCACATGTTAATACAGTACCACACATTGAATATAATTAACACTCAGTCGAAAATGTAATTGTAACTCAAGCGCAATATCAATAACCTTTTTTATCTTTCTGACAGATCTGCATTTTTCGAAAACAATAAAACGGAACGTCAAAGTTCAATCATATTGATTAAAAAAGCTTATCATACTAATTAATGTTTCATTGTGGTTTGAATTACATACATATATATATTATACATGTACATTCATATATCTCTATATATTACATATACATATATATATATATATATATATATATATATATATATATATATATATATATATATATATATATATATATATATATATATATATATATATATATATATATATATATATATATATATCATATATATATATATATATTTTATAGCGTGATAGAACTTTAAATTGAATTCTTATTGAAAGTTCTATTACGCTTGAAAAACAGTCTATATACAAGGGTCGTTTGATAAGTATGGTAAAAAATGAGAAAAACTAGATGGAAAAATGTAATTAAATTATTTAATTAATTAAATTAAACAATAAATAAATTTACCATACTTATCATACGACCCTCTTATATATATATATATATATATATATATATATATATATATATATATACTAAATTAGATATATTTTTTATAAAACACTTATAATTATATTATATTCTAAAAAAGCACTTACATATATTATTTTTTAAATAATTTTAATATTATTATACTTTTACTATTGATTTTTCAAAAAAAAAAAAGCACTATATTTTAGTACTTTTAATATAAAGTATAATATAAACATATACTATTAAATTTTCATTTTAAATCATATGTATATTTTAACTTTTATATAAAATTAATTTAATAATGCAACTTATGTTTGATTTTTTAAAATAAAAACATCACTAATGAAATTCATTTCATATCACACTCAAATTGATATCTAAATCTGATAAAACAATTAAATTAAATTAAACTGAAAGAGAAATGTGACGAAGTAGATTTTATATAATATTAATTCTTAAAAATCTGACAAAAATTATATAAATGTTATGTTTATGTGATAGTATAATCCACAATAATCTGTAAAAATAACGTAGGTCAAATATAATAAGTATTTCAGGTTTTCCTGTATCACTTATATAAATTAAATTATTAAACTGAAATATATTTCATTTGTGATTACGAAAAAAGAATTAATAATACATAAATATTTTTATTAATGCTTTTATTAATAATAAATATACTTATATATTTTTTAAATCTAGTTATTTTTACCGAGTCTTCCTTTAAATCTAATATTCAAGATGTTTTAATATATTCTAGCATGTACATACATCAATAGTAAATAAATATAGGTGTTTTTTAAGCGTGATAGAACTTTAAATTGAATCCCTATAGAAAGTTTTATCTAACCTGAAAAACACTTTATATTATATATATATATATATATACACATACATACATACATACATACACATACACACATAAAGTATTTTTTTAGGTTTGATAGAACTTTCGATAGGGATTCAATTTAAAGTTCTATCACGCTTAAAAAACACCCATATATGTTATTCAAAAATTTAATATAAAAAATTACTCGCAAATCCGTGAAATATTTTAAATGATTAAAAATAAACAATAAAAAATACTAATATAGTCAATAGTTTAATAGTTTATAAAACATATAAATCTTCACCTAATTCATAATATATATATAAACATTGTAATACACAATAAAAGACATATTTTCTAAAAATTAAAAATCAACTTCACAAAAGTCATTGGTTAATAAAGTATTAAAACTAAAATATCAATTATAAATTTTCTTGAATTCATTTTAATATATATTATTTCAATTATAGTAGGGTTTCATTTTGATTCTAGGATTTTGTTAAGTCTTCTTGTAATTGATTTATTTAAGTTAGTAGTTAGGTCTGCGATAATAATAACCCATTATTTAGTAAAATCATTTTCAAGAATTTTTGAAGAATTAATGTTCAAAAGTATTTAATAACAAGGATCCAATTACTTTTAGACAATTATATAACAATCAAAGGCTTACTATATGAAATTTGTGCCTAAGGTCATTATTTTAGTAGTAATTAAAAATGTAGCTTAAATCCATTTTCTTTGTACTTTAAAAATATGTTTAAATATGCATATTGGTTCATTATCTCATCAATGAAAACTAAATATCCATTGTCAGCAACCAGAATAACCCCTCCCTTATCATAATATTACTGTCATACTGTATAATCGATATTAAGTTTTCGTTCTTAAATTCCTGAATTAGCTTTCACCACACATTTATGTATCCATCAATCAAAATATTAAATGTACTTTCATTAGAAATATGAGGTGATTCCAATTATCAAACTCTAACCTTGTATAATTTTTTATAAATTCTAATCACTTTTTTGTTCACAATGCCTTATTCAACGCTTAATTTTAAAATATTTAAATGTTTGTGTCCCATAATTTTGTGAGTTACTCTATATTAAAAAATAATATTGAATAAAATAATTAAATTTTAATTATAAAAGCGTTCAATAACTATTAAAATTTTTAAATTGTTATTTTATTTACTTTTAAATATTAACAAACCCGAATTAATATTTTTAATATTCGTTTATAGAATAATAAATGCAAATATAATAATTCAAATCACCATATAACTTCACTATGAAGTTTATTATAAGCCATATATAATGCAAAGAAAACAGATGTCATTTTAATGCCACTATTGTTTTACTACAGTTATTAAAAGAGCATAAAACCCAAAGGAAACACAAATGGTTGTAGATAAGAACAGTTTGATAACGCGAAATAATTGCAACATAAAATAAGTTACCGCTGTAAAATTTGTAATAACTGTGTTCTACTAAATACACGTTGTAGTGTTTTAAATGTTTGCTCATGGAAAAAACACGATAATAGAAATTATTATAGAGATAATCAAATAATAAATACGAAATTGAAGTTTTATTTGTATAGTAAATTATTTTTTAGTTAATGATTTATTATAAAATTTATTTACTCAGATATATAAAATTGGAATAGAATTTTTTTTATAATATTATATATATTTTATTTGAAATTTATATTCTGTTTTATACACGAACAATTTTTATTTTATTTTACTTTTTATATACAACAAATGGCACATTTTTTCACTTATAATTTTTCGTTCATCAAATTGTATTTAATTGCATTTCATTTATTTTATTTATTACCATATTTTTATATTGTAAATATTTTAATTCTAAATTTTAGGTACTAAAACGTATCGATTCGTAGCGCAGCTTTAAAATATGTATAAACGTAAAAGTTTCCACGTCTGTTCTGTTGTCAACCATATCGATCTTTTGAAAATTTTCAGACGAATTCCATTATTCAATGTTTTGTCTTTCTTGTCATCGTTTTTGTAAGAAGTTCATCAATTAATTAATAACTTTGTAGAAAAATACTAATGAATAATATATTTTACCGCAAGGAAATTACTCAAGTTCAATATCTTTCATTCAAACTTCTAAATTGTAAGAATTACATAGCTATTTAAAAATTAATGATTTATTCTCATTTATACAATAAAATATATATTTTCCGAAAATTTCGAAAGGTTAAAGCAATTATTCATAAAATTTTTACAAACAAATTAAAAATAATTCCACCTTTAGATTTTAATTAAACATAAAAATTTACAGCTATACTGGAAAATGAACCAGAACTCGATTCACATTAAGTTATATCATTACTAGAACTTACTATAAATTCTCATTTATAGTTATTACCTTAGTAAATATAGTATTCATTAATTTTTGATCATCGAATTCCTTTTTACATTATTGGATATGTGTTTTTATACGTACGTTACGTTTTAATTAACTATAAAATTCATAATATACTATAATTGAGTAGTAAAAGAATAATCATTCTTAATTGCTATATAAATGAGATAAAGATAGAGTTTTAATAAAATTATCTTTTAAATAAATTAATTGAAAATAGAATATAAAAGTACATTTTGATATTTTAATTAAAATTTTCTATTATATTATTTTAATTATTGATCACATAAAACTATTAAAATATAATAATTATAATAAAACAAATATTATATTACTAATTAAAAGAAAATTTTAATAATATTTTCCATCTTTAAATAAAATGTAATATACTACTCACAGAACGTTTATACAACAATGAATGTTTTTCTAATATTTTTTATCAATTTTTATAACAACTTTATTTCTGTTGTGATTAATTATGCATTGTTAAAAAGTTATTGTTTTTTCCAAAGTTTTTCTATTATTTAAACTTTAAATAGTTGATTTGTATTATTAAAAAAATAATATAATAATATTTAATTAAAACTTTTTACTCATTCAACAATATATTCTATAACTTATTCTATTTTGATTTTTTAGAAAATTTGAAGTTATAAATTGTATTTATTTTTAATAATTTCAATGCCTATTAAATTATTATCATTACAAAGTGTGCAAAATTAATTTATTGACAATTAATTTATTTTCTTAATCAATCTTTTCAAATAATTTTTTCAAATAATTTATATTATAAGTTATATATATATATATATATATATATATAATATATATATATATAATATTTTCTATACATCATCTATTATAATTCATTATAAGAAGATTAAATAAATAAATGATGATACATAAATATACTTTAACATAAAAGTATACAAGTGTATATTTTAAAAACTTTGTCTATTATAAAAAAACGCTATAGCTGATGAATAAAGATCTTTTATTTTATAATTTTCACATTATATTTTCAAGAGCAGTGTAATTATATTTGATAAAAATTATTTTAATTATTTGAAAGCGTATAAATAATTTATATAAAAAAAACAAACAAATCCTTACAATATATATATGTGACTGTGTGTGTGTTTAATAAGGTAACTCTAATGTTCGATGATTAATATTATCTTATAATTTTAAAGTATTCGATATATAGAAATTTAAATATGAACTAGATTCGTATATTTTAGGAATGTTTTTATTTATATAATCAAGTATTCATTAAAATATCAGCTTTTTCTAATAAAAGATTTAACTATTTCGAAAATAATTAGAAAATAAATTTGACATTCATTTGACAAAACAATATTCACCTTATTTTATTTCCATTTTTTATATTAAATAAATGTTGTTAAATAAAATTGACTTGCTAAAAAACATTATTACTAAATTTAGTCGAAAATTGTTTCATCTTGAAATAAATACAATCAAAAATGAATTTTGTATTTCTTAAAATAAATTGAATGTATAAAAAATTATTATTTAAGTAATTATTTGATAAATAAAATATTTAGTCACAATTTTCTAAAAATTTCATAATTTTTTTTTGTTATTGAATATTTTTTGTATTTAATTTAAAAAACTTATAAATTACTTTGAATATTTATTGTAAACCATTGATTAATTTAATTTCTGAAATAGACATATCATATATATTTTATATTTATTTTTTAAAATATTTTTAATAACTGGAAAAATTAAAAAAATCATCTTATTCGAGAAATAAATTGTATGACCTCTTAAAACTGAACATATTTAATTTTTAACTATAATTACAATTTAATTGATTAGATATCTTGTCTATTCTATATATTAAAATATATATGAATTATTATTAAGGTCACGGTGTTAATATGTTAGTTACTTAGTTAATCTCCAAGCATCCATTTGAGGATTTCGGTCTTTGAACAGACTTCCGGTGGCTGCGGATAACCAAACGTCAAATTATTGAATTCAGTAATTTATCTTTCCCATATAGTTACTCTGTCTACATTATCGATTAGATATAACATCTCAAATAAATTACTTTATTCCATTTATTAAAACTACGTGAAACTTTAAATTTATATTATTTCTAGACAAGAACGTGGTAAAATTATTTGTGTTTGAATTAAATTAATTAATGTTTATAATAATACATTTAATATATATATATATATATATATATATATATATATTGTTTTGTAAAATAACTATAAATATTTAACCTGCTTAAAATTATATTTTCTTTTCATTTATTAAATTGGTTTAAAATTTGATTAAACATTTTTAAATCGAACAAAGAAATAATAAAATATATAACTAAGTATAATTTATTTCTAAATATGAAATTTAAATAAAATTAGAAATAATTAACTTAAAACTGGAAAAAGTCGTAAATATTATTAATTTTATTTCTATGAAAATAATTCACACAAAAGAAATTACCTATGTACGTGTATGTTGTGTGTACTTGTTTGTATGTGTAACCTTTATAACGTGCAATTTGTATATTCAAATTTAATATCAAAAGTAATGAGCACTTTATTTTAAATTATTATAGTAATTATTTCACCTATAGCACACTATTATAAGTAAGGATTAAGCAAAGAAAATACTCAACAGGCTATCATGAAACTCTGTCGTTTTGTTGACGACGATGTTGCGAGTATTTGGTCGATAACTCAAGTACTGTAGCTGTCAGAATTATCAGGCATCAAGAGAAAGACGATCCGTGCGGCCCTTGTAATGTGTATCAAAGCATTATTTTTTTAAACACGCGAAACATAAATATATTTGCAAAAATATCTAGCTGTTAAGATATACTTTCTTGTTTTTATTGGTATTTACGACGCTCTTTCAAAAGTATTTATTGACTGAGACATGTAAGTATCTGTACATTTTTTCTTTACATGCGATATTATAACAAAGAACTATTTTATTTATAATATTTGAATTTAATTCTTTTTTACTTGAATATCTTGATAAGACTTTGTAATTATTCTCGGCTTGGATATTTTTCTTTTTAATTAATCACATTAAGATATTTCATAACTAAAATATTTAAACGACGAAAATAAACTACATAAAATATTTGTCACTAGAAATTATGAGAATAAAAATATTAAATTCATATATTAGGGACTTTTCCACGTTTTTACAAACGAATACAGGAAATGTAAATAATGTAATAATTACTCAGACTTGAAATGTATAATGGAAGTTTTAATTTTCTAAAAAATTAAATACTTCTCTACTTTTTCAGTACTGCCTAAAAGTTAACAAATTAATTTATTATTTGATTCCAGAATTATTACATACTTACGTATATATATATATATATATATATATATATATATATATATATATATATATATAATGCATTTATTTTTTAAATTATTATAAGCGATTTTAATAGAAAATAAAAATAATAATTAAAAATAGCATTTTATTATTTAATAAAAAACATCGTTTAAAAATTTAGTCAATTTTTTTGTATTAGATTATAAATTTTATTTTAATTAAATAATTATAAATATATTATTTATTAACCTTTTAATCACGTTTGTGATTCTATAATAATATATAATACAATATACATAACCTAGTATAAAATGTACTAATAAAAACCGATTAAAATTTTAAATAATTTATGATTTTACAGAAACTTATATTAAATTTTCATAAAATTATATATATATATATATACATACATACATACATACATACATATATATATATATATATATATATATATATGTACATATATTATATATATATATATATATATATATATATATATATATATATATGTACATATATTGATTTGCTAACAATTTTCATTTGATAAACTATTCTATAGGGTCATCCAAATGTGACGCCTAGATTTGTGTTTCATTAAAAAAAATGTCTATAGGGAAACATGTGTATAGTTTTTTTTGTTTATTTCTAATAAAACACAAATCTAGGTGTCACATTTGGATAACCTTATACATATTAACAATTTAAAGTTTACACTTACATTGATATTAGTTAAAATTAATTTTGATTTACTCAATTATTACTTCACTTATATACATGAATACATATATATATATATATATATATATATATATATATATATATATATATATATATATATATATATGATATATATATATATATATATATATATATATATATATATATATATATATGATATATATAATTTTCATCATTGGTTGCCTCTTTCAATTCATTACTAAATAAAAAGTTCTCAAAACTTTCCACTTTAAGCAATCCAGTTTCTTTCTTTCCCATTCCATTCGAATAAATGGTCTTACACTTCATCATCTATCCGCAGGTTTCTTTTTGTGCTTTTTTTATATTTATATTTTTATAAAATAATTTCTTGTTATTTTTCAGTTGTCTTCTTTTCTTACAATATAAGCAGCCCATTTCCATTTTAAACTTGTTACTTTTGCTATAACGTCATGCATTTTTCCTTGTTTTTTTATATTGTTCAAGCTGCTGAATAATTCTAATATTTAAGTCTCATGTTTCATAGCCGTAAGTGATTACAAGGAGAATGCATTAATCAAAAACATTTTTTTTAATAAAGGAATTATTTTACTTTAAAATATATATATATATATATATATATATATATATATATATATAGAGAGAGAGAGAGAGAGAGACATCCAATTGGTGCCTAGATATGTGTTTTATTGAAAATAAACATGTGTATAAGGTGGTCAGTTTCTTTTGTTTCTTTTTAATAAAACACAAATCTAGGCATCACATTTGGATCAACCTTTTTTATTGTACATTATACATATAGGTACATTACATTTAAAAACTCTAAATGAAAAAAATATTATTGATTAATTGCGACAAAAATGAATTGTGACTTATGATAAGACCGTATCACCAACGAAATCATTAAAAATGTGCCCGAAATTATTGCTATTGATTCGAATGTAACATAAAATTCTTGATGAAGAGTTTAAAGTGTCTAAGAGTATGATTTATGTTGAGATATTAACAAAAAAATGAACAAAAGAAAGGTTTTCACTCGATTTGTGCCACACAAACTAACAAAGGTCAAGGATACTTTAAGTTGAACACTGTAAGGACATTTTTAAAGCTACCAAGAGGAATTCTAAATTCTTGAATTTATCGTTTTTGATAACAAAATGTAATATTTTAAGTATGAACCAAAAACAATGCTTGAAGATGTATCATGAAAATCATCAAGTTCGCCAAAAGTGAAAAAAAAATCGTTTTCAGAAGTCACAAGTGAAGATTACGTTCATTTGTTTTTACAATTCAGAAGACGTCATTTATCGTAAATTCGTTCCAAGAGGTGGAACTCTCACTAATAGTACTATTTAAGTATTATATTATTATGAAGTACTATTTAAGTGTTATAAAAATAATTAGGCCAGAGTATTGAGAGTCAGGAAATTTGTACTTGTTGCATAACAATACACCACCTTATAAGGTCTTGTCTGTACACAAAATGAGAAAAATTGTTGATGTAGAATGGAATAGAAAGATATTGATATTACTTCACGTAAAAAGTTTTAGAAGAGATCTTTATCCGGCAGTGGATAGAAAAAAGTAATATAATTTATATATATATATATATATATATATATATATATATATATAATTTATTATATTGATGTTTTTATTAAATGCTTATATGTAAATATACAAAGAATTTTGTTGAATTTTACTTGAATATCAAAGCGAAATTAATTTTCTTTTATCGTACAAGTAATTTTATTTTTATTTCCATCTCATATACTGTTTTGAAACCAACAGTTCACGATATGAATGTTTCATAAACAATTTACGGTTTTAATATATAAAATAACTAAATAAGTTGGTATTCATATTAAAACTGAGAAGGAATGTAATTAGTTTTTAATTATAAATTATTTTTATAAAAGAAGTTAGTTTAATAATATATTTTAAATAGCTTTACGAAGTGGATTACAGTTTTAAAATTAAAATTATGAATGTTGTAATTTTTATGAATGAACAAAATGTACTTTTGTAATCTTAACGGACGTTATAATTTTTTAAATTAATTAAAATATAGTTATATGCGTATGTATTTTTAGATATTCGTAATATAAAAATATGAATTTTATCGTTTCTTTAAAATATTCCTATAAATTAAATTTTATAAATTATTTAAAGCTAATCATTGTTTGAGAAAATATAATCTGTCTGTAAACTCTAATATTTATATCAACTAACGGATACTTAATTAACATATAAAAATATTTTTTTCCACGCGATATATTTTTTTATTTCAGCCTATTATAAAAAGTATACAATAGAATATTAAATTAAAATCAAGAAAGTCATAACCGTATCGCACATTATAATTATTTTTAATGTCATAATCTATTTTTCGTACAGAAAATCAACATGAACGTTTCGATAGATTAATGACTTTCTTTCCAAATTATTAAATCACCCGTTTGTCTCATACATGAATTAAATACGAAACTTTCAAATACAATTTAATATTTTTAACATGTATAACCATCAACTGTTGTAATGTTCATAAACCACGCGAACAACTAATAACATAAACGACAAATCTAAAGTGTAAACGTTTTCTACTCTTTAATCAGTCCCCTCTTTTAAGTTCCATTTATGGTAATTGTAGGGAACATAAGATATTGTAATCGTGTATGAACAGTAATGTATATCTCTGTGACAATAACTCGTCCACTTATAAAGCATCGAGCCATTTACACGAATTAAACGCACATTTTCCCGTAGTTTTATAGCATAGACGTTGTCCCATGCTGGTTTTTATCTGCGTTTCAACATTATTTATGACAATTTTCTTTGATTTAATCTGGTAAATGTTAAATGATACACCGGTTGTTATTGAAAAAATATATCGGCGTATTAATTATTTTAAGTGATCGTAAATAATGAACGCTTGAAAAACAACACCGTTGTCATCAAGAGTTATTTATATTGGTATTTTATTCTAATTACTTTAGAGTTTATAACCAAATGTTTAGAAAATTCTATCAATTTGAGTTTTTTAAAAATACTACATTATATCAAATTTTGAAATAGGCATAAATATTTATTCAGTATAACTAATTTATTATTAATTTTTTGTTTAAAAAATCCATCACGTAATCGTAATTAATACCATAAAAGTAATATTATATAACTGGAAATACAATAAAGATTTTTTAAAAATGATATGCTTTATTTTATTCCTTAAATAATATCTCAAGACTCAACCAGCTCACACAATAACATTTTACAGTCACACAGCGTTTTCTTAATTAATTAACTTTTTGTATTGTTAAAAAATGTTATGAGTAATATTTCTAATGTAAATATATTTTCTCAATTTTATTTATACTGTATATATATATATATATATATATATATATATATATATATATATATAAAATAATTAATATTTTTTTAATTATCAACTAATTTCCAAAAAAAAAAATTGTTTTATTATGATTGTTAAATAGTACAGACAGATAATCATTAATCATTGATCAAAATATCATTCAAAAATGTGATTCTTTTATATCTTCATTTTTTATAATAAATTAAAAATATTAGAGAATAACAAATGTTGCATTACAGTACTTTTAATATTTAAAGTGATATAATTATCAGTAATTAATTTTTTATCTTTTAAAAAAGATTTTTAAAGTAAAATAAATTGTTTTTTTTTATTTTCTAAACTTCTAATCATTTAAATTTAATTTTATTTTAAATAAAAATACTATTTTACCGATAAAACCTATTATACTCTTATTTCACTCGTTTACTGTCAGTTCTCCAATAATTATTACCATTTTATTTTCATTATTTTTAATCTTTCTCTGATTACATAATATTCTCTCTCTCTCTCTCTCTCTCTCTATATATATATATATATATATATATATATATATATATATATATATGTATGTGTGTGTGTGTGTGTGTGTGTGTGTGTGGGGAACATATTTTTTTAAGGTGACATATACATAAACTAATATAAAAAATTGTGAAAACGTGAAATATTTTATTTGAAACTTCAACATCCATAACAAAAACATTCTTATAGAATCACAATCGACAGCAAGTTACACTACTACACACCTGTAGAAACAATAAACCAAAAGTAAGGAAACCAAAACAACATAAATTGAGCCTAAGTTTTATTATATCAATTTATGATATATATATATATATATATATATATATATATATTTATATATATATATGCTCTTAAAAATATTACTTTTTTCCAACTGTTTCTTTTATAAAAATGTAATTTCAGTTTTGTATCCAAAATACATCAACAACGTTGTTTATTTATTTACATCAATATACAATGCAATTCATAGATTTATCTTTAGAAATATAAGTTGAGAAATTGCGCACAAAACGCCACTGAGTCAACGTTTGAATTGTTAGTAGAAAACGGGGTAATCAACGTCGGCCAGTGCCTGCGGTGCCGTGGCATAAAACCCGCATTGGCGGCGCGAGGGGGTCGTTAATTCACTACCACACCCGACACTAGCCTAAAGGCTATTGGGGTAACACTTCAGTATTGCTATGTTTGCGACGATATCTAAACTGGCCCTCTATCTCAATGATTCAAAAAAGTATGAGAATTTTTAACTGACAAAAGTACCAACTAAGATTTTTTTGCTACAGATGATTTTTTCATCAGAAATTTATATTTTAAGTTTTAAATGTAACAAAAGTTTTAATGTTCCTCTTCGAAACTTTATTCTTTCTTAATCTATTTACATTCATTCTATTATATTATATACATACGAAACAAAAGACACATTTGACAATATATATATATATATATATATATATACATACAAATTTCAATATTTTTCGCATTAAACAAAAATATTTTCACCATAATAATTTAATAAATAAATGATATAAACATTTAGAAAATAAAATTTTCTAATTAGGTAATAAAATACATAAAATGTGTTAATATATATATATATATATATATATATATATATATATATATATATATATATATAATACTTTCGAATTTATTAAATCGTTGATTGAAATAAAATTAAAATAAGACAAACAATATGATAAACTTATATCAACTAACATTTACTATTAATTAAATCATTACCCCAAATACCGTAAATTTTAATTATGATTTAATCAATTCTGAAAATAATGGTAATAATATTTAAATGTGCAGTAAATAATTTGAATAAAATGAATATTTAAATGAACATTTTAATAATAATATATGTTAATTGGGATAACAAATTCAGTAAACTTAATCACAATAAAAAAGTTGATAAAGAAATGTAATAATAATATACCTGCTAAGGATTGCAAGTTTGTGGAAGGGATTCCAATTTTTGAATAATTTACATTAATACATTTTATTCCTCTTAATCTGATTTTTAAAATGTTAACTAAAGAAAGTGATGTTTTGAAAATACTAAAATAACGAACATTCCAAATTCAAGCACTTATGTAAAAAATTGAACTTTTCACAACTTGTTTTTTTTTGTAATTTCTCAATTTAATATTTAGTTCGTAATCATTTTTCACATGAAAAGAAAGAAAAGCTATTCTTTGCTTAAAATTCTCCTATGCAAGATATTTTATAAAAACTCTTATTCTCCGTCTATTTTCCAAAGTTTTTCACCTAAATTACTCTATTTTTTCATTAAAACTATCCATTCTAATGTGTTTATTATCACTAAATGAGGAATCTTTCTTTAAGTTCTTTCTATCATAGTTTTATTATAGAGTGAAGACCCTATACTCATAGTACTCAAACAAACGTATTACTAAAACCAAATATGTTTTTTATCGACTGTATTACATTACTTTAATAGAGATGTCTTTAATGTGATTCTGAAATCATGAATTAGATATTATAATTACCACTTTATGAATAGAATAGAATAAATAGATAAAAATAATCTATTAGTAAATTGAACAGAGGTACTTTTCGATGGATTCAATTCCATACCATTATAATTCATCAAATTAATAACTTGTTTTATATTAAATTTTAGGTGTATAGCATCAAACTAAGATAATTTTCTTATAAATATCACAGTTATCAGAAAAAAACTGATGTTTAAATGTATTATTGTCTAGAAAATCATCCAAAAATAATAAATAAAATAGGACCATACCTTGAGATTCCACTGAAATCACTGATATTTTTCTAACAGTAAGTTATCATTTTAACAAAAAGACTCCGACGATGATGGATCGCCATCGAAATGCGCACCAGCCAACATTGTTGTAAACAATAAGTGATTATTGAACACTTTATAACCATTGTGGTATTGGGGATAAAAAATCATTTGTATTAAATTAATTTATCAATTTTAAATATTTAATTGCTGTTAAGTAGATATGAATTATTAATCGATTCGCAATACTATCTTAAATATTGATCACCTCTTTCATTACTTTGTATATCTGTACAGTAAGACTAATGAGACTATAATTGCTTATATTACTTTTTACCATTTTAATTTGGAGTGATCACTAACACTATCAATCTTTTGTAACATACTTTTTCGTGATAGATTTATTTATTAACGCCATAAGGTGTATACATATATATAAGTTATATAACTCATAAAACCTTGCCATTTTTGATGGTGGCTAGACGCACGGAACGTCATAAATTAACAAGCACGTAATAACTGTTTATATAATACCTCTCTATCGAGAGTATAGAAGCTTCTAGAACCGTGAAAAACACCATAATCAATTACATCAATTGATTATGCTAACCAAACATCAGAGGTTTCTTTGTAAGTTAAAACAGCCTGTAAAGTTAGTTCTAATATGGGATTCGAATAGTTCTAATATGGATGTCCAACGGTTTAAATGTAAAACCCGGATCAGCCATATTTAGAGAGCTCCTCGAGTCACAGTGATGATACAGTGGTGAATTTGGTGTAATATTTGACTAGTGTTGTTATTTAACTGATAAATAAAATAAATTTGTTTATAAAATTGTGCATCTTGTGTTAATGGTAAAGCCAGCCCAATCGCTAACCTATACTAAATAGATCAATTTTATAACTTATATATATATATATATATATATATATATATATATATATATGTGTGTGTGTGTGTATACTTTTTTTTAAAAAAAACTCTTTTAATGAAAAAAGTATAATGAGATCTTAACGTAATTATTAAAAAATACAATTGGTAATTACACACGTATTCAAATATACTACACACATGTATGTATAGAAAGGTATGTGTGTTTATGTAAGTGAATACTCATTTACGGTCATGTGTATATGTAAAATTAATTTACCAATTATTGGACACTTGTATTTGCACACACAACTGATACAAAAAAATCGAAACATCGTTTCAAAAAAATATAACGTTATGAAGCAAATATACGGACGCAGTGTGAAAACGCACCCACGTAATTTTGTTAGGGTTTCACCGACTGCATTAGCATTTTCCTGTTTGCCTGAGGTGATCTCACCACAAAACCTCCTATCAGTATCTGATCAAGTACTCTCGGTTCTCATCTATACATTCTGTTCTAAAAAATGCCCTGCAACCCTGGCAATTTGCATGACGAAGAACGTTACGGTTATAAAAAAATACTGTTCTGAACATTTTTGCGTATAAAAAATTTATATTGAAATATGGTCTTTTGTTTTATGTTTAATTCTGTTTTCAGTAAACATTATTTCATTATTTTTATTCATAATCAAGTAATGTTTACTAAACAGTAATTGTTAAACATTTAATATTCATTTTGTTTATTTTCGATTTGTTTATTGTTCTTGTTGTACACATGTATAATTTACATGAACATATTTCAAACATGTCTAGGTTTAGATTGTGTAAGCAAGTAATATTTGAATTATTCATGTAAATATAAAACAATATTTATTTTTAAAAGTAATTTAATTACATTTAATTTTTTTAGCATTATTCATAACTTTGTAAAAATATGCTCTTTAGCATTCTTCAAACTCATTAATGGTATTAACGATTTTAAATCAAATTTCATTATAATAAAATCTTAATAACTTGACTAAAATTAAATCGAAGTTCAATTTAATTACTCAAAATGTCGAACTGTATAAAACTAAATGAGATCAAACAAACTATAATTGGTGAATAATTTAATCTTTTTACAGTAAAATCGACATTTTAAGTCAAAACTAATAACAGTAAATTTATTGTTTAGTTATAAAAAATAGCACATTCATGTACCTCCAGTAAGTATAAATGATAAGCGAAAAGTTAAAAAATGAAATGTTTATTTTATTTGTTTTTTTCTTTTATTATTTTTTAAAGTAAATAAATATATTCCAAAATTTTCTGGATTTTTACTTTATTTGTGAAAATAAATTGGAAAATAAAAATAAATTTAAAAGCAAATACACAATTAAAGATGAACCAACAACTTAGTTATATTTGTAATTCAAACTCGTTTACTTTACTAATATAGGATTTGTCGACAAAAAACTTCAATAGTGCATAATAACCAACAGACAACATAGGAGTTAGTTTTCTAAAAAAATGGGTTTTAATTATCATAAAAAATTAGTTAAATAGGTGTTAAATATACATAAACATGTTAAAATAGCTATTAGATATGTTACAAAATCTATTGAAACACTTTTAAGATTATGTTTACCATGAAATTTATGATTTTTTATGTATTTGATATTTGTTCATGTTTATGTTTTTACTTATCAAGTTTTCTAAACAGGGATCAACCAGTCAGATCTTTGATCTGGAACCTGTGTTATTATTTTAGCTAGTGCTGTCAGGAGAGTAACCAAAGACTAGTTAAAACGACAGCAGTATTAACACTGGCTAAACACGCCAGAAAATAATTTTAAAAAAATAATTAAAGGACAGTGTGTCATAAAAACCTTGATAAACTTCTTAAAATAAACAGGCATTAACTGAAATCAATCATTAAAATTTTAATTGGACATTATTTTGTCAAAGAGTATCTACAAATAATGAATATATAAGGTATTTTTTAAGCCTGATAGAAATTTAAACTGATTTCAATGTAAAGTTCTATCACACTTAAAAAACATCCAATAATAAAATGATAGCCTTTCAACAGGAACCGGAAATTACTATATAGCATATATTGCACAACTGAAATGTTTTGACGCACAAAAGGTACAGTATCTACTGGAAAACTACCTTAGATCCGGAAGACATCATGTCAGAGACATCCATGAATTTATACCGTTATCTGAGTAATACAAAGATAATGAAGTGGACAGACTGAATAATGAAACGTACAATAAGACCTCGTACTACGGTACATTCGAAGTCACAAAAGACGAAACAGGAAAAAACTTTTTTTATTATATGAATTAATATTATTTTAATTATTTTATGGATTTATTTTTTAAAATAAGAATAATATTTTTAAAAAAGTCTAAAACAAAAAACAAGTATTTTAAATTGCGGTTGTTCTTATTTTTTTAGTTTGGCTCTTTATTTGTAGTAACTGTATACCAGATTACACAAAATATCACAATCTAAATATGTATTACCTGAATTCGTATTTTTATCCATTTATATTATTAAAAAATTGAATTAATTATTATGAAAACTGCATTCGCGTTATTATAATACCTTATAATTCATTATATCAATAATAAACATTAATAATTCAATTAAGTAGAAATAGTATTAATTATAAATAATTTTTATAAATTTAAAAAATAATTCTCACTAATAACTTATAAAAATGAATTTAAATTTAATTGTAGATTTTATTAAATGTAATTTAAAATGTTAAAATATTTTTTTAAAATCCTAAATTAAAATGAAAACAATTTCTGTTGTGAAAATAAAAAAATATAATAAAAGAAAGAACAAAAAGATTTCTTTTAAACTCAATGAAACCGTCTGTTTCTATTTTAATAAGGCAAACAAACATAAACCACAAAATGGTTTGTTACACATTGTAGGGTCAAGCGTGAATATTAAACATGATGTAGTTTTTTTACCACACTTCAGCATCTGTATGAGAAAAACATTAAATTGCTACTTTTTTGACGAAAACACAAACGTGTTTTATTCAAGAATGTTCTTTGAGATTTGTTCTTTTCCGATCAAGTTTCCTTCCGTAGTTTTTTTTTAGAATTTTTTCATCAATTTACAAGCACGTCTAACGAAAATGTCGAATAACAAAAAAGTTAAGAAAACGTCATATATTTGACAAGAATCGAACATTAATTAACTTTTTTTATTTATTGACCATATGTATTTAACAAATTTTACAAGTATAAATAATTAAAATATATGTAAATCATTATTTTACTAATGTTGAATATTTTTCTTAAACAAATAGTCAAATAATTTAAAATGTTTATTTTCACAGAATTTTTAATAATGAAATACTATAAAAATCAGTGAGTAAATTCAGTGTATTAAAAGTATTTTTAAATTTAACACAAAGTATTTTAAACTTTTTTCTTATTGTTATTTAATTATTGAAAATATACATATGTGTGTGTATATATATAATATATATATATATATATATATATATATATATATATATATATATACATACATACATACATACATACATACGAGGATCGTTTGATAAATATGGTGATTTTATTCATTGTTTAATTTAATTAATTAATTAATTTAATTAAATTTTTCAATTTAGTTTTTCTTACTTATTTACCATACTTATCGAACGACCCTCGTGTATATATATATATATATATATATATATATATATAATTTATATAAAATTGAAACCCTTATGCTTTTATTTACTATTTAATTCTCTTTTATAACTTGTTTTAAAATTTATTGTTAAATAAAAAGATATTTAATAGACATTTTATATATTTTTTTTAGTATTAACTTCATATAAAGCTATAGACTTCATTTCAAAATATGAAAAGAAATACATAAAATTCGTCATAAATTATTTAAAGGGTCATAATTTATAAAATTTATTTAAAAATATTCCCATATTCATTAGTAGTATTCAAAAATATGATGAGTATTTTTCAATTACATTTTCCATGTTTGGTATATTCGTGCATTTGCATGAACATACAACACAGCTACACCTTAAACATTTTATTATCTATAAAATATAACTGCTGTTTGTGCTAAATGAAGAGTACTTGTATTATCTCCGTAATCTAAGAATATAAAATGTGTTCTTTGCTCCCTTCCATAAAACATTCATATCATTTCTCAGGTGCTTTTATTAACGTTCAAGTTATGACAGTGTCGCACATTAGTGATATACCTAATTGTGTAATAAAATGTTTACGGTTCAAATCTCATGTATGTATAATTCTTTGAGCGAGTCGACGACATAAACGCATTACAAAGTTTCTATTTATATTTCACTTAATTACGATTCTAATTGTTTGCTGAAACATCATCAAATTTAAATGTTAATTTATTTTTGGATAACATACACTTAAATACCGTTCATTATATTTTATATAAATAAAACATTTTTAATTATAATATTTTATGAATAATTTTAATCCAAACATTTCTTTGTAAAATTATATTTTTTATTCTTCTCTTAACGTAAAGTAGGTTTGAAATAATAAAAATATATCCTCCTTGTTACTACACTTCTTTTTTTGTCATTTATATTAATTTTAATTTAATGTATTTAGATATTTACTATATAGAAATATCATAATACATGGACAATTAATTATATGATACTTACACTTAATTAACATTGAAACTGAGATTATAATATTGTTACAATATCAACTAAATGTAAAAAAATGAATTAACTGCTACTTAATTTAATAGCGTGGCAAATTCACTTACCCTCAACATCACAAAGTTTAATAAAAGTATTCAACAATTACATATTGTTTACTTTTTTCATTGATTTACTCTTAGATTATCATGCTATCAGCATACAATTTCAATTAGATTTCATAATTTAGTACTTCGATGATAATAGTATGACAATCGTAATGCATATCAGCAAGTAAAGTCATCAATAAGTGATTATTGAATATGTTTATATAATCTTGTGATGTTGAGGGTTACTAATTCATTTATCTTAAAATGAATATATTTCCAATTTTTTACATTATTGCCAAAAGTGCTGGATTACTTTAACTATTTGTTTTTTTTATGATTCCTAGTACAAAAAAAATATTTCAATAAAATAAACTTTACGGCGAAATTTATAAATATATTATTGTATTCAAGTTTTGAAGTAATATTAATTACAATAAATATTTTTACATTAAAACTCTAATTTCTACCTATAAAAATCTTAATTACTACAATAAATCTAATACTTTTTTTTGATTTATACGTTTTTTTATTTTTATTTTATCTAATATAAAATTAATTCAAAATATATATTTTTTCAATATATCTATAAAATAATTTAACTTCGTCTATAGGTACTCGAAAGCAAAGCAATACAATAAGCTAAGATTCAATAATAGCCTTTACTCTCTACAGAGTAGTTTTTCGAAAATAACGCATTATATAGATGACTCAAATGAGACTGAAGAGTTTAGACATATATTTACTTTCTTACTAACATTTACTATCTTTCATTCACATTTAAGCTATCCTATATAAAACTCTATTGAATCACTTAATTATTTTTTTAAAAAAAGAAACAGAGGAAATAGTCTCATATTTCACTAATCTAAAATGTCCATACATTTCATTAAACAAAGTATAGGGTGGTCCAAATGAGACTAAAGAATAGTAAATGATAGTAAACAGATAAATGTATATCTAAACCCTTTAGCCTCATTTAAGCTAGCCTATATTTATTCAACCATTAAAACAAGAATGATTATTGCGTAGTTTATTTTTCATTACATATATTTGATACTTATTTTGTTTATTGACGATTTTTCATCAATATTTGATTCAGTTTAAAAATTGCTTATATTAAAGTTTGAATTATGGATTTGATTTTTTTATTCATACAAATTTTCTTTGATAGTTCGAAATACCTTTTACCAGTTTCTGATTCCGAAAAAGTACTTAATAATTGATGTCATTTGTTATACATTAGTTTCTAATTATCTTTATATCTTATTTTTTGATTGATTTTCGGTTTTTTAGATACCAAATAAAAAGCATTTGGTTTTGATTCTTTGTATAATTCATTATTTTTCTTTTATTCATTCTCAAGAAATTAAATAACTCTATTAAAATCAATAAAAATACTTACGAAATAAACAATTTCAATATAGTAATTACTATTAATTTTAATTTCTTATGTATAAATAACTGAGGGCCTAAAAAGCGCTGGTAATACACAATAAACAATTCTTCCAAACAACTTAAGCGTTGATTATACAAAATGAACATTTTATTGAATGCCTACTGGCACCAATTGCATTCAAAGGGTTAAAATAATTATTTTAAAAATTTTCTATAAATTATATATATATATATATATATATATATATATGTATATATATTTGATAAACGTATTTAAATTTTAATTATTTTAAATATTTAATTTGTATCTAGTTTCATATTCAAATATAAACTTTATTAACTTTTTCCGTCAAAAGATTTGTGGTATGCAGATTTTCCATCTAAAGTTATTCACATCTCATCGAGATTTCTGTATCTGGATAAAATTAACCTTTCTGAATATTCAATCATGCGGTCGTGACTGATGAAGTAGTAACTGATGAATGATGAATGGGTTCGGAGTTGAAATCTGCGCATATGAGCTGTGTCTATTTTCATTAAAGAACTAATTTTTCAAACGTGTTATTACTTTTCATGTTGACAGATATTTTCAAATAACTCAAATGAAAAAAATTGTATAAAATATTGCAAAAATATCTGAATATTAAGATTCACATATTATATTCGTAATGTTTCATTATTTTTTGTATAATTTTTATCTTTATTAAAATAGTACAATAAATGATTATATATCAAATATTTTTTTTAATATAAAATATACAAATATTTATAGTTCTTATTAAAAATAAAAATTTAATTTTCAGTATCTCAATATCCAACAACTTCTCAGTATTTCTAATATGATAGTATGTAGCATACTGTTATACTTTACAAATAATTTTCTATTAACTGATTGCAATAATAATAAAATATTTGTTTACCTTTGATAGATTATTGTGTTAAAAACACAACAAATTGAGATCATTGAAAACATTTATTTTATTTAAATATATATATTTATTAATTTTAATAATTATATATTTCAAACGGGTTTCAAAAAATTCTAAGACTAACTAATTTTGGTATTTTAATAAAACCATTATTTAACTGTTAATTGCAACTATAGTTCATGAGTGTATTATCACAAAGCAGGATGTAATTTAACACTATGAAACAAGATATACTACGAAATCATAGCATGATCCACTTCTCCATAACTTTATAAGCACGCAAATGTTCGTTTGTATATTTCTATAATTAAAATATTAAGACGATATTTAAGAAAAATAATTTAATTGTATATAATTACTTATTTGTATATATATATATATATATATATAGAGAGAGAGAGAGAGAGAGAGAAGATAGCATTTAAAAAAAATAAAAATTACATTTTTTCTATTCATATTATTTACATAAAGAGTTATAAACTCTCTCACTTTAATATTAGAAATTGTGTTCCTTATTTAAACTGTATCTTTGATTCTATGAAAGTAATATGAATGAAAACTCTAAATTTTTATTTTAGCTATATTTACTTGGTAATCTCTTCAACATCTACACTCTTTTTTTTAAAAAATGTATTCTAATCAATTAAACATTCATAAATATTTATATATTTGAAAAAGTCATATAATTGTTAAATTTTAATATGCTAAACAACATTAAAAAGATACATAGCAAAAATATGAATATATGTATCTGTTTTATATATATATATATATATATACATATATATGTGTGTGTGTATATATGTGTGTGTGTATGTGTGTGTGTGAATAAAAAAAAATACGAATTCGTTACTAAATGTACATTACATTCCATCCAATCAACTTATCAATATTACATTCCAAATTCTGTCTAATTAGTAACGTACTAATTAAAAGTGTTTTTATTTTTTTAATACATGTCGGTGATTTACACGAAAAAATTCCATCATTTTTAATTAATTTGTTCATCAATTACTTATTACATTTGAAAAATATTTGTTCCTCGTAAATGAGATAAAATACGAAAATTAAAAATACGTATATTGTTACATAAAATTCTCTTTATCTTTATCTCTCTCTTTCATATCTAAGTATATATATATATATATATATATATATATATATATATATTGAATTTAAAATATTTTTTAACGTTTAATATATTAATCCTGATTTCATTATTATTAACTTTACGTTCAGTGTAAAAGATTTATTAAACATTCATAATATTTCAATGTGTTTTCTTTTGTAGTAATCGATAATATAACTTGTTACGAAATATACATACATACATACATATATATATATATATATCATTATCATCGGATTCTCTCTATCTACTACTAGATAAAAGCATCTCCCAAAATTTTTTACTTCAACCAATTCAATGCAATTTTTCTTCCAATCAGTCTCGATGAATCTTTTTATATATCTATCTCATCTATCCATGGGTATCTTCTGGGCGTTCTTATATATCTAAGTTTTTAATTAATAATTTTCCTTATGCATCGATAGTTTTTTCTTTTTGCTACATAATCGACTTATTTGCATTTTAAATTTTTTACTTTTGACAAAACATCCATAACTTTTGTTTTCTTTTTGATCCATTGATTTTTATTTTTTTTTCTTTCATTTCTTAAAAAAACAACAAAATAATGTAAATATAAATTCATAGTAACGAAAAAGTACCTACAACTAATGAGATATTTTTTAAACTGAAAGGTATTATACCATATTTAATGTATTAGCAAAAAAAGTGAACAATAATTACTGAGTACTAATACAATAGTATATTATTAGTCAGTTGTTAATTTACAAGTAAAAAATTAGATATAGTGTCAAATTATATTCCATAAATAACTTACTTATATAATTAAAGCTATATAAGTACTTAAAAATTTTTTAAACGAAAAAAACATTCATCAAATGAAACTGTTTATTTCTGAATCTTGTAAAAAGAAAAAAAAAATTTTATTTTTTCGTGTTATTTCTAACACTATATATATATATAGATATATATATATATATATATATATATATATATAACACTATATATATATATATATATATATATATATATATATATATATATATATATTTGGAATAATTAGATAAAGATGTCAAAAAGGTGATGTTATGATGAACTTCAAGAAAATAACAAAAATGTAAAGTACATCTTGTGATCAGAGGAAAATGGAATTAAAAAGAATATAATTGATTGAGAATTGTATATATCAAGAACAACTCATTACTGAAGGAACATTTATAACTGAATTGAGTAGAAAAATAACAACAGAAAGATGCCAATTCGAAAAATATTTTCATACTGTATAATCGAATATTTCTCTATGTTTAAAGAATAAAGTTTTTAGTCAATATAACCTTTCTATTCTTATCTATAGCAGTAAAACATGGATCTTAAATGCCATAATAATTCAACCTTTCTAAATAATACAAAAAGTATGAAAAAATGTATGTTAGGAATAACATTAAGGAATAGAAAGGGAATCGAGTGATTTAGAATGAAAGTAAAAATTACGATCGTTATATCAAAAGTGAAAAGTTTGAAATGGAAATGGGATATTTGTATAGTAACAAAAGAAGACCACCGATGAATAAGAGAAACTTTTAATTGGAAAACCAAAGAAAACACACACAAACACACGGAGAGAGAAATACGTGGATAAATGAGCTAGAGACATACAGAAATTGTTGGGAAAGAAATAGAAGAATAAAGCATTGGATAAGTCAAAATGAAAAATTTTGGGAAAATAACATCCAGAAATGAATGGAAAAGATCTGATGATATCTATACACAATATATATATATATATATATATATATATATATATATATATATATATATATATATAACAGAACAGAAAAATTATACTCACGATTTTTTGATCAATTAATAGGAACTTTTTTGGTAAAATATAATAATATATTTTTAATTTTTTGGCCATTATTCGATATGTAGCTATTTATGTATTTAATATTTGATATTATTTAATTAATAAACAAAATCAAATATTAATACAGTTATTTATTAAATAACGGTTTTTTATTACACAGTAACAAATACAATTGACATTTGAACTATTAAATTTTAAAAATTACTAAATTACTAAATTTTAAAAATATCTACCAAGTATACTTTTACACTATATGTTTTACTGGCCTTAATATAATTTTTATATTATTATTATGATTGTGTAGGTATATAGATATATATATATAGAGAGAGAGAGAGAAATTAAATGTGTATATATATATGAAGTAAACTGGCCCTTAAACAAATTTTTGCTCCCGGCATACTTATCACATAAATTGAAAAATTAAATAATGGACAAAGTATTTACAATTATAATTCGAAAGAGTACCTCAAATCAGGATTAAATTTTTAAACCTGCACACAATCAGTATTAATTAAATTCTATTTCAATAATACATATACCAATTTCAGTGTGTACATTCATTCATAAACTGTTAAACAAATTCTTTTCATTTACGTTCGTTTCCCGTGATTTACACACTTACATATCCAATTCTCATTATAGAATCATCGCTCATAATTCAATCGACAAATTACTGGTAACGATTTCGCTTCACTAGCGCATATAGCCTCGATGCAACATCAGTGCCGACGGCATCGTACGGCACTCTTGATTGCGGTCGACGTGCTGACGATAACGATCACCCTCTAACTAATTATCGGTTATCGCGCGCGTAATGCCTACCTGATTTGACGGTGATCGTTTCGGCAACGGTCAAAAACATCGCCGTAATTACATGGCGTTGCCGTTGAAATATTTGATTACTAGTGTCAAAGCACGGGTGTGTACAGTCCAATAGGCTTATTGTGCTCGTAAATTGTAGAGGATGTGTATGAAATATTAAAGACATACCGGCCCTCAAAATCTAATCAAGTTTCGCTTGATTATTACTTTTTATTATACTCTTTTTTAATCAAACGTGTTCTTATTTACAGATTCACGCGCGATTAATATGATAAACTGTTATAATGATTCATTCATTATTTTTAGTTAATCTTCTTATAAATACATTTTTGTAATGTAAGAATGATTGAATTATAAAATTTTATATAATTAAAAACTTGTAGTATACATATTTTTAAAATATATATTTAAAATATATTCACAACTAAATAATTAACTATGGAATTTTATTACACTAATGAATTTTAATTCAATATGTTACCAAAAACACCTTTATTAATATTATCTTTATTAAAGTTTTAATTAACATATATATATATATATATATATATATACACATGAGGATCGTTTGACAAGTATGGTAAAAAAGTAAGAAAAATTAAATTGAAAAATTTAATTAAATTAATTAATTAATTTAATTAAACAATAAACAAATTTACCATACTTATCAAACGACTCTCGTATTTATATTTCTAGATAATGATAAATCTTTTGATTCAGTTGACATTGCAGCATTGCTTTTATGCTTAAAAAATGAGAAATAAGTAAAAATTATCTGGAATAAAATCTGAAACAAATCAAATTATTAAAAAGTATTTAAATGAAAAATTATTTTAAACTGCATAAAATATTTGTTGACTTTAGAGTAATGATTTTTTTCTTTCATTTCTTAAAAAAAACAACAAAATAATGCAAATATAAATTTATAGTAACGAAAAAGTACTTACAATTAATGAGATATTTTTTAAACTGAAAAGTATTATACCATATTTAATGTATTACAAAAAAAGTAAACAATAATTACTGAGTACTAATACAATAGTATATTATTAGTCAGTTGTTAATTTACAAGTAAGAAATTAGATATAGTGTCAAATTATATTCCATAAATAACTTACTCATATAATTAAAGCTATATAAGTACTTAAAAAATTTTTAAACGAAAAAAAACTTTCATCAAATAAAACTCTTTATTTCTGAATCTTGTAAAAAAAAAACAGAAAATTTCCAGATTTATATATATATTGTATTTATTAAAACCTCTTAAAACTAATTTCAAACTTTTCAACAGATGACTTTGCTTCCTTACGTACATTAATTTGTAGATAGGTCACAGACACGCTCTACCACCAAGACGAGACGAATTAGAATAATAAATTTAAACTTTGCATTGTAATTTGCTAGCACGCTAGTGTAGAATCTGTACATTTTGTTGATAAATGTCTTTAACTACATTTGAGCAGGTTATTATCTGCATAACCTCGAAAATAATAATACACATGCATATATATGTATATATATATATATATATATATATATATATATATATATATATATATATATATATATATATGATATATGATATATACGAGGTCTAATGCTTTCATAATTATGATTTAATGTACATTATATAATATTACATTATATTTCATTGATATATTATTTTAAATATTACTAGTATATACGAGTATATATATATATATATATATATATATATATATATATATATATATATATATATATATATATATATATTGTAGTACGCATGCATCATCACTAGTCATGCAAGAGACTGCGTCCCGGCTGGAGAGTCCCCTAAGTTAGTTAGGGATTGGGTACGGGCTGACAATCATATCTCGTAAAGAAAATATAACCATCACAGAATTTTGTCGAGAAAAAAATACCTACTGGACTAACATTGTTATAGAGGCCAAAGACCTGTTAGAACTATAACGCAGATTATATATATATATATATATATATATATATATATATATATATATATATATATATATATATATATATATATATATATATATATATATGAGCAATATTGAATGCATTGAAAAATTATAGAATTGGATAATCAAATATTAAACTGTTAAAAAATGTTTATAGAAATATTACATCTTTCACACAAGTACACTACAAAATAGAAAAAGTTTAAAATATAGAGAAAGTGAAATAAGACGATATAATATCACCAGACTATTTAAAAACGCTTTGAATAAAAGTTTAAGGCACCTAAATGGGAATCTGAAGAAATAAGACAAATGATGTGATACTTAGTCACCTGTTATTTGCTGACGACATTATTATTTTCCAACATCTCCAAACGAACTTGGAAATAGAACAGATGTATAAGACAAAACAAATAAGAATTGTGGTCTTAAAATAAATCAGAGAAAGATAAAAGCATTCTATATACAATAAGTTTGTAATTCAGAAGAAATTCTAATTAACTGGTATATAAATAAAATAATTCAACAATTGAAAATACACACACATATATATATATGAATACATTAATAAAAAATATTTATAAATTAAGTAAAGAAAAAAACACAAATGGGATAATATCAATTTGAATGAGAATCATATTATGAAGTCGAATATCCTTCTGTCTGAAGAAAAAAATAATTTATTAAGGCATTTACTTATTCTCATTTATGTCAATAAAATATATATTTAAAATATCAGAAAAATCAGTAACTTCAGACAGCATAAAAAATATGAAAAGACACATGTTAAGAATAACATATAAAGACAAAAAGAATAACAAATTCGAAAGAAATCCAAAGTTACGGACATAATAATGAATGAAAAGTTAAGTGTTGAAATGGACAGTCATGTATCAAAAAGAGAAAACTAACGCTGGCCAAGAGAAATTACTAATTAGGAATTGGACGATATAAAGAAGCCCAAATATAAATCAGTGAATACATAAGACAGATAAATAAGAAAATTCATCGGTGTGAAATAGAAAAAAATGGTATTGAATTGCTGGAAACAGAAAATTTTGGGAAAATTCCCTTTATGCACCAATAGATGGAAAGAGGCTAATTATTATATATATATATATATATATATATATATATATATATATATATATATATATAAGTTTACACATATGTTTGTGTGTGTGTATGTATGTATGTATATAAACGTTTTTTTTATAAAATCATATGCATCCATATATTCCAAACATTTGTTGTTGATTTATAAATGTAAATTAATCTCATATCTCTCAACTGAAAAATACAAACAATCCATTGAATTGAAAAAAATATGTTCGTAAAGAGTCGTTTGAAGTTTTATAAAAAATAATCTCAAGTCAGATTCCAACTTTCACTGATTGAAATATGTATCTTCACTTGATATGTTAATTAAATATTTGTCTCTAGTTACTTGAGTTGATAATATTGACAGATAATTCATTCATTGCGTATACACGTGCGCTATCAATTTAAACCCCTTTTAATATCTCTTTTAACGCCTATACACGTTACCATTACAAACAATTTACATGTTTGTATTTATAGTTGTCTACAATCAGATCCTTAAAAGATATAAATTAACATTCGTGTCACATGAAACTAGTCTTACTATTGTAAAAGAAAATTTATTCGATGAGGTCTAATGTTAATACAATGAAGAGACACTAAAACTGTTAAAACCGTACTCCAACACTCAGACTACTAAATCGTTCTACTAAATCTCATACTGTCTGAATATGCACGCTAATGGCTACTATTTTATGGACTGAATTTTACGACAATCCCAAATCTGCACAATTCGTATTCAAACTGCTTGCTAAAACTGCCTTTTATTCAATGGCAATCTTTCAGATGGATTTCAATGCATAGTTAAACGAAACTATTTCTTATTATCTGACAAAACAAAACATGTATTATAATTTTATATATGGATTTAAAGATATGAAACGACATGTATATTATTTGAAAATAATTTCAAGTGTAAATGATTGTTTTATATTAATTTATTAAATATATTATTATGCATTGTTACTTTATAGTATTTATTTGTATATTTTTATCAGTATTTTTAATCTGTGTTATAATATAATAATATATTTTCTTGTTTATTTTTACGAGCTAAAACATAAAAAGTACAAAAATGTCTCTGTAAAAAATACATAATCTCTATTATTCTTTTATCCTTATTGTTCTCATTGATCACAAAAGCAATATAAGAATAATATAAAAAAAAAGATAAATAAATTTTACATGTTCAAAGGTGGAAGTTTAAACCATTATGGCGTACCACTATCTCATTCATAATAACACGAAGTGATGATAAAAAAGCTGTGAAATAAAAACATATTCACGCATACTTTTGTTTCGATTGTCAATGTTATGAAAGAACGCTATTGTTTATATATTTTATGTTTATCTACACGCATGTTTTAACGCTTTCTTTATTACGCATAAAATTTAAAATACCACAATAACTCTTTACTGTGTTATGAGGAATATTCAGTATTGTTTTAATAAAAATTCTTTATAGGTTTATCATCATTTTCCGCTAGAATATTTCTTTGTTGAGAGACGCGTGCATGTATGTCTCTATATATTTATATTATGTATATATTTATTTGTAATTGTAAGTATGAGTACATTCGTATATTCATTTAATAATTGTTTCAAATAAAGAACTCTTTTCACAATTAATGCCAAATGGTTTTATTAAACAATTAAATAAATTATAACACACCCACACACACACTCACACATATATATATATATATATATATATATATATAAATCATCACAATATCATTTATCTTGTAAAATTTTCCTTCCAATTTACCAGCGTTTTCTCAGCTAGATGTATTTCTTCTACTTAATGATTTATATGCTGTTTATGGTATTCTATTTTCATTCAATAGACTTAAATGTGCTCTCCACTTTTATTTTTTTAATTCCATTATTCTACTTTCTAGAAATTTGATATTCAAAGTTTTCCATATATAGAGAGGCCCAAATGAGACTGAAAGTAGTAAAGAATATCAAATGATAGCAAGCAAGTAAATGTATGATTAAACTCTCCATTCTTATTTGGGGCACTCTAATAATATATATATATATATATATATATATATATATATATATATATATATATATATATATATATATTATAAACTTACATTAATTCAATGCTAGGAAAAAACCTCAATCTATGTTACTGTTGAGTCGTTCGAAAAGTATTTTTTTCCTTGTGAATGGCATTAGTTGTGTTTTTAATCAGCCAACTTCATTCTAAACCATATTATGTTTTTATACTTTAATAGTTATATTTCAGTTTATTTTTTAAAAATTTTTTGATTCTATGCAGTTGTTTTTTGTGTGTCGTATCAAAAATAGAAAATAAAAAGGAGCATTTTGGAATATTTTGCTTTTTTATTACCGAAAATGTAGGAATGCTGTTCAAGCAAGAAAAAAGTTATGTGAAGTGTATGGAGAAGATATGTTAACAGAATGCCAGTGCCAAAATTGGTTTGCAAAATTTCATTCGGGTTGCAAATTTTTGCAATATTTACTAGTCATATTCAATATGTTAACCTAGCAGGTTAGAAACGATCATTCATATATGTAAGTGTGTGCCTATGGTTATCCAAATGTGATGCCTAGATTTGTGTTTTATTAAAAAGAAACATGTTTATAGAATGGTGTATAGGGAAAAATGTGTATAGTTTCTTTTGTTGTTTTTTTTTATATTGTAAACCACAAATCTAGGCGTCGTATTTGGATGACCTATATATATATATATATAAGATTGATGATTTTTTTTAAGTTTTAATGTATAATATATGGTGCAAGGTCGGATGAATATGGAGAATATGTAAAAATATCTCAATTAACGTCAATGTCTAAGGTTAATGACACATTATTTTGGTCAAGGATACCACTTTTTCTTTTCACAATGTATAGCTATTATATATATTAGGTTGGCAAGTATCTCCCTTCCGTTTTTTTTTTATTTTTATTTTTTCTTTTTGTACATAGCTGCGAAATTCAAAAGACCAGAAGGCGGAAGGGAGATATTTGCCAACCTAATACAATGTTTTATTTTCTTCAATCAGTTGTTAACAGTAGCAATATAAATTAATAGTTCCATTGAATTTTAAAAGTTCAAAACACACTTTATCCCTGTAATCTCATTAACAAAACAGCATCTCTTTATTTTGCATTTTGATGGTTGTAGTTGTCAATGGAATGTCAATTTTGTGTGTTCAATGCTTTTATCTTACTTCATTATTATATAAAACTCATTTTTTCAGTTCTTGTCACAATTGATTTTAAAATAAAATATCCAATTTATACATAAACTTAATTCCGATATATTATATTATAAAAAAATCCTTTAAATTTTGATAATAGAAGAGTATGTATAATAAAATGATCGATACAAATTCTATTCTGAAATATGTAACATTTCTGTTCCATTACTAAATTTTTAGAAATCATTATTTATGTATTTCTTTCCAGTTTTTATCTCTTTTATATTTTAAATTATCAAATATTAGAATAAAAAGCATATATTGTCAATCTTCAGTTATAATAAAAATATTTAAAAGAAGAGTAGCTTGAAAATTCGTAAAAGATTTTAAAGTAAGTACCTATTTATGCTAAGTGTGATTTTGTGATTTCCATATCCGTCATTTGAGAAAAGAATAAAATTTTATTTTCAGTAACAATTGTTTTGCATTATTTTAAATAACGGCGGTTAAGTTGCAAAAAAGGGAACGGTGTAAACAGAACGCATAAAAATTGTGGTACTGCTCTGTATATGTACTAGAAATACACAAAAAAGGAGGACGTAACGCAAGTCAAATACAATAAAAGTGGTGGCCGTAAAATTTTCCCCCAGTGCCTTCCGAATGTCTACTTAGGGCTATGTTTTTCAAGCTGTTTCTAAAAAAACGAGTTCTTTATATCACCCTATTCTCGAAAAAAATCAATGAACATAACATCATGTAGAATATTCGAAACACTTGCCATACAATATTTTCAGATTTTATTATCAAATACTTGTGTTAATATAGTTGTACATTTTTTATACTATTGTTTTGTGTTCTTACTGAACGAATGAAATATATTCATTTTCATACACAACACGGTATATATATATATATATATATATATATATATATATATATATATATATATATATATATATTTGTATGTATATGTATGTATATCCACAAAATATGGCATGTATGTATTAGAAACTAAAAATATTTCACTTTTATCAATTTTTATATTTAATTAATACCAGATATTTTATTGTATATAGAATATTCAGAATACATTTTAACAATCTTATAATTATATTTATGGATATATTTCATGAGAATATTATATAATATATAATTTTATTTAATATACTTTGTATAACATCAATATAATAAATTTATACTAACATCTTTTCGAATTTTTATTTTTGTTAATTAGAAAATTATTTTTCATTCCAGAAAATTTGACAATACACATAAGTAATAATTTTGGAGACAATAACATTTTTCTATTTTTTCAATATTATTTCAATATTTATACTATATACTTTATTTACTACTATGTATACGATAGCTCAAATAAAACTGAAGGATTCAAACATACATTTACTTTATGACTATCATTTAATACTCTTCAGTCTCCTTTAGGTCACTCTGTATGAATAACGATTTCAATATTATGTTTATTTATGATTATTTTCAGAAAAAAATGTTTACAATATCAAAGTAGACATTAGTATTTGAAAATAATAAAATAAATTGAATTTTAATATAAACTGAACATTACTGATTCACTGGAATTTAATGAAAAGTTTGTTACTTAAATTTATTAAAACTGTATTGATTCAATAGTTTCTTATCTCCTTATAAATAATTATTCATAGATTTGTTATCTGCATAACATTATTAAAGCTTAATTTGTTTATAAAATGGATATGATACAAAACTAGTTCAAGTTACCGAATTTTAGTAAATACATACATAATTATTTAGTTATCCAAGTAATAAATTTATAGATTAAAAATCTATAAAAAATTTATACGTAATAAAATAATGTAAATATTTATAAATAAGTTTTATTAATTTTTGAAAATACATTTAATTTTGTTATATAAGATGACTTTAAATTGTTATTAATTAAATTCATTATATTTTAAGAATTTTAATTTATTATTTAATTTAAAACTTTACATTATTACTATTTATTTTATACTGTATGAAATTTACTTTAACACAGATGAATCACTCATCTCCAACACCACAAGATTTTATAGAAGCGTTTAATAACCACTTATCGTTCATTTTACTTGGTTAAAAAATATTTTATTTTATAATCCAGCACTCTAAAGATGATGGAATGGACATTTAAATACACATCAATTTTTAAGAAAATAAAATAAACAAAAAGTAATTATTGGACATTTTTATAAAATCTGTGTTGGGACTGAGTGATTCATTTATATTGACGTAACTTATTTCAAAATAGTGCTAAATATTTTAAATTTAAATTCTGCATCTGATTGTTAATATATATATATATATATATATATATATATATATATATATATATATATACAAAGGTTGTTTGATAAGTATGGTAAAAAAGTAAGAAAAACTAAATTGAAAAATTTAATTAAATTAAATAATAAATAAATTTACCTTACTTATCAAACGACCCTTGTATATATATATACATATATATATATATATATATATATAAGCAATAAGAATATAACTATATAAATAAAAATTGTGCGGAAATTATTTAGACGTAGCTACATATCAAAAGAAATTTGTAACTATTGATGATTTATTATAACGTTGTTTAAATTCGATAACTGTGATAAATATTTTGTTATAATTGATAGAACGATGTTATACAAGATTCATAAATCACTACATATGCTTGTTAATTTGAATAAACTAGACAGTATTCAGGTTAGATACATGAATTATAGTACTAGTTCAAGCTTATGATTGTTTAGAAACACACAGGAAATAATTAAATTTAGTGCATACCAGAAATGTCTGTGTTTATATACATGCATTATATATATATATATATATATATATATATATATATATATATAAATGTCAATTCCATATATCAAAATATATAGAATATAATAAAAATATTATTATAATGTTATATAAAAGTACCAATGACGTTTTAATTTAATGAGATTTTATTCTAAGTTAAGAACATTTGAAATATTTTTAATGATTTTTTGCTTGAATGTTCATTTTTGTACAAATTCATTATTTTATTAAATTAAGAAGTTCTAATGTGGACTTCATTTTGACTAAGTAGATATATAATACAATAAAAAATAACATCAAAAATTAAGATTGGAGATTTTATTGCTTATAATTTAGTTATTTCATCAGTTGTTCTAATATATGTTTTTTTTTTAATTTTATTACGTTTTAATAATTTTTCTTCTAATTTATTATGAAATGTAATTCGTAATGGTTATTTTAAACTAATTAAAAACTAAAGAATAATATTTGCTCAGAAGTAGACAAAATCCATTTATTAAATGACATATGAGTTGTTTAAATATTTAATAATGCGGTTCATGTATAACAAATAAATGAAAAATTTATTTAATAATATTCTAACTGTTTGTTTTGAGACTGTGGTAAATCCACATTAGCATTAATAAATCATTCATGGCCAACACCACAAGATTCTATATAAATGTCAAATTGGCATTTAATTTTTATTTTATTTGCTTAAAATCCGATGCACAATTCGATGGTCATGTCCTCATCGTCAAAGCACTAAATTATAATATCTCTAATATTATAATTTATATTTACGAATATATATATATCAAAATATGACACCTAAATTTGTGTTTTATTAAAGAAATTGTATGAAAATCTTTTTATTATTTCATTTAGTGATTGGAGCAAATTTATAAACGTTTTTTGAATCAAAAAAAAATGGCTGTAAATTTTATAAAATTAAAAATGTGGAAATGAATGTCTTCGAATGTGATCTTCTTTGTTCAAGATTGTATTGGATGCAATAAATACATCACAATAATAAGTAGGAGCGAATATCACACCGAGCCATACATAGATCACAAACGATACCGCTGTGAATCACGGCCGCAACAAGACGGGGCGCTAACTAGCGTTAAGATAACGGGCGAAAGGCTGCTTTAACACATGGTACGAACACTTGATGGATTTATTACCGGGGCGTTCGTGGGGGGTCGTGGCTAATCAGTGAGCGCCACCGCCCACCCCAGTCAATTCCCTTCTGTCACTTGAAAACCGCAACTGCGTCGACTCCACCTATAAAATGTGCTCTACTCTACATGTGTGTATGTATAATACGAATTTATATGGATGCCCAGATTCCACTTAAACCATTTATGGAAATAGATAAATATCGTTTATGGTTGACAACTGATTCAAAAATGAATGTTTTGGAAAGATTCTGTTTTATTGCACATGAAATGAATTTAAATGAAAATAAGTATCATTAATGTTTATGTAAATTGATGGTAATAAAACAGGTTATTAAATATTAACGGTCACTTTTTTATGATTCACTAATGAGAGTAATAAAAAATATTTATTTTTGTTGTAAAATGATAAACACTCTTAAATCGCTTTTATAACAAATTACATTTAATACAGAATTTTCAAATGATATTTTGTTATGTTAACAAAATTTATTAATTTAAGAGTTATTTAAATATAGATACATTTTTTATGTAAAAAAAAACTAGTAGAATTTAAAACAGAAATATATTCTTTTGAAATATATTTTTATTTTCTCTTAAAATTATTAATTCAATAAGAAGTTGGAAAATTAATTACACTAGGAAAATAATTATAATTGTAAAAAATATCAAAAAAATTAAAAAAATATAATTTTTTATTAAAAACTTTTACCTATTATTATTTGTTTATTGTAACTTCAAACATACATTATTGAAAAATAGCCATATAGATCAATATATTGTAATAGAAATAAAATAAAATAAATCACCTTGTGCAATTCTACTTAACAAAAAACCATGGACATCGTTAACGTACAAGTCGAAAAATGTGACTTTAAAAAATACAATATTTAATAAAATTCTTAATATTATTGTGTATTATAAGAAATGATTATAAAATATATTATGTAACATAAATTAATTTTACTTTAATTCACAGAAAGCAATTTTCTCCTTTGTTTTTTACATGAACTCAAATAACCTTTCCAATGATTGGAGTCAATAATGAAAACTTTGATTCAGGTCAATACTTAATTGAAATTAATTGACAACAGTTTATAGTTGGAATTGCTACGAACTAGATTAAACAGCATTGTATGTGTAAATCGTTTAAATTTAACTCTGTAACAGAATAAACCCAGTATTCACTTCTTATTCAATATGTTTTTAGTGTATACATTTTTTATTGTAACATTTATTGTTAAAATGTCTCGATTATTATTTTATAATTGAAAAATTGTATCTCTTTCTCTATTTTACCTTACTTTCAATAAATGTACACATATGAAGTCATATTTTATCTTATTTTGAAAATAATTTAATATTAAAAGTTATCTAAAATCAAATATAAATATTTTCTATATTATCAATAATAATTCTTTCTCTCTCTATCTCTCTCTGTATATATATATATATATATATATATATATATATATATATATAATTGAAAATATCATTCTGCAAATTTTATAAGAATATTTTACAAAATCTATAGTATATAAAACTTTGCAATGTTTTCTGGAAATATAGTGATCTTACAGTACAACTTTCTAATTTTTTATAATAAAATCAAAAATGTTGCAATAATCTCCTTATTTTTTAATTGATATATACTTTTTAAATTACTATATTAAAATATTTTTATCTTGATTATTGAGCTTTTTGGTGCTGCTCTAAATTTTGCACCCAAGATTAATTATTTACTCACTTCGCCCTAAATTCGGTCCCGAAACAGTAATTATAGATTATTTATATA
Organism: Neoneuromus ignobilis; assembly: GCA_029203775.1. Lineage (NCBI taxonomy): Eukaryota > Metazoa > Arthropoda > Insecta > Megaloptera > Corydalidae > Neoneuromus > Neoneuromus ignobilis. The sequence continues at coordinate 31,819,405 of CP092090.1, forward strand.
TATATATATATATATATATATATATATATATATATTATATATATATATATTTATATATATATATATATATATATATATATATATATATATATATATATATATATATATATATATATATATATATATATATATATATATATATATATATAGAATATTTCCCTATGTTTGAATGAAAATGTTTTAATCAACACATCCTACTTGTCCTTACCTATGGTAGTAAAACGTTAAATGCTAGAATAATTTAACAACTTTAGACAACGCAAAAAGCATAGAAAGATTCACATTACAAATAACATGTAGAAATAAGAAAGTAAATAAATGGATTTCAAAGAAAACAGAAGTAAAAAATTTTCAACGCAAATAGACCTGGCATATAACAAAAAGAGAGGACTATCATTGAATAACAAAAATTGTTTGAACACAAAAATATAAAAAGGCTTACGAAGAGACATATGAATTAACAGGATAAAAAATATCTAAAAAATCGATGAGGAATGAAAGAAATACCCATTTGATAATTGAAAATGAAAAGTTTTGAAGAAGGTTTTTATCTAACATTACATAAAAAGAGGATTATAATGATAATTTATATATATATATATATATATATATATATATATATATATATGTGTGTGTGTGTGTGTGTGTGTGTATGTATATTTTTATTTATGTGTGTATGCATTTTTGTGTGATATAGTTAAATAATTTATTTTTAATAAGTAAAACCCATTCTAAAAATGTGTTTCGTTAATAATATTTCAAAAACTGTAATACATAGCACAAAATACATTTAGATACATTGTATGTAATATATACATATAAAATCTTTACAATTTTCCGTTTTGTGAACCAGAAAATACATCACACTGAAAGTGTCAGAAAAACAGTCATAAAGATGTGAACACGTCTCTAGGTGGTTGCTAAAGTTATATACGGTTCATATAGTTGCATTCAGATGGAAAACTTTACTCAATAGTTATTCTATTTAAAAGTAATTTTTTGTGTAATACAAAATGTATTTCTTCAAGGCTTAAAATATGATTAAAATCTGAATTAAACTATTTATTTACTACTTTAGTTCAGATTTTAATCATAAACTATTTATTTACTACTTTACCTACTTAATTGAATATGTAATAAGTTTTTTATATTGAATTTTGCATTAATTCCTTTTTAGAATTCGGTGTTTTAAATAATGTTATTTATTTCATTTAATTTATATACTGATTTTAATTATTATTAAATGAAGTAATTAAATAATATTTTTTGTGTTAATTTACTTTTTTAATATTATATATTTCATTATACATGATTAAAAAATAGTATTCAAATATATGCATATATATATATATATATATATAATTATTTTAACAAAACTTTCCATTTTAAACGATCTACTGCTTTTTTCCATTCCATCTATCCATATATCTACTTCTAGTCTGTTTACTTATATCTTTGGATTCCTAGCCAATATTTTTTCTTGTTCTTCAGTAATCTTTTTTTCTTTGTATATAACCGAGATATTTCATTTTAATTTTTTTAAATGAGCTATAACGTCCGTAACTTTTTGATCTACTCATTTCTTTTTCTATCTGTGTGTTATTCTTAATATTTATTTTTCTATTCGTCTTTGTACTATCTGGGCTTACTAAAGTATTTTAACATTTAACGCTCATAAGTAAAAACAATCAGAATGCATTATTAAAAAAAATATTTCTTTCTCATTCTCTCTCTCTCTCTCTCTTTATATATATATATTTCTTAAATCTATCAACATTGAATTTATAAATGAAATGAAAAGTGTAATATTTTCAATAATAAAAGTTTTATTGTTGAAATATTTAATTATTTACCCATTCATCTATATAAAATAAACGTATTTTAAATATATAATTAATAATTTGAAATAAGTTACTTTATTTTAATGTTTTAATACAAATATGGTAAATTTATAAATAATGAAATATTCATTTATTAGTTATTTTTACAAATACACAATGAAAATGAAATAAAATTGTAATTTTAATTTTCTAATAAACACTTTTTTATATTTTTTCTAATGTTTTAAATATCTACGTTTGTCAAAAATTTAAAGTTGAATAAAAATTGTATCACTTGTTAACATTTTGATTACATTTATTTCATTCGATAATTTAAAGTATCTTTTCTCTTTATTTTCATATACAAATTGATTATGTAAATTGTTATAACACATTATTAATTATTTTTATTGAAACCCTCAAACGACAAACATTTTTAATAAAAAATTAAAATGTATCTCTGCGTTTATTATATATACAATATATATATAAAGGACAAATTGTATTTGTTCATCATATGAACGAATGAAAAGAGCTGAACTTCAAATGATACGTTTCGTTCTGACAAATTATAACTACTAGTCATATTTTACAAACAAGTGCTTCTTTTTTCGTAGCTGCATTTCGTTGACGTCAACATATATTTCTCTTATTTATACTTTAAGTAATATGTTCTAGTTACATAGACATAAAAAAGCGTTTTCATAATTAAAAAGCATACAAAAATTTTAATGAACCTTTTTATCTCGCATATTTTATCATGGTGTACGTTATAGTAGGATGTATATTTTTTTTATTTCTTGTTACGAATATCAAAATTAATTGAATAAATTCGTTGACATCTTAATTGTTGATTTAAATTAGTGTATTTCAAGAACATTTGATTTATTTACGCCTTATATAATTAGTTATACAAGTTTATACTTTCATATAACACTTTCAAATGCTTCCAGAAAAAGTACAGTTTTTTTATTTTCAACTTTAATGAGGAATTTGTTCTTTTTCAATACATAAAAATGTAACCATAACCTATTAATAAATATTATACAGTATCAGTATTACTGACAGCTTTGAATTTTTTAAAAAATATTTAAAATAAAAAATATTACACAAATATATAAATATAAGCTTTTGAAAAGAAAAAAATATTTTCAATTTTATAATATTTAATTTCTAAACAATAATATTAGGCTTCAGTTAAAATATCACTACAGGTTTTCTACCCTTTATAATTTTTTAAATTTATTAAAATACAATAAATATCCTGTTAAATATATGAAACATCTTGTAAATTTCATTTCTGTTGTTAAGAATTTTTTAAAAATTTCCTCTCTTCATATAATTTCTGAGATAAATAAAAAAATATTACTTCATATTTTCATTAATTATGTTTTTTTCTTCTTTCTCAAATTATGTTATATTTCTTAATTTTATTTTTTAATTTTGTGCTTATTTATTTTAAACTTATATAAATAAATAAATAAAATTAATACTTACATTTATCATGAATCCATATATAAATTTTTAAAATAATCTATATTTCAAATGGAATTTTTAAATATAAATCTATTATGCTAAAGTCATTCAGATATTAAAAATTACATTTTTATTTCTGTAATTACTTTTATTTTTAAATAAATCTCTCTGAACTTCAACACAACTTGTTCAGCGATATTATAGTGCTTTTATCCCATCCTGGAAGCCTATTCATCAAGATGCTCAAATTAGAAATATTGCGAATAAAATAAAACCCATAAACATTTCTGTACACAAAATGAATTTTTCTTTTTTGGTGATGAAGAATCATTAATTGTGTAGTGATGAATCTGACTTTCATCAATAATTACAAATATACAAGTGAAATCAATCCTTTTCTTTTTAAAATATTTAAAACATACATGAAAAATTTGCATTCTAGTGTGATTTTGTTTGATTGTACCAAGCGAGGCATCCATCTTGCCGATAGTTTTCTCATACCTAATTCTTTAGCTAGGATATAATTTTTTTTTTAATTTGAGATACTCACTACCTTAACAATTTCAAGCAAATGTAATCTGCAATTTATTGATCATTTCTAATGAGCACTTAGCATAGTACTTTTTGGACATTCTCCACGAAAATCATCTTTTAAACTTGTGCAATCACGTTTAAATTCTGCAATCCATTTTTTGCAGTAATAAATGAAAATTCAACACATTTGTCATCTCATTAAAAATTTTCACTGGCACTAACCTTTTTAATAAAAACCTAATTACTTCAATTTAATTTTATCTATTTTAAATGTACACTGAGTAGACTATTTAAACAACCATTTACAACGAACTACTGACAGATTGACTTAATATTTATTATTTGTTTATAAGACAATGGGACAATACGAGCGGTAAAAATTTTGAATAGAGTACTTACATCTATACGCCAGGTCGTCAACTTTCCAAATGATCTTGTATATAACTTAAAAATATTATTTTATTAATAAATCTGCTACGTCAAATATAATTTTCTTTTATCATACTTTTACTAATAAGTAACACAAAAATCAAAACATGATTCTATCATACAAACAGTTACATTTTTATTATTTGTTGAGCTTCATTCAGTAAACATTGGCAGGAAATGGAATTATATAAAAAGTGACCATTTAAATTATTTGAAACCGTCGACAAAAACGATATAATTAAATTTCGTCGAAATGCCGACAAAACTAATGGCAGTGGTTATTAAGATATAAGTTTAAAAGTGGTTCAAAACCGCATTCATTCATAACGAATTTATATCGTTCTCTGTTATTGTTTTGTGCACAGTGCGTTTATACAGATATGAGGGTATTCGTTTATCTTAAAACAATACTGGACCCAAAGAAACATAATAAATGTCGGTTAGTGTCTCGTTCGCGTTGGCGTTTTCATTTAACGCCAAGTCGTTTCGTTACTGTTGCGCTAACAGTGTCACAATATGTTGTGCTAGAATGTTAAATAGCTTCTTGACAACGTGTTGCCTGGGTGACATAATTTATGTGCGCTTGTTGATGACATGTTTTTCTGCTTTTGTTGATTCTTTAACACGTCCGCCACCACTTTACATGACACATTTATTTATGACCACACAACATTGTTGTATGAACGGACGAATACATTTTATTACTTATTTTCATATTTCTTTCAACTACATATTGTTATTCAATGAGTCGTCGTGTATAATTTTCCGTTAAATTTAATTTTCAATTTTTTTATCATAAATTGCTTTTGCTTAATGCATTATATGAACACTTATTTATTACATTTGCTTCTAAAAAGTATATATTCTTTTTATTTTTCATAAAAAATATGTTATTCTCTCAAATTTTTCTCTTTAAATTTAAATTGAATCGCCTTCATGCAATACATTGATAAATATACATATGATATTTATAATTGCAATATATTATGTATTCTAATTTTTCTAAAATAAATCACTCTTCAAATAATATTAAATTTCATTAAAGTGTCCAACAGTTTTCTATGTTTCACGATAATTACTTATTTCCTAATATCATCATTTTTGCTACGTTGATTTAGAAATTCCTTATGCTTTTTTTTAAATTGACAGAATGATTATTGAAATATATGCAATCACCTCCTCGGTGAATTTTTCTTTTTTTAAAGCCATTTCTTATTTATTCATCAATTAATACTTCTAGAGAATAGAGGGGATATAAAACGATTTGGAACGCTATTTCAATTAGTTTTGCATTTCAAAAATCATTTTTGTAGCTCCTCTTTCGATGAAATTTTATTTCCTCAAATTGCAAAACGACGTCCTTTCATGGGCAACTTCGGTTTTCGGGAAAATTATATGGTCTGGGAATATGGTTTTACCCTGCGGCATCAATTAGTCGTGTTGGTTTTCGCACAATCCCAAAAGAGCAGGGGCATTATTCCCGGCTGCAAAAAATTGTTCTTCCTTTTTCGGAGCAGATTTGGCTTGATATTCCTTTGCGCAAATTGCTCTTTGGTTCAGCAGTGTAATGATTATCCATACTTTGTTCTACAGTGAAGAAACGATACCACGCCCCTGCAATCAAAGAAAATACACGTTTTTGCAAACGGTCGTGATCCGGAATCGCGGCACCCACCTGGCGGATAGCTTTTTCTTAGTCCAAACGTTATGCAAATATACCCATGTTTCGTTACGTTATTCTAGTAAATCTGGCACGTCGTTGACGTCATCAATCACCATATCATGCGATGATCAATGATTTCTTTGGTCGAAATTGAACAATTTCAAACAAACTTTCTTCTAAAACACCCGTTAAAATATGGCACGAAAATTTTGAAATGCCAATATAATCAGCAACTAATGGTGCAGAGTCGACGATTCCCCAAACTTTTGTTTCAGTTCTTCATCAGTTGTTGATGTGCTAGTGTTTCAGAACGAAATTCGTTTTCGTCCATTCTTGACCTTCTTCAATTTATTTGATTCCAAATTTTCAAACACAAAGTAGACTCATCGATATGCCACTTTGAAATTTCAAGTGTTTTGAGCACTTGATTGCTACTAATTAAAAATATCGATACCATGATTTTCGAATTTACACGGAAAAAATGACCTCGCAAAACACTTCTAACTAAAATAAATCAAATTATACATTAAAGTGTCCAATATTACGATAATTTTATAATACATATGAATGAATATAAATTTCAAAATTCTATTATTGAAATATATACAAATAAATGTACAATAATTAATTATTATACATTATAATAATTTTATATACTATGATAAATGATTCTAATATGAAAGTTTCAAAAAATATTGTATGTACGTATGTGGATGCTTAATTTTTTATTGTTCTTACTTCATTAATGAAAATATTTAACTAAATTTAAATTTAAACGAATAATATAGAAAAAATTAAACTTATTCATTTTTATATACTAAATTAAATTTTATGAATTAATGTTGTGAAATACTTGAATACAAAATATATGATCTTGTTCATCATAAATCTATTTCATATCAATGAATAGAAATTTTATTTTATTATTATAATGTTGTGAAAACATACGTGTCACTTTATAAAGGAACATTTTATAAAAAATAAACTACTTTAAAGTTATCAACTTTTCTCACTCGTGTTCAAATGATTAATGGATTTACTTATATTCAAAAAACAGTTTAAAGTTTTAAGTTGTAGTGTGAGTAAACGTTCTTTTGAAATCTTGAAAGTCGCGATACTAATAAAAAGTGAGTAACAAAAATGCTTGTCGTGTTTTCTTTTTATCGCCTCGCTTATTTTCTTTTGCCTCACTTATTTTTAAAATTCGTACCTTCTTAACATTTATTAAAAATTTTGTTAAATTCATGATCATAAATAATTTAATGTTTTTAATTTTGAACACAAATTCAAAAACACATTTGTATACTTTCGTATATATAGTAGTAACAATAATATGTATTTAATTAAATAACCTCTACATGTATTTTTCATATAATTTTTTTATACGCAGATAACTTTACGATTTATCATATATATAATTAATATTCGAGATAGATATTAAATTCCTATAATAAAAAGAAAAATATACCTTAATTTCTATACTGTAATATATATTTTTTGTGTCCAAAATTTTAGTAATATATTTAACTTTTCAACTTCTGTTAAAAATATTTGTTTTCCAAATCAAATCTTTACAGCATCTTAGAGTATATTTTTTTTATCTTATCTTCATAATAAAACATATACCCATTATTTCTTTCTAGTTATTTTTTTCCGTACTATTTTTATGATCTTGTTTTGATCATTATTAAATAAATTCTTTCATTTTTATGTAATTTTTTGTTTATATTGAATTGGTGGATAGTCCTTTCAGTTTTATCCACATTAGATAAAATGACCGACATAATATTTTTATCGAATCTTAGTAATAAAATGAGTATTGTGCTGTAATGAGTTATCTTTAGTAGAATATTTACAAATATGTAAAAAACACAATATTAGTTTAATTTTTGTAGAGTGAAAACATAGCGTCTGATAGTATTTTCGATTTATACGTTATATGAATTTCAAAAACATATCAACATAATAAGTTGTTAAAGAAATATCTGCAATTTAATTGAAAGAATATAGTTGTTGAAGATACATATTAAGTTTAGTTCAAGAACGTTCTGGTAGTTTTGACTTAAGTGGTAAACCTCGTTCTAAAAAACTTTCAACGATTGATTATGACATTCTGAAGTAGACAGTAGTCGAAAATTCACAATAAACTCTACAAAAATTAGTAAGTAGATTAAAAATTCATTAAATTATAGTTTTGGATTATTAAAAGAAAACTTCAAACTTGAGTACTAAATGAACTAGAGAAGTTATTCGATAGACATAAATACAATTTGTACAATTTTACTATATCGTCAAGTAAGTGAACCATTTAAAAAAAAATGCGACAACAGATGGATAATAAGTTTACATAATAATTTAGTGAGAAAAATATATTGATAACCAAAAAATTAAACCCCTTTGACGACTTTAAAAGCCAAAATACTTCAAAATAAAATAATACTATCCTATTTTTGGGATTGTAGGGGATGGTGTACATTGATTTTTTTAAACCTAGTGAAACAATTTAAATCGATACTGAAATTAATTAACAAAATGGACTTAATCACTATATACCAAAAGACAAAACTTGATGTATAGAAAACCAACCAGGATAATCCAAGATTAAATGTGGTTATGAACTCCCAAAGAAAATTGAAAAATCTTACCTAAGAAATTCTTACACATCCTTCATATACACCCTATCAGACACCTTTGGATTACCATCTATTTTGATTCTAGAAAAGTTATATGAGTATTAATTGAAAAAAATAAACCTATTTCAACCGATCAAAAAACGAAATAAATGTTTTTTTATTTCAACCGTTAATACCGAAAAGCCTTTTCTACTAAATACATTTACATATATACATATATATATATATATATATATATATATATATATATATATGTATGTATTAAATATTTATGTATATATTAAACAATAAAAGGAAAAATATTCTTACTTCAACTATCCGAAAAAACTTTCCTACTAATTCAATTTATATCTATCATTAATGCAATATAAATTGCATTAATTAAATTTATTTAACAGTTCCATGATTCTCGAATAACAAAAAAGATAATTATTCATACTAATTGAAAACAAAATATTTTTTTAAACATCGTTTTAATATTCTTTTTATTAATAAACACATACTTAGTTTGTTGTTTTTACATATTTCAAAAAAAGTCGTTAATATGGTTATTAAAAATTAATTTTTGGTTCCTTTTAAATGTAGATTATTTATTATTTTAATCATTTAAAATTATCAATATTTATACTTAATTGAATTAATTTATTGCATATATATAAGTAACACTAAAAGATGATAATGTTATTTTATTTTGTATGTATTCTATTATTATTGTAAACTGTATTTAAAAGAACTATAAATTAAAACAGATTAATTAAATACATTTAATTATATTTTTAGTAATTAAAAATAAATAACAAATTGCTTAATGCGAAATTACAAATCCATTTATACTTTATTTCTAAAATAAACTATGTAAAACAAAAAAAACACATTTAATAAAATTCATCCAATTAAATCATGGAAATAAGACTTAAAAAGTAGTGAGCGAAAACTAATTAAAGATAAAATGTCTATGTTTGGTTTTGCATTAGAGTTAGTGCATTTACTTCTTTATAAAATCAATTAGCATCCACAAACTAAAACGTATACATTGTTCATTTTCAGAACTATTCATTATGTTAAATAAATATCAAAAGTTTCTAAATTACTATAATTTACGTTATGTAATTTTAAATGTAACAAAAAATATTACAAATCTAACATTTGTTACTATTTAATATTACATGTTATATATCTATAATGAAATTAAATATAACTGATGAAAACGTAAATTAAATATGTTTTTATAAAATTCAATCGTCTTAAAACCTCTACAGATTGCATTTTAAATTTAAACGTTTATGAGCAAACGAATTCTACGCGATAGTAAAAAGTACGTATGATATAGACGTGGTAGGAAAATGTGCTGAAGTCAGTAGGAAATCGAAATAACTGGATTATGGGTAACATTACGCTGGCATCGCATCTGCGAACGGAAATGGGTGGTACAGAATCAAATAAAATGTGCATCCTGCAGAGTGAGAACATTCAACACATGTATTAGTTGATACTTTGCAAAACTCATATTTATTATGTTATATATATATATATATATATATATATATATATATATATATATATATATATTATAAGATTATTTAAAACTCTAATTGAATTCTTTATTTTCTCTAAATCGTTTTCTTGTTTAATATGAATTGTATTTATTGTTAAAAGTGTATTACAATCATAAAATATCCTTGTAAAAGCAAACACATTATAAAATATAATTGAATAAAATCCAAAAGTCGGTCAAATAAAACAAAGCTTACATTTTCATCAGAACATATAGAATCAATGTAGTATTTGATCATAAAAAGGAAACAATTTCGGAGAAATGTCAATCGGATAAAAGTTGATTTCAATTGAATAAAAAAACCTGTATCGCGGAAATGTATTTTCTCTGATGAAAAATTTTATATATATACATATATATATATATATATATATATATATATATATATATATATATATATATATATAAGGGAACGTTTATGTTTTATATAAATACGATCGTACTTAAATATTAATAATTTTTAATAAACCTATGGAATGGACAAAACAAAAACTTGGTATATTATAAGTATACTAAAAAAATTATACGAAGAAAGTAAATTTAAATTGAATTACTCAACTATTAAATATTTTAATATTAATTAATAAAGTTAAATTTAATATTGAACTTAATTTTTACTTTTTTTGTATTAAATTTAATAACAATGTTTCATTCGTGTAACTTTCATTAAAACCAAACTAACTCTAAATGAATAGTAATGAAGATTGAAATTATACTTACATGGAAAATTAAAATCAACTATAAAGGTTGGTATTAAGAATAATACCTTTAATTTTCGTTCATTTTCTTTTTCATTCCACCTATAAACTTTTTTTTAAAAAAAAGCAACAAAGGATTAATTCCAATTAATTAAGTTTATTTTTATTTTAAATATCGTACTGATGTTATGTACACAATTGTATTTTAAGTCAGTGATATGACAATTGAAATTTTTTATTTGAGTGACCCAACTACAAATCACTTTAATATTAACTAAAAATAGTTATAATGCAATATAATTGTTTTCATTGAGAAAATAAATTATTAAGTAAATGTTAAATATCTTTTTTGTACTTGTGTTTTAATATTTAATCCAACACGTAAATAATGATTTGATTGTTTATATACCAGATTCTTAAAATAATTTAATTAAATTAATAACTTTTTTAATATTTTAAAAACTAATACACTTTTTAATTTATTAAAATATTTAAAAAAAATCATAATAATTTTTAAAGACTATTTAAAAATATCACTTAATATACAAATATATATTTTGACAATTATATATATATATATATATATATATATATATATATATATATATATATATATTTATTCAACGAATTTTCATCATTTATACCATTAGGTAATACAACGTTACACAATACAACATTAGGTACCACATCCTAGTAAGTACCGGTAATTATTGTCTGTTGATAAAAAGATTATGAAATCAAGAATATTATTTAATAGGACACATTAATTAAATTGTGAATAATATTAATCTAAATTTATCGGTTGACTATTTAGTGAAGATTCTAATACAAAATTATTATCCATTTGGTATTATTTAAATAAGGATTTCTTTTTTAAAATACCTACAGTAGTTTATCTTGCTTACTTCGAGAGTTTTTTTGCTCTGTATTATTATTTTTAACATTTTTACTTTAATATATTTTCTTATAACAAATTAATAAAACTATTTATAAAATCAAACTTACCGAAAGAATTACTTAAATACAATGAAAATATAAAAACTGATTAAAATGTTAATGAAGAAGAAATGCACGAAAAAGAACATATAACATAAATTAACTAAATTACTATATCAAAAAATATTTTGCTACTTTTATTATTAGATTTTAAAAATAATATAGTGTAATAATAATTTAGTGTAAAAAATATTTATTTTCTTAACATTTTATTCATAATCTAATATTTTAATTTTTTTTTATTCTTTTAATTAAATTGATTTCATCGAGAAAAGTATATATATATATATATATATATATATATAAATAGAAACTATTTCATTCTAAATTCAAAATAATTAACTCAACAACATTAATGATGATGAACATAAAAAGTGATAATGAAGATAAATTAATTTTTCGTTTCATTTCATTAGAAATATTTAATTAAGTATATCCCTTACTTACAGTCGACGTATTATAATCTAGAGATGATATGTGCATTGCAGGCAATACATACATTTTCGTGTTTACATCTAATTCAGTTTAAATACATGCGTTTAAGAGAGTTTCAAGATAAATGAAAGTAAGCCCTGTCAAAATGACGACCGGCATTGTTGCAATTTGTCTATTTCATGATTGCGGTACACGGATATGTCATGTTCTAACGTACCTAAAATCATATATATTCACGCTATTATACTTGTGTAGGGTTGGTTTTGTTATCTTTCATTGTCAAAAACTATTCCGAATAACATATTAGTAAGTATACAGTAACTATATGAAAATTAATTCCTTATAACAGAATTATTTTACACATAATATATATACCTAAAATCATATATAACGCTATTATACTTGTGTAGGGTTAACTGTTTATCTTTCATTGTCAAAAATGTTGAAAATTAAAACTTATAAGTAAATTATTTTACACATAATAAAAGTAATGTTGCAGGAATAGTCAATATTTGATATATATATATATATACATGTTTATTAAAATTTATTCATATTTACTTAATTTGTAGAATTAAGTTTATACCTATAAACATCACTCAATATTTTTATTGTTCCTGTTTTTCATTTCATATATAGAATTGCTTTTATCTATTTATCTATCTATGTATATATATATATATATGTATATATATATATATATATATATATATATATACATATGTATTAGTAACTGTTAAAAAAAGTATTGTTTATAAACATATTGTATTGAATGTTAATAATACGAAATAGTAATACTCTGAATAATCAATCAATTGTAAATATCGACAATAGAACGCGAAACCATATTTCAATTTGTATACTTTTATCACAATCTTTGCCAAATTACAAATTCGTTTTGAATTGATTCAGTACACGTCAATATTTTCCGTAACAACGTTTCAACATGAAAAATAAATTTTCATAAACAGTCTTTAAATGGCCCATATTTCACATTGTGAATTTATCGTCATCCACATTCAACGTACGTGTATGGCGTGTGAGCTCGTAAATTGTAAACCGTTTAATATTTTAGCGCGTGTTGTTGTATTCACGATAATGTTGACGCCACACTTGCACATTTACTTTCAAAAAAATACCCACTTTCAACAAATTGTTACAACTTATTTTACATTAAGTACACTTTAAATATGTTTTATGCAAAAAACGTGCATGTTTTTTTTGTAACTGAATGACATTCTGTCACATTGTTTCAAACATGAAAAATACCTTTTTTTAAATATTTACAACCCTTTTTATTTGTAACATACACACATATATGTGTGTGTATATTTATATATATATATATATATATATATATATATATATTACAGAGTGATTAGTTAAAATATCAGAATTATCAATTAGATAAAAACTTCATATAAATAAAAAGGTAAATACTTCATAAAAACTATGTAAAATATTTCTGATATAAAAAGAAAAATATTTTTATACAAAATTTATTTCTTATATACTCTTTAAGTAGATATAACAAAAAACATTCCTTTTACTTAACTTATATTAGACAACAGTATAGAGTGTTCTTTTAAGCGTGATAGAACTTTAATTTGAATCCCTATCGAAAGTTTTATCTAATCTTAAGAAAACATCTTTATGAATATATGTATATATATATATATATATATATATATATATATAAAATTATTTTTATTAAATTAAATCATTAAAAGAGATAGATAAACAATACATTTTTATAATCAATACTTCTTTTTTGTGTAGAAATTACATATTAAAAGTTGTATTTTAGATATATTTTTAGAGTTTTTTAATTTTATACAATAATAAAATGAAATATTATATTATTGTATGTACATATATATATATTGTATATATATATATATATATATATATATATATATATATATATTATATATATATATATATATATATATATATATATATATATATTAATGTGTATTTTTTTACATTTTCTGAAAAGTAATTTTTTGTAAACTATCAATTTCTTTGCAATCTACTTCATAAACATTTACTACTTACTATTTTATAACACATATAGATTCTATTCACAGCAGGAACAACAAGAATAGCAGGAAAGTATCAATGAGGAAATAAGTAAAGCGCGAAATCCTTACGCACGATTCGATCACGATGACCGAGCCCCTGGTCTCCTGGAGAGTTCGTCTTTTGTTGGCGCAGATTGCTTAGCCATTGTTCACGTAACCGATACCATTTTTGACGGGCCATTGTGCACTCGACAACTGAGCGGTTTTCAATTCACAATACTCGTCGTATCCGACATCCCCCATTTATCTAGTTAACCGGGTTTCAATCATGCGTATGTTGTGTTTGGGCCAAGAGGGAATGAGGCTCTAACCAATGTACGCATTATTTACCCGATTACTATACTGAACTTTAAAGGATTTATAGTATTGACGATTATCATCATCGTCGTCATGTACTTGTTCTCGTTTTCACATTAAAGTTTATTAATCGGATTTGAATGTAATGCTTGTGAGCTATACCTGGACTATTGTGTTGTTTTTTTCTTATCTAATTATTAAATAGAACAGAATTATTATTTTTCGTACTAAATATAAAAATAGAATTTAAATTTAAAAAATTAAAATAATCTCTACTAGAATAAAATCGTTAATTAAAAATATAATTGTAATTTTAAAAGTGCTATATACAATTAAGCTAAAATTAAGTGTAATATATTTTGAAAGCTCTTATTCTCAATTATATAACAAAGTAATTAAAAAGTCAGTTTCAAAAATAAACATAAGTTTAAAATTCTTCAGAATCAACAAAGATAAAAATTTCTAAATGGAAGAATTATTTCTTTAACTTTATTAATTAATTAATGGTAAAACTACTTTATAATGAACTAAGAGAAACATTTATTATCGGCGTAATAAAAACTTAGAGCATTCAGGGAAGTTGATTTGAAAATTAAGGGAAAACTTTCAGTATTAATTTATCTATTAATCATTTTAAAGAAGTGTTTTGAAAAAGAAATTAATCAAAAAATATTTATGGTACGATAACTTAATTTAAATATAAAGTATTTTTCTATAAAAAATCATTCTCTCTCTCTCTCTCTCTCTCTATATATATATATATATATATACCCAGTTGGAAATATATGCTATACGAGACTCAGCCTTAATGAAACCACCTGAGAGAGTAAACCCTAAATAAAAAATCCTGACTAACCCTCTTAAGTATAACCAAATACTAATATCAATGAATGACATTCATATAAATATTTTTTATAATAATACTTAACTTTTAATTTTAACCTTTAACAGTAAAAATATATCCTCTGCGACTACAAAAATGAATATTTGTACTATTTATATTATCATTTTTAATTAACTAAAATTTAGATACTACCGTAACAATTTAAAATGGACATAAAAATAAAATCATCCAAATGTAACGCCTAGATTTACGTTTTATTAAAAAAAAAATACACATGTTTCTCTATACATCACCATATACACATGTTTCTTTTTAATAAAACACAAATCTAGGCGTTACATTTGGATTTCTCTCTCTCTCTCTCTCTCTCTCTCTCTCTATATATATATATATATATATATATATATATATAAATATATATATATATATATATATATATATATATATATATATATATATGGGGAGAAAGAAAATAAATAAATAAATAAAGAGATGTGTAGATATGTGTAAGTAGCATTTTTAATATATTTTTCATTTTGTAATAATGTGTATCTGAAAATAATTTTAAAAGTATACAATTTAATTTGACACGACAAAAATATCTCACATTGGATTTATTTCGGGAATAAATAATGGTTTCGGACATTTTTAATCATCACATTTTCCTGATTGTATACACGTATTGATATTTTTAGACATACATGCTCAATAATTCGATAAAAATTTTGCGAATAAAAACAAACATGAAAATAAAACCTCATATAGTACCCACAATGACTGAAACGCTCATCAAAAATTGAGTTAAAAATTGAAAAGGGTTCAATGTTGAAATAATGCTGTGACGATGGCTGTCTCGTGTTGAGAAATCGTTTAAAATGTTTCATTCCATTTATCAGCTCGTCCATCAATATCTTTCAGCGTAACCCTTGACACGTATCACACTTCACCCTTCGCTGATGTGTGATGTTCATGATCATCTTTAAATGTTTAATATTCATACTTTGAAAACTATTCATCATTAGAATAATTTAAAATATGCATATTTAAATATATTTAAACGAATCATAATAAAGTCTAATATAATCTGTCATGTATTAAATAATTAATATATTCTAAATGTAAAATCTTCAAATAATTACCAACACCAACTATTATATATATATATATATATATATATATATATATATATATATATATATATATATATATATATATATATATATATATATATATATATATATATATATATATATATATATATATATGTATGTGTGTGTGTATTTTCTGTTTTCATCTTTATTTTTTTATATTATCTTAAATTTATTTTCTCTATTATCATTTATAAAAAATTCTTTTTTTGTTCTTTTGTGATTTTTCCCTAAAGTTTTCTTTTTAATTATTTGATAAAAATTTATTATACTCATACGTATCTAATCAATACATAAAATTTAAAACCCAGAACAAATGCGTTTAGATGTAACTACTTCCATTTTATATAAATATTTCAAGCTCATTAGTTTTAGTAATATCTTAAAAGAACTTAGATTAGTAAAAAATAATAATACAGGCTGAAACTTTTATATATTTCAATAATTTACTTGGTATTTAGTATAAAAAATATTTCAAAAAATAATTAATTTATTACAACTATAAAGTTATAGTTGTAAGTTTAAAAAAATGTATGTAAATATTTTATTTTCAATGAGGATTTTAAAGCAAAAAATAATAATAATTAATAACTTTCTTTCAAAACAACTTTCTGATGCCAAAGTTTTTTCGTAAGGAAATATGTTATTAGTATTACTAATGTAGATGGAATTTAAAGCATTTCAATTTATATATATATATATATAGAGAGAGAGAGAGAGAGAGAGAATAAAAGAATACTTTCTTTTATATAAAATTTATTATCTAATTTATACACCATTTCGAATATTTATATCCCCATGTTATTATATGTAAAAAAATATCAATAAATATATGAAATATATTAATTATAACCATCTTAATATATATAGTTTTATTTTTTGCAAATATAATTTTTAAAGAATTGAAATTTTACTTATAAAATCTATTACATTGAAAATATTTGTTTATTGATATATGCAATATCAACAATGGCAGTCTTTCTCTATCTATTGCTAGATGAAAACATTTTTCAAAAAATTGATATTTTAGCGATCCAATAACTTCTTATTCCATTGTATATCAGCAGTTTTTCTCATGTCTCTATCCCATCCATTTATGAGTTTATTCAGGGGCCTATTTTTAGGTCTCAGTTTCTGATCACTAATTTTTATTGTCCATCAAAGTTGTTTTCTCTTCTTGCTATATAATCACTCTATTTCCACGTTAAACTCCTCACTAATACCGTAATGTCTGTACCTTTGCTATTTGTTTTCAAATCTACTCATTTTTTCTTACTTCTACGTATTATTCATAATTTACATCTTTTCATACTTCTTTGTTTTGTTGAAAACATTGAATTCTTTTAGCATGTAAAACCCATGTTTTACTAATATAAGTAAAAATAAGTAGGATACATTGAACATTTTTTTTCTTAAAACATTAATAAATGAAGGCCTTTCTTTTAAATTAACATAATACAATTATTATTTTCCTGTTCATTCTGTCGATAAGTATTTATTTTATGTTAATGCATTGTTCTAAATCTACGTAGTTTTTAACTTCTTCTGCGTATATTATTTCAATTCGATTTTCTTCGAATCTATGAATTCATTCATTAAAAATTATACTTATCTTATTATAGTCCATCATAAAATCAATTTTTAAATTACTTTGTCTAATTTTTTTCCAATTTATTTGGATTTGTTTACAAAATAATATTGTCAACAAATAAAGGATAACTTTATACTCGCTTTTATGTCTATTTTTTTCATTTTTCAATTTTGTTTTTTAATTTTTTTTCAAACCACTATAAATGATTTTGGTTATATCACATCTTTGTCTCATTCATTTTATAATTTCAAAAGTTTCTATTTCCTCATGCACTTGTAATAAATATATATATATATATATATATATATATATATGTGTGTGTGTGTGTGTGTGTGTATATATATATATACATATATATATATATATATATTTATATATATATATGTATATATATATATATACATACATACATACATACATATATAATTATGTATATTTTTATATACATATATACATACATACATACATACATACATAATTATGTCTTTTTTATTTAGTTTTTTAGGTTGGTTTAAATCAACTTTCCATTCTTTTCTTTTCTCCACCTTTTTTAAAAATCTACATAGGAATCACAATTCACATCCGATGTAATCTGACACATGTATTCTAGACGTGATTTCACCGCTTGTTTTTTCAATTAACGATGATCTTATTATAGTGCTGATTCTTGGGATATCCTTGGCACTTTAATGTAATAATTTCCCATTGCTTTTCACATTCTACACTGTTGACCAGTTAAACTAGTGTATCCACCTTCAGAAATAATTTTTCGTTCCCAAGATAAAAGGATATCCACTTTAGAGAGATGTTAAATTGATCATTTAAACTAACCACTAGTCATTTTCCGTCTAAGTTAGTCATTATATAGGGTCATCCAAATATGACGCCTAGATTTTTGTTTTAATCAAAAGAAATTATACACATGTTTCCGTATATACCGCCTTATACACATGTTTCTTTTTAATAAAACACAAATCAAGAAGTCACATTTGGATGACCCTATATAATACATAACTTGTCTTCTACCGTGCGGAGGTATAGGTACAGAATTTCTCTTCGTTAGGTTTAAGATTGATATTTCTTAAACTCTTTCAGTACTTTAGAATACATATGGATATACATATATATATATATATATATATATATATATATATTCTTTTTAATTTTGTTTTAACAATTTCCTACTATAAATAATTCATATATATGCAATTTATATATAAAATTATATATTTTAAACACAGTACGATAAACATTTGCATAGTACGATCGAACCAGTTCGTCAGACTTTCTACGTGTATTCATTGGAGGTTCACGTGAAAAATAGGTATATTGGAATATGAGAAAGAGCGAGCCTGCAACAACTATTTCCTTACATTCACTTACAAACGCATGCAGTTTCCTCATCTGTTGTCATCAATCACCATCTCTTGAACTTGACTTTCTGCGGAGAAAATAGCCTTCGCGCGTTGTTTCTCTACCGATTCTCACTTGCAAACTTAGTTCTTGTCGAGTTCGAGCAGGGGGAAAGATTATTATTAGTTTTGTGTTTTAACATTTAGCCCTAAGACAATCATACTTGCTACAATGGAAGTATTTCTAATTTAGAACTTTTCAGCTTTCGCTTGTATCAGTATGAAAACGTAATTTTCGTGTTTTAAATAAAGGGAATATCGATTTATTATTTAATTATTAGATAATTCATTATATTTTAATGTACCATTTCTCTGCAATTTTATAATTATATTGATTAATATTAATGAGTAAAAAAAGTTCTATTTCAACCGAATAGTACTGTGCATAATTTATAAATAATATAGTAACATCTACAAAATAATTATAATATACAGTGTATTTTAAATTGAACTTTATTTTTGATACGATAGACTCTTTTATTAATAACGCTGCGTATAATTTTTATATTAAAAAATATTAATAAAAACTTTAATAAATATGTAACGAAGGTATATTTTATTTTTTTCCCATAATAATAATTTATTAACTTCTGTTTCAAGCTTTTTTAATTAAATTCTGATGTACATTCTTCATGAAAACATACACAGACGCACATAAATCATGGCACAGATTGGTAACATAAACAATTTAATGTTATAATTCAATGAAGTCGTTTAATTAAAAAATATATATTTAATTGAAAATAAATATAATATTCATTAAATTTATTCATTATATAATATTCATTATATTTATTTTCAATTAAATATTTTTTTTTTAATTTAACGACTATTGAATTATATCAATAAATTGCTTATGTCACCCATGTGTGCCATTACTTATGTACAACAGTGTATATTATTTAACTAAACATTTTTATTATTTTTATTAACAATAAAGTTAAAATTACAATATTTTAAATGATTCAATTCAAACTCTAAAGATCGTACATAATACAAGAAATAAAATTCACGTATTTTGTTTAAAACTGAAATTTTAAATTATATTTTACAGATATAACAAAACGTCAGCAAAATTAAAAATATTTATTTCGTAGTTAAATATACTTTTATTACTTATGTGTATGTATATATATATATATATATATATATATATTGATTATTATTAAAATAAAAAGAAAAATACAATTATAATATATTAATATCTTGAAAATTAAATCACGTATTTCATCTTTATTTTGTTTATTTATAGTAAGATATAAATAACATAAAATATTTTCTAACATAATTAAATCAGTAAATTAGTCATTATACGACCTTTAAAATGTTAATTTTTTCTAGAAAAAAGTAATTATTTGAAATAAATATTCACAATAGTAACCAAATGTATCATTATTATACATTACCCGATTTCTAAAAATGGTATAACACTCGTGCAGAAATTTTCCATGCAATATAAGCAATGTAACTTTAAATTTGCTACAGTTTTTTTTATATTTTTAATAGGAGTGTAAAAATCGATATATATATATATATATATATATATATATATATATATATATATATATATATTAAATTATTTAATGTTCAAATCAAGTTCAAGTGATTATAGTCTGTAGTAATAGATAATAAGTCAAATATATAATTAGCCAAATATATTTAACATAATTAACTAAAAAGCAATTAGCTTTAATTAAGAAAATATATGACACATATAAATAAATATTAACTAATTCGGCATTTCAATTTTTTTTAAAAAAAAAATTAACCATTTTATTTTCACGCAAATACAAAATAAACGTCTATTAAACATAATACATTCAATTGCGAAACATATTATTTTTCACTAAAACCATCACAAGTATTAATTTATTAATGGAACTTTTAAACGATATGCTTATTTGGGGACAGTATCATTACTACATGTAATAAACTTAAAATCATGTTTGTTCATGATGTTTACATGAATTTTGCTGTAACAATATTTTTGGTTCGCATATCAATTTGTGGTTAACGCACGGTACTGCCATAATAATAAAATTCATAGTTTGTCAGATAAAGCTGTTGGTCATTATATGTTGTTGTAAAGCTATTACATATACTAGATTAATTCTACGGTACAAAGCTTATAATTTGTACAAAACATACTGTATAAATTGACATTGTTATTATTATTGTCATTTTATGTATACATATATATATATATATATATATATATATATATATATATATATATATATATATATATATATATATATAATTGAGTGTGTGTGTATTGGAAAATAAATACTTCAACTTTTTTAAATAATTAGGTATTATAATAAAAAATACTCAGATTAAGTTTTTCATTCAAAGACATAAAATTCAAATAAATTCTACCATATTTACATTGATTATTATAATTGATAATTACATATATATATATAATATATATATATATATATATATATATATATATATATATATATATATGTAATTTTTTT
This sequence comes from Neoneuromus ignobilis, assembly GCA_029203775.1. Lineage (NCBI taxonomy): Eukaryota > Metazoa > Arthropoda > Insecta > Megaloptera > Corydalidae > Neoneuromus > Neoneuromus ignobilis. The sequence continues at coordinate 31,841,503 of CP092090.1, forward strand.
AATTTAAACTAACATTATTACTGTTTATTAATTTAATTCATGCATAATAAATAATAATATATTATTTATATTGAAATAAATCTGAGAAAATAAATATGAGTTAAAAATACAATTAATTACATTTATTTTTCTCAGTTTACATTTAATTTTTGAAATCAAAAAAAAATTAAGAAATATTTTCAATATTATTATCAGCGAAACTATAAAAAAATGTCTATTTTATGATATAATTATTTTTATAGTAATAATTTATATCCGTAAATAAATATAAATGTCATCTAATATCTTCTTGTCATTTGACCTCACTAATTAAAGATGAATGTATGTAGATCTCTCAACATTTTTCACATACTCAATTCACGTTTCTGTTAATTATATTATTTGAATACTATATGAATGTATACATATATATATATATATATATATATATATATATATATATATATATATATATATATATGTCTTTTAAATAACATATCCCATTAAAGTCGTCGCTGGAAACGCCAATCACATGAATCAAGTCTTGTTCCGTGGACACGGCCCGTCAACCACCCAGAGACTGATAAATTAACAGTATAATTTGTCTTTTTCTTTATAAGCGAAATCAAACTGTTTTTTTCCTCGTCTACTGTACACTCTAATACTTCGAGACTTTTCGTCTTTTAATTTACTTCAACTTTATCCGGTCATGATTGATTATTTATAACGCATTCAATATAACTGCAACAACGTTCAACTCTCTTAATGAGATGAATGTAAGATGTACTTAACGTTTCTATTATGTTCTTTTAAATTAATTTAATTTAATTTTTGTAACAATATTTCATTAACTTTTCATGTTTCTTTAAAATGTAATCGTATCATATTATTTAATTAATTACTTGTCTTAAATATAATCTTTAATATTTTCAATTTCTATACTTTAAATAATATACCAAAAAATACTTCATAAATATTATATATATATATATATATATATATATATAACACTATCAAAGATAGAGGGATAAAATTATGAAGTATAATGGAGATGATTGTTGGATGAAATTAACCGTAAATAGGAAACAATAGAAGATGGTTAGAAGATCCAGATAATGTACCATAGGAAAACTTATAAGAAAAGCTATTGACATTCTATGAGGCTTTTATACAACAATGAGCTAATATATGTTTTTATGATGATGGTATAAAATTCTACAAAGATAATATTATTTGTCTAAATACAATTAAATTTTCAATTGATCATAAAAAATTCTAAAATTAAAATTTAAATGATTTTTTAAAATTTTTTATGTAAGATCTCAGTGAAATAAAAATATGATATTTCTGTAAATGTGAGAACAATTTGCAAGAATACAAATATTCCCTCTCTCTCTTTTTCCTACTAACTCACATACACACACATATACACACGCACACATACACATATACACACGCACACATACACACACCTACATACACACACCTACATACACACACCTACATACACACACCTATATACACACACCTATATACACACACATACATACACACACCAACATACACATATAAGTACTCACATACACACACATATAAGTACTCACATACACAAACATATACACACACTCATATACACGTACACATACACACACACACACACACATATACATTTATATATATGACCATTCAATTGTGACGCCTAGATTTGTGTTTTATTAAAAAGAAACTATACACGAGTTTCTCCATACACCACTCTATACACATATTTTTTTTTAATAAAGCACAAATACAGGTGTCACATTTTGATGACCATAAATATATATTTATATATATTTATATATATATATATATATATATATATATATATACATACCCACATATACACATACACATATACTTTGAGCTATATTTTTTAGATCGAATGTCATTCATATGTCACCTTAGCTGTTGGCATAGCATCTTTGAGTGGCATGTACATTGCAGTTCGACAGCTTATTTCTCTATGAATGTAGAAAGTGCGTGTATAGTTCTACGTTTGTATAAAATTGTTCGAGGGAACACAAATCTGAAACATAACCAGCTCCTGGCAGTATACACCTCGTGCTGCACGCACTTTGACTTCCTAACATAACGCCCTTGACATAACATCATCAGTAAGAGACTTGTTTTAGTTTTCTGTATTTTTGAGTCATTTATTATTTCATTAAGTTAAAAGTAATTATATATATATATATATATATATATGAGGGTCGTTTGATAAGTATGGTAAATTTATTTATTGTTTAATTTAATTACATTTTTCAATTTAGTTTTTCTTACTTTTTTACCATACTTATCAAACGATCCTCGTATATATATAAATTTTATATATATATATATAAAATTTACACTTGACTTCTAAATCATAATATTTAACTTTACGTCATCCAATAATATTCTGTCATCATATTTTTCATAAAACACTATTCACTTTGAAATTTGTCTTGTAATACATTGTTGTAACATTATTTCATAAAGAATTTATTTCTTTGTAGCCATGAATTCAACTTATAAGAATTATTAGTATCCTTTTATTTAGTACAAACATTCATAAATACGAGAAAACTGTTTAACACAATATGACAAGTCAGACAATTTATCATTTCTACAAAGATACATACATCATAACAAAATTAAAGATTTTACTACAAAGATAAAATACGACTCTGTTTTTTTCATTTATAATTATATTTAAAAAAAGTTCGTTATAAATGATACATACATACATATTTTTACATACAAACGCAAATACATTAAAGATGTTTATTCTTTTTTTCATACACACTAATAACGGAATATTTCAATTTTCAACATTTTTTTTCTGTTATGTTCTTTAGAATACATTTTCAGTATAAATTAAGAGATAAATGTATAATATATGTACAATTTTATATGAATCCTAGACTTTTGTTTACGATTGTCAGAATATCAATAATTAGTAAACAGTCTGATTTTTCTAATATATCTTTAATTTTTTTGTAGGTACTAAATATAATTAATTGTATATTTTTTTTATATTAACACTTCGTATGCGGAAAACGTCTAAACACGTCTTTCGCGTATTATCACTAGAGCGCGGGAGCCAACAAAACACGATTTTTACAAATTAGCGGTATGGTGTGGAGAATGTGTAAACACGAGTATTTAGCGAAATAAAAAATATACGTCTTCTATTTTTAATTTTATTTTTATAATTTTAAAAGCATAATTGAAAAAATCACCCGCTTTTCGGTTTGGATTGGCAAAAAAACCCCGCAAACAATGTATTAACCTATCTATGCATATACATTATATATATATATATATATATATATAAATATATATATATATGTATGTATATGTATATGTATATAGGATTTTTTAATAAGCACTTCAGAAATGTAAATGGAAATAAAACAAAACGTATTTAATTAATTAGTTGTTTTTTTTCAAGCATATTCTATGGCATTCATGATGGAACACAATTTCACTCATATAACCACCACGATTTTGCTTGACATAGTTCATTTCTTTAGTCCAATTTTAGTTACTCTTTCACATAATTGTGGTTTAATTTCATGAATTATACATTTAATGTTTATTTTTAATGCTTCTGTTGTTTGTGGTTTATCAGCATAAATCAATGATTTCACATAACCCCACAAAAAAAATTCCAGTGGAGTTAGATCACATGATCTTGGTGACCAGTTGATGGATCCATTTCGTGAAAAAATGGACTTACTAAACTTTTCTTTCAATAAGTCTATTGAAGTTTTTACAATTTCTAAGCATCGTTGGAATTGTTAAACGTTCCATGATAGTTTGATAAACTATACTGAGTTGAAATGTCAAAAATTACCTAAAAAGAAATCAAATATGGCTGCCACCCAATTTTCAAAGTTCTGACATTTTTATTGAATATATATATATATATATATATATATATATATTTATATATAGCTGTGTGTATATATATATATATATATATATATATATATATATGTTATTTCCCTGAATTTATTTCACTTTCTCAAAAATTATTATAATCTATAATTCAATTAGTATAATAATAAATAAGTAAACGTATATATTTCAGTTGGTATATATTTTACAACCATGTCTCGTAAACAAATTTATGTAATAATGTTACCAATATAAATATCTCACCTGAATAGTATTTTAAAACCGGTTAAAGTAATAATAATAAGTTTTTGGTTTTAAAAACCGTCAGACAAAATAACAGATATTTAAAACTTCTGAGACAATAGAATAAATAATTTAAAGAATCTTTTGTCTTCATGCAGTTAAATTAATAATATTTTTAATTATAATCGTAATCTATAATTAAAACTGTACAGTATATCGTTTATTATTTCAATAACATGTGATTAATTGAAATGAATTCATTATTTAAATATATAATCAAAAATCTTACTAACGTACATAATAAAAATTAATACATCAATCAATTTTAATGTGTTATTAAAATTAAAAAAAATATATTCAATAGCAATTCTAAGAAATTCCAATATTTCATATTTGTTTTCATTTATAATGTTATTTATTGAATGAAAATGTAATTATTAGCCTGTTAATAAAATTAATAAGATAATTATTAATATATGATTGATAATCAGTATACTATTATTTAATACTAAAGGATTTTAAAATATGTTAACTTTATACCTATAAAATAATTAAAATAAAAATTCATACAAATGAAAACGCTATTTACATAAAATAAATAATTCATTTCATAAAACTATTGTTCTACAGAATGTAACTATTGTTTTTCATTACCATATTAATAATAATAAATTAAATATTACAAATAAATATTTAATCATTATTTTCGAAAATAATAAATGTCATTATTATTATATCAAATAATGTTTCAAAATAATTTTCATTCGAACAATTAGGTAATTAATTATACCAAAAACCAAAATAATTTTAATATATCAGTTTAGATTTAAAAAAAAACATTTTGATATCAAACATTGAATTAATGAATTTATAACTAAATTGTCTTTATTTTCAAAGACAATATAATATTTTTTTCAGTCTGAATCAGTTGATTTATTTTTTCTAAAAATATTTTAAAACCATATCTATTATTTTTTACAATTTCATTACATATACATACATCTATATATATATATATATATATATATATATATATATATATATATATATATATATATATATATATATATATATATATATATATATATATATATAAAATATGTTGTATGTATGTGTGTATTTACATTAATATAAATTAATGATCTATATTATATTTCATAAAATTATATTATATAAAATTTTATTTACAATTAATATCTACCTAACATATGTGACTTTGTAAATAAGAGTAATATAAAATATTCATATAACCGTGCTCATAATGTATTCTTTGACAGAATATTATTATATCTTGTAATCATTTCCGCCAGAATACATTCCTCCGCAATATTAAAGATATCAGTAAGGTATAAGGAAGGAAAAATCTACGAAAGAAAGTCGATCGCTTCTAAAAAGTCGCCTTCTGACAAAATGTATGCTAATTCGCTTGAAATATTCAGTACCAATTTTGCTCTGTATATGCAAACGTACATACCTTTGATGTCATGGGAATGGCAGTATCGATCAGTTCATCAGATATTCATGATGCATATGGCTGTTGATGCTGTGTGTATTCCAACATCTATGTTATATTGTGTATGTCTGTATGAATACCCATACAAATATATATATATATATATATATATATATATATATATATATACATACATACGTTTAACCAATATTTCTTACTTTCATTGGATTTTGCAAAATATTATATATATATATATATATATATATATATATATATTCAATATATCATTTTGAATATAAATTTTTCAATAGATTTTCACCCAACAGTGACCCAGTAGAAGCTGCTACTGATACATAAATAAATATGCACAAATAAACATGAAGATATGTACTTAATAATATAAAATTTTATATAAGATATAATATCGATATTCAAGTATTATCATTTTTTTTCATTTGAAAGAAATATTTTTATGTGTTCTAATATTTCACATTCATATTATCAATAAAACAGACAAAATGTGTGTATCTATTGTATTTGATTGAAAATGTTTGTTTCATAGATCAGTTATATAATTATTTAATGTAAGTGAAATAATTTAAAAATAGAAATATAAATTAATACATTATTATTATGTTTATTTGAATCGAAAAACATTTTTTTAATTTCATGTAAAATTTATATTTGTTTATTTATTGAATTTAATTCAATAAATTATATTTAGGGGAAAAATAAAATAGAATATATATGTTTCTAATATAGATAATGTAAATTTTAAAATTATTTAAAAACTAAATTTAATGTATCTAGCAAATATTATTGAAAATTCTTACTAATTATATATATATATATATATATATATATATGTGTGTGTGTGTGTGTGTGTGTGTGTGTGTGTGTATGTGTGTGTAAGTGTATATATGTAATTTATAAATACAAATAAATTATCACCCCTACACTACATTATATTTTAAAATATTTAATAAATATTTATTGTTATAACTTTATTTATTTATAAGTTGATGCATATTTCGATATCCATACAATATCATTGTTAAAACACTGTATTATAAAATCTTTAATTTTTTATAATACAACGCTTTAATTATGATGGCACATCAGTTAAAATACATATTAGCTTATAAACAAGTAAAATAAACAACAAGTAATTATTGAACACTTCACAATACCTTGTTGAAGTGATAATTTATGTTAAAGAATTTTTTTCATAGTATTAAAACAAATATTAATAATATATAAAATTAGTTTCAGCCTCAAAAAATAATATAATGATGTTATTTTGATATTTATTTAACATTTATTCTTTTATTTACCTTACTCTTAATTAAATACATGAAAATAGTAACTGAAAATGTTTTTATGTAAAAAATCATAATATTTTTTCTTTTACGAAAAATAGAATTGTTTCAGTGTCCTATCATTAGAAAAATAAATTTAAAATTGACTGTATACTTATATTTTCAATTTCAATAATGTTATTTAATTCTTTATATTAATTTATAACACAGTTCGATATAATATTGAATTAAAATATACATTTAAAAAAAATTATATGTAAAATAGAATATAGATTTTTAATTTTACATTTCTAATAGCTATATCGTAAAAATATTATTTTATTAGAAATATTTATATAAATCAACTTTTCGATGTACACAATAATATAATATCATCCAAATATGACGCCTAGATTTGTGTGTTATTTAAAAAAAACATGTGTATAAGTCGGTGTATAGAGAAACATGTGTATAGTTTCTTTTGTTTCTTTTTAATAAAACACAAATCTAGGCGTCACATTTTGATGACCCTATATTAATAGATAAAAAATATCACTGTGTTATGTTTATAAAAATGAAATATTTTTATATTCTTATCTTTGATATGTTTTCCAAGTTTTTTATTTACTGAGAAATATATTTATAAAAGTTGTTATTGAAAAAATAGATAATAAGTAAAGCAAAATATGAATTGCTATTTCAGTATTATATATTTATGTGTGTGTGTGTATGATTTTAATACTAAGTTATTTATATATTATTTAGTAAAAAAATATTTCGTTGATTTTATATAATACTATATTACAATTTGAATATCATATTTAGTTATATTCTAATCAAAAAAGAAAAAAAATATATTTAAAAATCCATTAAGAAAGTAATATGTATTTGAATTTAATTTCATTCTTGTTATTTTAATAAACTATAAATCAAATTTTAATAAATGAGTAATTATTGATTTTGTATTTATATTTTAATTAAGAAAATAAACGAATGATATTGTTAACACAAATGAATTATCGCCCCAACACCACAAGATATTATAATTGTTCAATAATTACTTATTTTTCACTTTATTTGTTTGTAAACTAATACATATTTCGATTACTATTATCGAAGAGCTATATAGTAAATTCTGATTTTATAATAAACAATATTTGATTTTATAATTTAACAATTTTTATATCAGGGCCATTGAAATTCATATTGACTTAGGAACAAATAAAGTGAACAATAAGTAATTATTGAATATTTTTATAATATATTGCCATGTTTGGATAATAACTCATTTATAATATGTTGAAATGAATTTGCCACAGTGTGAAAACAAATAGTAATACTGTTAACTTTAACTTTTATACACAATAATATATGGTGTGTGCCAGTGTATGTGTGCGTGTATATATATATATATATATATATATATATATATATATATATATGCATAAATATGCACGCATAGTTAATTTAATGTCATTACTACTCCATGAAGTTAAATTTAACAGAAAATCAATCCTTAACTTCATCTTACGCTCAGAACACCTTAATTCATTTTGGTATTCCGACGAACATTTTCCTAACTATGTTATACTAATAATTTCATAATCCGTAAACAGTCTAAAAACAAGTATAATTATTATTTCCATTGCTCTTCAACATCAAGCGAACATCTAATCATTGAAAATATCATTGTATACGTACATGGTCTCAGATATAGTGGTTTTCAAATTATGTCGAGTTGTTTTAAATGAATTAACGCGTGTCGCTTTCGCCGTTTGTCTTTTTCGACGATGTATACATTAACAACATTCGTATAAAACAGTTGTTTATTCAAAGGTATGTTGTGTGTAATGAGAGACGCGGTACCACGAATTCGACAAAAGGGTGAATTTCTGTTTGGTGATGTGAAAGGGGTGTGTACAATATTATACGCATCGCTGACTCAATTTCCATCGGCCTCGAGGTGACATGCTGTCACATCATATTTAAACTGGGCGCATGCTACGTTATTCGTACAATCATTGTGTCACTGTGTATGTATGTATATTCTCGTATGAATTGAAAAAGAATTTACGAGATTTTATTCTCACGCAGCTATAAAATGGTAATTTTTATATATTATTCACAGCTACATAGTACATACATACATATATCAATAAATGTTTACTATGCTGTACATATATAGAAAATAACATTGTATTCATTATGACTTTTCCACACATAAACCTCGATATATCAATTTTGTAAACATACAATTTTATTTTTGCTATTATTATATAAAATATAATTTAAAATAAGTTTATAGCAAATATATTTATTTAAATAGAATTATTTAATATTACACGGAATAAAATTGACAATTTGAAATTATAATTCTCATAAATTTATCTAACTATAAAAAAGTTTATCAGTATAATTGTTTGTTTTAACTTTCATAATCATTATTAAATTTTTATACAATATTATTCATATATTTACTAGTTTTTATAAAAAAAAATATTCAATTACAATTGTCAAATATAAAATATCAATATTAAAATTAAAAAGTATTGATATCAAACCAAAAAAATGAAATAATTACAAACGTTGCCATTTTTACTTTATAAGAAGACAGGTAATCAAAGAAGTTCTGTCGATTGTGAACTTAAAATAAGAACGCTTATATACATATATTTTTCTAATACTTGTGTTCGTTATTATTATCGGTGTGAGGATTTGATCAACTTTTATAGGTACTTATAATCAATATTTCCTCTTGAAATCCATCAAACACAAAAATAATTTTTTCTTGAAGTCAATTTCGGTTTTGGTATTTGTAGCAAAAGATCATTTGATGATATTCAGTGATAATTACGTTTATAGTTGAAATAAAGAATGCATTTCTCGTTGCAAGTCAAAATTTGATCAAAAAAGTTTTTCAATTTTAGTCGTGAAATAAAAAATGCACAAATGAAATTAGTCGTGAAATAAGAGATACACAAAAGATGTAATTTGATGTCGGTAATTAAAGCGTACGGTACTCATTTACTGAATTTCCACTTATTCTCTATTTTATGCTAATAATTTCGTATTGTTTCGTCATTTATTCTAAACTCTTCAGCAACATGTTAAGAGGGTAAATTTGAATGTATTTCAATATTGTTGATAATTTGTCGATATTTACATTTGATGGTCTGCCTGATCTGGCTTCGCTTTCTAATATTTAATCTGAAGCATTTTTTTAAACTACTCCTTAGTTATTTCTAATGTAACTCTTCCTTCTCCAAATGCGGTACAATTTTTTTTCGACTTCAACAGCGTTAGAACCAAATTTAAATTCACAAAATATACATACACGTATTACACTATTTTGCACAGATATTTTTAGGGGTTGAAATTATATTTTAAATTAAAGTGAACACATTGAAGTGCAGTAAACAAATAAAACAAGGTATTCTTTGTAACTCAATTAATATACATGGCGTAATAAGTCATAAGATACATAAAAAATCTTGGAATTATGATACACGTAATATTGGCAGAACTTTCTTAGTTACCTAATAAAATATTTAAAATACAGTCTACAAAATACTATGAATGACTTAATTGTATATAATTCTGCTAAAGCTCATACTTATCTACATATATATTTTCTTTGAATAAGTTAATTCGTTATATATTAAAACATTATTGATATTTTAAAATAATTTTAAAGAATAATAAAATGATTGAAATAACAGTGTTCAATATATTGCCTAAAAAGTTCCAGTTTTCTTTTGTAATTTTACAAATTACAGTGCATTTAAAAACGTAACAAAATGTTTTATTTAATACTGAATAACTTTATAATTAATATATTTTTTTTATCGAAATAAACAGAATACTATAAAAATTAAATTTGTAGATTTATTTTTATGTCGATTAAAAAATCAAAGAAATTTGTACTTTCTCATAAATAATAACATCTTGATAAATAATATGTACAATCAGAATTATTATTTAAAAACTTAGCTCTAATAAATAAACAAAAAAACTTTTTAATTAATTATTATAATAATTTTAATGTTTTAAAGTTATACTTGATTTAACTAGTATGCAAATGACGTAAAATTCACAAAAAATGTATGCAGAACTTAATATAAAACAAATAGAATAGATACGCACGATTCGAAAGTCTCCTCCGTATTGAATTACAAGCAAAAATAAAACGTGTACTGGAGAAATCTTCATAGATCTTGAAATCAGTGAGAAAATGTGGATGCAGTGACTAACAGAGGGAGTGGAGTTGACACCCGATGATTTGCGAGATCGGTTCTGCTTTAGGAAATTGGGTTTGTAGATTGCTGACGATGATAACAGAAGGGGAACGTACAGAGAGCTTCAATTCACGAAAGATATGTAGGATGGAATTACAATCTCTTCTTCAGAACGTCTTCCGGCCTTTCTGTCACAAATACTCATACTTCTTTTCCTTTTTATGTATTTAACATCTACTTATCAAGTTTATATTGTTTACTTTTTATTATTATACAATTTTTTTAATTATTTTATAATTTTTTTAAATGAATCCAATTAATAAAATAATGTATATTAATATCAAATACAACAATAATACTTAAATAAAATAAAACAATTTTTTAATCGAAACTAAGACAAGCCTCGAAAAAAGTCTTAATTGAAAATAACCAATTTTTGAATGTAATATTGCATCCAAACATTTTATTATAATAATATTTGTTTCTATGAAGGTTATAAACAAAAAATTGCAATGTACCTAGTACATTCTTTTTCGATTTTCGATTCTTAAAAATAGAAAATATATTTAACTCGAATTTCGAACGTATAAATTACAAAATTCAAAGTTAAGTACAATAACAATTTTTCAAGTCATATAAAAGTAAATGTAGTTTTAGCATTCTATTTAAAACAAGTTTCAATATTACATCATTTTAGTTATAATTTAAAAAATAAAAATTCATTTCCAATTTTACGATTGCGTTTAAAGCATACTTTATTTCTTTACCGAATGAGAAATACATAAATTATACAATTTTCTCATATATATATATATATATATATATATATATATATATATATATATATAAAATATATAGTTCACTATATTAAGAGTCTATATATTTCAATGAAAAAGCCGTTCCTCCAAATGGAAACTAAAAGTAATGGCTATAAAATTCAACGCTCTAAAAAAATGTAAAAAGTATCAAATTAGATATACGTACTCTGTCATAAAAGCCACATGTCTGTGGATAATTTACGACAACAAGGACTTAAAATCCGAATGGGACGTAATAAAATTTAATTCTCGAACTGCGCGCGCACATTACATAACGCCTGGAGTGAAACTGAAATAGGTAATTGTTACATGTTTGTGAAAATCATTCCTATTTGATAATAGTTGAAACATACAAATGTATATGTATATATATGCAATATATGTATATATATATATATATACATATCCCTCGATTTACACGGTACTTTTTTACACGATTTCGCTTTTACACGGTTTTCAAAATAACGGATTTAAAAAAAACTGATAAAAATGAACATTTTGGCTGCATACATATTTCTACAGTCGTTTTTTAATTATGTTTTCTTGGTAATACTGGCGTACATATTATATTTGAATTAGGGCGAAAATTGGATAATCATTTTCTACAAAATGACCCGAATGTTAAACGACCTCTCCGATTCCAACGAGATATTAATAAATACTTAACTCAATATGAGGAATTCTATAAAGATTTAACCAAATATCAAACACAATTATTAATTACAGATTTCATTACCAAATCTCGTAGAAAAGATTAATAGTCTATGAAAGTGATGACCGTAATTAAACGTTTGGTTAAATTTTTTAAGGATCTTATATTTCTTGTTTCCATAAAATCAATTACTTACTTATACCTTTATATATTTGCCATTTTATGAATGGACTGTTAATTTTATGTTTTTCAAGGTATCTTACTTTTATTTTATGTTGAAATAAATAACTAAATTATGCACATTTTAGTTTGTTTTCGATTTACACGGTTTTGTGTATAAAAATTCACGATTTCGATTTACACGGTTTTCTGAGGAACCGATCTTCAGTGTAATAAAATAAAAAAATTAAAAATTTTAGAGAATATATCTTAAAAATACTGAATACCAAATAATTTCACCAACAAAATATTTATATGATCTTATACTAGTTATGTTCTTATTGAGGAATTTTTTATCGTATTTTATCACAAATGTATGAATTTAAATCATTTTTTTAATTACAAATATATGAATATTATTTTTTTAATTCTTAAGTTATTTATTTTAATTCTTAAATCAAATCACTCAATATATATATATATATATATATATATATATATATATATATATATATATACTAAAAATCAAAACATTATGTTGTAGTTGACAAAAAATCTAATAAATATTATTTTTTTTAAGAAAAAAATCTTTTATATTTACAATATTATTATTCAAAATATCTGTCGTATGTATATAATCTCCACATGATTTTTTTAAATAATATAATATTTTATTGCCATATTTATGTTAAATTTCCATTCACTAATTAATATTAAAATCATTATTTGACAAACTACATCTACTCTTAATTAACAGGTTATTATTTTATTCGCATTGTAAATATACGAACTTAAAAAATAAATATTCCAATAACAAAATGTGTTATTGCCTAAAGATATTCATGAAAACTATATAATATTCCTTTATTCATGGACATAAACTTGTACATTGTACTTAGTTAATGAAAAGTAAACATTACTATTCAGATTGTGTAAGTTTCAAAAACTATTGAATCACTTCAAATTAACTTCAGTAAAATACCTTTAATGATTTAAATTTATCCACACACACAGATTCAATATATATATATATATATATATATATATATATATATATATATATAGAGAGAGAGAGAGAGAGAGAGAGAGAGAGAGAGAGTATAGAAATGATTCAAATAAGGCAGAAGTAGTTTCTCAAAGTATTAAAAAAATTATCTTTAAATATACTTATTTTAAAACAAAATAGAACTAAAAACATTTTTTACAGAAAGAGGATTGCATTGGATCAGATACTGTATATTGTGAAAAATTATATGTCCAATGCCAAATTATATAATTAATAAAACAATTAATACTAAATAAATATTAAATCCGATAACAATTAACATAGTAATAATAATATTTTTGAATACCAAAAAGTGTAATATAACATATATTTCTATTTTTTGAAAAATATTTGAATAGAGATTAAATTTAAAGTTCAAAATATAGGGTTAACCAAATGTGACGCCTAGATTTGTGTTTTATTAAAAAAAAACAATTTAAATTATACACATGTTTCCCTATACATCACCTTAAACACATGTTCTTTTTAATAAAACACAAATCTAGGCGTCACATTTGGATGACCCTATACAATTATATTTCAAAAATGATAAATACATAAATACTTCCATACTTTATTGTAAAAATAGATTTATAAATATAAAATGTAAATTTTTGAATGTATGTTATTGTCCATGAAATTATATTAAGTGATATATAAAATTAGTTTAGTACTGATATTCATATATATATTTTTTAAATATTAGTAAATATATTTATGTACGACAAACGTAGAAAGAATATATATTGTAGAAACATATTATAGATCGTTCTTAGCTACAAGGAAATAATTTATACAATGAAAATATAAATAACTGATACATCAAAGTATAATTACTACAGTATGATACATTAGTACATATTGTTATCGAGTAAATGTAAACTGTTATCCTGCCTATTAACGGATTACAAGCACGTGCTGTTTGTATTCTAAATTGTTTCAAGCATCGTTCGAATGAGTTAACCATGAGTTGTAGTCGTAAAACTAAATTAAATTTTGCAGTGATGTAATACTTCTCATAATTCATTGATTGAAATACAATGAAAATATTTAGTATTGTAACATTTATATATTTTTAGAATACGTCATTTATTTCAATTCAATACAAAATTTTTGGTTTAGTCTGTTATTCAAAACAAAAATTATTTTATTATTTTCTTACCTCAATATAATTTATATAATTCAAGTTAGTAATTAAATATAATTGAAATATTGTTAGAAATTTCAATTGTGTCATTAATAATAAAAAATATGAGGGTCATACAAATATGACGTCTAGATTTGTGTTTTATTAAAAATAAACAAAAGGAACTATACTATATTTGTGTTTCCCTATACACCACTCTATACACATGTTTCTTTTTAATAAAATACAAATCCAGGCGTCACATTTGAATAACCCTACATCATAAAATTCTCTATTTAAATTTTAAAAAAATGCTATTTTAAAAACACTAAGTAATAAACTTTATTCTATTAAAGTTAAAAAGAATATAACATGCTAATAAATCTGCATATCTTGTATATTTGATTTTAATTTAATTTCTTTTTCAAACCATGTATATTTATCTAAAATTTATTTTGAATATTTATAAATTATTTTTTAAAAAATTAATTAAGTATATATCCAGTCATTATTATGTCAAATCATTATTTTTAAGAATCTCATGATTAAATGAATACTGGTATTATTAAACACTTAATTAAAAAAATAATAAAACCTTTTATCAGTTTATGTTTATAAACTAATATTTTACTTAAATGTTAATATATTATAAAATTTTATTTCTCTAGAGACTCAATATTTTATTCTAAAATGATATTTAAAATATTTCATTCAAATGACTATATTCTTCGTTTTAATATTAAAATCGATTTCATTATTTAAACTAAAATCATTAAAATACAATATATTTATCATCTGATTGTCTATAGAACGGAAACTGAACATTCGTAATAACAGCACGAACGTCAGATTTTCATCATTCTTTAATAATTCAACAGAACATAAATAAAAACTGTCTGTATTTAAACATGACAAAGACCAATTTCCAGGCATTAAATTTACGACTTGTCATTCACTACTCACAGGATCATTATAGTATATTTTACAACTAAGGTAACTTTAGTAAACGCAAATCCAACTTCTACAACGGCAGTGAAAGCAACCCACAAGAATTAGCTTCGGCACGCGCAATTACGACAAGCTGTTACCGCAACGTCACAGTTCGACAGCTCCGTGTCAAATGTTCCATCTTCTTATTTCGTTGTAATGTCACGTACCGTGTGCTTTACACGCGTACAGAACATTTCAGTCAAAGGTTTTATCATACGTATATAATACAATTCCTTTTTGTTTGTTTACGCGTTATCAATAACCGCAATATTAAATACAAAAGACAAAATATGATAATCATTAGTTTAATAATTCCATTTGGTTTTATTTAGATGAATTAATGTTAATTGTTTATGATTAAATATTATCTATATTTTTATTGTATAAATTTCATATGAAAGACAATTAGTCACACATTGAAACCAAAGTTTTTGCAATATTACTAGGAAATATTTAATTCATTATGAAACTATTAGTCAATTTTTATTTCACTTAATATTTAAAATATATACAAATATTTATACAGTGTTTTACACAAAATTGAAATTAAATATTTTTAACAGTCGTTCGTATTTTGAATTTCCTTAAAATAGAATGTCGATACAAAAATACAACTAATTTAAATTTTCCACATTAATACGTATAGGTCATCCAAAAGTGACGCTTAGATTTGTGTTTTATTAAAAGAAACTATACACGTTTCTCTATACACCACCCTATACACATGTTTCTTTTTAATAAAATCTATGCGTCCATTTGTATGATTATATAATTTTAATAAAAAAAATATGTAATAAAAATATCATTACACAACATTTCTCAACAAATATATATTATTTAAAATAATTTACAACCGAAGATATAAATTATTTTTTTCATTTATTGAATTATATCATTTTTCAAAAATATATAATGTTAGATACTTAACGCAATGAATTAAATTAATTAAAATTTCAACTCTATAACATGATAAAAATTACACTTAATTAAATACAAATCATTTGTTTCATAAAATGCAAATGTATTTTTTTTAAATTACTTCTAAGTTTTAAAAATTCATTATTTGTTAATAGTTATTCAAATTCAATAAATATTAAAATAAAATACATCAAAGTATATTTGTAATATTTTTATAGAAAGTTGTATTTGTTTTTTCCTTTACTAAAGTTTAAAAAAATTCATACGAACAAATATCTTTTCTCATTGTAAAAGCTCAAAATATTTACAATATAAAAAAATTAAATGATCTATTAAATAAACGCTTATAATATATTAAAAACGTACACTGTTTATTTATTTGCGGTAATGAAAAATATTTCTATTAAAATTTATTGAAAAAATATATTATTCTTTATTTATTTCAAGAATCATTTATTAAAATATTTCTTGAAATCTACAAAGGTTCATAAATACGACGTTGAGTAATCAAATGTGTTTTGTTTTATAATACTATAAATGTTAGATCTCCGAGACATCCGTACTGACCAGTAACCAAACAGCAATGTACTTGATGTAATTTAATCACGAGAATTACAGTAAAGCTTAAATAAACTTTTGTCGGACAGTTATGTTGAAATTGGTTTTGCCAGTTATAAGCATCTTGTTTGGGTTAATTTATATTAAGTTTTGTCATAAAATGAAATATTTAATTTTTAGAAGAAAAAAATTATTAATTTCTTACAAACTGATGAATTAACTTAGTGAAATTTGAATCTGTAATAAATTTTTTGTAGTAAAAAGTCAAACATAATTTAATATTGCAGATGAAATTACAATTCCGTTCATAAACCATTCGTATTCATAGTCTAATTTAATTTACTCTTACGTTAAAGTAAAGTGTCAATAAAATATTTTTATTCGAAAAAAATTTATTTTTTTAAAATTAACAGATCAGTCATAAAATATAAGGCGGTGATAGTATCAGTCATCAATATAAAAATGAGCTTCATATTGGCGAAATTCATAATTAACATCGTAAATTTTGATAGTCTACACCTTTCAAATTTATAGCTCATAAATTCAGCTATCTTTCATAAACCATGTAACATTTTGTAGTTTTTTTTATGCTGAAGTGTCTGAGATGAATCAATGCAGTATAGATTTTATAATGAATGTCATAAAATGCTCTCGTTTTATATCGCTTGCTTTATTATATAAATTTATTCGGACCAGCCGTATATTGAAAAACATATAGAGTGTATATATATATATATATATATATATATATATATATATAATCATAAAAAAATACAACCTCTCTCTCTCCACTACTGAATGAAGAATTTTTCCAAAACTTTCCATTTTAACTAATCCAATTTCCTTCTCTTCTAGTTCTGATGAATTTTATTATATTTCATTCTCATTTATCCATGAGTCACTTCTGGACCTTTTTATATATCCAGATTCCCAATCAATATTTTCTCTTGTCCATCAGTGATCTTCTCTTAAACTACATAACCAACCTATTTATATTTCAAATTCTTCGTTTTAACTATAACATCCATAACTTTTATTTTCCTTCTAATCCACTTAGTTCTTTTTCTATCTCTACATGTTATTCCAAACGTACATTTTTCTATGCTTCTTTGTGTTATCTGGAACTACTAAGTAGTTTTTTCATTCAATATATGTTTTACTACCATAAGTGAAAATGAATTTTATTATACATTTATTTTTAATAGTAAGAAAATAAATGTATCTCTAAATCCTTTAATCTCATTTGGATCACCTATATAAATGAACATAATTAAACGAATTATGATTTTAAAATCTGTATATTTTTAAACTAAATAAGTTCTCAATTTAAATATAATGCTAATGAACATCCATTAACACGAAATATTTCTTCCAGGTTAAAGTTATGTTACGAGTATCATCGGCTCCATCTTCAACTTCATCGTCAGAATCCACATCAAATACAGCCACAGGATCATTTTTCAATTTAGATAAACGTCGTAAACAAGTTACATTATTTGATCCTGCAACTGTAAGCACTGCACCTGCTGAAAGACGTGTCGGTGTTGCAGCACCAAAAATGTTTGCATTTGATGCGATATTTTCACCAGATGAGTCACAGGTATTATTTTTTCATATTCAATAAATATATTTATTTGTTTATATTCATTATTTTATTTATTATTGTAATTATTTGTTATATTATTTTAAGCTGACAAAATTACTATCTTTTAAAATTGTTTTTCAATTTTGAATTTAAATTGTTTTCTTTTACATCTTTATGTGTATATATTGTATTTTTAAAAAAAAATAAGAGAAATAATTAAGTAACTAAAGTCGATATAATATATCCAAAGTATATACTTCAGCTCTTTAGCGAGAAATCCATTGTTATTTTGTATATTTTCATTTCCACTGTTGTTATTTTTTATTTTATATGCTTAATTTCTATTCTTATCTCTCTTCTATAAATTAATATAGGACTTACCATTATTTTATAGATTTTTAATTTACTCTCTTTTCTCATTTATTATCTCACTACACCTTTACCGAGCCATTTCTGCTATTTGATCGCTTGTCTTCATATTTCCAAACATAATTTCTAACACTTGTTATATCTACCTTGAGATAGTTAAATTTTAATACCTATTCAACAATTTTTTCTCTGACTTCTAATTTATATCTGATTAGTTGATATTTTTATATTTATATAAACCCGTCCCTCAATTTACGCGGTGTATCCGTTCCACGTGGATTCGTTTTACGCGAATGAAAATCGCGTAAATTGAATCTGTCAGTACAATAGAAAAAATATTGGAAATAAATCTAGTAAAGTTGTAGAAATACATATTTATTTCACATAGCTTAACAAAAAAATAATGACTTTTTTGAAAACAAAAGTAGATAAATTTTATTTGGTGTCACTATCGCTACTGTAATTCAAAACAAGTAACTTTTATATATTTATATCGTGCTTTTATACGTTCAAGTAAGAATTTTCGTCACTCATATATAATAAATTCCATGAAAAAATATATAAAATGAAATCTATCTGACCGCGTATAAAAAGTGCCTCGTAAATCAATACCGCGTAAAAAAAACTCGCGTAAAAAGTCCCGCGTAAATTGAAGAACGGGTGTACATATTTATTATATAGAGTCATCCAAATGTGACGCCTAGTTTTGTGTTTTATTAAAAAGAAACTATACACATGTTTAGTTTTAGTAAAACACAAATCTAGATGTCACATTTGGATGATCCTATACAATTTTTAATAAATTGCGATTAATTATTGAAAATAAAAAGCGAGTCTTAATTTATAGTTGTCTTGATACTACATAACTGAAGAATATCTAGAGCAGCTCATTATTATCTAAAGATGAAAAATATTCCAGTAATTTAAATGGGAGATTCTTGTACATTGACTCAATAGATCGGTTCTTGCACTTATTGACTCGACCTTACCAAACCCCTACACAACCTATAGAAACCCTAAGCTTCTCTGACAATATCAAAGTTCAATGACAATTTTTTTATCAGATGAGATTGTTAACCTCATGTTTAACCTATAACAAGTAGTGGACTCTCCGATTAGGGATCGAACATAATACCCCGTATTATAAGCAATGATTCATGTCACCATTCCACTGGTTGATTACAGAACGTTTTCTTCAATTGAAAGTATTTTTAATAGCAAATTAATCATCAAGTAACGACAATAAGATCCTTAAATTTAGACGTTAAAAGTGAATCTCTTCAATAATAAAATAATATAGAATCACAATTGCACTTATGTAACACATATTTTAATTTTAATATCTGAAAATATGATTTATATTGAAAGAATTTATTTTAAAATATTTCTATTTATTTTCAAACCTATCTAAAATTATTTTTAAATGTCTCTTTTTTTCATTTTAATTTCATTTCTGATTTATATTTTTTTCTGTTTATAAAATATATTTATATTCGTTTTGTAAAAAAATAAAAATATTAGAAACGATTTTAAAATTTCCAAATATTTTCAAAACTGATATATTATCTAAAATAAATACATGTGTAGTAGTCCATCAATAAAATAAATTCAATAACGTTTCAGCCGTGTAATTTACCGTCAGTTACAATTAGAGTACATCAATATATTCGTAATATTACACGCTTACAACACTGTATCGGTTATCTATTCGTAGTTAACAAATTGTGTCTGTCCATCTATTGATACATAAAAGATCGACAACGGAAAACGTCGAGCAATGGTTCTGATCGCATAATGTTTTTGATGTCAGCTTTAATCCATGCGCATACGTCGTATGTCCGCCACCCTTACTGGGGCTACGTGTCCGTTAAATTGGTTTCGTTATTCAGATGACAGACGCTAAGCCAGCAGATATGAGATAGCGCACCCACCACCAATGTACTCATGGCAAATCATCAGATCGCATCGCTTTGTTAAACCATCACTGTCCGCAGCTAATGCATGAAGCTCGTTTTCATTCATACACACATTTTATCTTAGTGTCTCTATATAAATCTTTAAATATAAATTAAATAAACTTGTATTTTAATTTAAACTCGAGTTTTAGTTAGTTTTAGTACATTTATTGAAACAGTCGTAATAATATTTTTCATAATATATTTAATATATAGGGTTATCCAAATGCGACGCTTGGATTTATGTTTTATTTAAAAGAAACAAAAAAAACTATACTCTTACTTCCTATACACCACCCTATACACATATTTCTTTTTAATAAAATACAAATCTAGGCGTTACATTTGGATGACCCTGTATATTTATTATAATCTAATTTAATCTAAAATGTAATCAGTTATTTGATTTAAACTAGCTATCAATGTAACTTCGTGATTCAAATATAACCTTTTATATTAATATACAAATTATGGTACAAATATATAAATACACAATAGATAACTAATGGAAAATTTAAAAAAATACTACTAATTATTATTACTTTTTGTTCTGCGGAAAAGTTATTAAACCACTCACTCTAATACTATAATACCCTATATTATATATAAATAATACTCAATTTCATAATACCATCGGCCAATACCCAATGCCATCGATTTTATAAAAGTATTTAATAATCACTTATTGTTAATTTTATTCACCGATACGCATTTCGATGGAATCAGTGAATAAAATAAATGTGATTAATAAATATTTTTATAAAATCTTGTATTGAAATGATTAGTTTTTTTGTATTAAAAATTATTAATTATTTTTTCATTAATATGACTCGTACTCTTTTTTCAAATAATTCTCCTTTTTTGCAATCTTTTTATAATATGAAACGTAAAAATCACATTATGTTGTAATTACTTTCTATATTTTTTTTCTTAGCATTTATTTGTTTTTAGAAAATGATTATGGTTATTAAGCGTATTTAACGACTTTTTATTTATTTGAAAAAATATAAATATAAAAAAATCATTTATTGTAAACAAATAATTAAAAATAAGCATGATAAAAAAATATTTATTATATTTCAACAAATAGAATATATTATAAATAAAAACTGTTTATTATAATAACGATATCAAATAAAAATAATTAATATACCTGAACACTCGTAATGTACTCAGTTGCATTATTTTTAAATTGTTTTATTATATCTAATCTATTTTTAATGCCTTAAAAACGTTTTCACTTTTTATTTTATTTTATGAGAAAATCGATAAAAAATATGTCCAAATTTTAAGCACGTTAAATTATAATTTAATTTTCTAAAATTCTGCTAATAATTAAATTATAATTAACATTTTGACTTTTTAATTTAGTTTATCAATAAAATCGATTATAGAAATTACGCAAATTATAAACACATTTAATTATAATTGAATTTTTTCACATTCTATTAATAATTAAATTATAATTTATAACAAACAATATACTCATATCTTTTTCAATATTTAAATGGTAATTTTTCTTAAATATTTTTGCTTATACTAAATTTATTTCCCTTTTCATACCTAATTTCTTTGTGCTATATCATAAGTTTTTTTATAATCTTTATAAGCTCTTTTATACCTACGTAATTAAATTCTGTAGGTTAAGCACGTTTTTGGTATTTATTGTGATATTACATTCTGTAGAATAGTTTTTGCACATATGAATTTTGAAGAAATTTAAATTTTAATTCATATTTAATCACCATTTTTGTTATATTAAATAAATAAATTAACACTATTAAATAATTAATTAATATTTTTAATTAATTGCATTTTTTATTTTAATTATATTTATTTTTCTTTTAACAAGTTCTAATTTTAATAATCATAAAATACCCATTCTTAATAAATAGTAAAATAGTATTAACACTTTTTTTAACATATCCAATTAAATTTTATTCCTTTTTGATTACAATATCTATTTATATTATTAACTATTTTTTGTATTTCTAATAATAATTCTAAACTGTATTATTTTTTTAAATTTAATACATTGCATTGTAATCTTAATAAAATAGGTTTAATATATATTAGCACCATTAAAAAATAAATATTATTCTTAATATTTTAAATACATAAAAAACATCATTTATGTTTAAATTTTTGTAACATTTTGTATAAAAACATGAAAAATAATATTTTATTTGTTAAGAATAACTCTGATAGTGAAGTTATTTTTAAGTCGAAATAAATTATATTGTCATAATTAATATTTATTAATTAATTATAGTTAAAAAGTAATAATTCATATCCCATTATGTTTATCTTTAAACCATACTGTAATAATTTACAACTAAATTTCGATCAATATATATATATATATATATATATATATATATATATATCCGTTTTTGATAACCTATATTCGTGTCAAGGACATAATTAGCTAACTAATTCTAATCATTGATTAGAAAAAAATATCTATTTAGATATTAAATAAAATCATGAATAAAATTATATATAAAGTTAGCATAGAATTCCAAAATATACATAGAGTAATATCGAACTGATGAAAATGCAAACGACGGAAACTGTTGCATTTCAAGTTTCGCAATCAAACTGCAGTCAACGCAAATGTAAAAGTCATGTTCAATCTTTGAGATTCGCAGATTTCCTTAAGTGCACGGATCGGTCATGGTGGGCGCTTCTCTCACGAATGAACACTAAAATAGAGAAAAAGAAAACGAGAATTACGACTTTTCACATTTAAGCGTTCTTTATTTATGTTTTTTTTTTATATATTTTTCTTCGTACACGAGACAAAAGTATTTCTCCTAGCACTTTGTTCTTATACTGAATTTTTTTCAGTACAAACATTGCAATTCATATATACATATATATGTATGTATGTATATATATATATATGTATGTATGTATATATATATATATATATTAGAAATGGAAACATAAGAATAAGGAATAAAAAATAAATAGAAAAACAAATCGTATAAAAATTTATAATGATTAATATTAAAGAAATAACTACATTATATATCTAATTCATAAATATCAGTAAACTAAAAATAAATCTATGTACATACATATATTTAATTATTCTATAATGCTGCAATATACTAAAAGGCTCGTAATTAATCACCTAAAAAAACATCAATGATATATTTATTAATCAATTTACATATCTAATAATAATTTACTTATAAACAACTCACACGCTAATGATAAATATTTATATAATAAAATATTTTTAATAAATGTATTTATAAACATATATGTACAATATATATATATATATATATATATATATATATATATATATATATATATATATATATATATATATAATATGTATATATCATATATATATATATATATATAATATATATATATATAAAATACATAATATATATATATATAAATATATAATGAAACATAAGAATTAAAATAAATAGAAAAACAAATCGTATAAAAATTTATAATGATTAAATTAAAGAAATAACTACATTATATATCTAATTCATAAATATCAGTAAACTAAAAATAAATCTATGTACAAAATCTATGTACATATTTAATTATTCCATAATGCTGCAATATACTATAAGGCTTGTAATTAATCACCTAAAAAACATCAATGATATATTTATTAATCAATTTACATATCTAATAATAATTTACTTATAAACAATTCACACGCTAATAATAAATATTTATATAATAAAATATTTTTAATAAATGTATTTATAAACATATATGTACAATATATATATATATATACATAAATTGAAATTTATAACATAAAATTATATTTAAATGTTAACTATTTATCTGTTATGTATATTACAATATTCTGTATAAAATTTAAAATATGTAAATATGTGTATAAAATGTTATACATTATATTTGTACATATAAACATTTTTGTAAAATTAAATACAACGAAATAATATATTAATGTGTTATTTATTTGATTATATTATTTTCCTGTTTATTTATATACAAAAATAAAAATATTTTTATAAATACAAATTATATGTTAAGGTATATATATATATATATATATATATATATATATATATATATATATATATATATATACATACACACACACACACATATGTGTGTGTACGTATTAAAGCAAATTAAAGGAATACCTAAAATATAAAAAAATTCTTTTGGATTCATTTATAAAAAATGCATAAAAATTATTACTTAATAATTGTTGAAAAAAATATAAGTATATAAAATATCAATAAATATGAATGCAATAACTTATACTTAAAAATATTTTTATATGTAATTATATCATTAAAGTTTTAATTTAAAACATATATATATATATATATATATATATATATATATATATATATATATATATATATATATATATATATACATATATATATATATATATATATATATATATATATATATATATATATATATATATATATATATATATATATATATATATGTACATATACATATACGTATATATATATATATATATATAAGTTATATAACTCATAAAACTTTAATAATCTTTCCCTTGGCTAGTCGCACGAGACAGCATATATCAACAAGCATGTAACGATTGTTTGTATAATACCTCTCTGGCGAGAGCATAGAAATTTCTAGAACCGTGAAATACACCATAATCAATTATGTCAATTGATTATGCAAACCAAACATCAGAGGTTTCTTTGAGAATTAAAACAGCCTGTAAAGTAATTTCTAATATGGAATTCGAACAGTTCGATTATTGAATCCGAACGGTTTAAATGTAAAACCTGAATCGGTCATATTTAGAGCTCCTCGAGTCACAGTGATGATTCAGTGGTGAATTCTGTGTAATATTTGATTAAAGTGTTGTTGTTTAACTGATAAATTAAATAAATTTGTTTAATAATTGTGCATTTAGTGTTAATTGTAAAGTTAGCCCAATCGCTAACCTATCCCAAATAGCCCAATTATAAAACTTATATATATATATATATATGTATATATTTATTTATTTATTTATATATATATATATATATATATATATATATATATAAAGGAAAAGAGAATGAGAGAAAGAGAAAAGTTTGAAAAATGTTTAATTGCACATACATTTTTTTTTAGACGGAAGTTTGCTCAAGTGCGCTCACTGATGTTATCCATGCAGTCATCAATGGTACAGATGGTTGTTTATTTTGTTTTGGACACGCTGGTCTCGGTAAGTTATTTTTATATTTAAATATTTTAATAAGTGCATATACATATGTAAATATATATATATATATATATATATTCATATTTTGTCAAAAAGTAAATTGTTTAATAAATATAAGTACACCCGACCCTCAATTTACGCGGAGTATCGTTCCACGTGGATTCGTTTTACACGAATGAAAATCGCGTAAATTGAATCTGTCAGTACAATAGAAAAAATATTGGAAATAAAAGCTAGTAGAGTTGTAGAAACGCATATTTATTTCACATAGCTTAACAACAAAATAATGGCGTTTTAGAAGACAAAAGTAGATAATTTTTTTATTCGGTGTCGCCATTGCTACTGTAATTCAAAACAATCAACCTTTTATATATTTATATCTTGCTTTTATACGTTCAAGTAAGAATTTGCGTCACTCTGATATATAATAAATTACATGAAAAATTATATAAAATGAAATCTATCTGACCGCGTATAAAAAATGCAACGTAAATAGAGGTATAATTTGCCGCGTAAAAAAGTCCCGCGTAAATTGAGGGACGGGTGTATTTATATAAATGTATTTATGATGATCCTTAATTTTCAACAAAATATACAAAAATAATAATTATGTAATTATTTTTTTCATTTGTTTAGATATTTTTTTCATAAATTTAACAAAAGTTTAAATATAAATAATTAATGTTTACTTATTTTTAGAAAAGCATATAACATATTTTATAGATTTTTTCAACAAAACCTAAATATGCTTTTAATAAATGCATTTTAATTATATTAACAAATATTATATTAACAGAAGTCATTTTTAATAAATGTATTTATTTTTATTGTCTTTATTTCATTTAAAAGTTATATTTTTTGTCTTTATAACTTTTAAATGAAATATTAAAATTTTAAATAAAATATTAACTATTTTAATATTCTTCTATTACTATACAAACATTTTATATAATCTAAAGTACATTTTTTTTAATTTAAAACAAAAATAATGATCAAATATAATATAATGGCAAAATACTTATCATATATATATATATATATATATATATATATATATATATATATATATATATATATATATATATATATATACTACTTACATACACATTAATTATTTCTCAAATAATTAAAACTTCACGAATTTGATAATTTCATATCATTATAAAATATTTAATAAAAGTTATCTATTTTTAAAGAATTCTTTTTTCATAACTTAAATCAAAATATTTTATATCATTGAATGTGTAGTGTATAAAATAGCTTTACATTTAAAATTTAAAATGAGATATTATCTTTCTTCTTAAATAAAGTTACAGCATGAATGTTAAATATTTTGTATTTTATTTAAATCTCTATATTATACTGACAAAAGTGAAATTCACTGCTGTTGCATTCATTACGTAACTTTTAAAAGCGCAGCTAGCGATTAAATGTATGTTAACCGAGGTGATATTAAACGTTGTCCCCATTCGTCACATCATTTTGAAAAGCAACCACCTGGGATTTAAGCTATAGTAACATATACTTAACATCGTATGCCCACACTGTAATGTCGATTTCCATTTTACAAGAAATCGTGTTTGCATGTAAATGGATCATTATAAGTAGTGAAATGTTATCCCAAGTCGACGCTGTGCACAACTTTTCCCCTATCTCATTTAATACTGGTTAGTGAGTAAGAAGCGGAAGTTCAAAAATCTACTTCATCCGTCTTTATCTGCCAACATTCCATCTGATATTGACAATCTTAAAGTTTTATGCCCATATATACGTTCATTCACATACGTATACCCAAATGCACTTATGTATTTTCACACATACATTTTTTCATGATTAATTTATAATCCGATAGCTATTTTAGACCTTTAAAGTATATAGTGTTTATTTCTATATCAGTATATTAAATTATTCAAAATATACATGCCTAGATATTTATAATATAAGTACACAATCACCCACACATAATAATTAATCTCTACATACAATGGATGTTTTAAGATTAACATACCAAATAAAAATTTACATTTTTTTGAAATTTTAATAATAAAAAAATATATTAAAGGTACTTAGTGAAATAAATTTCAATTCTATAAAATTTTATTTGAAACACAAAAGAATATGCGTTTCATATAACATTAGAAAAAAATATTTAACTGTTGCTTAAGAAATAATTTTTAAAATATTAGGTTGGCAAGTATCTCCCTTCCGCTTTTTTTTTTTTACATAGCTGCGAAATTCAAAAGACCAGAAGGCGGAAGGGAGATATTTGCCAACCTAATACTAGTTTATAATTTATTTAATAATATATATATATATATATATATATATATATATATATATATATGAATGTATTAATTTAAGAGTATATATAATAAAAATGCATATACTTCAATATATTTTATTTATTGTAAAGATATTTATTTCTCTACAATATTTTATTAAAAAAATAATAGGCAATATAACTACTCTATGAATCACAATTATATTTCAATCTATATTTTTTTTTTTTAGAAAAAAATATTTAAATTATAAATTACATTTTAAATTATGACATAATTAATATAGCCGTTCATACTATTCTATAAAGTCTCTGGGGTACAATCTTTGGTTCGAATTGTCATCATCAACAATTCTGACGCAATGTTCAATTACAGTGTACATGTGAGAGTTGAACCCCTTCATCGTATACTAATTATTGTCAGTATAAGGGTCACAAAGGGAGGCACACATTACAAACCAATGCTAGGGTCACTTCATTGGTTAACCAAATAAATAGAGATCAATTTATCGTCTGAAGTCGATACACATTATATAGTAGTATAAACAAACTTATATCAATAAATATATATATATATATATATATATATATGTATATATATGTATATATATATATACATACATATTCAAAAACAATTCTTTTTAAAAAAATAAATTCACAACAATATTAATTTTTTAAAATAAAAAATAGTTTATCTTCATCTAGTTATACTGTAAATGAAATATTATTGTAAGTACTTAAATAAATTGAAAAATATAAATAAATATTTATATAATATTTTTTCAGTCAAATTATTGGCATTTTTTATATTCAAAGGCATTGTAAACAAATTATACCTATAATATAAAGCTATCTATAGATAATTTAACCTAATTTTTTTTCTCAGTGAGTCTCACTTAGAGCTGTATTCATCCGATAACAAGTATATACATATATACTATTATTTGAAATATTTTCTAATTCCTATTAAAAACTATCAATTTAAGATTATCATCTTATATAAATATTATTACTTAATTATACGATTATTAGATCACTTTTTAAAACTTACAAATGTATTCAGGTTATGCAAAAGTTTCCATTAATTATAAATTACTTTAAAAAATATGTGAATAAGTACTTCTTTTCTTGAGAAATGCTGGTAAACCTGGATAAAAATTGACGTATGGCAAATCATTAGTGTCGACATAAACACATTCTTAATTTTTTTTTTTTAAAAAAAAACAAACCGTATAACACTCATATTCTCTATTGTAAATTTTTTCATTTTCCTTGCACCCTTTTGAATATCGTATGAGCCCCTATTGTCCACTTTTTCGAGCTCTTTTTAATTCTATGAATCGATAAATGTACTATCAAGCGAGTAATTAACATATTGCTGAGTATTTTCTTTCAAGGTTTACTCCTTTATCAAAAAATCCAGTTTTAAAGTGCAGGACCTTTACCATCCCTCTTTTGCTACTGTTATAAAGTAATAATATTTCCATTCGACTGCCACTATAATTCACTTAAATAGAATCTATCGACAACGATAA
This sequence comes from Neoneuromus ignobilis, assembly GCA_029203775.1. NCBI lineage: Eukaryota > Metazoa > Arthropoda > Insecta > Megaloptera > Corydalidae > Neoneuromus > Neoneuromus ignobilis. The sequence goes on from CP092090.1 coordinate 31,871,835, forward strand.
TTGGTTTTCTTCTGCCACTGCGTTTCCTAGGATTTATGGTGCTCATCTCCAAACATCAGTAAGCACCTCTTAGTCCACTATCTGCCTTTGATCGAAGCAACTGTATACTATTTTTATTTAATAAAACTACTACAGAAGCCACTAAAATCGTCAAACTTAGGATGATGATACTGTATTTGAAGTTTCTATCTTCAGTGGTTTTAGACATGAAGGATAAATGGCATTCTGAAAAACTACAAAAGATGAAATCGAATGATTTCAAAGCGTTTCTGCAGAAATATTTGGGTTAATTAAATGTATAACTATGTATAAAATGGGAAAAATCCAAAAATTATGAAAATGATCAGAATTATCAGAAAATTCCATTCCTGGATCAATACTTACTTTTCATTACTTAATCAATATAGATAAGTTCTGAAGAAAACTGTATTTCAACATTACAATGAAATATATCGTATATTGGCACAAGGTACTACTCTATATCTGGTGGAATATTCATAGAGTTGCTTATATGAGTTGTTACAGTTATATACAATAGTTAACAACTGAGGTAATTGAACGAAACATTGATTCAAAAACGGGAATATCTATGGAAAAACATTTTCACGATAATTTAGCACTATATATTTTATTATTGACATTTAAATTCTAGTAGAGCTACAATAAAAAATCCTGCCGTACTCGAGATATTTTTCGAACATTTTTTTCAACTGATTTCCACTTAATTTGTTTATTGTAGCATAGTCTTTCGAGTCCACAATTCAGTAATTCTAAGGAAGTACAAAAATGAATCGATGATTTTATTTGCTCAAAAAACAAGAATTTCTTTTACCTCTGTATCAATTTTTTACATAAAAAATGGCAAAATGTAGTAAGAAATACCGAAAAAAAATATTGCTTAGAAACAATAGCTGCTCTTGCATACCTCAAATAATAATAATAATAACAACAATATTTTATTTTAATAAGAAGTTTTAGGTAAAAAATAATAAATAGATTGATAAACGTTTTTATAGATTGATAAACGTATTTTAATAAAATAAATTCTATTTCAAAAATGAAATAAATGATTTTATTTTCTTAATTACTGTCATAGAAAATAGCAACTCTAACTTGATAATTAAAATTTAATAAATCATATAAAAAGATTTTTAAGTAAAATTATATTTTTTTTAAAAAAAATGCGTTTATTATGTTTACAAAATCATATATAGGGTGGCGAAATGAGACTGAAGAATTGAAACATATATTTACTTACTATTTTTGATTACCTTTCAATCTTACTTGGGCCACTTTATTTTATTCTGTTAAAAAAGGGAATATATAATGATACCAAGAATATAACTATATATAGTATTTATTGTAACTCTAATTAGCATTTATTGCTAATAAATATATTTTTTAAAAAATTAAGTTATCATAAGTAATTGACTAAATTACTCCCAAAATAAAATATTTTTTAACAATAAAGTCATTTATTTATTCCCATTGAATTGTCTTAAAACAGAATTTTATTATTATTTACTAAATATGTTATTTATTAATAAAAAAAATGTTAATTTTTTTTCATCAAATTAATTAATTTTACGTTTATTTCAGGCAAAACATACACCATGCTGGGACGTGCAGATAACGCTAACACACTTGGTGTAATACCTTGCGCGATTGCATGGCTTTTTCGTGGTATCGATGAACAAAAGCAACGAACGGGTGCACGATTTTCGGTGCGTGTATCGGCTGTAGAAGTGTGCGGTCCATCTAATACACTACGTGATCTGTTGGCTGGACACGCTAATGGTACGTGTATCGTGATCAATTGTGAAAGATAATTAAATTGTCATTAATTTGTTATCGATCCCCAATATATATATAAGCAGTTTGTTTAACGATTCCAAAAATTATATTATTTCATTAATCTACAATTACAATGTTCAAAGATTATTTATATCAATACACATAAGTAAATACTCTTAACGATATAATTCTTTAATTACACCATTATAGTAATATATTTACTACCATTCAATTTACAGCAATTTCTGAATTTTAATCTAAATTAAATATTTTAATTCAACTTTTCATTTATCTATCTGTTTTACAAATTCTGCAGTAACTTCTTTCTTCTAAGTAAAACAAAAAGAACTGAAAAATTAATACAACATTTTATTTTGCTTATTTTAAAAAATCCAAAACGCTCTTTACAATTCTCTAATTGTTTTATTTATCTGTTTAATTAAAATCGCTACTAATTAGAAATTCTTCAACAATCTTTACCACAGATCTTTTAAATATACTGCAGCAAAATATGAGTATGTATGAAAAGACTTGCCGACAAACAATTATAAAAACATAATAATGACTTTATTCTTAATATAAATAGGACTTAATCTTAAAGTACTGTTTTATAATACAAAACCTTATTTTAATATTACATTTTTTCTCATTTTTCATATGCTTCTTGAATCAATTTATTTTGACAAAATACAGTATTAATTAATATTATTTAATACATAAATTTATTTGAAATCAGTTAGTTAGATGTTAATAGAATCAAATTGACAATTAGTTATTATATTTGTCAATACATTAATAATACATTTTATTAAAAAGAAACATATTTTATTAAAAGAAGTTAATGTTATCAGTATTTTAATAATATATACACTATATATATAATATATATATACACACGCATATAAATTTTTGACATGAATATTTTTATTCTAGATTCTGAACAATCGCCTGGTGTATATTTAAGAGACGATCCTGTTTTCGGTACTCAGTTACAAAATCACAGTGAATTACGTGTTCCAACAGCTGAACGTGCTGCATTTTACTTAGATGCTGCTATTGAATGTCGTAGTAGTAATGGATTTGCTCGAGAATCTATTCGTGATTCTCATTTATTATATACATTACATGTGTATCAATATAGTGTAGCAGGAAAAGGAGGAGGTAAGAATTTTTCATTTAGAATTTTTAATAAATAAGGTATATATATATAAACATACCTTATTTATTTTATAACTCTAACGAATTCATTTCCACACAAATAAATGTTCACCCTAATACCACAAAATATTGTAAAAATGTTCAATAATTATTTATCATTCACCTTATTTATTTATAAGTTAATGCGTAATTCAATGGTAATGTGTTATTGTCAGAATGCTTCATTATAAAATACGATTTTTGTAATGCAAATAATAATTATTGAACACTTTTATAATACCTTGTAGTGTTGGGGTAATAATTCATCTGTATAATATATATATATATATATATATATATATATATATATATGTGTGTGTGTGTGTGTTATGTATATATGCATGTGTGTGTATGCATGTGTGTGTGTATTTTCCACAATAAAAAACTAAAGTATATAAATGTTTATAGTTGCTGGAGGAAGAAGTCGTCTTCATTTAATCGATCTAGGAAACTCAGATCGAGGAAAATCTAGCGGTGGCATCCCTTTATCGGGGCTTGGTAATATTCTTTTAGCAGTTTTTAATGGACAAAAACATTTACCTTATAAAGAACACAAACTGACTCACGTATTAAAAGAATGTCTTAGCTCTTTGACTTGCCACGCAGCAATGATAGCTCATGTTTCTCCATGTGCACAAAATTATACCGATACATTAACAACTGTCCAGTTAGCATCAAGAATACATCGAATGCGAAGAAGAAAAATTAAATTTGTACCTGCTAGTGGAGCTACTGGTTCTGGTGGAAGTTCGGGTGAAGAAGCAACACGCACCACAGGTACCAGTAGTGAACCAGACCCTTCAAGCAGTGATTTATCTGCAGATACAGTAATATACGTAGGACCAACAGACGATGCAACTGATGGAGAACATCCCCCAGTATATATACCTAGTTTAAATTCAGGAGACAATCGTTGTGCAATGGGGAAAGCGTTACGAGGTTCCGGTGTAGAAAATAAACCTTTTAAAGCTCAAAATAAAACCGAAGAAAAAAGTCCACAAAAGTCTAATACACTAACAAAACAATCTTCACAATCTACTATAAATAAACAATCACCTATACACATCAGTAGTGCAAAGTCATCACCAGTGAGAGCAAAACCAAATTTAAAACCCAGCCTACCTCATGAACTTCAAGCAGGAAATAAGGTTACATATTTTGGCTCTAATCCTATTTCCTCGAGTGATGAACAGTGGATTGATGGGCCTAGAATATCTAAACATAAAGTTGCTGAAGCTAGATTCTTTATGAAAGAGGCCGGGCACATTAAAAAACGTGAAACGTGGATCGATGGACCTCTTCAAGCAAATTCTTTAAACTTAGCTAGTCAAAGCGCTAGTAATAATGGTTATGGGTACATGGATAGCCATAAAAAACGAATGATTAGGAAATGGGTAGAGAATCAAACAACTCAAGTTCAAAAATGTAAACACGTTACTAAACAAGAACATAAAAATACTGTCAGTTCCAAAGATAATAATACACTTAGAATATCTGAAGATGATGATTGTCAGATAAAAGAAGTAAATCCACTAATAGAAGATAATTGGAAAAAACAGGAAATAGAAAAAGCAATCATTCAAACAGGGTTAAAAATGTCCATTGATAAATGTGCCAGTGATATTATTCCAGAATGTGCATTTGCAGAAAAATTAGAATCTCCTTCAAATAATCAAAATTCTGATTTATTATTATCTAAAGAAAAATATGATGCAGATGGCGATGACGATGAAGAAATACTTTTTGAAATTCCGCCTGCACTTCCATTAATTCAACCTCTCAGTAGTAGAGAAGTTTCTATGGAAAGTTTAGATGTTCGATTAAAAGAACGACTGCATTCGAACACCGATTTAGATGATAATAATTCTCATTATGCAAATTTAATCGATGACGAAGATGACGAAGTTTTAGAAATTATTGAAGTAGAAGAACCGTTGGAACCAGTACCAATGCAAGACAGTTGTTTACAAGTAACAGAAGAAGATATTGCTTTGTGTATGGGTTCATTGGAAAATCCATTACCTGAAGACGAACAAGGAAATCCCGAAGAGCATCCTCTTAGGATACTTAGTCAAGAAAATTTAACTGTTGTTTCAACATTTACTGATTCTATGTCGGTGTTTACTGATTTAGAGCGAACTTTAACTGGAAATCGATATGGTCTTTCTACATATGCCTTGCCAAATACTCGTACACATAGTATATACAGTGATGATTATGAAGATCCTGACTGTCCTGCTCCTGACCTGTTGAGAAATATCAATCCAGATGATACATCACGAAGAAAATTTGAGCAATTGGCACGTTTACATAAACTTTACACTAATCATCTTGCTAAAGCGAATGTAACAAATTCACTCACATATAAAGAAAATAAACAGCAACAGAAATGTTTATCAAGATGTGAATCATTATCCTTATCAGAAATGTTATATGGCAATGCACATGAAACAGGAAGTATATATAGTGAGCCACCATATCGACCAGATCAAGAAAAATTTTGTGAAAATTGTAAAATAAGTATGTCGAGGCCAGCTACTGCTCAGAACTGGTATGCAGATCCACAATTATCGGCTAGTGCCACACATTTATCTTCAACGGATAATCTAACTAATGTAGGTGGACGTTTTCAAAGATTTTGCCATAAAAATATTAGAGATAGTTTTAATATAGCATCATTAAGGCATCCTGACGGTGCGTCGAATCCAAACTTAAAAGAAGAAATAGAAAGAGTTCCAGGAAACGGTGCATCCCATAATGATAATCGTAACGAGATTCTTACAAGACCAAATGAAAGGATCATTCCTGGTGATACTCCGGAGAATACTGCTATTCTACATCCATTGCCTCTGCCATTAAACATTCCATCAGACGAACAGATGAATAAACGATTATTGAGTATTGATTCTGATTTAACAAATTTAAAACTTACTACGCAAGAAGGATATGACAGTGGCCATGACTCTACCCCACGAACATCTAAACACAGTCCAGCAGCAGTGTCACGACGAGCTGAAAGTGGATATGCAAGTGTAGCACGAGGAGATAGTGAAAGCTCCAGTATCGATTCTGACGTTAGTCGTCGATCACTTCATACCCGAAGTGGTAAATATAAACATAAACATGATAGATCATTCTGTTCGTGGTTACTTAATCCGTTTACTTGCAAACATATTGAAGAACCTCCAGAAACACATTTCTAATAAATAATTTTGCTGGTATGTACAATGATTAGAAAATACTTTATCATTAGATCACTCCATGTTATAACAATATTAAAAACGAAAAAACTCAACTGTAAATTTGGGTTGCTTTCTCAAAACATTCATCTTTGATTCAGTTTGTATTCTTTTAAATTGGTATGTACACTTTATAACATTTTTATAAAAAATGTCCTCTGAATTTAAAATTAAACTCTTATTATAGACATCTTTTAAAAAATTATGATAACACAATTTTCCTAAACAAAAAAATCTTCCATAATAATTTACTTGCAATTTTCGTAAGTAAAAACAATACATTTATATTTTTATCTTTTTTCACTATCTATGATTATTGAAATTTAAATTTAAAAAATACCTATTTTGAAAAAAATCATATTTGCCGTATTTTTACAATTAATCAAATTAAATTCATTTTATAATATACTATAATTTATTACAATTATAATAAACATTCATAGATATATATATTACTAGCCGAAACTCTTTTTAATTAACGAACTAAGACATTAATGAACTTACCATAAATTTTCCAAATATAAAAACTAATTAAAATCAATTATAGTATTCTTCATACTCTTAATATAAAAATATCATCATACATTATTTATTTATTGTAAAATACAAAAAAGATTGTTTAAAATCAACGTATAAAAATTCATTTTTACAGAGAGGTTAAAATGAAATAGAAATCAAATTAGTATTTGTTTATATATATATATATATATATATATATATATATATATATATATATATATATATATATATATATATTATTTATGTTGGAAAGTATTAAAGATAAAAATATTCATATTCTCTATAATGAATATAAAGCTAATATTATTATAAATTAAAAATATTTATATTTATTTAATTCTGGGTTTTTTCATAGATCATCGTTTAAATTCATATTCTATTAATTCTAATGAAAGTTGACAAAACCTGAAATAATTAATAAATGTAAATCATATACATGTCCTTTTGCTTACTTGACCCAATACTGTAACATGCCCAGCAAATGTAATAATGTGTATAAATACTTTATTTAAAACTATTTGCAATATTTCATACAAGCGCTTTGATCATAAAAAATGATCAAATATTAATTATTAGACAGTTAATATTTTATAGCTTTTATCTCTTGTGATTGATAAAAAAAACTTCATGAACTTTAAAATATATTTATCATTTTTGTACTTTTTACTATGACTGATAACTAAAAATATTAATTTTCTGTATTTTGTAAATGGTATGTTATTTATCAAGTAAATTGTTATACAATTTCATATTTATACCAATTTCTATAAAATAGAATATGTGCAATTTTGTAAGTACTATATTATTTGTAATATATTTTGTAAGCAAATCAATTATTGAAATGTTAGAATACTCCTTCTGGACTCAGAATTATCAACTATTATGTATATACATACATATGGTATAAAAAAATATGTAAATATATACATTCAAATGTCTCAATAAACATTTTTTAAATGAAAGTCTTGTGCACTTTTTTTAATATTATATCCTAATTACATATTAAAATTTTATAATAATATTAATATAAACTAGACATTAGAAAAAATATTTAATTTTTAGCGTAGTAGATGTGTAAATAAATTAGCTTTATATTCTTAATCAAATATTAAAATATTTTATTTAACATTATACTTTATATATGGTACACAACAAATAACCCATCCATATTTTCCCCACATAATCAATATAATTTTTAAATATATAAGATGGCCTAATAAGACTGAAGGGTTTAGATATATATTTACTTGCTTAATATGAGTTATTATTCTTTAATATCCTTCAATTTAATTCAGACCACTCTATATTTCTTTAATGTATTTTTAACTGTTAAGTATTTATTTTCAGATCTATTTTATTATTTATTTCTACTTATATTTAAAGGCATCAATGTGTTGTTTATAAAATATTCTTCGTGGCCGTCGTCAATTTCATGATTTAAGCTCTCTGGCCTTTTGCAACTCAACGATTATCTTATTTTAAGACACTCCACATTACTCTTTTCTTTTAAATTATAATATAGAACTTGTTTAGATAGGAAAATTCCATCTATTCTGATTACATATTTATACCATTTTATTAGGTATTTATCGATTTTGTCTATAACTGCGAATATGTTAAGTTCTTTTCTATTGTTTCTTATTCGATCTGCTCCTGATTACTCCTTTTTTGACAATAGAAACTTCATTTGCACAGTATAAAGTACAAATTCTGTTCTAACATTCGTATATTTAAAATTGTATTCAATTTATATCCATATAATATGCTAAGTAACAATTAAATTCATTCTTTGATATATGCCAAAAATATTCTATATGTCATTTAAATAATTTTATTATTATTTGGCATATTTGCCAAAAAACGTAACATTGTAAAACCATTTATTTAAGCAAGTAGTACATGTAATTAAAATTAAATAGGCATAATTTCGTATTATAACAACTATATAGTAACCTTTTTTCATTTTAATATTATCTTAAATTTTATTGTTTTAAACATTTTGAATACTATCTGTGTTTATAGGCGTTCGACAAAAAACACATATTGTGTACTATTGGTGTTTTTAATCACTTGACGACTTCGTTTCAGAATCCAAACAACGCCTATAGAATTTAATTTTTAATTAGTGATAACAACTATAAAATTATCGTAGTAAATCATATATATTGTACAAATAGGTACACACACACACACACACCACATATATATATATATATATATATATATATATATATATATATATATTATTTTTAAATACCGACTGGTAGCATAATTGTAAGCATCACCGCTTGTCATGCGGGAAGAGTGCGTTTGATTCCTAGTCGGAGAATCCCTCATTTTTCTAGAGTAGAGCATGAGATTAACAACCTCATCTTGTAAAAGCAAGTTTAATGACAAACAATTGACATTAAACTTTGACAAGAAAGGCTCTATTAATTATCGATGTCAGAGAGACCATGGCTCTACATAAGAGCTCTTTAGTGGGATCTCTTATATATATATAGATATATATATATATATATATATATATATATATATATATATATATATCCTACACAAAATACAAACTTTATCATTGTCACAACTGAAGACTATTTTCATACAAATAAATTACCGCCCCAACACTACAAGATATTAAAAAGTGTTCAATAATTACTTATTGTTCACTTTGTTTATTACAATAGCAAGCTGATGCACATTTTGATGGCAACACTATCATCATTAGAGCGTCGTGATATAAATTGTAAACTAATTTTGGTGAGTGAATTACTTATGTACGATATCTTGTATTATTATTATTTTTATTCAGCTAGTAATCATCTCTTTTGCTTATTACCTATATATAATATATTTATGTGTATGAATGTGCATCTTCATATTCATAAAAATTCTGTCGTCATTAAATCAAATATATTTGAAATTTTAATATTTTGTGGGATATGTTCAGATGGATTGAATATCTATATGCATTAGGATATATAAAATTAATTTTATGTTCTCTTACTAATTTTGTATTTGGTTATCTCATAAGTAATGCGGTTTTTTGTTATATACACTAGTAAAGTAAAATACTAGTTTAATAGCGGAAGAACTAACAGAACATTTCCAATTAACCCATTCAACAGTCCGTCGACATCTAAAAACAATTAGTTAAGTTTCTAAGCTGGGTCAGTGAATTCCTTACGAATTATTGAAGCTTAATTTAAAGCAACAAATGAGGAACTGTACTTCTCAGTTCTGTAGATTGGATTATTTTTTACCATAACAACGATCGGCCTCATGCGGCTCAAGAAACGCTCCAAAAACAGAATCAGTTTGAATAGGCAATTATGATATATTATTCATATTCTCTCGACCTGATACCATCAGACTATCATTTATTATGAAGTCTCCAAGATGACATTAACAGAAAACAGTTTAATACAGATACTGTTGTTTAAAGGAGCTCGATTTTTTTAACGCACAACCAACATTTTTATCATCAGGATATTGAAGATTTAAGATTAAGATGGGAAGAAGTTATGACTAATAATGGAAAATATATTTCATATTAAAATTGCAATAAAATGTCAATTTTTTGTTTCGTTTCAAAACGTTCTTTTGAAAAAAAATATAATAATATATTTTAATATAATTATATTTTAATACAATAATATATTTGTATTTTAAATTGATTAGAAATATTTCGTAAAAAAAACTACGTCATAATAAAGAAATACAATTTATAATAAGGACAATAAATTATTTTTATATTTCATAATGCATATAGATATTTATTCTATAACGAACAATCTCAAAAATCCGTTAAAATTTTAAATACATTTGGTTTAATAGCGACAGAATTCTTATGAACACTCTATATATGCATACATATATTACTTATACGTGATGAGAAAGAAAGAGTCAACTACTAGTTGGGGATGCGTTGAATAAAGATAATAATAAGACAAGACATAATATATAAATAGTTTTATATCAAAATTTAGTCTAGATTATATATAGATTTTAACATGCCACTCTAATGATAATGATATTGCCATCGAAATGCTCATTATCCTACTATTATTATTTACGAACAAAATGAACAATAAGTAATTATTGAACATTTTTTACTAGCTTGTAATATTGGGGTGATAATTCATTTATGTGAAAGTAAATTCATCGCAGTTCCAAAACAAATAAAAATGATTTGTTTAATATTTATGTTATAATAATGATCATTGAAAAATATTACACTTATTACAATAATAAAATTCTATTTTTTGTTGGTTTTTATACAAATATTTATTTTTATGTAAAAATTTTGTGATTAAAACGAATTACAAAGTACAATCATCACATATACTATAAGTAAATTAAAAAAATATTTCTGTGTAGAATAATGGATACATAATTTTAAAAATATAAACATAACTTTGCACATTTATTAAATTTCATACGAGTAAGTTACAATATATACATACGTACTAAAATAAAGAAGAATCATTATCCTTAACACTACAACTTAGGAATAATATCCTTCTTGAAAAGAGTCCTTCATTTCTTTCGGTCCTCTTTCTGCCATCATATCTTTATTACTCTCTTTCTGGTATCCTTGTTTGTTTCATCTAACCACCTTGACGTTAGTTTATAAAAAAGAAGTACTACGTACATGTTTAAAAAAATTATTTAATATAATTATTTTCAATGAAAAATATATTTGTGAATAGTGAATATTTTCGATAATAGATATAGTGAAAATTAAATTATTAGTATAAATTGTGAAAAATATTCATTTTAATAATTAGTATTACAAAATAAAAAATCAACGCCAATAAAATTTTATTACAAATAATTCCTGTTTACATATTAACTTGATAATAAAAATGAAACATCGAATTTATTCATTTACCTTAATAGTTTTTATAAAGTAATCAGTTCAAATAAAAATTTATATTAAAAATATTTATATAATTCATGGAATAGTAACCGTCCAAGTGAAGAATTGTTTGTTGTATTATTAATTGAGAAAAATGATAACATGGATATATCGCTAACAGAAGACTATTTTTAAAACAGTGAATCTATTGATTCGGAATGGATCGGACAAAAAAGTGGACGCTAAACTATGTTTTAGCGTTAATAATTGCATCTTCTAGTGTTTTATCAATACCAAAAAATTTACTTTATCGACATGGACATGGAATCGATAATTTTTTACCGCAAAACTATGACGTCTCTTCTCCTGAAATAATATTAAAAGTACCGATAGTATTTTATAACGAAGAATACCAAAGCATATTCGTGAGTATTTTTTTTTAATTTGAATAATAATTTTTAAAAAGAACAAATAAACATTTGTAAATATATACATACATACATGCATATATATATATATATATATATATATATATATATATAACGTTTTAAATAAATTCATATACTTATACAATATTTCATAAAAAAATAATTACCATATTATTAATTAAAAATAAATTAATTAATATATGGAACTATTAAAAATAGTGTTTTCTAATATACTTTTCGTAGTATATTATAACTAGAATTTTTCTTAGATTAGAATATTTTAAATATTGTATATATGTATATATATATATATATATATATATATATATATATATATATATATATATATATATATACATATAATATTTAAAACATTCTAATCTCAGAAAAATACTAATTATAATGTACTGTTAATAAAGATGTTAAATGCAGTGAATGTATGAAAAATATATCATTATTTTATTAAAAACATATCTCAGTAATTGAAAATAATATATATAGGATGTATGTGTGTGTGAATAAATTATGAGCTAATAATAAATACTGTGATTTACTATCAGAGTTTATGAACTTTGTTATTTTTATAAAAAAATAATTGTTTTCTTCAGACGCATGAACTTTAAAATATAAAAATTTGTATATGTGATTTATGAAAACATTTTAACAATAACATTCATAATTAAATTTGATGTTGTATATTATTTTATAAAAATTATTTTGGATAATTTAGAAAATATTAATCTTAATTAGGCATATACAGGTGAAAATATTATAATATTTACCTATTGATAATTTATCATTTTATTTGTTATATATATATATATATATATATATATATATATATATATATATATATATATATATATGTACATATATTTGTGTGTGTGTTTGTATTAGTTTTAATTGCAACATTTATATATTTTTCAATTATAATAACACTTTCGAGATTAATAATTTATAAACGTACAACATTTTTATCGTTTTACATATACAGTCGTAAATATGTATCTCGAAAAATATTAATGAATATACATTATGTTCCTCTAACATCATGTCTTTAAAATATGCTGGCATATGAGGCTATCATAACATGCCAAGGGTCAAAATTATTTCAGATATCATAACAACATAGTTTGTTTAATATCGATGACTATATAACCATTTACAAATCCAATTTAAAATAAATGTCGGGGTAAATGATCTATACAAATAACTAAAAATGTTATTATCTCATTCATTCATTTCAATACATCTTTTTCCCGCCAACGTTGAACTATAAAACATCATAGTTATTATTATTATACGATAATTTTTTATCTATTTATAATGCTTTGCATATATAAATCTGATTTTTTTCTTAAAATTATTACATTGAAAATAACGAATAAATTTATAAAAAGTGAAATAGTAATTTAGTTTTTCGGTTCATTAATAAATATTTTTTTAATATGTATTTAAATCAATTAAAAACATTTTTTAATCATTTTATATTCAAGTATATATTTTAAATATACTATTTCTAGAACAATATATTTAAATATATATTAAAATATATTCAATTTTTTTAAAATTATTTTTATCTTTTTGCTATTTTATATACACATTTCTTATAAAAAATAATCCAATACACATTTAATGTTATCTTAATTAAATATGTGTATTCTATTCAAATAATTGTGCAAATTTTGAAACAAATGGTCTAATGCAGTGGTGCGCAACCTTTTTACACTTGCGGCCCCCATACTCAGACTGAAATTTTACGCGACCCATTATTTATTGTTACCATCCTATTATAAGCATATAAAGATAGTAATAATAAAAAACAAAAGAATTTCTCAAAATTTTCATGACCCTTCAACAATTTTTCTGTAACCCCTTGAGGGGTCGCGACCCACAGGTTGCGCATCACTGGTCTAATAGAACAATGTCTAGAAAATATAGATAATAATTTAAAACTACTCGATTATCATTTTCACAATTTCTATAATGTCATTTTCATTACATATTACCTCACATTTTCTTTATAAAAATGTACTTATCGTAATATTTTTATTATTTAAATTTTAAACATTTTTAAACATTTAAATTTCTTACAGTATGTCTCTTTTAACACATCGTATGCGGGCAACGCGTCTCGACGACGTCTTTCGCGCTCTAGTAATAGTATGCGAAAGACGTCGTCGAGACGTTGCCCGCATACAATGTGTTAAGATAGTCTGATTGAGATTTCTAAAAGTTCACTTTCCATCTGAAAATTCAAAGTGGATAATTTCATCCATAACTCATAAAATCTACAACAAAACTTTCTGCAAATAAAATTTTTATTTAAACTACAGTATAGAAATTTCTTCGCAACTAATTTATTGTCTACACAATTTAATGTTATTGTGTACAACTCATTTTTCATCCACTAAATCTGTTTGTAAATATAAAAAAGGGTAGATCAAACATTTCTTTTTTTATATAATTTATTGTGCTTAATTCAAAGGGTAACCATTATTCCAATTTAGAGAAATTTTCATTTTTTAAATAAAATTTTCGGTGCATAATAGAATGAATTGATTGAATTTTCTTAGAAAATTCTTCAAATGTTATAACGAAATCTTGTTCAAAAATTATCCACAATAAATGTTCATCAATTTTACTTACCTTCTAAAATAAAATTAATTCTAAAATCTAAAATTTCTAGATTGCAATTTTTAGAACCAATATTAGAATTGAGTTATTTTATTTACATAAACTTAATGTATTTTTTAGTCATAGTTGTTTTATATCAAATAAAATTTTAAATTACTTCTATTTTCAATTATAAAAAATATAAAATATTTTAACTTTTCAATTTTTTCCTATGCTATATGGCACATCAATATTTATGCTAATATTTATTTTAAAAGCACATTTATATCTTATTAGCAACTAATTATTTATTGATTGCACAATAAATTATTATTATTTTCCTAAATCATAAATCACTAGAATAATAAAAGGTTTTAAAACAATAGTTAATAAATACTTAAATTCATATTATATATATATATATATATATATATATATATATATATATATATATATCTAATTTTTAACAAAAAATATCAAATTTAATAAAATTTACCATTTTGAAATTTAAATTTACAATAATATATTTATTGCCTCATTTGCATAGTGTAAATTAATAATTATAAATTATACTTTTGTATTGTGGTAAATTTATTTTCGATGATGAAATTAAATATACTTAATCATATTAAAACCTCATAAAATTATCATGTTTAAATAATTCTGTCACATTAATAACCTCATCCTGTTTTATATATTAATATTCCAATAATTTTATTTGAAAATTTTAAATAAAGATCAGTTCTAGTTAATATAAGATAATAAGTAACTGTTTAAAAATATTTAATTTCCTCATATTTTTTATCAGAAATATTAATATTTAACTCGAAAATAATCTCGAAACAAAAAATAAGCAATTGAATTTAACTTCTCATAATGGTTAAATTTGATTATTAATTAATTTATCGCTTTAAATTGCAACAAGCTTATTTCATATTTATCTAAACAACTTCATTTTAGTTTTAGATACAGAATTTACTCAAAATAAAAATAATAGTATCCATTAAATTTCCCAATGTTTATTGCATTTAATATATTTTATATTTTTGTTATAACTATTTTATATTAAAATTATAATTTTTATAAACGAAAGTATTGTAAATAATTAATTTAATAACAATAATAATAATATACTTTCTTAGAATTGTAAATCCAACAATAACAATTCCTATTATGAAACAATCTTTATTTATTTAAATATTCTACGTTATTCAATAAATGTTAAAAGCCTTCATTGAGGAATATAATGATTTGAAAATATTGGAATGAAAAACATTCCAAGCTCAAAACCTAGAAAAGTTAAACATTCACTAATTTCTTTTCTAATTTTCAAATTTAATTTTTAATGCATGATAATTTCTGCTATAGACAAAGGCCAATCTTTGTTTTATATCTTATAAATTGAATACACCATAAAAGTTTTAAATTAAACCGACAAGACTCTGTCCATTTTCTGAACTCTTCCATTTGAATTTCTCTACCTTTTTACTAAGATTATTTGTTTTAAAATGTAAATTTTCTAAGAAACAAGTAGAATTTCTGTAAATTCATTTTATATGTACCATTCTTAATAATTGTAAATTCCATACTCTTTCAAAAAAGTATTATCAAAGTCAAGTGTGATTTTTCTCTAATGATACTACATCTCTTAATTATTCATTTTATATAATTTAATTTGTTAAGGACTTTAATTACAATATCTGAAATATGTCATCATGATAAAAATGATTGTAATGTTATTTTACATAAATCGAGTTACAAAACTTCTATTCCTTCAATAGAGTAATATGAATAGATAAAATTTAGCCTAAGTAATTGAATAATTCAATTCGATACTGTTATACTTTGTACAATTAATTATTTTGTTTAATATCCAACTGTATGGAACAATGGACTCTACTTAATTTCCTTTCAGATAATGCAGTCAAGTATTTTCTAATAATTAACACATAAATTTCAATTATAATCACATATTTTTACAATTATATTAATAAAAATAGAAATTTATCATAATTAAGAAATATCAGATAAAATTAGATTTTATCTTTCTTATTTTTTAATTACTTATATATATATATATATATATATATATATATATATATATATATATATATATATATATATAATATAATATATATTATATATATATTTATATATATATATATATATATATATATATATATATATATATCAATATGTGCAAGGCTACTAATGGTAGCCATATTAAAATGGACGTTTGGTTAAAAAAGTTTTGAATTGCCTTTTTAAGTAGTTTTAGTCTTTTTATTTCCACATCAGTGTTTCTAAATAAATTTTTGAAATAATTCAATTCCTTTATAATTAACCTTTATCATAAATAAATGTCTCATATTATCATTTGCCATTTATTAAATAGGTAAACATCAATGGAATACTTTCATTTCGAACGGATATACCAAGTTTTATAAATATTCAGTTTCCTTTGGATTATCCGATTATTGCACCCTTGTACACTAACGTTGACACACGAAATGCAGGATTTGTCTCCTATCGAGAAACACAAGAACCAGAAATTCTTTCAAGAGCTACACAAAACGTATTGGATTCATTTTCTTACGCTAACGATTTTAGAGCAACTAGTGTTTTTATATGCACTTGGTCAGAAGTTGGATATTTTAGAAATAGTTTTGATAAAACAAACACGTATCAAGTAGCTGTAATTAGTAATGGAACAGATTCATACGTCGAATTTCTTTATCCAATGAATGGTGTTCAATGGATTCAAGGCACTGGATCTGATTCTGGATTGCCAGATGCACGGGCTCAAGCAGGTTTTGTATCTGATGATGGTAGAGTTTTTACATTACGTGGATCTGGTACTGATCAAATTATGAATGTTGTAAGGTAATATGAAAGATAATAAACTTTACTTAAAAATATTAATAATAAAATAAACAGTATATTTGTACACGTGTGTACTAGCGTACGTGTGTATATAAGTGCATGTGTATATATGTGATGTAAATTTCATAAAATATCATAATTTCATTCTTTAAAAGTAAATTACAAAAAAAGAATAAATCTTGTATGATGTTATAATGATATGAAGATATTTTTTTAATATGATTATATACGAAATATATTTTAACAGGTTGACAAATATGGATATCCCAGGTCAATGGATTTTCCATGTAGGAAAAATAGCAGAAGGGAATATTAAAGAACCAGATCAATATAAAAGTATATTATTTTTTTAAAAATAATAATAATAATAAATATACCAATTATTGTTTTTTCGTATAGAAACCCAATTTGACTCAACTTTGATCACTTCTTGTGCTGAAGGTTCATCTATATGTCATAGTAAAGCTACTTGCGTTAATATGGGCCATGGATTTTGCTGCGTGTGTAAAGCAGGATATTATGGCAATGGAAAAACTTGTTTAAGAAACGGTATTTTATTTTATATTTATATTTTTATTATTTCATTTTGTAACCATCATTTACATTTCATAATATGAAAAAATGTTCTATATTATCAAATTCTACACAGCATATTTTAATTCATAAATATATTACATAGAATAACTGTGTATTTGATGCAAGGAAAAGAAACATTATTTATAAATTATAATAAATTTAAATAAACTATTCAAATATTTAAATAAGGGATAGTAACATCATTTCGAAAAATTAAATTAAAAAATATATGATATAAGAAAGAAAATTATTTAATAATCATGGCCATCAATAATCATAATAATCAATAATCAATCAAGGAAATAAGTTTTTACTGAAAAACCTATTTCCTTGATTTAATACATTTTTCAACATTAAAAAATCCAAAAATATTTTTTTTAATTTTAATATTTTGTTAAAACAAATTTTATTTGTTAAAATATTGATATGTTCATAATATTATTTAATTTTTAAATTTAAAGTTTATTTTTTCATTATCCTTTTTTTATTTTAAAATACTTATTAATGCTAATTAACTGAGAAAGTAATAAAAATCTAGCATAAAAGTACCGTAACATATAAAAATGTAAGCAAAATATTTTATCTATCATGTGTTTATTCATTTCAAAAATATGTTTGTGTATATCAAAAAAATTACATTTAATTTTTATATCCTGTATTAAAATGTTATAATTTCATACATAAAACCGATATAAAACATCATTTAATTATTGGTTTACTTGTAGTTTACGTATAGTCGATTGAATATTTAAAAATGTCAATATTATATATTGCCTCAGAGTTTTTTTTTTATACAGTATAAACATATATTTACTTTTTATCTATACTTTTATGCTTCTTTCAGATGTACCTTTAAGAGTTAGTGGTAAAGTAAATGGACTAATAAATGGAGAAAATCTATCACAATTAGATTTACAATCATATGTCGTAATGGTAGATGGAAGAGCATATACAGCAATATCAAAAGTACCATTAAGTATTGGATATGAAATGCAAAGTTTAAATATAATTGGTGCTATTATTGGATGGCTATTTGCAAAACCTGTTGGTGAAGTTAAAAATGGATATCAGCTGACAGGTGGAATATTTAATCATACAGCCAATATAGTTTTTATGAATACTGGAGAAAAAATTACTATTTGGAATAGATATTACGGACTTAACGTTTTTGATCAACTACGTTTAGAGACGGAAATTATTGGTACTATTCCAAAATTTACTCCAGGAAGAAAAGTTGTTATGCCAGAATATGTAGAAGAATATACAATAACAGCTAAAGGCTTAATTCAATCTCAAAAAACACATTATATTACCTTTGAAGATAATGATGAGCAAATTCCAATAAGTATAGATCAGTCATTTACATATACTCCATGTGAATATGCAGAACCAATAAACATCACTACATTTAAAGTAAAAGTTTTCAGAAATTTTATAAGTTATGAGAATAAAGAACAAATCATAAGATATGGTTTAAGTGGTAAAGTAACACCGTTAACAGGTAATTTTATTATAATACACCAAAAATATAAAACATTGATACTTTATTTGATGTTTGACAAAATTTATATTTGTATTTTTTTCTAATATAATATATATTTATTTAAAAAAAACATATAAGAAAAGGTGTGTTTATATATATATATATATATATATATATATATATATATATATATATATATATATATATATATATATATATATATATATATCTGTCTGTCTGTCTGTGTGTGTGTATGTACATATAAATATGCTTGCACATATGCATGCATTCATTAGGTGTACTAGTATGATTCTGCCGTTCATAAATAGATGGCTATAGCTATATGTTAAGATCAAATACTCAAATTTGCCTAATTGTATGTGATGTGCTGTGAAAATATTCAATTTGTCATGTGTGATGGATGTGTAATTAACAATTTTTTTTGTGCATTGAAAATGTCGAATTTTGTGCCAACAAAACAGCATATACGGGATTTTACTTCATTATTTTATTTTAAAGAAATCTGTTGCTGAAAGTCATCGATTACTTATGGAAGCGTATAATGAACATACTTTATCTGAAAGAACTGTAGAGAATAGTTTTAACTGTCCAAAGTGGTGATTTTGGCGTGTGATAAAAAAAAGCGTGGAAAGCTATCGAAAAAATTTACTGATGAAGAATTGCAGGCATTGGATGAAGATGACACTCAAACACAAAAACAACTCACTGAAACATTGGATGTTACACAACAAAGTATTTCTGATCGTTTCGCATGCAGTGAGAAAAATTCAAAAAGAAGGAAAATAGGTACCACATGAATTGACAGAAAGAGGTATCGAAAGACGAAATACAACCTGTTAAATGTTGTTTATACGATTCAAAACAAAATCATTTTTGCTTGAATTTGTCACTGGGGATTAAAAAAGGATTAATTTTGACTATTCTAAATGCAAAAAATCATGGGTATAACCAGGCCAAGCATCAACACCGACTGAAAAACCAAATATTCGTGTGAAAAAAGTTATGTTGTGTACTTGGTGGGATCAGAAAGGTGTGGTGTACTATGAGCTATTGAAATCTAGTCAAATAATTACTGCTGATTGCTACCGACAACAACTAATCAATTTGAATCGTGCATTGAAACAAGTACTACCAGAATGGGCCAATAGACACAAAGTAATTTTGTTGCACGATGACGCTAGATCATATGTTAAATCAGCGAAAGAAATGTTAGGAGCACTTGGCTGGGAAATCTCACTAGATGTTATTGTTATGAATATTCACTAGATGTTGCTCCTTTTGATTTTTATTTGTTTCGGTCAATGGCACACTCACTTTCAAAGCAGCACTTTAAAACTTTTGAAAATATTAAAAATTGACTCGATGGATGGATCGCATCAAAACGAGAAATTTTATATGATGGAATTCATGTTACCAAAAAAATAGGAAAATATTGTAGCTAATGATGGAAATTAATTGATTAAAAAATTATTTACAATTTTTCAAAAATAAACCTGTCTTTATTTGTGAAAAAACGGCAAAATAACACTTGTACACATAATGTAAAGTTATAATGTATATACAATATATATATTTATGTATGTATATGTGTAATGTTATGCTATCATCGTGCATCAAGTCATATAAGTTCACTGATGGGAAAAAGCCCATTGAATGTTACTATGTATTGGTATTAGGTCATCATACTCACTGTATTAACCAGCATGGTTGGTGAGGAATATTTAATATATATATATATATAATCACACACACATCATGCATACAGTGTTTTACACAGTATTATAGTATATTATTAACTTTAAAAAAAAAATATTAATTATTTTAAATTTGACTTATTATATCATTTATTTAAACATTCTTATTATAAAGATAGAGAATTTGGTCACTTTGTAATATATTTAAAAAAAACCTTATTATTACATTACTTTCATGATAATAACTTAGTACTTATAAAAGTACTAAGTTGGTTTAATAATAAACCAATAAACTTTTGTGGAAAAATTTATTTGCACATATATACATGTCACATAATTAACTAAATTTCAATTAACATCGAGAATATTTGTATATGAATGATTATGATAATATTCAAGCTATTTAAAATATGTTAAAGAATAAATTTTCTGTAATTATTAAATGAAAAGTAATTTATTTTGATTTAATATCACAAATAATAACAGGTTAAGTTTAAATAACTTTTTACTATTAAGTAAACACTTATATGTTAAAAATTTTCGATGAAATTATTAAAAAGAAATTATTACTATATTTCAGAAGAAGATCCATGCATTGTTGGTAGTACTACATGTGGGAAAAACAGTTACTGTTTAGTTGAAGGAGATTCTTTTCGATGTGCATGTCATCCAGGTTATCAACAAATTTATGAAAGAGATAATACATTATGTGTCGATATTAATGAATGTACAACAGGTTCTCATTATTGTGACATTAATGCCCATTGTATTAATGAAGAAGGAAGCTTCTCTTGTAGATGTAACGAAGGTTACGAAGGTGATGGTAGACGTTGCGAACTTATTATAGAATGTGGACATTCATGTAATCCGAATGCAGAGTGTATTCAAGTTGACAATAGAAACTTTTGTAAATGTTTACCGGGTTTTGCTGGTAATGGAATAATTTGTTCACAAATACAAGTTCAAGGGTGCAATGTTTCAAATTATTGTTCACCCTATGCTATTTGTACTCCTGTTCAAGAAGGAAAATATGACTGTTTATGTCTTCCTGGTTATACTGGAGATGGACGTTTATGTGAATTTATAGAAGATGGAGAGACTACTACATATTCAATTGATGAATACAGTACTCCTCATGAGTACCATTATCGTGTAAAACAACAATGTCATCAAGATAAATGTTGGTGTCCAGCTGAATATATTTTAGAACATAATACAAATTATTGCATACTACAAACTGATAGTAGTGAAATGGATAAAAGTAAGATATATTTTTTTAAACTTATTAATTCCTGTATATATCAATAAAAATTTTATTACTAAAAACACAGTTCCATACAGTAAATGAATTCAATTACAAATTACACTATTATTATATTCTAGCTGTAGCTCGCCCAGAACCTCAGTGTCTCTATTCAAATCTTTGTATGTGTCCTTCGGGATTTAAATATAAAGAAGAATTTCATACATGTCTTCCGATTCCTGGAAGAATTTATAATATTATGGGTTCTTCTACTATACAACGTAATTCAATATTATACTCCAATTTTTTTAGAAATTTTGTATATTTTTAAATTCTAACCATATGTTAATTAAAGTACCTTATTAATGATAGTCTATACAAAACATTAAAATATTTTAAGATAACTAATATGTTTTAATTAATAGATTTCTGCTTCATTTAATAAAATAAATCACTATTTGATATCAATACTCACTGTAATTTTTAAGCTATAATTGACTAATAAAATAATAATATGATAATTAGAAAATAATATTTAACTTTCCTATGCTTTTATATAAAAATGTAATTTTTATTTTTTATAACATGTCTAAACACATATACACACACACATACACACACGCACATATGAGTATATATATGTACATATATATTTATATATATATGTACACATTTATGTAAATATATTACATTTGTTACTAAAAAAATTTGTAGCATCCTGCAATATCGTAAACAATTGTCACCCCTATGCTCAATGCATCTTTATATCAAGTGAAAATAAATATCAGTGTCAATGTAATGCTGGGTTTGAAGGAGATGGATACGAATGTTCTGAAACATACATTTCCTGTGTAGAAGTAGATATTTGTGATGTTCATGCTACTTGTACATATGATGATTCACTTGGAAAATCACGATGTGTTTGTAATTATGGATACCAAGGAGATGGAACATTTTGTAATCCTATAGGTTTGTTCAGTTTGAAAAACTATAATTGAATAATTATTTTATCAATTATAACACATTATTTTGTTTTTTTAATACTATAGTGTTTAACTTTTATTTTTTAACAAAAATTTAAACAAAATAACCAACTATTAAAAATTAAAATTATATTAAAATAATATTTATATTATAGCAGAATGTTCATCTCATGAAGACTGTGACGAAAATTCAGATTGCGCCTTTTCTTCCTATAGTAGACGATATGAATGTATTTGTCATGACGGATTTATAAAAAATGAGGAAAATAAATGTGTTTCACTAGCAAATAATTGTGGTGGTGTAAAATGTGATGTCAATGCACAATGTTTTTATGAAAATAATGTTCAATCATACTACTGTCACTGTAGTTCAGGATACATTGGAAATGGAACTGTATGTAAACAAGAACCAATTAGTTGTAATATTCAAAATAACTGTGGATTACATGCTCAATGTGAATATGATATTAATCTTTCCTCATATGAATGCAAATGTCTAGATGGTTATTATGGTGATGGATTCATATGTACAACTAAAAAAACATGTAATATTGATCCATATCTTTGTGATCAACATGCATCGTGTGCTCTTGATTATGATCAAAATTATGTTTGCCAGTGTAATGCTGGTTATATAGGAAATGGAACTATATGTAAAAGTTCAGCAAAATATGAAGGAAACTTTTTACTTGTTAATCAGGGAATGGCTACTTTAAGAGTACCATTTAATCCCACCGATAGAAATCCAGGACGACCAATTCAAATACAAAAATATCAGACTGCTATTGCTATTGACATTGATTGTTATGAAGGAAGAGTTTATTGGAGTGACATTGCTGATCACATTATAAAAAGTTCAACATATGATGGAACATTTACTTTAGACTTTCTCACTGATGGTAAATATTACACTTTTTTAATCAAAACATAATTAAATATCATGAAATAAAATTATTAGATATTTTAAATGAAAATATTTTCAGATATTGGTTCACCTGAAGGTATCAGTATAGATTGGATATCAAGAAATATTTATTGGACAGACTCAACTAAAGATACAATTGAAGTAGCGAACTTAGATACTAAATTAAGAAAAATTTTATTTTCAAGTAACCTTGTCAATCCTAGAGGAATAGCTGTTCATCCTTCAAGGGGGTAATGTTTTAAACAATGTTTCTCTCTGTTTGTTTTGAAACTGTAACACTATTAAACACATTACATACACACTATCACACACCCACACATACCAAACACCCCAATAGTTATGAAGTATTCAGTAGTCATTTTTTATTTATAAAAATAGTCAGCTGATGTGCTTTTCAATGGCGATACTATCATTGTCAGAGCCTTTTTATTGTTAAAATCTAGACTAATTGTTTAGCTGACATATATATTGATTTGTGTTTTGGTATCATTTTTCAATCCATCTCTAACTGGATGGTTACTCTTTTTTTTTGTTTTATCAGGTGATACATTATGTAATGCTTATCTATATCTCTTTACTTACCTGTATCTAAGAAGTTTGTCATATTTCAGTGGATATCTGTTATTTACTGGTTTTTTTTTTTACAATATGGTTCTTGACTTGGACTAGTGTCTCCTTGAATAAACTAAAATAACTTATTGGTATTGATTCTTTTCTTTCAAGTATTTGAAATTTTTTAACATTTGTAAGGTTTGTTTGAGATGAATTGAATATCTGCAAGTGTTAGTTTTGTAATTTTTAATTCTATGTTAGTTTGTGTGCACATAAATATATATATATATATATATATATATATATATATATATATATATATATATATATATATATATATATATATATATATATATATATATATATATATATATATATATATACATATATATATATATATATATATATATATATATATATATATATATATATATATATATATATATATATATATATATATATATATATATATATATATATATATATATATATATATATATATATATATATATATATATATATATATATATATATATATATATATATATATATATATATATATATATATATATATATATATATACATATATATATATATATATATATATATATATATATATATATATATATATATATATATATATATATATATATATATATATATATATATATATATATATACATATATATATATATATATATATATATATATACATATATATATATATATATATATATATATATATATATATATATACATATATATATATATATATATATATATATATATATATATATATATATATATATATATATATATATATATATATATATATATATATATATATATATACAAATATAAATACATACATATATATATACAAATACACATATACATATATACATATACACATATACATATACACATATACACATATATATATTTGGAGATTCGGTATCTCCGGTTGAAATAAAATACACAGTTACAAATGACTAGTATATTTATTCGTAATTAACGTGGTTGAACAGTGTTGTACATAATTGTGGCTATTTTTGTTATGGTGGTGAGACTTGAGTCTCGTGTTGTATTGTTGATGGTGAGACCAGCATCTCGTCTTGCGATGAAGACACTGACTGAAGATTCGACTGGTGATGCAACGTCCTTTCGGTCAGTTGTTTAGAGTTTTTACCTCGTTTGAGGTAGTTACTCTAGTTGCTCGAATAACCTGGTTGTTTCTCGGTTCGGTATTAATTTCTTTGTGGAGCATTTCCCAGGTCCCATGAAGTGGGCTGTTGCACGATGTTTGGTCAGAGGAGTGGTATGTGTGATGGTTTGTGTGTGTGGTGTGGTATCTGTGGTATGTGGTGTCTGTGGTGTGAGAGTGTTTGTGTTGTGAAATGTGTATGAGGTTTGGAGTTTGTTGCGCTGTGAATTATGGAGTGTGTATGTGGTATGTGTGTAGTGTGTGTATATGTACAGTGTGTGTGTGTGGTGTAGAGTGTGTGTGTGTGTGTGGTGTAGAGTGTTTGTGTATATGTAGTGTGACGTTTGTGGTGTAGAGTGTGTGTTTGTGTTGTAGTGTGTGTTTGTGGAGGTGTGGAGTATGTATGTGTTGTAAATTATGGATAGTGTATGTGGTATGTATGTGGTGTGAAGTGTGTGTGTGTGTGGTGTGGAGTGTGTGTGTGTGGTGTGGACTAGGTGTGTGGTAATGTGTGTATGTGTGTGTGTGGTCTGGAGTTTGTGTGGTTATGGTATGGTGTAGATGAGTGTGGTGTTGAGTGTGTATGCTGTAGTATATGTGATGTGGAGTATGTGTGTAGTGTAGAGTGTGTGTGTGATACGGAGTGTATGAGTGTAGTGTAGAGTGTGTGTGATACGGAGTGTATGAGTGTAGTGTGGAGAGTATATGGTGTGTGTTGGTGTGTGCTTGTAGTATGTGGTGTGTATGTATGGTGTGGATTGCGTCTATGGTATGTAGTGTGTGTGTTGTGGCGTGTAGTGTGTGTGTGTGTGTGTATGGTGTGGAGTGTATGTGCGTGTTGTGGCATGTAGTGAGTGAGGTGTGTGTTTGTTGTGTTGTGTAATGTGTGAGTGTAGAGGGACTATGTGTGTGTGGTATGGAGTGATTGGTGTGTAAGTTGAAGTGTGTGATGTGGAATGCATGTTGTGTGAAGTGTGTGTGTGTGTGAAGTGTGTGTGTGTGTGTGTGTGTGTGTGTGTGTGAAGTGTGTGTGTGTGTGTGAAGTGTGTGTGTGTGTGTGTGTGTGAAGTGTGTGTGTGAAGTGTGTGTGTGAAGTGTGTGTGTGTGTGTGTGTGTGTGTGTGTGTGTGTGTATTTGTAGTGTGAAGTTTGTGGTGTAGAGTGTGTGTGTGTTTGTTGTGGAGTGTAATTGTAGTGTGTGTGTGTTTGTGTTGTGGAGTGTAATTGTAGTGTGTGTGTGTTTGTGTTGTGGTGTGTATGTGTATTATATGGAATGTGTGTTGTTGAGTGCCTGTGTGTTTGCGGTGTGGAGCGTGTATGTGGTGTGTGTGTAGAATGTGTTATATGTTATGTGGAGTGTGTGTGGTGGAATGTTTGAGTGGTGTGGAGTGTGTATGTGTGATGTGGAGTGTATGTTGTTTAAAGTGTATGTGGTGCGTAATGTGTGTGTGTGGTGTAATGTGTGTGTTGTATTCATACATAGATACATACATACATATATATATATATATATATATATATATGTATGTATGTATGTATGTGTATATGTATATATGTATGTGTATATGTATGTATGTATGTGTATATGTATGTATGTATGTGTATATGTATGTATGTATATGTATATATGTATATTGATATAATAATAATAAAAAACTAACATAGAAACACATTATAAAACTAACATAGAATTAAATAACCATTGAGGTGTTGTGAATAAAAATTCATTTGTTAAAAATTTCTCATATTAATGTTATTTTAATCTAATGCACTTATACTAATTTTTAGAGTAATGTTTTGGACTGATTGGAATAGAAAATCTCCAAAGATTGAATGGTCGAATATGGATGGAACAAACAGACAAATATTTTTACAGGGAGATGATGTAAAATTACCAAATTCATTAGCGATTGATTGGCAAGTAGATCACTTATGCTATGCAGATGCAGGAACAAAAAAAATTCAATGTATAGATATAGATACAAAACAAATTTACTTGGTAGCAGAAAACTGCACTTATCCTTTTGGATTGGCAATATCTCACAATCATTATTATTGGACAGATTGGATATCGTTAGTATTAGTTTTATCAACTTTTGAAATAACTATATTTAATAATCATATAAATAAACTAAAAATTAGTGTTAGTTTATTTACAAATTTTATTAAAAAAATTTGTTTGTTTTGGAACTGTGGCGAATTCACATTAACACGTGAATTTTTATCCACAACATCACAATGGTTATGAATTGTTCAATAGTCAACTAATGTGCATTTCAATGGTAATGCTATTGCATCAGCCGACTATTGTTTTAAACAAAAAGTGAAATATAAGTAATTATTGAACACTTCATAACCATTGTGGTGTTAGGGATAAAAATTCATTTGTGTTCAATTGATTTATGAATGAAATTATTTTAAAAGTAAAAAAAATGCATGCATTTAATAAAATATTTAATGAAATTAATTTGTATATTATTTTAGAAAAAAAATTGAAAGTGTAGAAAAAAATACCTTACGTCGACAAAAAATGTTAGATGTACCACTTGGAGGAAGTGGAAATAAATTATATGGAATAACCGTCGTTCCTGAAGGCTGTTTTGAAATGAACAACAAATGCCAGTATGAAAATGGAAAATGTTCTGCAGGATACTTATGTTTACCTAACGGAACTTACGATCGTACTTGTGTATGTGCTACAGATGATTGTAGTAGTAACACATAAAATTAATTTTATTAGTTTTTAACTTTAGAACAATGAAAATTTAATACTTTCTAAAATATCATCAATATCAATAGAATAAATTTCATTCTAAATTTATATAAAAACATTTGCATATAAAATGTATACATATTTTTTTAAATAAACATTTTAAATATATTTGATTATCATTTCACTATACATTTTAACATTTTTAGATGAAAAATAATTTCCAATTATCAATATCTAGATGTTTATAAAAATATACTTCACCCCAAAAACCACAAGATTTTATAAAAATATTCAATTGTCATTTATTGTTCAGTTACTTCATGAACCCTTTGCGGACGATTGACGCATATATAGGTTCAGCATAAACCATCAATGTAACCAATGAACTTATATATGGATTCAGCAAAGCTATTGATAGAGCCGAAAAATACATGTATACGTTTGGCGTAAACCATCAATGTGGCCAGCGAACTCATATGCATTCAGCAAAAACTAATGATAGAGCCGAAAGGCATATAATATGCATTTGGCCTATATATGCATTTGGCAAGCATAAGTCTATGCACTGATCGTTTTCAAATATATCACACAAAAAAATATTATTGATTACATATTTATGATTTTATTATTATGTCATTTAATATTAATAGTTTAAATTTCTAATAAAAAATGATAATAAACAAGTAAACATACTTTATTAATCCTTTGGGTGTACTGTTTGCACGTACACATGTTCAGAATTTGGCATCTTGGAGTGGTATAGGTGATATAGTGTGTGCAGTAAGCTGACAATTTCAAGATTATCGCTACAGTAACTTAGCTCTATAGAGTGCTCAGCTTCGAGCCGTTCGGTCACAAAGGGTTAATATGTATTTCAATCCACATAATACCACCCCTCCAGAGTGTGGTATTATAAAATCTAACTTTGTCCAGAAATTGCTTCATTTAGATTAAATTGGCCTAATCTAAATTTTATACCATTTTAACAATCAATGCATATTAATGAATAAAATAATCGATAAATAATAACGATGATTACTGAATAATTTTATAAAATATTATATTAGAGTAAAAGTTTACATTAAAATAAATTAGGCACAGTAAAACAAATAGTGAATTGCATTTTATATATATATATATATATATATATATATATATATATATATATATATAGATATATATATATATATATATATATATATATATATATATATATTTATATATATATATAATATATAATATGTATAAATGTATATATATATATATATATATATATATATAATATATATATATAATATTATAATATATATACATATATTATAATTTACATATTGATATATATAATCCATACATACATAATATATATACATATATACATACATAATAATCAATATACAAATATACTATATATTATATAATAAAATATATATATACATATATATACATATATATACATATATATACATATATATACATATATATACATATAATACATATATATATATATACATATATATACATATATATATATATACATATATATACATATATATACATATATATACATATATATACATATATATACATATATATACATATATATACATATATATACATATATATACATATATATACATATATATATATATATATATATATATATATATACATATATATATATATACATATATATATATATATATATATATATATACATATATATACATATATATATATAACATATATATATATATATTACATATATATACATATATATATATATATATATATATATATATATATATATATATATATATATATATATATGTATATTGTGAAATTTTTTTATAATACAAGATGTTTAAATGTTACCAATTAAATAATAATAAAAATCACACTTATAAGAAAATGTAATTTTAATTATTTCATTAATTTTAATATTGATATACAAATCCATCTATATATTAGCAACTAGAATTAAATAGACTATTACTGATATAACAAAATAAGTTCAACTCACATATTAATCCTTAATTTACAGTTGATTTGTTTTAATTTAATCAAGGGTTATATGAATTGTAATATTAAATTTATATTTAACTAAAATTTAACAAATTTATAAAAATTCTCTATACCTTTAAAATTTGTTATAAAATGGTTAATGAAAAATAAATATTAATTTTTTTGTTTACAAAAATGTTAAATATTTGGACTATTTTTAATAACTCTGATATATAAAATTCATTAGATAACTTAAAAAACTTACATTATTAAAATTATAAAAATTAATAGTAACATAACAAAGAATTTAATGTAAATAATGAAATGTCTTAAGTCATAAAAACAAAAAATCTTTTATTAAAATAAAATACTTACATTTAGATATACACTATGTTTTTAGATTAATAATATAATTCAAAATCTATTCGATTGGAAATAAAAAATGATCCATTTGAGCCAATTTTACGCACCCAAACACCATCTTTAAAGTATCCTTCAGTAACCCAATGATGCATCTGTTGTGCAGAAAATGGTCCATATGTTTCTGTATCATTTTGTGACCATTTATATTCCCAAAAAACGTCATTATTAGTACTCGTAGAATTTTTATCTGTGTTTTCTTGCTCATCTAATTTATTTTTTTCTTTTTCTGTGAAATCATCAGCATACATATCAATATCTGCACCTGTTTTATTATTTTTATTTATTTTATTTAATATTGATTCATATGTTTCTTGATACACATCCATATTACCAGTTTGTGACAATAGTTCATTAGCAAGACCAGTTAATTCTGTGACACTACTAGTTGTTGTTACAATACCATTTTTTTTATTTTTCCACCGTTCTTGACTCGAGATGTTACTATTAGATCCTAAGCGTTTTAAAGCAGAAGCTATAGTTTCTTTCGGTTTTAAATACTTCAAAATCGCTGAACAATTTGCTACTTCATCAAAATTTTCCTCATCAGAATCACTACTCTCATCTCCTAATCCTTTCTCACTTTCTATATTCTTTTTTGTATCTTCAGTAAGTTTATGAATATTTTGCCAATCAACACTATCTAACCAATTATCTCGTATTTGTTTTTCTTTTTTCCAATGAAAATTTCCTTCAGAATCAAAACAACCTTCTTCTAACTCATCCTTCATATTGAATGCTGTTACACCAACAGATTTTTCTAAACCTGTAGCATCGTCTTCAGCACCTTCAATATCATCTTCATTAAGAACATCATAGTCATCCTCTGAGTCATCATCTTCATCTGAATCTAAAGAATGTTTCTTGACATTTAATTCTTTCTGTGTTTGTTTTGAACTGAGCTTGGTAGATTCAATCTCACTATCTATTAAATATTCATCTAATTTGCGTTTAGACATGATTAAATAAATAATTCACAATTCACAGTAAGCAATGCATTAACCTCAAGACATTTCTTTATATAAATTAATTCATTTTCACGTATACGAAAGTCTATCGTCTTCAGTAAATATTCTGTATATTTTCAAAAAAATATAACCAAAAACACAATAACAAATAAACGTTACTTGAAATTAATTCATTGGCGTAATTATCCACACAAAAATTAATATGGACAATCTGAAAATGTCAAAAACAAAATTAACCAAAATTTTTCAATACAATTATGATGGTAATATGTGTAGGGAATTTTGAACAAACGCACACTAAATGTATCCGATTTAGCGGACTTTTTAAATAATTCCTATGAAATTTTTTTAAAAATTTTGAAGTAAAGTTTATCTTTTTATTATTTGTGGTTATTCATAAATTTTATTCAAATAAATTAATTAAAAACTATAATGTAATAATGAAATATAACTTATACAAAGATACACAAGTTATCACAATATTGTACTTAATATTATCTGTAAATAAAAGTTTTATTAAATTAAACTTTCTCACTTTTCAACATTCTGCACCTATTTCATATTTACATTCTGTTCATATGGACTTTTTAGTATATTTTTTATTTTTATACATATGGACATTTATATTTATATTACCCTATCATAATTAATTTAATATTTTAAATGCATATTTAAAAATTATTTCAAAAGCAAGTAATTATTGTATATAACTAAATATTATATATATATATATATATATATATATATATATATATATATATATATATTTACAAATATAAATTTATCAAGTGTCATAAGAGGTGTAATTAAAATTATCATTTGAAACCAATTTCAATACATTTAATATCATCCAAAACTAAATGACAGAACAAATGATTTGGTATAGTGAATCAAAATGAAACGCACAGCATATTATATATATTTACTATGGAAAATTCATCAGTAATCACAAATAAAATATTTTTTGTCTTTTATGTATTTAATAGAAATGCTTCCGTCATAATTGAAATAATTAATCATAATATAATGTTTTGATTTTGAGAAAAAAATTCTAAAGTTACCAAAAAACAACTTAAAATGAAATTCATATACCTATTTAAATTTAGTATTTAGTGGGGTAACTGCGGTTGGCTTTAATTGGTTTTAATCGATTGGGAATGGACTGTATTAATTTTTCGAAATAAGTGGGCTCAATTTTCTCCCATTCCTATAGTAAAGCATTTTTTAAATCATTTTTATTTAAAATATTAAGTTTTTTTATTGCAATTTCCAAAAGGTTCCACAAATTCTCAATCACATTTAAATCTGACGATTGTGAGGGTGTTTTAAACACTTTTGGGTGATTATATAAAAACTAACTCCGTACTTTGTATATCTCATGTTTTGGATCAATATCCTGATAAAATTTAAAATTATCTACTCAATTTTGGATATATTTGTATGTAAATAAATCAAATTAAAGTTTTCCTTTTTTTCAAAAAAGGAAAAAATTAAATTAACATATTAACTGCAAACACTAATACTTATAAGAATTATTTTAAAAATGCAGTTTATTTTCAACTTTAACGTATTAGATTTAAAAAAAAAATATAGTCGAATCGTCAAATTAAAATGAATGTTTTAAAATGTAAATTTATATTCATTCCGATACTTACATATCCAGTAAGAATATGATTTAAATACACATTTCAATTGCAGTTTCCAATAATATTATTTTTGATTTAAAAATAAATTTATTTGTATTATAAATTATAATACATACATATCAAATTTCTGTCAACTAATTTCAGTTGCAATACTCTTGGTATTTTTTAAAAAAAGTATATTGCTAAAAAACAATATTGAAGATATAATTTTATAAGCATTATAAAGTTAATATAAAATTAAATTTCATGATATCGAATATTAAACTATAGATTTATTAGACTTTATCATACAATATTAATTCCAATGCTTATATTACTTACCAAATATTTTTTTGATACAAGTTTAATTTTGAAGTTTTTCAGCTGCAACACACATATATAAACAATCTGTTTCAAAATTTTGACTACTTACTGATAAAATGTACATGCACATTAATTTCACATGCAATTTTCCAGCTATAATATATTCAGTTCACACTCAAATTAATTGTCATGCAACTCTATAATATGAATTCTAAAAAGGAATTTTACTAAAAAGACAATGATGCCAATTATATTTTGAAAATTTAAAAATAAAAATATTATAAAAACCTAATAGTTCATAGATTTACATTTTTCAGCAATCAAAATTGTCAATAAACTTTAAAACATACGAAAATATGATCAGAATTATCTAGACTATCATTGCTTTATAATTCAACTACTTAAGTGACATAAGTCGCTCTTATTAAAACCTTGTGCATGTGAACAAACATTTCTCTATTATTTTAATGTATTCTTAGAAAAATATTGTAATATAGAAGCAACTTGATCATGGAACAAATTTTACCAAAAAGAACTCCAAGGTTATATAATTTTATTTTTTTATATAATTTTCAAATATTATTTACCAATTTCTAGACTAATCTGAAATTTATATCCATATGATCAAAAGAAAAAAAAACATTAATTTATACATTCAATGAATTTAAAAGTTCTATAACAACTTTTTTTGGAAAAAAATATTTTTTTTATCTCATATATTAACATTTAAATGTATTTTTTTTGTTAGTTTTTTGGAACTGTGGCTGTAACAGATGTTTTTAGTTCACTTATTGTTCACTTGTTTTTTATAATTATATAATTTATATTACATAATTATATCGGCTGAATTTCGATGGCGATGCCATCATTCATTTGACAATGATGGCATCGCCATCGAAATGCATCAGCCGATATAATTATGTAATTATAAATTATATAATTATAAAAAACAAGTGAACAATAAGTGATTATTGAAAAAAATTTATTTTGGAGGAAAATTCCATGTGTAAAGTAACAGAATAGTTTATAAGAAAAATAAATACTATAACTTTCATGGAAACCACTCGAAGAACAAGTTTATAGTCAATAAAAAAAATTATTTTGGAGGCAATTCCATACCATATTTCTCTTGATTTTCATAAAATTGTACTTGAATCTCGAATTAAAATAAGATTCATTTCTGCATCGATTATTGTAATTAATTAGGCATTTAATATTTACTGGGAAACTTTATGACAAAATTTGTTTATAAAAATAGTTTCCTGACTATAATATACTTGATTTTGACACAAATACAATTGATGTATTTTTACACAAACTATTATCCCAACAATATAAGATATTAAAAAAAAATGTTCAATAATTATTCATTGTTTACTTTGTTTGTTTATAAGTTAATGCACATTTTAATAACAATGTCATCATCATTAGGGTGTAGCACCATAAAATCTATGTTATTATAGCATATATTAATTCATTCTTGATAATTATCAAATTACAGGTTTATAATACTAACAAAAAAAATTTAGTCAAAAGACAAGTTTGGAATACACTTTTTGGAGAATAATAAACTTTAATTAAGAAAATACATAACTAGTTTTCAAATCATTACATGATATTTAATGTTTCTATTGATTGAATTAAATCCAGGATCTTAAATATTTATGTACATTTTTCAAATAATTATTTATTGTAAATCGAATGTGTTAAGATAAATTTTTAAAGTTATATAACTCAGTTATTCATCATTTGACATTAGTCTTAATTACCAATAATTGCGATCAATATCAATTAGTTTTATAAATGTATATATTTTTTCCTCACCAATCCACCTGGTAGGCGTAATAAATATGGCCAAATACCAGTGAAAGGTACATTCATTGAAACTTTCATCCAGTAGTGGATTGATATAAACTGGATATGATATGATATATATATATATATATATATATATATATATATATATATATATATATATATATATATATATATATAGTTATTGCCTAGCAGCGTAGTGACTAGTATCACTGCCTATTATATGGGAGAAGTATATTCAATTTCCAATTGGAGAAAAAGTTTAGACAAAGCTCTTTAGCCGAAGTGAAAACAATTTGTCTAAGGGAATAAAGCCCTTAATAAAAAAAATCCTCACCAATCCGTCTGATTAACATGGTGAGTATAATCAAGTACCAGAGAATGGTAACATCCAATGAGATTTTAACCCAACATTGGACTGATATAAGCGTTATGATTACAATCATGATGAAATATATATTATATATATATATATATATATATATATATATATATATATATATATATATATATATATATATAAATTTGAAATCTACTTTCATTGACAATTTTTTAGTCATAACACATTGATTTACCACATAAATTCAACCAAATTGTATATTAGAATGTCTGTATTCTTTGTTGATCATTTTTATATTACAATTCTAAAAAAACTTAAAATATATTTTTTTATATATAACTATAACATAACATATCAAACTATTTGATTCTTCAAAACAATATATAACATTATTAAAACTCTCCCAAAATATAAATTATATTTATAAATTAATAATTGTAAGGATAATTAAATGTAATAAATGAAATAATTCATATAACTTTAATTATTTAGTATTTGAAAACAGCCTTTAGATATGTCAATATGATTGCATTGATACTTTAAAAAATATGGAGACCATTGCTGTTGACCATCTGACTGAAATTTCAGTAAATAATATATATAATACTATTGCAGAAATTAGGATTTTCAATAAAAAAAAATTAATAGCAATTAGTTTAGTATCTTACAGACAAAATACAATTATATATTGACTTATTAGTGATAGCCTCAATGTATTGTAATTATGCAAATAATCATAGAAATGCTTCTTATAATAGTTAATTTCAACTAGGTATATATGATTTATATATTCTCGTCAATGGCAATAGTCACCTATACTGTAATGAACAATGATTTATTTTTACTATATTTTCACAAACACCAGAAAAAATTAACTTAATCATTTAGCTGAATTATAAAGCCAAATGACAATATTTAAAGTACTGTTTTATAAGCATCACAATGAGAAGAATTAACATTATAATTTTAAATTATCAAATATTAAGATAAATCTGAAGCCATTCGAATTCTAGCAGATTCTCGTGAGCGATTGTGTACTTCAGCAGTTCTTAAAGTAATTCCAAATATATCTTCATGGTATCTGTTTTCATCCTGAAATTAATATTAATTGGATAAAAATTCAAAAATACTGTTTTTTGTATTTACATTTTGTAAAATTTTACATACTCTGAGTGATAACATATATTTTTCAACTTCCGAATCTGACATTTGACCACATTGTTGTATTATTTTTTTTAACGTTTGATAAACATGTTCTGCCATGGTACAGTCACCACAAACATAGAAATGTCCTCGTTCAATAACTAAGAGTTTATACACTTCATTTGCTTCTGCTAAAGCTAAATCTTGAACATATGTCTAAAAAATATTTTAATCAAATTATACATGTATATTATTATTTATTATAAATATGATTATATTATAATTATTTATATAAATACACCTAAATTTTATAAATATAATTTTACCTTTTGAATACATTGTTCTCTTGATAATGCAATAAATACTCTATCTAATACTTTTTTTTCAAGCATTTCAGATTTTTCTTCTCTATATAAATCAAGAGACTTTTGTCTACAACCAAAAAATAACCACATTCGTCCACTATTTTTTTGTCCTCGATTTATTTGTGCTAGCCTTTGTTGCCAAAAAGCTCGAAATGGAGCAATTCCTGTTCCTGGCCCAACTAATATAACAGGTTTTGTTATATCTGATGGAAGATAAAAATTTGGAGCACTGTAAAAAGAAAAGTAGAAATGTTAACTAATATAAAAGTGTACTAGAAATATACAAAAGTATATTACTTATTGCTTATACCTTCTGACAAACATAAAAATTTCTTCTTTTTCAGCTACAGTTTGCAAATAATTTGAGCAGACTCCATAATGTATAGGTCCATCGCCATCTGAAAAGTTATTAGTTTTAATTATTTTTTAAATGCATTTATATATATATATATATATACACATATACATATACAAACACTCATATTTATATGTATATATACACGTATACTTGTATACTACCTTCAGTTCTATATGAAACAACAGCAACTGTTAAATGTAATTCATTTGGATATATTTCAGGACTAGAAGATATTGAGTAAAAACGTGGTTGTAAAACTGATAACTGTACAGCAAGTAATGCTACATGTGGCTTTACTGATGGAAATTCTTCCAATACTTCAAGTAGATTTGGAAAACGCCAATGTCTCCAATCTTCATATGCTGCGGAATCCTAATAGAATCATTAATAATTTGAATTATAAGCAAATAATCAAAATAATTGTGATATTAAATTATAAAAAGTTACATTTTTGTTTATTCTTCAAAAAAATGAAATTTAAATTATATAAGTAATTCATTAATAAATATTTTTAATAAGAAATAAGTAATCTTTATAGAGAGTAAAAAATAATTTGTGTACGAAATTAAAAATATAAAGAAAACTTTACTGTAGCTAAAAGATTAAGCCTCTGCTGCTCTGCAGTATCTTTTGCTATTGATGCAAAATGTTGTAAAAGATTTGGTGAAGGTGGAGTTGTCAAATCCAAAAACCGCGTAAATAACGTACGAATTGAACAAGACGGTAGTCGTTCATGAGATTTCCACGTTTTAATTACACCTTAAAAAATATATTTCTAATTACATATTTAAATAAGTCTTAATATTAAATACAAATGTTTTAAAATCAAAATATATTACGAGAAAATTACAATTAATTTACATCTAAAAGTTATTTAACAGCATTAAAATTAATTTCATTTAGTAGTATTTGAGTAAAATGTATAAAAAATTATATGCAATTTTTATTACTGTTTTTCTACTAATGTAACATACGAGGGTAGTTTGATAAGTATGGTAAATTTATTTATTGTTTAATTTAATCAATTAATTAATTTAATTAAAATTTTCAATTTAGTTTTTCTTACTTTTTTACCATACTTATCAAACAACCCTCGTATAAGGTAATTGTTATTTTTTCAAAATGTAATGTTTAAAAAAATGTATTTACAAATGTATATCTAATTTTTTAAAAAAATGTATTCACATGAAAATACAATAACATAATATTTAGTAGTTACCATTTTGAGTATGAGTTTCATTTAAAATTTGTAAATCCATAGTTACATCAGGATCTTCAATACCATCCAATTTACTAAGTATATCATTAACAGTATTTGTGCTATTACATGCAAAAACACCTACATGGTCACCTGGATTATACAAAGAATCATTTTCAAATTGTAAGAGTAGAGTAGTTCTTGTTGAATTATCACCATGTAGATTTGTTTTTTTCAACAAATTATTTCCAGATACCTTTTTGTTATGACATTTTAAAAATGACTGTTTCAAATCAATTTCCTTACATTCAACAAAACGTATATTAGATACTGAAAGAGTTTCAGACTGTAGAGCTAGGGTAGCTTCAAGGAATGTATCATCATCATCTAAGCAAAATGTTTCACAAGCAACCTATAAAAAAAATACAATTTTAATTATATAATTTAGGTAATATTTCAAAATATTATTATTTCCTGCTGAATTAAAAGTAAAATATCAAAAATTGGCAGAGGTTAACTATTCTTCACATAATCCAAAGTTTCTACTTAACAAATTACATATAAATTAATATGAATTCATGAAGAATTTTTCAGAATTTTATTTGCTTGTTTTCAAACTAATTAAATAATGTAAGCTGAAAGTCAGTAGATAAAACAATTTTTCATTCATTATTATTATTATTATTATAAAAAAAAGATATAAATAAATAAATATATAAATTAACACATAGATATTTTAATAATTGTGACTAATATTATATATATATATATATATATATATATATATATATATATATATATATATATATATATATATAAACATACATACATATACTACTGCTCATAAAAGTTTGGGCAAACACTGACATCATGTAAAATTGAATTCGAGCATAGAATAAAACACAATAAAATAGAGGGATACTAACTGAATAATTAATAATATTAAATATATAAGAAATAATAACGAATTAATAACTTATAAATAAAATAAACACAAAATTTTTAAATTTTCCTGTTTTTGTAATGTCTAATAACTTGCCACAAAACATTTTTATCATAAAAATCTTAAGTTTTATAAATTTAAAGTAACACTCACATAAACATATATGTTCTTAACACTAACACGTTTATAATTACACTAATATAATGCAAAATTACATAGACAGATTAGAGGGTAAAAAATATCAATATTTACTTAAGAAATTCTGAGCACTCGAACCCAGGTTCTAATTTATGGCCTGTCTTAACAGACTGTTATTCATATTGAAATATTACAGAAAATTGATTATTATTCATAATTTTTTATTTTAAGAGGATTCTTTCCGAATATTTTTTTAAATTTCATGTAAAACTTTTAGTAAAGTGTATATTAATCTATTGTACCATTTAATTGACATTTATTATATTGTAAAATATTATTTCACCTTCTTTTTGTCAACATTATCTGTTGCCCGAACTTCTATGAGCGGTAGTGTATGTATATATATATATATATATATATATATATATATATATATATATATATATATATATATATATATATATATATAATGAATTACTATAAATTTCATTATTTTTATAATTTATTCTATTTATGGAATGATATAATATTTTGAAAAAATTAATTTCTTAAACATAAAGTTTCTAATACTAAAAGTATTATAAAATAAATATTCTTACATTAAATACTTCAGGTGCCCATTTTCTAAATGCTTGTTCTTGTCCACACATTTCATCTCCTGACGATAACTTTAAAAGCCTTTCTCCACCTAATTCTCCAAGTATGTTATCAACATATTTGCCAAAAGCACAAAAATTTGGATAAGCGCTAGATCCTAATGCAAATACTGCAAATCTAAACAAAGAATAATTTATAAAAATTAATTTTTATTAACTTTTATTATACTTGTGTTTTATATATATATATATATATATATATATATATATATATATATATATATATAAATGTGATGCCTACATTTGTTTTAATTAAAAAAACATGTGTATAGGGTAATGCATAGAAAAACATGTATAGAGTTTAATTTTTCTTTTTAATAAAACACAAACCTAGGCATCACATTTGGATGACTTTATATAAACTTAATTTTATGTAATTTTTATTGATTTATAATAAATACTAATTAAATAATTAATTTTATTTATTATTTACCTTACATTACTGAGTGGTCCAAAAGTATCTTCAGGAAAAGTATCACTAACAGAACCTCTTAATGAATCAAGTCTATCTAATTGGCGTTTTGCTCCAAAATCAGTTTGACTGTTTGCTTTAATAAAACTTTTAGATGTGGCCATTGCCATACTGGAATTAAAATGAATATGGTTTCTTATTAATTAAGCTTCGAACTTTTTATCTGGACAAGAACATTTTTATTCTAATAAATTATTCAATGTTCAAGTCAAGTATATGTTATCATTTTAATTATATACAATTATATGCAACTGAAAAAAACAATTTTGAATGATTTTGTATTTCTATAAATAATTTTACCTTAATTTTGTATCCCCATTGGTCATATTGGAATCATTTACTTTAAGTGCATATAAATTTTGTGCAAAAACCTAAAAAATAATAATAATGAAAAAAGGTATTTTTTAAATGATTTCATTGTAAAATTACTTCTCCATTTTCTGGTGGATCACCATTACCAAACGTAGACGTGACTACAAGAAGAAGTGCTTCATGTTCAATATTAGTAATATCATAATCAGCCATACAATGTACTTGAGCATTAAAAGCGTGCCCAAATATTTCACCGAGTTTTTTTGCATACATTTCGGATTTTCCGGTTTCTGTTGCGTACAGTACGGTTGCTTTAATTCGACGTGATAATGCACGACCAAAAAGTTTAGATGTGAATTTTACAGCTCTGCAATAAAATCATTTTGCATAAAGAATATTATTAATTAACTTTGAAAAATTAATTATAAATAATATGTGAAATTAATTTTTAAATATAACTTCAGTTGTATAATAACGTTAAGCTACAAAATAAGGTGTAAAATAATATTGTTTAAAAAAAATCTATACTTTCATTTTTAGTGAAAAACATTAATTAATTATATTATTATTAAGTACACACTAACATTTGTATCCAAATATAATTTTTTTTAAAGGGGTAAAATTACCTAGCAATTTGTTTAAAATGAAATTTTCTTTGTGGTTTTTTACTTTTTCCAGAATCACGTCCTTTTTTCCAAATATGGCATTTCCATGCAGGTTCCTATAAAATAAATTATTATTTACTTCATATCAATTTATAATTTAATATTTGTATCTAAAATTAAAATCTATTATTAATAAAATAATACAAACTTAAAGTAAATTTATTTATGAATGAGATACTTTTATAAAAAAAAACATTTGTTTTTGTACTAATTATATAAATTATGAAATTATAAAAACAATTTAAAACGAATCAATTAAATATTTGTATTATTGAAATGAAATAATATTTAAATTTACCTGATATTCATATGAAGGTTTTAAATTATACAATGCCATTTCCTGATGAAACACAGGTGTTGCTGAGCCTGATAAAGGGGGTACAATCCATATCCAGTCTGCGGGACATCCGTTTCGTAATCTCATTTCATTTTCATAATGTTTCATAAATGACTCAGAAGCTGTATGATGATCAACAATCGTAACATTAAGTGATTGAAAACTGTGTAATACAGCAATATTGCATTCGACTAATGCTTTATCTTTCCATAATGTTACAGGTGTTCTTGTATCAAGTCCCATTTTTGAAGCTATTATTTCCAACATATTGTATCTATGCAAATCTCCAAAATTTCTACAGCCAATTTCAGTACTCATGTACCATCCATTGAATGGTGCGGCTGTAAATTCTAAACCGCCACAATCGAACATCATGTTTGCTACAGCTGGTAGTGAATACCATTTTAGTTCTAAATCTTTAAACCACGAAAATCTAAAACATATATAATGCATATTTTAATTTCTTTAATATATTTTAAATATATAACATTTTTTATGTTTAAAAATTTAAAATCTAAATAAAACATTGTGTGTGTGTGTGTGTGTGTGTATAAATATATATATATATATATATATATATATATATATATATACGCATACGAACATTTGTAAAGTATGCAAATATAACATAAATAAATAGACATTTGAGTATTTTCCAGCTTAAACATTAGACATGTGCTTATACAGAAAACAAATTTCGGGTGTTTATTCTCAGTATGTGTCGAGTAATCTCTTAATAAAAGCAATAGTGTTAACTATACCGAGATGTAATTATCGTATGATCATTTTAATTAAAATTGAAAACCAAAACAAAATAAAAAATTGTTCTGAAAGAAATATTTGCGGTATTTCATGACTATTCCCATTTTTAGACGCTATTAAAAAATGATACAAGAGTTTCAAAATAATGATTTTGATTTAAAAAATGCTCCACATTTCGGATGTTCAATGTTGTATAGAAATTTTAGAACAAAAATTGAACAAAATTACCATGCAATACAAGAGAATCGAAGATATTGACAAAACATTACTTTAAATCTAATTTTGCTTGAAAACTGATTATTATTTGTTTTGGTATTGTGACAATTCACTTTAAGACAAATAATTCATTTATACTCAATATCATAACATTTTATAAAAGTGTTCAATAATCATTTTTTGTTCACTTTATTTGTTTAAAAACTGATGGACATTTCGATAACTGTCGTCATTGGCAAAGTGCTACATTTATATCAAAATATTCATCAGCTGTTAAGCAAAAGATGAAAAATAAGTGATTATAGGATACTTTTATGAAATATTGTGGTATCGGAAATGAATGATTAGTTTAAGTTAAATTAGAAATCCGATTAAAAAAGTTTATGTTCATTTGACGTAATATAAGCATGTCAAGGAACAAAAATAACAGAAAGTAAGATTATTTTAAAACATGTTGAAAAAATCAAATAATTTGCACTATTACAAAGTTTTAATAAAAATACAAAAAAAACTATAACTACTTGAAGGCAAAGAACTTTAAACAATGATGAAGTATTATAATCATCATCAATCCGAAAAAATGACTATACATATTAGAAAATGATTATTATTTTTTATTTTAATTAGTGTGAAATTATTGAGAAGTGGTTTTATTCAAGAATACAGTAACAGCTGTATATTAAATAAAAATTATTTTAGTCATCTAGTCTTTAAAAAATTACTTTCATATTCTCAAATGGATCTTGTTTCTTTTACCTTAATAATAATTCAACCACGCATTAAATTGCTTTGTGAAAATGTTGAAACATTAAAGTCCTGCAATTATTTTTTTTACATAGATCAGATTTTGTTTACTATGAATTTAGAATTATTTTTTATATATCAAAAATTAACCAAATAATAT
Organism: Neoneuromus ignobilis; assembly: GCA_029203775.1. Taxonomy (NCBI): domain Eukaryota; kingdom Metazoa; phylum Arthropoda; class Insecta; order Megaloptera; family Corydalidae; genus Neoneuromus; species Neoneuromus ignobilis. The sequence continues at coordinate 31,916,725 of CP092090.1, forward strand.
TGGTTTGCCATTGAAAATTACTCGACTATTTGTAGAATGAAATTTGTGTTAATATTTACAAGAAAAACTGTGAAAAAATATTGGCGAATAATTTTAACGTATTATAAAACGCGAGTAGATAAATAAGAATATTTCTATAGGGTGGCTTATATAAGACTGAAGGGTTTATACATACATTTATTTGCTTACTATTATTTACTATTCTTAACTATTCAGACAACTATACAAATTGTTATGAACCAATATAAACGATTTTTTTTAATGTTATATATATATATATATATATATGTGTGTGTGTGTGTGTGTGTGTGTGTGTATTTTGTGTGTATGTATATAATTCACTACTCTCAGTTTATTCCTTTCCATTTATGGCTAAAAGTCTATTGCATAAAATACTTATGTATACGAATTTAATTATGCAAAACAGAATAAAATTAACAAATTTATTACTAATTTTTTTTTGTAATTATGAACTCATTAATTGTTTGTATTAGCGTTGTAATATTATAAAAGTTATTTAAAACTATTGTTACAAAAAAAATGTATTAAAATTCTGCAACTATATTTTTGTTGTTTTGAATTATAGAATCAATTTGTAGTAGAAACACAAAAAATAAAATTTACTTACGTAGGATGTGTGATTGGTACTTCTAAAATTAACTCCGATGGTATATCAAAATAGTCTGGATCGTGCCCGTTTGCTGACAACACAAGCGGAAGGATGTCGAAACGTGTACCTTTTCCGCGCCATCCTAACTTCATGCAAACCTGATTGTAGACAAAAACATTATTATTACAACGGACTTTGATAAGTCGTCCTTTAATACATTAAATTTATGCCTTGAGTTGTTTCTGCAAGTGTTCTGAGCATTCATTATAAACGTTAACGAAGATGTTAGAGAACAATGTTTTTGATGAATTTTAATATAAAAGTTTTTTAAAACTTATGAATAGTAAATTAAGTCAAATAATATATATATATATATATATATATATATCAGTTTTAATTATGTAAACAAATTGAATAACATTTTTTTATTCAAGAGAAAAAAAGTAATAAATTGGTTTTAAATAGACAATAAATATATGTGTTGTTTAAAATATTATTAGTTAATTATATACACTTTATTGCTCAATATAAATTGAGATACTATTATTATTAAAATTATAAACAAAATGCGGAATTCTATAATGTATAATAATAATAACTGATTATTTAAATTTAACATATAATATAACTATATTTATGAACACGAATTTTATATAAAATATGTTACAAAAATTTTATTTTTATAACAAATTTACTAATAACGACAACAAGAACAAACTAATAAAAATAATATCGCAATGAACTGAAAAATATTTGAATACATAAATAGATTTTTAATGTAATATTTCAATGTTGATATATCATATTACAATCTTCAAACAGTAAATCAATCACGAATAAGAAAAATGGTGGAAAACAACGAAAAATAATAAAAGGATTTATATTCTACAGTTTATTACCTTTTCTCTGAACATATAGTATTTCTACATCTTGGTTCTTATTTCTATTAAAGGATGAAAGGTTTAAATTGCAATTTAACAAAATCTTTGTTGAAGCTCTTTGAATATATGCGTATTATTTTAAAAGCGTCATTTCCTATGTTTGATATTTAAATTGCTATCTCTTTTTTTCTCGATATATATATATATATATATATATATATATATATATATATATATATATAGAAAGAGAGAGAGAAATTTTAAACATTAGAATATTGCAATGATGCTTAAAAACTTAAAAAAATGTATAAAAATAATTTAAAGAATATTAAGAAAAAATAATTCTATTTGTTTTAGTATAATAACAGGCTCATAATCTATGTTATTAAATAATATATAATTATTAAAACAATAAATATCTTTTAGTTTTAAAGTAACGAAAATTTTAGATGTATACAAATATACATATATATGATACGCATATATACAATTAAAAAGAAATTGATGATTGTTAGTTGTTGATACGTTGAACAAGAACAAAAAGAACATCAAAAAAAGATATCAATGTTATACAGCAACGCTGTGACAACGATTGTATGATCATCGAAATATTAATGATTGAAGTGAACAATATTTATAAAATCTTTTAATATGGAAGTGACTGGTTCATCGAGTACAGATTTTAGGTATAATTCATTAAAGAAGTATTCGATTAAATCTAAATTCAAAACACAGGAAATAAAATTTGTTTGTGAATTTATAATTTGATACATTTTTTAAATTTATTGTTATAAAATCAATATCATTAACTATATAAAATATTAAATATGTTATAAAACAACAAAATAAATACGTACTGAGAAAAATATCAAAAAACAATATTGAATAACAATTCATCATAAACTGAAATCAAAAACTATATAGACATACACACACATATTCACACATACACACTCATACACACACACCTACATATATATATATATATATATATATATATATATATATATATATATATATATATATATATATATATATATATCGACAACGTGCACAATGTCAGATAAAAATGTAATTACAAAAAGCATAGCAGAAGCTATGCTCTATAAATTTTCGTTACAACTTTGCAAATGTATTTATATACATGACACTACATATATCTCATTTTCTACATGTATTATATATATATATATATATATATATATATATATATATATATATATATGCATATGTGCGTGTGTACTTTACAATATAAAATGAATATTAATCATTATAAAATATTTGTATTGTCCATATATCTGTCTATTTTTATATGATTTTGCTCTATCATAAAGTCTATATACAAATAAATAATGGTCATTTATATACATCTTGATGAATCATACTTATAACAGAGATATATTCACAGATATGTCAATTTTAAATATAAAATTTTATAAAATGTTCAATAACCATTTATTTATTTTTCTCTGTAAAAGGACAATAAACAAAAAAAATACATAAATAAATACAGTAATTATTATTTTATATAAGTGTTTTTCTCATTTGACTGGATAATTTATGTATAATGTATATATCTGATGTATTTTTTATTGTACTACTGTGTTATGTCAATAAATATTTTGAAAAGCTATGTAACTTAATTCTTATTTTATTACTGATGTGTACGAGTATTTGGATAATTATTATCAGAGCACGGAATTTTAAAATATTAAAATATCTCGTTCTAATAACAACATGCATATCTAAATATATGTTAGTAAAAGAAGAAAACTAAATTACTATTGAACACTTTTATATAATCTTATAACAGGGCAAACGAATCATTCGTGTTAAAAAATTGCTATTGTTAGGTATCAATATTTATTTATTTATGTCAAATAATTATTATGAATGAAAAATTAATTATGCACAACAATTTTGCAAGAAAAACTCTTATTGAAAGTCAAAATAATTTACTCTAATCATTACGAAGTTACTGCTGTAATAAAACTAGTCGATTATGTATGTATAAGAGAACAAAAAAAATGTTTGTACAAAGTTCCTGACACCTGAAAAATCTATCAAAGTTATTAAATATTGTAATTAGTTGTATTTTTTAATAAAAATGTTTAAAAATAACTTTTAAAAGATAAGTATTTTTTAATACGTTTATATAAAGTTATATAGGGTTTTCCAATAAGGGCTTTAGAAATTTAAATGGAAATAAAACTAAAAGTATTTAATTAATTAGTTATTTTTTTTATTTTTAGTCATATTCTATGCCATTAATATAACACAATTTCACTCGTATGATCACCACGACCTCGCTTGACATAATGCATTCGTTTAGCCCAATTTTTAATCACTCTTTCACATAATTGTAGTTCAATTTCATGAATTACACGTTCAATGTTTATTTCTAAAGCTTTTGTTGTTTGTGTTTTATCAGTATAAACCAATGATTTCACATAACTTCACAGAAAATAATCCAATGGAGTTAGATCACATGATATTGATGGGTACATTTCATAAAATAATGGACTCATTAAAGTTTTGTTTCAATAAATCTATTGTTTCCGTAGCTGTATGACACGAAGCACCGTCCTGTTGAAACCACATATTTTACAAACCATTTTCAATCATTTTTTGAAAAAATATATATTCATTATTCATGGTTTAGTAACGCACTTCATTTACTGTAACGTTATCTCCAGCTTCATTTTGAAAAAAATATGGTCTGATGACACCACCAGTATGTAACGTACACCAGACAGTTACCTTTTGTAGATGCAGTGGTCTTTATTCAATGATTTGTGGATTGCTTTTCTTCAAATTTTGAAATTTTCTTTATTTAGTGTTGACCGTAAATTTCACGAAGCGCACGATAAGTTTTACAAACTGAACATTGATTTTTATAATAAATTTTTACAATTTCTAAGCGTTACGCAAGTGTTAAACGTTCCATGATAATTGACCAAACTATACCGAGTTGAAATGTAAAAAGATCTTAAAAAAAATTCAAACATGGCTGTCACCAGCTGTAAGAGTTCTGACATTCTTATTGGAAAACCCTATACATTGAAGAAACGATTTAATAAAAAAATATAAATTATTGATAATATTCAGTGGATACTGTTTTTTCAAATTACTATTTATTCATTTTTTTAAAAATTAAATAAGTAAAATATTTACTAATATTAGTTAGTTTTTAGATTAGTTGATTATTTTGTGAATTTAAAAATCAAATACATAAACGATACTAAAAGTTTTCACTGAAGTAATAGAGAGATTGGAAAATTTGAAAATTATATGTATTAAAGAAAATTACATTACCGATTGATATTTCAATAAAATTTTTTAAAACAAATTCTTAATTTTTCCAGCAGAAATTTGCAGAAAACTCAACTTATTTAAATAATAAAAAAAATGTTATTTATCTTATTCATGCGATTAATTCAATAAAAATATAAAACATACAAAACAGAAATGTGTATAGGAGCTGTAAATGTGTACGGAATTCTACTTACCTCTGTAAATTCAACATTAAGCGGATCGCCTACAATTGTACCATCTGGTTGACGGTATCCTGCGTAACCCAGGAACTGCGGGTTCCACACTCGATAATCGTGCCGTCCGTCCGACCGCTGCGGGAATATTGTGATTGCAGATCTGATGATGTATCGAGAACCACAATGTAATTACAATAATTGGAAAAGTACATATACGCACACAAACATGTGTTTTATATGAAGATATATGTATATGTTTTTAAACACGAGCGATGCCACACGCATCAGTGAATTTATGATTGAAAGATTTCAATTGGTTTTTAGTTTACTATATACGTTATTAAAAACTTCACAAATGTGTTTTAATAATTTCTTTTTTATTTGTAAATTTTCAAACCAAATGTGTATTTAAATTTACTAGCAAAATAAATAGAAATATTAATACTTTTGAGTATTTTTTTCAATAAAAATACCAAAGGAAAATATCAATATGAAATGTATTTCTCATAAAATTAATTTTTAAAGTTTAATCGAAATACTTGATATTTGGGTCAATTTATTTTAATACTTTTTTTGTATAATAAATGCTGATATACACACTCACATACGCAAACATATGTATGTGTATATATATATATATATATATATATATATATGTGTGTGTGTGTGTGTGTATGTACAACTAGTGTAATCAGTGTAATTAATAGTTACTTAAAATATTAGTTATTTTAAATTTTTTCGTATGACAGTATTATAAACAAATTAATATAAGCAACATATTTTCCAGGATTAAATTTAATTAAAATAAATTAAGAGGCATTTTAAACTCAAATTAAATAGTGATATCATAAAATGTTAAATAAGATGTTTTTCAATTAGCTATGGTCGTAAAATTAAATTTCTACCAATGAAAATCTGTGTTCCATCAATACAAACAAATACATTTTAAGTTAACTTTAATTGTCTTTTTATATATTTAAAAATATGTTAGTTCAATTAAATATTTGAATTTAAATATTTTATAAATATTAAATATAAAGAAACGTTTTGATTTTAAAATTTCGTTCGAAGTAAAATTATTTTTTTTACTATATAACATAAAAAATAATATTTAATGAAACATTTTTTGTCATAATATATAATATACCATTGCATTTTTTATTTATTTATTTATAAGTCTATTATATTCATTTTTTACAATTTAATAATACGAAATTAAAAATGAAACTTATCAACATTTTCTTCAAAAACAATATTAAATTAATTTCTCTTCTATATTTTGGTTTTTATTACAATTCTAATATTTTTAATTAAAATAAATATTAAATTTAATTTGAAATTTTCAAATTCTTTTTTGTTTTTGTGTGTTTATTAATATATTTTCATTGAATAAAATTTATACTACTGGTTTATACATATATATATATATATATATATATATATATATATATATATATATATATATATATGTATTTGTAGCAAAATAAGAACACTTTTTTAATAATAACAATAATAAATTAAAATTAATTAAGAAGCAATATTTTATTAAAAAGTAATATTAATTTATTTAATTTGTAAAATGTTTTTCTTGATTCAAATAAATTATTTCTATTTATACCAATTCTGTATTTAAACTCCTTTCAAATTAAATGAAAAAGCATTTCCTTTGACTCACATTTTTTGTCTGTAAGCTATTATACAATGTGTTTACATGACTTAATCTTTACATTTTATTTCACAATTTGATGTTTCATTTTTAATAAAGTGTTAAAATGCCAATTCATAATTTTCATTTTAGTCAATCATTTTCTTGTGAACGTATTTAATGAGAAAATAAAATGAAAACGTATGTATAGCGAATTCGAATTCTCTTTAAAACATTTTATAATTAATAACCCATTATATTTTACTTGTTAATTAGTTGCATATATTTAAATTTTAATTAAAATTTCATTTATTCCATGTTTAATAATGCTGAATAATTTATTATTTACTTCGAAAATATTTATAAAAATATCTTTTAGTACTATATCTTTTTTTGAAATATATTCATAGAAGTATTTTTTTATAATTTTTATAAAAATGTCTTATATTTTTAACATTCATTTTTTATAACATATATTATCTAATAAATGATTTAAGATAAATAATGTTATTTTAAAATGTTCATTTGAATATATATATATATATATATATATGTGTATATATATATATATATATATATATATATATATATATATATATATATATATATATACATATATGTATGTATGTGTAAGAGAGAAAGACAATAGAGATAGAGACAATGTGTTTATTTTCAGATTGTTGATTCTCTGTTTTAGATAATGTCAAATAAATTATTGTTAATGCTGGAAGTACTATAACCAAAATAGTAAATGTTTTGTAGATAAGTACTACTATACTGCAAAAAGATAAGAGCAGACTATAATTTTTAGGTAAAAATATGGGTAGTCAAATTTGATTTGTAAGTTTTATATTATTTTGAAATTATTCATTATTATATATATATATATATATATATATATATATATATATATATATATATATATATTTATAGTGACCTACTAATAGAGTAGTAACATGCATTACCGCCTATCATGCGGGAGTTGCATTCGATCCCCAGTCAGAAATCTCCCCCTTGGTAGGGGTTGTTCATAGAGCTGACAACCTCATTTTGTAAAAAAACATAATTGTCACTGGACTCTGATGTTAGAGAGGACTAGGCTTAACATGAGCTGTGTAGAGCCTTCATTTGGTATTTGTTATATTTATATAGATGTAATTATATTTTTTGTACAGTCACTTTTTAAGCAAACGTTTTTATGTAATTTTAAATTGGGATGTTAGAAAATTAATTATTATATAACAAAATTGACTGTTTATTGTAGTAAAAAATATTTTACATGACTTTTTTAATGAATATATATATATATCATTTTGTAATATTTCAATTAATTGATCCAGAAATGTCCTATTATTGTTTTTTGTTTATACTGGATCACTGGTTTTCTATTTTTTTCACGGTGTCTTTCAAAAGTTATATAAAAATAATCTTCAGATAAAAGAATATTATAGTATTATTGTTTCCGAAACTAAATAATAAACAATTCAAGACGACATTACAACATGTATATGAGTAATGAAAATTAACGTAATTTTAATATCTTATCAGATTTTATTTATTATTATACAATGAAAAATGTATGTAACTTAAAAAGAACTTAAATATATGTAAATTAATTTTTTTAACAGTATATCTGAGTAAGCTAACATATTTTAGTACATCTGTTAAAATAATCATTTGTTTATTTTTTAAAGAAAATATTTTTAAAATAAACACAAATAAGTTAGCTTTCTTGTATACGCTATTTACCGTAAAAATAATAAATTTTACTAATATACTTATCTAATAAATATCTTATCTAATATACTTTACCGAAATTTTCACAAATATATTACTTCATTTTTGTCACTTCTTCAAAATAAATTTTCAAACAATATCAAATGGTTTTGTAATTGAAGCTTTTGACATTTTATCAATTTTAATTCGGCAAATTTTTATAAAATGACATATTTTTAATGTTATTTGTTAAAAGAAAATGATAAAAATTAATTGATTTCCACTGAAAATATTCAGTTTTAAGATTTACATTTATAATTGTTAATTTCATAATGTATAACCTAATAAATCGAAATAATCAGGCTAATAAATTATCATTAATAAGTGTATTGTAAAATCAATCGTTTACATTTTGAATAATTCATGATAATAAATTCGAATTACGTTCATTACAATTCAATTAAAAAAATCTGACACATACATATTATGATAAATCATATGTTTGTCATTTCACATATAGCCTTAATACACATTTATCCGCTTAATTTTGAGTTTCAATGAAACATCTAACCGTATAATCTCAATTGAATCGGTAAAATTTATTACAGCGAAGGAAATGAATAAATTATATATGATAATATAGCAGTAATTACGCATCAAAATTCAATGATTAATATTAATTTGATAGTGTTTATGATGAAACCTCAATAAATATTTAATGAAATAAATTCAACGTGGTGTAAATTAGTGAAGTCCGTCTCTGAGACATTATTTTCATGACCCATGTCGACAATGTACGTCAAAAGAATTGCGTACTAATTTAATACGCTACTTCTTGATAATTGCCACTCGGCAAACATAGACTACGAAAACAAGAGCACTGTGCGAACTTTACTCGAAGTCTTGGCGTTCGTGTCTTTAGTGGAATTCGGGTTAATTTCAAGCATTGTCTTCTTTCGAACTTTTACCACAGTTGTCGTTCATTATTTATGTTGTTATTGAAAAGAAAGATGCGCTAGATTTTTTAATATTGGAATTTAATTGAAGTTAGAAATGCATTTGTCTAAGTATTTTATTAATATGCATCTAGTTTTAGCTTTTGACCAAATAGTCATTCTATTAAAGTTTATAATTGAATATTTAAAATTATCAATGTTTTATGTAGGTTTTTAATTTTTACTAAATAAAAAGTGTTTTTTAAAAAAGCGAGATCCACAAAAAGTTCTTATTTAATAAATTGCATTTTTAATTATTTTATAAATTTTCATTAATTTGTATACTGAAAATAAATAAAACTAAAATGTCATTAATACTTTAAGCTAAATATTTGTTATAATATAAAAAATGTATTTTTTAATCTTTTATTATAATTGTGTAATAAATTGTTTCGATAGTTTTCCATGGCTTCTTTATTAATTTATATTTTTTTCAAATACACAAACATTTTGAGAAATAGTTTGAACTGCATTCAAAATAAAAAGAGTAAATTTACCTTTTTTATTAATTTTTAAATTCAAAAGAAATGAAAGTTTATTTCTACTTAAATATAACAAAGTTATATCGAATATCTAATGATTATTACATACGATATTGTATTACCTTATTTAAAAAGTAGGCTTTTAAATACCCTTTCAATGAATATCAAAATTAACATTTAATAATTTTATTCCAAATGTCTAGCTACTAGAAAAAAGATTTGAGAGATACTTAGGAAAGTTATAGAAAAGAGAGCTGATAATTTAAAAATAATATATTGATTCTACCAGATAACTGATTACTAATAACTGATTCTACCAGAATAATTAACTACCGAGAAATCTTAATTAGTTCAACAGAGATAAAAAGTATAATTAATAAGATATAGTATCAGTAAAAAAAGTTTTAATTGTTATAATTAAAACAAAAAGATTTTTTACTAATGAATATAAACACAAATCCAATGATGGTTGAAAAAATGTATTTTTGTTATATGAACCAAAATTGGAAAAATTTAGATTACCATAACATATGTATATTTTCTGGTTATCAAAAGAGAAAACATTCGAAGTATGAATCATATTATTTGTTAAATGTAGTGAAGGAAAATTTATACATTGTAAATATAATTCACTTGAAAACATTGATAAACTGAAGAAAATTTAATAAATTTGGTTTCAAGTAAATATTATAAGAGTACTAGTTGATATTTAAACGAAAAAGAATTTATTTAAATGCAAACAAGCAATAGTTTGTAATAATTTCATATGTCAATTAAATTCTTGAATGGATATTTACAAATTGTAAAGATTTTTGGAAAACAAGTGGATTAAAAAATACCTAGCATAAAAATACATTTATCATAATTTTTTGATAAACATGAAAAAATAGATGCAAACAACATAGAATAATAATAGTAAAATTTATAAAAAAAATATTAGTAATTATTTAAAAAGTACGTTATTTATTTATTATTATTATTTGATGTCTCCTTATAAATAATATATAATATGATATAAATATTAAAAATAATGTTTAAATTTTTTTAGTAAGTTAAAGTTATAAATAAAAAAAAAACAGAACTCTAAATTGATAACATATATTATATATATATGGACGTAAATGAAAATATATTTGAACTACAACCTAAATTAAAAATCAATTACAATTATAAATAATCAATAAATCAAGTGAGTAATAAAAAAATATATAAAAATAAAATATTAATTTTTATAATAATTGATATTATATATTAAAAATGAATTACCATTTATTATTTAGTTTCTTGGTTAAAGTTTTAAATAAAATTTGTATCTACATAGGCAAAATAATAATTAATTTTCATATCTGTAACAAATGATTTCTTATTCAAATAGAAATTAATCAAGGAATAAATTTCTTGTTATATCACTTATAAGAACTTGATCTTGTATATTTGCTTAGTAACTAATTTCAGAACTAAAGTGACATATTGCAAATTCTGGACCTTAAATGTAATTAAAACCTCAGTTCTACTCCTGTATATTAATGATCAAATGCTTTACATTACGTATTCAGGGCATAAGTAAAGATCGAGGCATGGTATAGGTTTTCTGAACATCGAAGTGTTTTCGTTATCAAATTATAAACCTTTAATAACTAAAGCCGATATGTATTTATTATATATAACTGAGCCAATAATTATTCCATTTAATTTGATATGTTTTTACATTAAATTTAATGGTCCAAGTATTTTTTTTAAATAGTTAATTTCAAAAGTATGATTTTTTGCTTCAATATCTGAAAAAATAATTATTTTCTAAATGAGTATATATTTATTGATATAATAATTATTTACATAATATTTTAACGTATTTTTTTGTAATGATAAATGCTTATATCTATCTTTATATATATATATATATATATATATATATATATATATATATATATATATATATATATATATATATAGGTTTATATATTGTATATGAATATTTATTTCTATCGTTATTTTTTCACACAAAAATATTTTGGATGTTTTCAAAATCGAATTCAAATGCAAAAATATATTAAATTATTCATAATAAAATAAATTTAAATACGTTAATTATTCCAAAAATTTATATATATATATATATATATATATATATATATATATACAATAAAATTTAAATAAAACGTATTTATATTGGGATGTTAATTATATAAACATGTATTTTATTTTTAATATAATTTCTTACTATACGAGTATTCAGATATGGCCAAATTATTACAACATAAATTTCATAATAATATAAAAATTATTACAAAAAACTGAAAAACTAATAATAAATCTCTATTATATTTAATGCTTTTTAAATAGTCAATACCTATGTAGTACTTTTATTTTATCGTATTTAAAAAAAAATTGTTGCGGTTTCAGAAATTTAGTTATTGCTTCGTGGATCTTAAATAGCTTTAAATAAATTGTACTTTATTCTAGATATCCACTTTTTAATTGTTTTAAATAAATCAAATATTTTCTCTTTAGTTCAAAATATATTATTAAACTGCCATTTTTAAACTAATATCTTTGTTTAGACAATTTTCTATTTCAAATGAGATGGGATGTAAGTACCTGAGTTAAGAATTTTTTTTTTATATTGTACTGAATCATTATCATATATTTTTTTTATATTGTACTGAATCATATGAATCATTCTCCAAGAATACTTTTTTATTTATTTTTTCAAAATCAATTAACATTTTGTTTATATAATATAGTTAATTTCACCATTATTATTAATTGTCAAATAGTATGTTTGAAAAAGTACCTCTTTTATTGAACTTTGCATAGTTCTTGTATTTAAACAAAATTTTTCATTAACTATTATTTGATATTACAATAACAAATATTTGCTTCTTGTGATTAATTTTAAATTAAATATTAATACACTGTTTAAAAATTAAATATTTCAATAATAAAATTTCAATTAAATTTTATATTTTTATAGAATACATTATGATATACATATATGTCATTTTGAATAATATTGTTTAATTTTTTTTACGTTCTCTGATATTAATTTCTACTTCTTGTTAAACATTTCTTCGAATAATTCTGTACTACATAAATAAAATCATATGGTACTTTTTGACAATGTTTTCTCATCAACTCTAGTTTATTTTTAAGTTATAAATAATTAAAATTATATCCAATGTAGCTATTTACATTAACTCGTGCATTAGTTTCGATACTATTTTACAGTTTCTTTTTAATTTCGTTCTCGTTATTTATTTTATAGTTATCTTCAAAATATAGGGTCATTCAAATGTGACGCCTAGATTTGTATTTTATTAAAAAGAAACATGTGTATAACTTATTTTGTTTTTTTTTTCAATAAAACACAAATCTAGATGTCATATTTGGATAATCTTATATGTAACCTTAAATAATATTTATACTTTAAGTTATTTCAATTTAAGTTCTGTTAAAACTCTCTGATAATACTGAAATTTGTTTTTTGTTAAATTTAATAATAGTCTTCATCCTCTTTATTAAATTATATGATGTTCTTACTTGATTGTATATAAAGAAAATAATTAATTAGATATTGATATTAATACTTTTATTAACAATTATGGAGTAATATATAATTTAAAATTATAATTACATTTGGATTTGAAAACTAAATATAAAAACTTTTAAAAATAGTATTTAATGAATTCATTATTAAAATTTTGTTCATTATTATAATTCATAGCTGTATTGTGAAATACACTTTTATGCTTTTAAAAAATTTGTAAATAAAAATGTATAAAAATTCATTCACGCAGTTAATCTGTCAAGTTTAATTTTTTATATTTTATTTATTGAAAATAATATAAAAGAAAAATGTAGTCAGTAAGAATTATTGATATTTTAACGTTTTATATATATATATATATATATATATATATATATATATATATATATATATATATATATATATATATATATATAGTATACAAAGTGTGTTATCGGTACATAATATACGAGTTTAAGAAAGGCACCAGCATGGCAAGTTCGAGAACTATCTGCGATATGTTTAGAAGTGATGCAATTACTGAACACACATGTTTAGTTTGGTTTAAAAAATTCAATTTTTTATAAGTTGAAAGTAATAAACGTTTTACTAGAAAACTTTCATAACATACAGTAGCCGAAAATTCACAATTTCATGAGAATTAGGAGATAGATTCAAAATTAATTGTACAATAGTTTTGTTTCATTAAAAAAAACTTAATATTGTTTCAAAACTCGATATTTGGATACCACATGAACTAAGATAGAAAATTAATAGATAAATTTACGACTCGTATGGCTTTGTTTTATTTTCAAACAATTTAACCATTTTGGAAACGAATTGTGTTATGAAATGAAAAAAATAATGTAGTGAAAAAAGATTCATTAATAAAAGTTGAAATTCCAGTGGAGACTATAAAAGCAATATACAAAAAAATATAAGATTCTGGCTAGGAAAACCTTATTTAACAATTATTTTTATCTGGTTTGGCATTTTT
>CP092090.1:31933567-31956067 GCA_029203775.1 Neoneuromus ignobilis
ACTTCTCTTGATATAGTGCATTCCTTTAATTCAATTTTTAGTCACACTTTCACAAATTTGTGGTTCAATTTCATTAATTAAACGTTCAATGTTTATTTTTAAAGCTTGTTTTGTTTGCGGTTTATCAGCATAAACCAATGATTTCACATAACCCCACAAAAAATAATTTAATGGAGTTAGACTACATGATCTTGGTAGCTAATTGATGGATCAATTTCATGAAATAATAGTCTCATTAAACTTTTGTTTTAATAAGTATATTGAAGTTTTTCTTATTATTAAGTTTTTTTAAAATGTTAAACATTTTATGATAATTTGCCAAACTATACTGAGTTGTAATGTCAAAATGAGATTAAATAAAATTAAATACGGCTGCCACCCGCTGTCCAAGTTCTGACATTCTTATTGGGAAACACTATATATATATATATATATATATATATATATGTATATAATCATCAATTTTATAAAGAGAACAATTAATGAATATAGAACAATTGTTAAAGAAAAATAATATTTGACTTTAGTTATACTTTTTTGTGAATATATGGGACCCACATTCAATAACGAAAACATTAATCATAAAAATATTTTTTAAAAAGCTGTTCGTTTTGTGTTAAAAAAATATTTCGGGATGAACAGTCTTAGTGAAATGATACAACAGTTCGAGTGAGTGGCTTTAAAAAATATATGGAAGCTCGCGATTTTAGTTTGCACGTTAAGCTTTTATGGAGTATCCGGCATGGTAGAATTGTAATTGCCGATCGATATGAGGCCGCCAATCTCAAGAGTCGTACTTTGAACTCGTCGATCCGGCGACTTTGCTACCGATTTTCGATGCCAATGAAAGCTCAGGACACTTTCACTAAGTGTTATCACCTGTGTTGCAGGAGTCACGGGTTTCTATACCTGATACTCAGTTTCAGAGCGCCTTGTTTCCTGGGAGCTGTTGCGCTGTGGCCAAACATACAGGATTTTAATCTGAATTAATTCTTCTTCTTTCTATAGTAAAAATGATGACGAATTAAAAATTAAATTGAAAAATTATAAAAAAACAAGTTGAGGAAAATTCATTATTTCACAGAGGTGCTCAAGTTTGGAATATTCTTTATTTTAGTATTTACAAAATATCTAGTTTATTATTTAAGAATATTCAAAATTTGATTAAGAGGGTTACATGTAATAAAATAAGAATTGTTATAAAGATGGTACCTTTGTCATTGGACTTAAAGTCTTAAGCAAATGTATTATTATTATATGCAGTTGATCCCTGTATAACACTGTAGATCAATTGCAAATTTTAGATTATTATTGAAACTATCACATGACATTTTTTATAAATATTTGATGTAAGTACATATTTTAAAACGATTTCCATATAACGAATTCATATAACTCTGAACGTATCATCCACGTTATATGGCTGACTACTATACATACACGTGTATATGAACTCTGTATTATAGTCTGAACTCTGTTATCATCGAATAAATCATTTTAAAAAAATATACATGAAAAAGAAATTCATCAAAATATGAAAGGTAATAATAAAAATATTTTGAAATCCTAATAAATTGTTCATATAATGAATTAATTTGTTAATATAAAGTTGAAAATAATAGTTTTCAAGCATTTTGTAGGAAAAAAGAGATTTAATTTATCTTTTGATGATTAAAATATAAATACATTAATTAATCTATGTGAAAAATGTACTTTCATAAATGGAATTATACTAATAATTAGTAACAAAAATATAACCAAGCGATGTGTATTTTAATTCAAAGGAAAAATGTATTCACATCTTTATGTATTAATAAAAAAATTAAACGTAAATGTATATTTATAAACATTTGGTAGAAATGAATAATTAAAATTAAATATATATTATTGTCTTTGACTAAAAATGTTAATTAATTATTTAATAAAAAAAATATTTTTTATGTTCTGATAATATAAACTAAATTATATTTATAACTGATAATTCGTTAAGTAATATATTTTTTTAAAAAAATTATTTAGTACGAATTTTTTTTTTTTAATTTTGTTCTATTACATATTATTTTAATATGTGTGTAGCTACTAAAACTTTAATTCATTAATCGTTCCAAATAATTATTTTTTAAAATACCAACTTTGCCTCTTGCTCGCTACGCTCACCGACCCCTCCGGAGAGGGGATTCGGTTTCCAATTGTTATACCTCAAAAGTTAAACTTTTGACTTTGAAATAGCGTCAAGAAATATTCAATCGTCATTAATTGTTTAGTATTTTTTTAAAAATATTCACATTTGATAATAATAATTTTCATTTAGTTTATTAATGACCTGCGAATAAATAATAAAAACATAACTGAAACACTTCAAATATTTACAAGTAAATTATATAATTATAATTAGAAAATTGAATTGAAACCAATTATGTGGTAAATAATATAAATTAAAGTCAGTAGTTAACAACCCCCATTTTCTTGGTTCTGTCACAAAGTACATGTAAAATCGTATTATAAAGTTTACAAGTCTGGCAAATATTCAAACAAATTAGTACATCAAAGCTACTTGTGCAACTACATGTACATATATATATATATATATATATATATATATATATATATATATATATATATATATATATGTACATGTAGTTGCGCAAGTATATATGTACGTCTATACAAATTGTACAACGTTTCTCCCATTGAAGATTCTCTCTATTCTTTTATCATTGTTTTCAGTACCCGCATACATCAAGTATACACTAAATTGTTCATTCACATAGTGAACAATTCTGAATTGTAAATGCCAATTCTTAAAGTCAATCCTTTTTTTAAGACATATAAGAAGACAACATTATTTACTTTACAATTCTACTAAATTTTATACTTCAAAAAAATCCCTGAGTTTATTTTTAATACAAATCCTTTACATCAACATACATACATACATATACATATATATATATATATATATATATATGTATATATGTATATATATGTGTGCGATATAACGAATTTGTATTAAAAATATACTCGAAGATTTTTTTCAGTATCGATTAAAATGTTATACTCAGACTTAATATAGATTTATTTAAACAAAAGTTTAATGAGTCCATTATTTCATGAAATAGGTCCTTCAATTGGTCACTAAGATCATTTGATCTAACTCTATTGAATTATTTTTTGCGAGGTTATGTGAAATCATTGGTTTATGCTAATAAACCATAAATAACAGAAGCATTAAAAATAAACATTGAACGTGTAATTCGTGAAATTGGATCACAATTATGTGAAAGAATGATTAAAAATTAGACAAAACGAATATGTACTATATCAAGAAAAGTCATGAAGGTCATATGAGTGAAACTGTGTTCCATCATTAACGCCATAGAATATGCTTAAAAATAAAATAAATAATTAATTAAATTCTTTTTGTTTTATTTCCATTTACACTTCTGAAGTGCTTATTAGAAAACTCTCTCTCTCTCTCTCTGTATATATATATATATATATATATATATATATATATATATATATATATATATATATATGTACATACATCATACATACAGATCTGTAAATCAGTATATAAAAGTGAGTACATGTATATGAATGCAAACTTTTTTGTTAAAAAAAATATCTGAGTATACATAAACATGTGGAAATATAAATACTTTTCTAACATTATCAAGAAAAAATATATATTTATAAAACCGTAATGTTATGTAATAATTATGGTGTATATTATATAAATGCTTGCATTTTGTTACATTTAGATCTCATGCATAGTGGAGTTTTGCATGATCACGTCCGTTTACCGGAAAATGAATACTACATTATCAACGTACACATATCAACATACGAAGTAATGGAATGCCGTGTTGAATGCATTCTCAGTGAGTGTGTTTATTGGTATATAACAATTTTCCGTTTTCATCGGTTTGGATGGATAATGAAATTTGATTATGACGACTCGTATTCTATTTTTGGATATTTATTATTTTTTTGTTGAATAAATACTCACCTCTAAATATAAATTAAACATCATGGAATTTCATATTCACATACACAGTCATATATGTATTTGACCGAACATTTCTATATAAACGTTTAAAATCGTTTCAATCAGTTTTTCAAATTTATTTTTAAAATATTTTACAATTATTTTTCTCTCTATAAAAAATAGTAACTTTTATATTGATTTTGTAATTTTATACTTAAGATAATTTTTTTTATACACATTGTAGATTTTTGTAAATGAACGTACTACTATAAATATTATTTAGTTTAGTTATTATACTTTTGTTTATAATAGTTTTTCACTATGATTTTTATTTGTATTTTAAAATGTATAGTTACAGAAATAAATATCAATTGAATTTAAATCATATTTCAATTTTTAAGAAGATCAGAGATTGACTTTAAAATTTGTAAAAAAAATCTAAAGTAGTAAAGTACAAATTCTTTCTATTTAGATCTATTTTAGACATATTTTTTATGTGATTAGAATCCAATTATTTACAGATAATAACTTACATTTAAAATTTTACAAAAATTACAATTTTTATCTTAAAAATATTATATTGTAGTTCAGTGATGGCGAACCTTTTGAGCTCGGCGTGTCAAAATGTTGAAAAACCCTAACTTAAGTCTGGTGCCGTGTCACATATGGAAATATTCATAATTTTTTGATATTTGCAACCATAATAAAAAAAAGATTTATATTTTCGATATCTATTTTATATATTTAAATGCTATTTAACAAAGAAAAATCAACCAAGAAATATGTATAAAATGAACAAAAACAGATAAACAATGTACATTTAGGAAAAAATATGAATCAAAACAATGATGGTACGAAAATGTTCAAAAATGGTACGAAAATTAGAAATTAGTGACTTATATTTGAACTAGAAATTAGATAAATATTTAAATTATGCAATTATTTGTCTGTCGATGCGTGTCACCCAAAATGAGATCGCGTGTCACCTCTGACACGCGTGTCATAGGTTCGCCATCACTACTGTAGTCTTATAAATTTTTCTATGAATGCCTAGTTTGTGTACCTTAGATTTATAGATTTAAAATAAATAAAATGATGGTTTTCTTTGAGAAACAATAAGCTATTGACTTTAATTATATTCATCTACATCAAGAATTAAATATATATATATATATATATATATATATATATATATATATATATATATATATATTGGCTGTATAATGCACAGGATAGAATAAAAAGTAGTATAGTTACTTTAATTAAATGGTTAATATACAAATATATATTATTTGAATGTTTTCTTTAATTATTAATTTTAATTCAAATATTGTAAAAAAAATCGGAAATAATGTTTTAAAATAGATGAAATTCAATAGATAGGTCTAAATTTAATTAAAAGATAGATTCAATTGATGGTTTAAAGTTAATTATGATAAATTACTTTGACTTTCAAATAAGTCAAAATAAATTATGACTTTTACAAAATTGTAATTTTTGTTGGAAATTTTTCAGTATGATTATTGTATTATTATATAAATGAAAAAGTATAGAATTATTTTTTTTATTTAAAATCCATTGACATTAATATAATAACTAACACATATTAAAAAAGAACTTAGGATATTTCAATAAAAAATTGAAATTTTGTAACAAAATACATAATTTGTTTATATTTATTTATTTTTAAAGATTGAAATTATTCAAATGAATTGAAATATATTTTAACATATATATATATATATATATATATATATATATATATATATATATATATATATATATATATATATATATATATATATATATATATATATATATATATATGTATGTATATATATATATATATATATATATATATATATATATAAGCTATAAAATGATCATATAAAATAAACAACGGTATAAAGCACTACTTTTCCAAATTACATTTGTATATTTTTTTCACAAAATATACCCTACTTTATAGTAAATAGCCTCTTATAAGAACATAAAAGTTCTAATATTAATGCAAATAAACAGAAAACTTTTAAAAGAGTACTGTTTGCATCAAAGATCAAATATATTTACATACATATACACACATACACCCACACACACACACACACACACACACGTATATATATATATATATATATATATATATATATATATATATATATATAGAAGTATATATAATGTGGTTTATTTTATATTTTTCATCGTAAAGTTTAATGAACGTGGATATAGAGAAATGTATGTAAGACAAGATTTTTGTGTACTAATTAAATATTATTTTCTAAACATTTTGAGATCATCATTATCAATGGCAAATAATAACATTTTTTCTTTGTAAATTTTTATATTTTTATATAATAATGTTTGTATTAATTAATGTTATTTCAAAAAATTATAAAATCTCATTAAAAATGTATTATTTTGTACATTTAATTGAAAAAATATCATAATTATTATACTATAATAAAAATTGTATTTAATATTTTGATATTTAATTACATTATTTATTTTTTTAATATTCAATACATAATAAAATTTACAAATTTTTATATTTTTCTGAAAATTTATATGATTATAATAAATTATAATTTATACACACACACACACACACACACACACATATATATATATATATATTTATATATATATATATATATATATATATATATATATATATATATATATGTTTATATATATTAAAAATGACACATATTATAAATTTTTATAGATTTCATTAATATCGAATTTTTAATGTCATTATTATACTTTAAATTTATCCGAATATAATAACAATTAAACATTATTATTAATTTTTATTTGAAAAAACTTATTATTATACGATTATATCACATATTCTAAATTTACTCAAAAAAGTTACCTATTTAGTAATTTTTAATTAGTTTAATTATATATGTGGTTAAAAATTTACGAGTAATTAACATAAAATACAGTTATTATTTTAACGATTGATAATAACAATAATAAACAAATTAAAATGAACATAGCTGAAATGTCAATTGAGTAAATATTTCCACTAATTACACACGAATTAATTAATTTTCTGCAAGTCAATTATCAAATTGAATTAAAATCATCTTTGACTGCATTGCTTTAATTAAACCTATTAACTGCATACGATTTTTTTCCATACACATCTATTCAGACTCGAGTTTTCTTTATTCTATTCAGTTATTCGAAGTAAATTCCACACAAAGTTTTACATGAATGAGGAATGTTTGAATACATTTTTTTTACTATTTAAAATCAGATAGCGTAAACAAATTTTGACATAATTAAGTTTAATGATAATGTTTTGATACTAAAAATATTATTAATTTAACTTAATTTTTAATATATTTCTTTATAATAGATTAGTAGTTATTTTAAAAATCAAAAAAGATTTATTCGAAAATATTAATATAATTTCTATTATATATTTCTAGAAAAATATTTTTATACATTATTTTCCAATCATTTTTTATATAAAATCAAAATATTTAATAATATAAAAAATGAATAAATTCAATTCCTATTGAATATATTACATTTAATTGAAATAAGATATTTCATTTATAAAATAATTTTAATGAATATATGAAAACTTTAAGTTGAGACATATATATATATATATATATATATATATATATATATATATTCATGTATTTATTGTTTTATTACTATAAGAATACGTATTTTTAAAAATAAATTACTTTGTAGTTACTTTCGTATAATACAAATTAAAACACTTTAATATATTGGAGCAGAATTTATATGATTTTTAAAAATTATTTTGAATTAATATCAATCAAATAAATACTAGTACAAAATGTCTCAATTGTAATCGGAAATTCAGTTAAAAGTAGAGTGGATTGAAATACAGAACACCAAATAAAATTCTGTATGCAATTATTTAATTATATAACAAAGTCTGCAGAACAAATTTAATTTAAAACTATGTAAAATGTAAAAAGTTTATGTCTTCAATCATCTAATGAAATTCATTTACAATTCAGTAGTTCCCAATTTTCTCTACTTTAAAGTATATATATATATATATATATATATATATATATATATATATATATATATATATATATATATAAATGAGTACACGAATATAAATAATTACATCAAAAGAATGATCTTTCGTAGTTTGACAAGAAAACAGAATGGCTATTGTGTTCTCTTGATATTTACCTAAAATGGTATTCAATTTTGAGTGTTTTGGAAACAACTAAACTTCGTGAATAGCATGATAAACTAAACTTTATTGAATATAACTTTGTATCTTGTGAATGAAAACTTTTCACCTATAACATAGTATTTCACACATAAGATCGGAAATTAAGATAAATACTTTTTCATATATAATAAACTGTTTATTGATTTTAGAGTTATATTAAAATTTTATTTGACGGTTGTAAAGGAAAGATTGATAAATTTTTATGATTAATTAGGAGTTTTATTTATTAAATCCGATTGCTGCATTTCAAATTCAATTTTTGTAGTTATATATTTTTTCCTACATTTTTGCATATAAATAATTTTAGTTCTGTATAGAAAAATTCAATAATTGTTTTTAATGTTTTTAAAAAAGTATTAATCAGTTAGTGAATAGTATTTCTTTATTGTTTTTATTTAATTTTGTTTATATTTAAGAAAAGTATATATTTATTGAGAAGGAAGTGCGTACGTGCGTGTGTGTATGTATGTATGTTATGACTAAATTCAATTTCACTCTGTATTTGCAAAATAATGTGTTCAAGTTATATATGAAAAGGTATATACGCACGACTGATTCAAAAAGTGTTGAATATATTCGCTTATGAAATAACACAGAAATCATAAGAACAAAATTTACACAAAATAAAAAAGGAATTCTAAAACGTCTACTATATATTCACTCATGTGTTAATACAAACGAATGTTGTGAAGGCTGAAAGTTGTGTAAATACGGTCACATACGTAGAGATGTGATTTATACATGGAGATATCACTTACCGAATGTTGCCTTTGTTTGTACTATACTTGATGTGATTGCAGATTGCTTCAAACATTCCCGTAGTTGTGGTTACATAACGACAATCAAATACCTGTAATGATAAAACAATATTGTACTGCAATGACTACAAGTGATTGTAATTTTGATTCTAAATAGTTCAATATTTGTACTGTTATCAAATGGAATTAATTTACAAGAAATTGTTAATATAAGCAATAATTGAATATCACGAAGTTCTTACTTTTCTAATGAGTTTGTCCTTCTGTATATATATATAGTTATATATATAAATCATTTATATATTTATATATAAAATGTTTAAAATTAAAATTAGAAGTATGAAAATAAAATTAAATTCATATTTTGTATAATCAATAAAAATCCAAATTTGAATCTAGCTTTTAGTCTGATGTTTTTCAGTCAAGTATTAGAAAAGTTCAATAATTTAAGTTGAACAAAGCGATTTTACTCAAATTGAAAAAATCAAACTTCAATTTCAAGAAACTTGTGAAAAGAAAATCAATAAACAAACTACATAAAAGTTTAGAATAATAGATTTGTAGACAATAATAAGACAATAGAACAAAAACATAAATGAGAATATTGATGTTAAATAAGAATATTGAGATCATAAATAATATATATATATATATATATATATATATAAATAAATAAATTTTATTTTTAAAGGAGAGAAGAAAATATACTTTTTTCAGTTTTTTATGACACCATAGTTATTAGAGAATATTAATATTATTTTAATTTAAAAATATGAAAGATATTTTTATATTGAGTATTTCATATTGAGTTATTTTGATGCAGGAAAAAATATTTACTTGAAATGTGGAAACAATATTTCAATATATACAAAAACTCTTGTAAGAAATTTTGAAAATTTTAGAAACATGTAGTACTGAATAGAAAATAAGGTTTAGAAAATCATAAAAATATTTTCAAAACAATAAGTGATACCTACATGTAATAGTTGTACATGTGAAAATAAATTCTTTCACTTGTAATATTTATGTTATTGAGTTAAAATTTGTTCCAATTATATTTCATTACTTTCTTGATAAGGAAAAAAACTTAAACTGATATTTTCAATTTTACTAAAATATTAATTATAATCAACTATTATATATTAGAATTGTTTGAAGAAAATTGAGAATTATAACTTTATCATGATAACCATTATTTTCACAAAACCAAAGAATTAAAAATAATAATTTTAAATGTTAATAATATTCCAAATAATTTATAAAAAAAACTTAAATACAGAGATTTTATTTTATTTATATTAAATGAACTTTAACATTTAAAAAATACAAAATAATTTAAAAAAATTAACTCTTATGCAAAACATTATTTATTTTTCAATTAAATTTACTTGTATAGATTATTACATCACTAATTATAATAAATATTCAAGAATAGTAAATAAATTAAATTATAATTCTATTAATATGCACTTTCAAAATTTTTTATACATATCTTAATTGTTTTTAATATACGATAAGTTTCCTTAAAAATAAAGTATATTTATAATAAAATATAATGAAAATCAATATTTTTTAATTTTTTGTTAAATACGAATAATTTAAAAAATTGTTAAAAAATGTACGTCAATTGATATACGACTTCAAATTTTGTAAAACAACTAGTATATATTTCAAGTATTTTTCAGATACATTTAATGAAAACCAGATTATTAATTAAATTTACTAATTGAAAATTGTTAAAGTATTTTTCCATGTATTACATCATCATTCTTAAATTCTTAGAATTATTACATTTTTGTGTATTATTACAGATATTATATTTAAGACTAATGGAAATTAGTAATATCGATTCTATGAATATAAAATATATAAATGCTTTTCGAATATATTTCTAATAAAAAAATAAAATAAACAAAGATATTTAATAACCGTTATTATAATATACATTAATGAAATTTTATTTATAATAATACTAATACGTCCAGATACAATAAGTGGAAATAGTTCTAGTTTTGGAACAAATTTTAATTAATTATATTTTACTTCTTATAATTCAATTTTTAAAATTCTTTAGTGAGGAACGTGATTATTTAAAAATATTGAAATGAAAAGTATGTCAAGCATGTGTACTTCTATAAAAAATCAATAAAATTCATCCTATTAAATTTATTGAAGATTTCATTGTTAAAACTAACTAATAATTCTTTAAAATGAACACTTATTAAGAGTTTTCCGTATTTTTATTTCACATAGATACAGTAGTATTTTATTTAATAACGTTTTTGACTGAACATTTGACAATATAATAAAGTTTACAGTGTTAATTTACTTTGGACATATTTTGATCTAATTAAATAAAGTTTGTTGTCTGTATTTTTTTGGAGGTTATTCGCAAATTTATTTTATTTTAATTTAAATCAAGCTATTATATTTTTTTAAATAAAAATTGTTATAATCTATATAAATTAATTTTTTATTAATCCAATTTTTAACATATTTCATAACGCATAATACTATTTAGGATTTTAATTAGTTATTATTTTATTATTAAATGTTATTTATTAAAAATTTTCCAACACAGTAAAATTACAATTTAAATTAAATACATGATAAAGAAGAATACATGATTGTATATATAATTTAATACATGATTGAAATTAAATATATGATAACTGCATTGCAGACGATATTACTATTATTGTATGAAAAAAATGGGGTTAATTTTTCTTTTTTAAAATGATCAATATATATTGTTTATTCTTCTTTTATAGTATTTTTATTAATTAGAAGTTTTCCTTCTCTATCCCAAATCTTTCATGTCTCAATTACCTATTTGCGATCATTTTTCTTCCATAGTATTGTAGATATAGGATTATTATGTGGTTATAATGGTCTTTCTGGTTTTCTTATTTCTGTTGGTGTCCAATAACAAATATTCTTAACATGTTAAACGCCATGTTAGTCACCAGTGACTGACACCGAACTTTCCATTAAGGCCGCGTCGAACGAAGAAAATAAAGAAAATGAAAATCAGACAAGTCCTATTGGTCGAGGATATAATAACCTCGACCGGGAAGGGGATGGGTGAACTGCTAGATTGAGGCAGCATCTATTATAGAAACATAGATATCTGGGTTTTTTGTAAATTTTTCCTAGATGAACAGATATAATAGACCGAAAAATACATATTAAGACAAAAAGATAAGAAGACGCATAATGAGCGGCGGGGGCATATCTTACGTCCCTAGGAACATTAAACAGATAATAAGATCTTAATATAGAATTAAAAAGATGTCAGATATGACACTAACTTGGGAAGGCCGCGTCAGTTACCGGCCGCTAGCATTTCGCAGTGAAATCTCGGCCTAAACGGAAAGCAAGACAAAATAGGCTTGGCGTTTAACGTGTTAACCTATCTTTAATTTTGCATTTTTTACGTGTACATATTTCTGTAGAGTCGTATTTCTAAGGTTTTGATTACTTAATTCTTTATCCTGTTCTCCCTGATAAGTTTTAAACATTTTTTCATGCAGTTAAATTCTACTTATCTGATTTACACTTGATTCTTTTTGTCAATGGTCATATTTCCACATTATATAGCATAAAGTTTCAATATATTTTGTTTAATGTTATATATTATAATTAACTATATTTAAAATTAATAAAATTTAATGCACATTGATTTCTTTTATGATAAAAACTAATTAATAAAGTAAGTAAAAAAAATATAATTACATATCATAGGAAACTATTTAAGTAATTTATAATTAAACTTATAAAATTAATATTATTATTACATTTTTATTATTCGAATTATTTAAAATTAAAATTATAATGTTTACAAGTATACAATTTGAATATATAGAAAAATAATATAAAATACGGAATAATAAACAGAATATTAGCAATCCTTTTTAAAATGTTTTTTTGAAAATATACTATTTAAATAATAGACAATAAATTATTGATCATACAAATTTCAATAAGCTGGTTTATTTATGAACATAATACATTAAAAAATATTGAACAAGTAATATATTAATAAAATTTTGACGTCGGCACACATGCTAAACGTCAAATAATAATAACCTCTCATAAAAAATGAAAACAAAACATCAGCGAAGCATTATTCACATTTATTCTCAATGTGCAGACACTCATATCAAATTATTTGCAAATTTAGCAAAATGTTGTTTGTTTTTCAATCCATTTCTGTTTTTCACCACATAATGACGAATACGTATGATTTTTTTTATAGTTCTATTTCATTTTTACAAACGAAAAGCCAACTTATACAATCGAATTTTTCATCAACAAATGCAGTTATTTTTTCATTCGAAACATCACTATTTATGATGTCTGAACCGCATTCATATAAAATACGAATGGAAATAGGAAGTATCAAAAAATATACTGGAGATATCATATCTTTCAATGATCTCTGTTATTGAAGATGACATTTATTGTCCTTTGTGTATTTTTTATACATATTTCATTTTTAGTATTGTCATTTTTAGTTCACTAAAGGTTTTTTTATAAATATGTATTTGGCACGTGTAATATTTCGAGGGCAATTTTCGTTATGTACAAATGATAGTGATTTTTAAGACAAATTTATAGTGGAAGAGTAGCTAATGGAAAAAATATTTCATATTTTCATTGTACATATGTGTGAATTTGTGTATAAAGTGATAAGCTCAATAAATTATAATTTATTATACACGTGTTTTTTTATATTGTATAAAAACTTTTATGACTTAGAAGTACTATTTAATTTTTAATTAAAAACGAAGTGCTCATTAAATCGTTATAATTCTTTTTCTGCTATAAACTAAAAAAAATAGTAGAAATGAAAAATGTATATGCTAAAAAATTGTATATTCACTAAAAACAAAAATATTAATTATGAAAAGTGATCATGAAAAACACCTCTGTGAATAGCAGTTTGAAATTTAAATTGAAACTGGACCGCAATATTATCAAGATAATGCTGACAATTTATATATAATTACAATCAATAAATATTGCTTAATTATTACGTATATTTTTATTAATATTTTTACAAATTCGTAAACAAACATAGATAACTAAACAATTAATAAAAAAATCATATTTATAAATCAGAATTAGATAAATTGTGTAACAACAATGACAAAAAATGTATTAATTTTTCAAATTAATTATTGTATTTAAATATCATAAAACTAAACTATTTCTGTTAATTCATAAGATAAAAAAATCACTGAATATATTAATTACAAAAAATAAATATTAAAATATTCCATTTTGTTAATTACCTTTAACAAAAAATTCAATAAATAAAGAAGATATTTTAAATGAATCTTAGTTTCTTTATTGTAGTAATTATATATAAAATCATATAATATTCGAGTAAGAAACAATTTTGAATTTAATGATCAAAAAATGTATTTAAATAATATTATAAAGAAATTATGTCAAAATTTAATCGTCAAATTGTTATTAGATTAAATTAAAATTAAACTGTTATTAAATGAAATAAAGTAAGAAATAAGTTAGATTATAAAATAACAAATTTGTCAATCATATATTAAAAATTAAAAAAATGTATTGAAAATAAATATGGTCATTGAATACTCGAGATTTTATTAAAAAGCAAAAACAACAAATAATACTCGTATATAAATTTAATAATACAAAAAAATATCATTATAAATGATTATTTTTACATTAAAGTGATTCTGTTTTCAAGCGAATAATAAAAAATTATAATATATTTTATATATATACGTGTATACTTACACGTATAAAAGTTAATGTAAATATAATTTGAATCATTAAAATCAGAAATCATTTTGTTAAATTTCCTTGAAATTGGCAAATATTTTTAAAATAATTAATTCTTAATCCCACCTTATATTTCTTTGAATAAAACAATCACTCTCTTACAAAAAACCACTGTAAAATATTTACCAATAAGTGTAACGTCAAGAAATTTCACACAGATGTAATTAATTGATGTACCAACTCAAAAAAAAAATCCAACATTACATTCCACAAGTGGGTGTAGTATAAATGAGAAAATTTCGTTAGTTTCCGAATAGGATATATATATATATATATATATATATATATATATATATATATATGTATATTTCCTTCCTCAAGGGATAAAAAAAACTTAACAATATTTTTATGTAACGTAATATTTTTCATTTTATGAATATAATTCTATTTATGAAACAAATATGTATATAAATTCAATTATAAATCATGTCAGTGCTTTCTGTATGGAAATTTGAACAATGATGGTATCAAAGTTTATATTCAGCCTTTAGCGACGTTGTTGTGAAATTACAAAACGACTATATGAAAAGAAATAATTTCTTATGTCAATAGAATAACTCACATACATTCTTGGAAAAGACGATGTATGACAAAAAATATTATGCAGTAGTTTGATTGTGCCAATCAATACAATTCAATGTATATTCTGCTATATATATATATATATATATATATATATATATATTAATATATTCATACTACATGACATATAGTATCAACATTTGTCAAACCTTTTTTGAATAATTTTAAATACGATTTAGGATAAAATATAACATTTGCCTCACTTTGAATAGCAAAAGTTATTATTGAAAGTAAAGTATTTTTTGATATCAATATAATTAAAAATTATATGCTTTAATTACTTTTCATGTATAAATACATTAGGTCGTGTGATATGAATTGTCGGATTTTTACTTTATTTCCGATATAATAATTCGACATTTCATAATACACGACCTAATATTTACATGGGTCTTTAAGTTTATATGTATATACATATATATATATAAAATCAAACAGTATTTGTATACTTGTAACAAGTTAAAAATAACGTTGAATACGTATAAAATTTTCTCAGTTGGTTAGTTTCCTCTCAGTTTTTAATACAAGTCTGAATATAAGATTATTTTTCAGTTAATAATTTTATTTATTAAAAAAAGTTAAATTACAAGTTAGTAATTTATATATTATGTACGAAAGTTATTGATTACAAGTACGTACGAATAATTAAATGAGTTAGTGTATAAAATATTACAATTAACGTAAATATACGAAAAAATATATGTTTTAATTTGTTTTATACGTATAACTCACTGAATTTGTTAAATAATGTATTTTATTTTTCTAGTGTCCATTTTTAACTATATACTAAATAATTTATATATATATATATATATATATATATATATATATATATATATATAAAATAAAATAAAATCTTAATTTTAGATTGGCTATATTTTCAATTTAATAATTCATAATAATAGTAAATTGTAATATAAGTCAATTAATAATTCATAATAATTGTATAATTGCAATTTTTCGAAATAAATTGATGACACTGTCGCACATTTCCTGTTTTAGTCTCTTGTTGATGTCAAATATAGAAAAAGGAAATAGTTCAAGAAAGTAAAATTGAAATTTATTACAAACTTTTTAAAAGTAAATTTTTTATCTGGATTTTTGTCAACTTTTTATTTTAATTTTATATAGGGTCATCCAAATGTAACGCCTAGATATGTGTTTTATTAAAAAGAAAAAGAAACTATACACATGTTTCCTTATACACCACCACATGTTTTTTTTGATAAAACACAAATCGAGGCGTTATTTGGATGACTATATACTTGTAATTATCTATATAAGATAAAGTAATTAATTTTTTTAATACTTTTTTATATTATTAATTCATAAATTGGTTTAAAAAACATATTATTTTTGTACACTCGACTGTTATTAATCTGGGTATCGGTAATCCGGGTCCATTACTAATTCAGGCATAATTTACGCGAATGTAATTTTATTGTCTTTATTCAATGCATCTCCAACTAGTGGTAGATTTTTTTATTTTATTATGTATATACAATGCATAACTACATATATTTATTTGTGTGTATTTAAGAATCCTGTCAGTTTTAAATGAAAGAATAATATTTATTGTTTTACAACATGAATTATGTTAAAATTCTTATTCATTTGAAAAAAACTAAATTGATATATTGACATTGAATTTTCTTTTTCAGTCAAAAGTATTTGAAATTTAAACAGTTTTTGAAGTCAATTAAAGATAAATTGAATATCTACATATGTTATGTATTTTTTTTTATTTCTATGTTAAAGTAGTATATTTTTTTTATATATCTTTTTCTATAGACTATACACATTCTATAGTGTTATACACATGTTTTATAATTGGATTTTAAAAACATTATTTTTGGTAGTACAAAAGGCTGAAAAACTCGAGGTCAGTGGACCGTTATCTGAGTTTATTGTACACAATTTATTTTTGAAAATTCTGGATTAACTATTGGGTAAACTATATATTATCCTAACCATCTACGGTACAGTAAAATAACTAATTAAGCACTTTACATGTTTCAACAATACTGAATTTGTGATGATCGACTACATGTTTTTTTAAAAATTCCATTTTTTTAATATTTTATTACAAACATTAGTTTTTATAAAATATATAACATTTATGCAAAAAAATTCAATTTTGATCTGAATAACTTTTAATATATGTTCAAAATGTATGATTTCAATTTTTAAGTAAGATCTTAATTACTTTTTTTTAAAAAAATCAAAACATTAAATTATTTATTCATTATCATACATTTATAATATTTTCCAATAAATAATTACGTCTCTCTCTCTCTCTCTCTCTCTCTCTATATATATATATATATATGGATCGTTTATTTTGAAAGTGGTGTAAGTCCATTTTTTAAAAAAATGAGATATCACGTAATTTATGTTTCACTTAGTGTAACCTTTTTATTTATAACTAGTTAGTATTTAATTTCTTAAAAAATTCCAATACTTTGTTCAATTTAAAATTGGACGATAAAAGAAATTGCGTAGCCATTGATTATCAAAGTGGTGTAAGTCCAATTTCCAAAGAAATCCCAATAAATACTTTGCCTGTTCTTTTGATTTACAAAAAGCCTTACCCTATCCAAAATTATCTGTTTCAATCGCATATTATAAGCGAAATATGTATGTTTTAAACGAGGGATTTCACAATTTCCACGATAATAAAGTTCATATGTATGTGTGGGACGAAACTACTGCTTCCAGGGGATCGCAGGAAATAGCTTCTTGCTGTTGGAGACATTTACAAAATGTAACGACTCAAAGTCATGTTATTGCATATAGTGATATGTGTACTGGGCAAAATCGAAATTTACAAATGGCATTGATGTGGTTGAGGGTTGTCCAGTTTTTGGAAAATAACATTGACGTAATTGATCATAAATTTTTACACTCCGAGCATTCGTATCTTCCAAACGATGCAGATTTTGGTATCATAGAAATGGAATTACGAAAAAAGAATTTCCTGTACACACCACAGGATTATTGTGATGTTATAAAACAATGTAGACAACATAATAAATTTATTTTATACGAAATGAAACGTGAGAATTTCGTTTCAACAAAAAATCTACAAAACGCAATTAAAAACAGATAAGAAAAAACACTAATGGAGAAAAGGTAAATTGGTTGGAAATATGTAGAATGAGATTTTGCAAAAGTGTACCGTATACTATTTTATATAAAACATCAATGGAGGACACAGAATTTAAGACTTTACATTTATCACCTACATGTCGGGGAAGACCGCCAAAATTTGAAAAAATCGCCCTGGCGCCTTTGTATCACGATTCCAGGCCTATTACATACGAAAAATATAAGGATATGGAGCAGTTATTACCTTATATACCTCCTGTGCATCATGAATATTTCAAAACACTGCCACATGAAGAGCATAAATAAATAATACCAATATCTTATGTTAAGTTTAACAATATATAAATATAATCAACGTTCAAAATAAAAAATACTACTCCTATTTTATTTCTTGTTATTATTTATAAACAAAATTGGATTAATACGAAAAATATTTTAAGTGATATTTAATTTTTCAAAATCGAAATTAAATGATTTTTACAATTGACTAATTATGAAAGTGGTGTAAGTGCATTTCCAGCGCGTAAATATACATTATTTTAGTTAAATTCGCCTAAAAGAAATTTATATAATCAAATTACATATTGATAAATTAGTAGAAACATTGCCAGACTCGACATAATTAACCTATATTTTTTAATTAACAAATATGCTAACCTTTAATTTTTTCGAAACAACAGAAAATGGACTTGCACCACTTTTAAAATAAACGGTCCATATATATATATATATATATATATATATATATATATATATATATATATATATATAGGTTTCATAGATTTATATTTGATAAAATATAATAAGATAAATTATTAAGATAAATTTTTAACTGTAAACTGAATAAAAGAACTATTGATGTATTCAATTTTATGCTATTATTCTGCACCTACTCGAGAACAAAAATGTTTTTCCAGTTATTAAATATTGAAGTTTGATAACATTTTTTATATAATTATATGAATAATATTTATATCTTATTTAATACAATTTGGAATATTACTAATAAAAAAACATAAATAGCCTAATTATACTACTTTAAGATATTCCTAAATAAAAATAAACTTTGTTGAAAATCATTATTTACATTCACCATGTGAATTTTATTAAAAAAGTATAATCAAATTATCGAATTATTTTTATTTTAATAGAGTATAATTAAAATTAACATACAGAATACTCTACGAAAATATAAAAAATATAAATATTGTATTGAAAGTTACTTTGTAATAAATTCTTTTAAATCAGTAATATTATTTGAGTTTAAATTCGTGCTATTCTATATAACGTATATTATTATGATTGTATTGATTTGTAATAAAAAATTATAAATAACAATTTGCTCATTAAAATGTCATTTGCGATTTCTAATAGCACTAAAAATTATTACACAATTATCATCTCAATTGTCCAAAGCAAATTACGAATTAATGGCATATGTGTGCTCGCATGTCTACGCACACATAAGATTTTGATATATAACTAATTAATTCTTCACAATAATGTGTAACTGTTGAAATTAACTATGCACGAGTGACAAGCCGACGCTTAAGCATGATTCGAATATTAAGTATACAATTGACATTATCCACACGTTCGATTATAATTATGTTCATGAAACTTTACAAGCATGAAATAAATGGTACCCATTCGTTAATATCTCATCAGGGCCTGCATTACTTCCGCCACTGTAAACGCTTGGGATCTTAATGCGTTGTCATCCTCCTCTCAAGTGTCTAGAAATCTGCTCAAATCTTAATCCGACCATCGTATGCAAAGTACTGGTGTTGAATTTAAAATATTGCCTCGTACTTGTCTTAAAAATAGCACGAATGATCTTTTAAAAAGTTTCTATTGTGATGATAAAAGTTAAACGCATTGTAATATTTTTGGAAATTTTCTTTAACATTTACCAATTTTAACTTTAAAGTAACATATGATAAATATTATGATTTATTTTAAATGATTTATCTCTCGAAGGATTTATTTATTATTTTCACAATTTTGCAAATTTTTATTGATATAAAATTCGTAACAAGCGATTTAAAAGTTCAAAGAAGAATTTATTAATGACAACAAAAGTTCACGTGTACAAGAATGTAAAAAAGTAAAGGAGAAAGTAAATATTGATGAACACAGATTCGAATCTACGACTCGCACAGCATTGAATTCGAATTTTATTCAGAATATCACAAGCCTCATCATGAATAAAATAAAATCCAGACTGCGAATACATAAGAACATCGAATATGTATACAATCGAACACTATCTTCGAAAGCATTGCACTCAAGCTACTTATAAACTTATCTACTCTCTGTACTCCTACATTTCTAACAGTACTTGTGTATATGTATGTTATGTATGTATGTTGTACTCGTGTTCTGATCAAGTTTTCCTAAAGTTTTACGCAGTTCAAAACTTCTATGTATCGTAACATATTTACCTCCATATCATGCTGTCCGAGTTTAAAAGTAAACTTTTCAATGTGTTTCTTCAAGCTAGAGTACTTGCACGTGTTTGGGTTAATAATGTTTTCGGTTTTCTTTTTTAATTTGTTTGTTAAATTTATTTTCATAGCTAAATAAATTTATTTTCCTAGATATTAATATGAAATTGATGTTAACGAAATACAAAAATAAATGAATACAATATAATTTTTCTACACTCATGCTCATATAAATAATTACAATACAATAATTTTATATATTATCTGTAAAAATATTGAATTTACGATTTTTATCTTCCAAATGTCATTTTTTTAAAAAAAATAATATACTTTTTTTTACATAGTTTTTCTTATTTTTATTAGATAATATAAATCAAATTCTATTATATTTTATTATATATTTCATAGTTTTATTTATTCATTTAATGTTATTTGAAAAATAAATATTTTAAAAACGCGAAGTAAATAATTTGAAAATATTATATATATATATATATATATATATATATATATATATATATATATATATATTAGTTCAACAAAAAAGTGGGTACCGTTTTATTATTACTTAACAAAATTTATCATGTATTGTTAACATACATATCAAAAATTATCTGTCTCAGTCAATAATTTAAAATAAAAGCAACACATATACAAGGGGGGCGTTTAAAAAGTTCCCTAAACGTGAGTGTTATTCGTAAACGGAATGCTATATTTATAATTAGTTAATGCGAGAGTAAATCTGGTTAGACTTGTGTTATCAGGTATTTGTGACAGTGTTACACGATACTTACGCGTGATGTTACGTCAGTTTGAAATTACCCTTGCGTCTGTGAGCATGGATTCGATTAAAATTGAACTGCGCGTTGATATTAAATTAGGTTGGAAAAAACTGATATTATTAAGGCTATCAAAGTTGTATACGGAGTCAATGCACCAAAGAAAACTATCTTTTTTTATGAATGGATTAATCGCTTACTAACGATCGAGAGAACATCAAAGACGATAGTCGCAGTGGGAGTCTGTCAAGTTTCGTTTTTGAAGAAAATATTGGTGCTGTAGAAACTTTAGTGAAAAGCATTGATCGAATAACAGTGCAAATGATAGTTCATACTGTAGGCAGATTATCTTTCAGTACAGAGTGTTCTGAAAGATAACTTGAATCTAAACAAGCTCTCATCGTGATATGTGCTGAAGTAATTATGTAAATATCATCTGGAATTACGTGCTGACTATTTGTTTCAATTTTTAAATAAATTTGATGCAGATTTTGATGCTTTTCTAAACAGGATTGCTACAGGTGACGAAACTTAGACTTATCAATTTGATCTCGAAAACAAGTAACAATCAGAGCAATGGTTACTAAGGGATTTAAGTGTTCCCATAAAGGCCAAAGTAAAAAGATCGGATATGAAAGTAATAGCCACCATTTTCTGTGATTCTAATGGAGTGTTGATCATAGATTTTCTTGAAGACCAAAGAAAAATAACTGCAAGTTATTATAAAACAGTTTTAAGAAAACTGCATGCAGCTCTAAAAAACGGCCCG
>CP092090.1:31958567-31998567 GCA_029203775.1 Neoneuromus ignobilis
TAATTAAATTAAACAATAAATAAATTTACCATACTTATCAAACGACCCTCGTATGTATGTAAAAATGCACATATAAACACATTTTATTGTTATTTTCTAAAGAATTTTTTTTAAAAATTATAGATATTAAATTATTTATTATACATATAATTTTATTTATAAGAGTAAGACTTAAATTATTCGATTCAATAATAACACCAAATATTTTTATAATATTATAAACAAATATATAATAAAAACGTTCAATATAAATGACAAATATAATTGAAAATATAATATATTTCACTCTAATGTAAAGTTACGAACAATATAATAATTTTTACAAAATAAAAGCACGATAGAATAATTTTAAAATATGTTTATTGGTCAAACGGTTTGGATATACAACAATGATTTTATAATAAAAGATCTTTTGATGTGCGCTCCTGTGCTTCGTATCGTCTATAAGTTGATGTAAGTGCTTTGACCTAATATTTACTTTATTTGGTGGAGTACGCGCTTTTTAAAATTACTTCAACAAATATTATTTGTATTTTTTATGAACACAGTAAGATGTTTCTTGTGTACTTTATTGGAAACATCAAAATCATCTGTATTCAAAACAAACAAAGTATATTCAATATACATTCGATACAAAAATTTTATATTGCTATATGCAAATTGTCTTATAATGCATATACCATATACAATAAATTCTATATTTTTTATATCAAATGTTATTGAAATTTCTGTTACGTTCTTTAACATATATATATATATATATATATATATATATATATATATATATATATATATATGAATTATAAGACAAAAATAATGTATAATACATTTGCAAAATGGAGGAAAATCAAATTGAAAGAAATAGAAATATTCAAATTAAAAGGAAAAAGTTAAAAAAACTATGTGTATTTAAGACAGATCATTAACATCAAAGGATCATTTATAGATGAAGTGAATAGGAGAACGAAAATGGAATGATGTTAATTTGGAAGAAATGCTTTCATATGAAGTCGATTCTTTCTCTATGTTTGTAGAAAAAAAATAATGTATCTTATTTGCTCTCATTTATGGTAGTGAAATATGGGGTTCAAATTTCAGAATAATTTAGCAACTTCATATAACATAGAAAAGCATATAAAATACGTAGTAGGATAAAAATGTAAAGAAAATAAAAAAAACAAGTGGATTATAAAAAAAAATAATTATTACAGGTGGTATAACTGGACTAGTCATATAATAAGAAAAAATCATCGTTAACAAAAAAAAAATGTTGAAGACAGTAATATAAAAAGACCTCGAAAGGATAGATGGAATAGAGGCATATAAATATCTCAATGTTGAATGAAGTGAAACAAATTGAATCAATGGAAAGAAAAAAATTATATATACATACATACATACATACATACATACATATATATATATATATATATATATATATATATATATGTAATCGTCATCATTATTAGCCTTTTTTTATCCACTATTGGATGAAGGCCTATCTTAAAACTTTCCATTTCGACAGATCCAATGTCGTTCTTTTTCAATATATTCTAATTAATTTTCTTATGTCTTTATTTCAACTACTCCTGAGTTTTTTTTCAATTTTTTATATATCTAAGTTCTCAATCAATAACTTTTTTGTCCATTGGCGATCTTCTCTTTTTGCTATATAATTGGTCTATTTCCATTTTAAACTGCTCACTTTTACTATGACGTCCATAACTTTAGTTTTTATATACAATATATAGAGTCATCCAAATGTGATACCTAGATTTGTGTTTTATTAAAAATAAATAAAAGACACATGTTTCCCTATACACCACTCTATACACATGCTTCTTTTTAATGAAACACAAATATATATATATATATATATATATATATATATATATATAAAATATTTGTTTTTAATTTGTGAAAAATTCACTTTCACATAAATGAACTATCACACCAACACCAGAAATTATGGAAAAAATGTTCAATAGTTATTTAATATTCACTTTCTTTATTTACTAGGTGATAAAAAAGTGAACAATAAATAATTATTGAACATTTTTTCAATAATTTGTAATATTTGAATGATAATTCATTTGTGCGAAAATATAAATAGTATGTCTATTATTTGATAGAAGTTTAATTTTTTTTCTTGTTTCTAAGTGTTAGTAGTTATAATAAGAAAAATCATTATTTTTGTCATATTACTTTTTGTCATATTACTTTTTGTCATATGAAGGAATGTATATCACTTTCAATATATGCAAAACTATTGTAATTTAACTATTTTTTTCTATATACAATATTTCTAAAGTATTTAATTAAACGAAGTATATGTGTTCTTTATGCATTTCTTTTAAAAATATAGAATAAAATTAATGTTATAAATATTAAATTGAATATAATTGCATATATATGATGTATATAAGCTTCCTGTAAATGACACATTACATTTTCAGAAATATTTTAACAACTAACTACATAAACATAAATATAAAAATATGTTGCGTATAATCAATTCCGTCAAATACAATAGTTAATATTAACTGTCGTGGACTTATTTGCAAAATAAATTGTACTTTGATTTAAATATACCTAAAAATAATATCATAAACGCTATTTATAAATACATTTCAGTAAACTTATATATATGAGGAATTACAATACGAATAAAGTTATTTATAAAAAGTAAAGTTAAATAATTGTGTGCACGTATATTATTAACACGCCGTTCTTGTAATCACTGCTTTTAGGTAAAATTCCACTCTAACAACAATGCTTTTAGAAAGCAGGAAGGATAAAAAACAGACACACTTCTCAATGTTAATGGAAACATCACATTATTTATCTAAAAAGAATAGCAAAACATAAATTTTTACTAAATTCTAATAGATGTTCATACCTTACAAGCTTTTAAATATTATTTCAGGGTATTTTTTGAAATGTTAAAGAAAATAATATTTTTTAGTAATATTTTCATTCAGTATAAATGACGAATAGTTTTTTTAACTTCTGAATGTTCACAAGATTTATAAATAATAATTAAATATTAATTTAAAGCTTAAAAACGTGTGTGTATATATATATATATATATATATATATATATATATATATATATATATATATAGTAGATTATAAATTAAATATAGTTATTTTTGATTATAATTTAAAACATGTTTAAATATAAATTTAAGAAAAATCTTTTTTATAACGAAATAACTTTTTATAGCTTTTATATAAAGATGTGTATAAGAAAAGAAATAACAATAAATATTTTAATATTTCAACAAAATCTTGTAATGTTAGGAAGTACATTTATTGAAAATTATTAAAGTCAGTTATAATTATTTTCATACTAGTTTCTACCCATTTTATGAAATCAATAATTAATTTTTCTAAAACTAGATAATTTTAGTATTTTTTTATAAAGATTTAAAATAACAGTAATATATATATATATATATATATATATATATATGTGTGTGTGTGTGTGTGTGTGTGTTTGTATGCTGCGTATGTGTGTATGTGCGTGTATAAACTTTTGTAAACTTTTGTGCAACTAAGCATATTTTTAACTAAAGATATCCTTCTGTTCGACTATCTCAAACGAAGGTCCATTTCTTATTAGATTACCACGCGTTGTGGTAAAGTACTTTGCTTGTTAAGGACGACACTAAATTTTAATTAAAGGACCTGTCTCTTGTTCAGAAGTTTGAACAATAATCATAACGATAGTATTATTATTGTACGTGAAACTTGAAAATTATGCTGAAATTATTTCTACTAGTAAGGTAGAAAAGAAATAAAGAGAAAGCGCCTTATTTGAATAAATAGATTAAAAATATATTTGATATTTTATTGTGTATTAAAAAAACTTGTAAATTTGATAAAAGATAAAAGTTTTTTTTTACAAGTAAATTGAATTAAATTCTTAATATATGTATCCGGCGTAAAATCAGATCGTATATTTTTATTTTATTTTGTCAGAGGTGTATGTACCAATAAATGTTTTAAGAAAAGATAATATCATTTTTAGATCTTATTTTTATTATTAAATTATTTATTATTTTGATCTGCGACATATTGATCTCTAAAACATAAGAAAAGTTGGATTTTAAAAGGTATTTTGTATTATTTTATCGTGTATATATATATATATATTTGTATATATGTATGTGTGTATGTATATACATTTATGTACAATGATGATACGTACAGTATTTTTATGGCTTACTTCTTTGTAAATATAATTTTATCATTTCATTTAATATGCGTTATTTTATGTTCTGATAATATAAATTATAACATAATTTTTTAAACATATTTTTCGTTTAATAAGCACATTGTTGGTTATTTAGATAATATTTGTAATGTTTTAATTTTTAATTATTTTTTTTATATTTTTTTGATGATTAAAAGATTACGTATTTTATATTATGACAATAATTATGAAACATAATATTGTTACATAAAAAATAATTAAATTATATATTATATTATGACAATATTATATTGTACGCTTATTATACATTTATATATATATATATATATATATATATACGGGAAATAAAGGTTAAATTCGACTAGCTAGCATATGACTTCTCATTAACCTACGTAATTGGATAGTAGAAAACATCAGTTTGTCAATAATGACCAATTGTTAGTAAGAAAGAAAGTGCCACGAATGTTTAATGAGTCTAGGTTTTGCCAACGTTAGGGAAAAAAGAATAAGGAAAAATTAAGAATTACGATAATTGATAACTTGGAAAATCAATAAATTATTTCTATTGAAACTAAATATATTATAATTAAAAATATTATTCGGTAATTAAATTTGAATATATCATTTTCTTTTGTTTTAATATTGGAATATTTTTTATATATATTCATTCAGTTTAATATATATTTAGAGGTATAAATAATTTTTTAATAACTAGAACTAATTATTGATATTAGTAATATAATTATTACAAAAATACTTTTTTTCCTCAAGTAATGTAAGCAATAACTTTAAATTTACTGTACAAAAAATAATATTGAAAAAAAAATTACATTACTTGTTTATGAATACATACATACATACATACATACATGCATACATACATATACTCACATACACACACATACACACACACACACATACACACACACACATATACACACACACACACATATACACACACACACACATATACACACACACATATACACACACACATATACACACACATATACACACACATATACACACATACACATACATACACATATATATATATATATATACTGTTTATTTTACATCAAATGAATAAATATTATCATATAACTATCTAATTACATATTATAATAACCATTATAACCGAATAATTATTAGCCTAAATGCAGTGATATGCAGAATGAAATTAAAAATTCTTAATGTAAAAAACTTTATATGAAAAAATATCTAAGAAATAGAGCTCTCTACACCTTGAGGGACATTATATCTCATGATATGATAACTATACTATATATAATATTTATACATAATTATATAATTCATAAAATATTTTATTATAATATGACATTTAGTAAAGAAAATATTAAATGGCTTGAATGAGAATTCAATGTAGGACGTAGACAACCCACGATGGTAAGAAATGTATTAAAAATGAAGAATACATTAATATTAAACTTATATTAATAGAGTTTCTTTCTTTAATTTTTTTCATTCAAATATTACTTAAATCTTTGCTTATATAATGGTGTGAGCGGCCATATTTAATAATAAAGAGATTAAAATTTATTTTTCAATCAAATCTTATAAATAAAGAAAAGTCAGAAAGAATTGTGTTGTTTTTGAAATTAATGTTGTATAAATAAAATATTACATTTTTGTTATTATTTCATTACGCAAAATAATGTTGGTATTTCATTGATTATATAACTGTATGTGTTTTTTTTGTTAATTTTCTATTTAATTTAAAATATAATATATAAGTAGACCTAGTTTTTATCTTATTATATAATTTTAAATATTTTCAAAATGCTAACATAATTTGTATGATTATGTAGTATTTACAAATATATACACACACGAAAATTAAAAAATATGTAATTAAATAAACACAGTACTTGATTTTGGTTCATCTTAATATGTTGAAAATCGAAATCAAACTCGAATTCCGTGTACGATTTCTATTGACTTCAATAATTAATTATCTTTATGTTAAAACATCTTTCACAAATTCACTACACCCACCAATCTATCATTACATACAAATCAGATTGCTCGAACGGCTTTAGATAATAACGCAATTTACTTCATATTATTAAGATTACTACACATTTTCACACAAAACACTCAACTCCAATCACAATGATTCAATTTAGATGAAAGCCTTGTGCATTTAACGCGTGGTAACATGTATTATAGCCGTTTCGTATGTTACGTTAGACCTCTTCGTTTTTGTGGCACCTTAATCATACCGTCACTGCACACTAACACCATTTGTGTTGTGGTAGAGAAAGGTGGAATTCGAAAACAAAAACTACATACTGAAAACAACATGTTCCTCGATAAAAAATTATTATTTTAATTATAATGTAAGGAATTCTATAAAAACGGATCGTATTTCATAAAAATCAATTCGTTTTTTTATAAATTTTGTTACATCAATTCTCAATTAACGTAATGAGTAAACATGCTATAAATTAATTATCTCAAAGTTTAGCATTTAACAACAAGTTTTTTTTATAAAGTTAGTTTACAATTTAATTTACTTCCTTTTATTATATACTTATACTTCTTTAACAAGTTTATTTTAACAATTTATACATAAAAAGTATGAAAGTATATAACTATTTAATATTGATTGAAAATAAATTTGTATAAATGAAATATTACGTCAAATTATTTAATTATATCTTAGGGTTTAATAATATTTTGAATTATAATTTGTAATTAAATTTAACATTTTGAACAACAAATACAATACAATAGTTTCGTGACTATAATCTTTCATTAAAATTATTT
Organism: Neoneuromus ignobilis; assembly: GCA_029203775.1. NCBI lineage: Eukaryota > Metazoa > Arthropoda > Insecta > Megaloptera > Corydalidae > Neoneuromus > Neoneuromus ignobilis. The sequence goes on from CP092090.1 coordinate 31,965,578, forward strand.
TTCAGTCTAGAGTTTATTATAAATGACAGTTAGATTAGTTTAATAAAATTTGATTAAGAAAATATTTTTAATTACATTATTTTATATTTAGAATAAAGGGTAATATAAATCATAACAGATAGTAGATTAATATTTAAATAAACAATTAATAATTAGTAACATATGTACAATTCATTTTTATACTGTTTAATTTCTTTTATAAAAAATGTTGTTCATATAATGTTAAGAATATTAATCTCTTTTTTAAGCGCTTTATAAAATCTAGTATTTGTAATATAAACCTAAATTTTATAATGAAACACTCTAATGATGGACTATTGCTATCGAAATGCGCATTAGCTTATAAAAAAATGAACAGTAATTATGGAACACTTTTACAAAATATTGTGGTGTTGAGGTGATAGGATATTTGTCCAATCATAACTTATATATTGTTATATTTTTGAAGAAATATTTATAGTATTTATTATCATTTTTAGAAAGGAAAATATACAATTTTTCATTTTATATATATATATATATATATATGTGTGTGTGTGTGTGTGTGTGTGTGTGTGTATGGAATAAAAAGAATTTGTCTACCTAGAATTGTAAATTCGATGCTAATGATTTTAATTTTAAAACAACTATATTAATTACATTTTAGCTTTTTTAACTATTTTTAAACACGTTAACTGAAGAAGGTAATGATTTGAAAATATTTAAATAAAGAGCATTCTAAAATCAGGCACCTTTATGAAACATTTAAGTTTCTTCAACTTGTTTTTTGTATTTTTCTAATTTAATTTTCAGTGTGTGATCTTTTTTATTATAGAGAGAAGAAAAATTTATTCATTGATTAAAATCGTTCTAAGAAAAAAGTATTGTACAAAGCTTTATCACCTAATTGGTGCTTTATTATTTCACTAAGGCTATCTATTTTGAAATATTTATTTTTACGAAACGAACAGATTTTTTTTAATTCTTTCGATACTTTACTTCTTCGTTACTAAATAAGGAATTTTCAATCATACAGTTCTCAAAATTTTCTTTAAATATAATTTTTCTCCAACTATAGAAATGTATGATAATTTGTTTTTTTTATGGGATTGACTTAAAATATTGCTTACAAATATGTCTATCCTATAATAAAAATGATTGTAATGTGGTCCAAAGTTATTTACATGAATTAGATACTAAAATTTTTATTGGTCTGACAGAATAGGATAAAGAATAAAAATGTATATAATCGTAGTTCGTTTGATGCACGTATGCACGTACGTACGTACGTACGATGTGTGTGTGTGTGTGTGTGAGTGAGAGTGTGTGAGTGAGAGTGTGTGAGTGAGAATGTGTGTGTGAGAATGTGTGTGTGAGAATGTGTGTGTGTATGTATGTACATATATTACGTAAATGTGTACATAATATATTTGAGAATTTAAAGTTATGTTGATATGAAAATAAAAAATGAAATACAATTTTAAAAGATGTAATTATTAAAAGTATGAATATAAGTTTCAATCATATAAAATGAAATTAATGATACTGTTGATAATTAAACATTCGTAAATTAAACTGTTATTCATAAAATGTAATGAAATACCAAAATTTATCTACATATTTAATTTAATTATATTTGATATTAATTATTATTGTTTAATAATGTTTTTTTAGAAAAGGTTTTTTTACAATTAATAAATGAACATAATTTATGTATACACACACACACACACACACACACACACATACATACATACATACATACATACATATATATATACACCCGTCCCTCAATTTACGCGGAGTATCTGATCTACGTGGATTTGTTTTACGCGAATGAAAATCGCGTAAATTGAGTCTGTCAATACAATAGAAAAAATATTGGAAATAAAAGCTAGTAAAGTTGTAGAAACACATATTTATTTCACATAGCTTAACAAAAAAATAATGACGTTTTAGAAAACAAAAGTAGATAAATTTTATTCGGTGTCACTATCGCTATTGTAATTCAAAATAATCAACCTTTTATATATTTATATCGTGCTTTTATACGTTCAAGTAAGAATTTGCGTCACTCTGATATATAATAAATTCCATGAAAAATTATATAAAACGAAATCTATCTGACCGCGTATAAAAAGTGCCGCGTAAATCAATACCGCGTAAAAAAAGTCCCGCGTAAATAGAGGTATAATTTACCGCGCAAAAAAAATTCGCGTAAATTGTGGCACGGGTGTATATATAATATACATATATAATACAAATATGTGCAAAATAAAAGTATTACATGATATAATTCTATATTGTATGTTTAAATCAATCACATGTTAAAATATTCGTATAGACGAAATTTGAAAAATTCTGTCATTCTGAAATCTATTTAAAGTGTATAAAGTTTATAACGATATGTCTTGTTATTTTCATCATGTCGTCAATTTAACGAAAATCATCTTGATATATACAAAAGTTGTCTATCACAATTGAGCGTGATGCGATCCCGTTCCATTCATATAGCTCTTTTTAATCGAACATATTCCCTTGACATTGGTACGACAAGCATGTGTCGTACAATGTTTCATGAACTCTCGAAAATCGCGGTGATCGTGACATACCCTCTCACTTCATTGTACATTCCATAGCAACAGTTTTGTGATTTGTATCGGTTCTGTCTCCTGTTTTACAATTTTCCATTCCCGAAAATCTGTTTAAATCACTCGTTTTGTATAGAGGAACACAAATTCAGTGTTTAACCAGTGTATATGTATTCACAAACATACTAATACATTTATATACAATTGTTAGCAGTAAAATAAAAATATAAAAGCACGAGATAAATTGTAAATTATGTATTGTTAAATAAAATTTGTTAATTTACAACTAATGAATAATAGCAACAATATTGATATTAAGAAAAATTAATTAATTATTTATTGAAAAAATAATTTTTAAAAATTTAATGAAAATAAAAAAAATATTATGGGTAAAAATATAATCTAAAGATTTGTTTTAGAAAGTATTCTTCATATTATATTTTTTAAATAGAAAAAATCACAAACTAATAATAAAAATATTGATAAGTGGAAATTAAAATAAATTTAAAATATTTAGTGAAAATGAAAGATTTTTGATTAGTATCTCAAAACGTTAAAGAGATATAAATAAAAAAATGTTTATAAACTTTATATATATATATATATATATATATATATATATATATATATATATATATATATATATATATATATATATATATATATATATATATATATATATATAATGTAGAAATTTATATTCCATTTAAAGGAATTTTCTTTGTTAAAGTTCCAAAGGTAACGGATTATTTCAATATAAATATTTTCTAACATCTTTTATTATTATTTTTTTTATTTTTTCTGAATAAGATGAATTTCGAAATAAAAGAGGTTCTTTTTTCAGTGAATGAAATCGTAGATTAATTTTCATATTTGATGAGAATTATTAAATCATATACTCGAAAACCATACTGTATTGAATTAAAAAATTTAAATTTAATTGATATAGTACCTGGAGAGTACGTCCAGGACTGTTAGATTATCTTTGGTCAAAAGTGCAATGTGCACTCTGGAATCAAGTGGAATGATTGTTTCGTTTAGCTGCCTCAACTATTGCTGTCTGTGATGAGATTCTGACCTAATTGCTACAGATTATAATAAACAATTCCATGCGCATTTCATCATATACTCGTACATATACATGAATATTTTGTTTTCGTAGATATTTAGATGTGGTGTTAAAGTAATTGCTTCTCCGAGGCTTACACATGTTTTTTTATGTTTGAAATTGTCATAGTATATTCATGTCTGAGTATACATTGGGAGTAGTAAACTCTTTTGTTAGTGATGATTGAGCAACGAAAAATAAATATTGATTTGGTTACCAATGTCACTTTTTAATAGTTCATGTGAAATAAAATACATTCCACGGTACTTTGATTAACTTTTAATATTTTTACAAACTGTACATTAGATTATATAAAATCTTCACTTAGCAATGCTTTAAAATCATTCACTTTTATCTACTACAATTGCCCATAATATTTATTATCTTTTAGGTTGAAGTAATTATTTTTAAATTTCTAAAAACACTCACGATATGAACTATGAGCTAAACGTCATCATTATAATCAATATATGATTCTAGAGTCAATAGGCCTATTCACACTAGTCAACATTCATACAGTATTCACGGCCCATTATCACTCGTCTCACACGCTCTTACCAGAAAGCTAATTTTTTTAGGTGGGGGAATTTGGTGATAAGAGGTTGTGAGATGAGCGGTAATGGGTGTGAATACCGTATGCATACTGACTAGTGTGCAAAAGCCCAATCGGTAGCGACGTGATATATATCATTGTGATCATATGAAAGATAGTGTCGAATTGTCAGTCTTAACCGATTTGAAGGCAACCCGTGTAAAAGAGTAAACTCGAAATGAAAAAATTCTCACAGAACCGCATGATTAGCGTGATAAAACAAATTACCAATGGCTTTTTTGGGATTAAGAAAAACAATGACATTCAATGAGAGACAAGAACAGGTAATACCTAATCTCAGTGGAAGAAAAAGAGAACATTCTAAATTATCCTGGAATAAGTTTACGTTGCATGAATAAAAATAACGAACAGTGTGTCTTATTTGTAACATTTTTTTAAAAAAAAATAAGAATATGTTAATATAAACAGTAATGAAATGTCATGCATCAATTTTGACAAAACAAACATAAAAACAGGAATATTCGTTAATATAATTTTTAATATCGTTAAGATGTTAACGATGGAATTTTTTGCTATATTATATATATATATACTGTATAAATGCGTGCGTGTTTTAAACTAAATTCTTTATCTCTTGCATCTCAATTAATTCAAAAATTATTATTAAACTTTCTATCTAATTTTAGAATAATAGAAAATTTAATCTTAATCGATATTAAAAAAATATATTTTCTTAAGAAGTATTAATATTCTTTATCAGTTTAATTACAAATTCAACTAAAATCTTTTTGTTTGTTCTGTATTAATTAAATTATTAATTTTATAATTTCATTGAGTTCATAAGAATTTTGCTGATTTTATTATTTTGTATGAATAAACTTTCATTTGAGTGATAATATTTGTCTTAAACTAATCCGAGTAACTAAATCCGATAGTTCAGATATGATATACATACATACATATATATATATATATATATATATATATATATATATATATATATATATATATATATATATACAAAGATAATGTCTAATATATATTTATGAAATGGAGGTAAATAATAAATAATTAAAATATCGTACTCTAATGCTATTGAATATAAATTCCGTGCAAACCGAATGAAAATTATTAACTCGCCAATGCCCATTTAACAGTCGAATACGTCAACGTCAAATATACACATCAGTTTTATATTTTCTGTTTATTGCAAGATCTGATTATGTCTCATACGTGAATCAACAAAGCTGCGTATAAAATGAAATCATGCTAGAATTACTTTTATCTACTCATGGGGATAACCATTTACGATTGCCGTTGAATTTGTTGGTTAAAAGGGTTGGTTAGGGTTTTCGTCTCGTCTAATTACATAAGTAATGTCTTTACTATGTACTCTCGTTATTTATTCACTGATTATCTGTGAATTCGTCGAAAAACTTTTCAAATTTCTAACTTTGATTATACGTGCATTTTTAAGTAACTCATTTACTTCGTTTGAAATAAGTTATATGAAAGGAATTACTATTTAATTTTCCTTTTAAATACCTTTTATTTTAATTATTACTCATATGTGTATCTAAAACATTTACATATATAATTAATAATTATTAATGTTAAACATATATATCATATTTTGTTTTAATAATTCAAAATTTTTTTATTTAATTGAATAATTATAAATATTAATTTTACTGGAGTTAGATCTTATTTTCTCAAATATTATTGTAAAAGTAAATAAACTATTTTATAAAATAATTATCATATCTATGTTATATAAAAAATTCAATAAAATTTAAATATTATAATTTAAATTCAATTTTGTAAATAAATAAATATAAAAATCATTATTTACTACATCCTACATTAAACGATTCATTGTTTTATATTAATCGAAGTAAAGAAAAAATATCATTTTCAGAAATAAGAAATTAGTAAAGATACAAATTCAAAACAAAAAATAACAACCTAAAATATTTTTTTCTTAATTATTATCCATTCTATCTTATTATCCATTCTTCTATGTCTGAACTACCCATACAAAGAGTATCTACTACAGTGCATTTATTACCATGAATGAACCTATTAGAACTCAAAGCAGGTGTAAACTTTCTCAACTTATTGCTTTCCTTTACGATTTTATTTGTTTTCTTATGACCACTGTGACAACTAAAACCTTTTCTACGTAAATTTTAAGAAATTATACTACAAAGTCCAAGTTCTTTAATACTTTGTTATAAACTTAAAAAGGCATTTTATGTATAACAATAAATTAAATTTATAGCACGTATTAAATAAAGTTCACAATAAAATAACATAAAAATTCGATTTAAGTAAAGTAGTTTATTTTTAAAAAGTAAAAAATAAAACGATGATAATAAAAATTAAATTAATTTTTTATAAGTATTTCTTAACAAAAATAATTTTATTGTTCTATACATAAAAGTTTCTAAATAGTTACATTTTTTTCTAAATTTTTTCGTTTCTCTCATATATATATATATATATATATATATATATATATATATATATATATATATATATATATATATACGAGCGTCATTTGATAAGTATGGTAAAAAAGTAAGAAACACTAAATTGAAAAAAATAATTAATCAATTAAATTAAAGAATAAATAAATTTACCATACTTATCAAACAACCCTCGTATATATATATATATATATATGTATATATATATATATATATATATATGTATATATAATTTCAGCTGTATAAAAATTACTTTTAAGGTAATTTTTTTGAAAACTAATATGTCAAGCAAGTTAATAAGGAAGTCATTATTTTAGTTGCGTGTTAAAAACAAATAATACTAAAAATAAAATATTTTATTTTTATTTAGTTTCTCAGAAAAGTTTATAACAAAAAATAAGTACCGAAATATACACTATAATCATATTTTATTAATAGTGATTTTTTCAAAAATTTCTTGTTTATCTTTCATATATTTCAGTAAGTAATTAACATAAAATTAACATTTCACTATATATATATATATATATATATATATATATATATATATATACTCGTATACATAAAATACTGATTTTTTAATTTGTTTAATATAATATAATTCTATTTTAAAACTATATAATAATTTAGCCTATTTAAAGTATAATTAAACCTGTTTCCTTAAAAGGGAGTGTACCATGAAGCAAGAGAATTGCTTCATATGAAAAGCAAGAAAATCTACAAATAAAGATACGGAAGCATTTGAATAGAATAGCGTGTAATCTATTACAAACGATCACAAAACGATTTACAAGAGATGTTCAAAGTGTTCTCGTTTACGTACATGCATAAGTGAGCCACGTCGTATCAAGAATTTCTTGTTCAATGAAAGATTCCAAACATATTTCGTATTGTTATCTTAACTACTAAAACTAAATTCTATAATTTGTCTTAGATATTCATGCCACCATGAAATATTAACAATGATTACTAAATAATTCTTCTAGAAATCTGCATTTTTTTTAAAAAAAATATTATAAAATAATATCTAATTATTTTATATGAATTCATATAGATTAAAATAAAAATTAATATAGTCAGGCTATAATTAGAGTCATTATGTAAAATGAAACTACTTAAAAAACAACTTTACAAGAAAATCAGTTTTGTACACCATTTGTCAATCTAAATTATACAATATATTTCTAATCGATTTAAATCATTGCTCTTCTTGAAAAATACGAATTTACTTATAGTTTATTCATATTTATAAGAGTTAATGTGAAATATTCTCATCATCATTGTAGAGAGTTTTGATCATGAAATATCAAACAATATTATATTTTTACAGAAATAAACTTAAAATTGACTTCCTATGAAATATGTTATTTCTTGGAAAAGTACAATTTAAAAGAGTACACTGTTTTTTTTCATAAAAATAATTAGTAAATTAAACAAGTTAATATAAAAATTCTAATTGGTGTCTATTTATATTTAATGAGTAAGCTGGAATATCGAATCATTAGGTATTTTTTATTTATTCATAACTGTTTTCTTTAATGGATATTTTTGATAATGATCTGAAATGATGGCTCTGTGATAGTTATTTTTTACATTTTAACTGTTTAGTATGAATAGTTTCTCTATACAGCTTTAGTTTTGAATTTTTATCAAATATTGTTTATCAAGAAATTTTTATATTATTAATTTAAGCTATGTAATATTATGTACATCGTTATAATTTATGATATATTGTTTACTTTTATCAAATAGTAAATAAAATCAATAAATTTGATAATGTAACACCGCATTATGTTAAAATAAAAAAAAATTCAATTTATAATTTTCAACTATATTACTTCATAGACAAATTTTTAAAAAACATCGTAACACTTGAATATTAATGATTATTTTTTATTTACAAATTACAGATTATTAAATTGTATTTTGTTTTAATATTTATGATAAATTTATTAATATTCAATGAAATTTTAATAATTACTATTATTCTTTAGAATTTATTAGTATCTAAGGTTTATACATATCGTTTATTAAAAAAAAAATTACATTCCAAACTAAAGCATTTAAAATTTTTTTTTGTCTTTTAAAATAAACTTTATGATAGTTATAGAGTAACATTTTTAATTTAGTAATATTAATTTAGGTATTAGGCTTAAAATATTAATGTGACATTTTTTGGTATTAATTTTATAATTTATTGATTTTTTTATCATCTTAAATTTGTAATAAAGAAAAAATGTTTTTATACATCGACATATATATATATATATATATATATATATATATAATGTACGTTTAAATAATGAAAAAAATACGAAAAATAAATTGAATTATAATTTATAAATAGCAACATAAACATATACAATAAAAATGGTAAATATAAAATATACAATAAATTTTGGTATTAATTTTATAATTTATTGATATTTTATCATCTTAAATTTTTAATAAAGAAAAAAATGTTTTTATACATCGACATATATATATATATATATATATATATATATATATATATATATATATATTAATGTATGTTTAAATAAGGAAAAAATTGCGAAAAATAAATTCAATTATAATTTATAAATAGTAACATAAAAATATACAATAAAAATTCTTGACCTATAGTTTTTGATACTGTGGTGTCTTTATGAACTCACAAACATACCTTTACAAAATAAAACTGACACCTTAATAAAACGTATTGTACAGACATCTAGATTGATAATTGGATTCGTGTCTTATACGGTTCAGTGATATCCGCATGACTGTCAGTATAAAGAAAAAGACGTGTCAAATGCTGAATATATTTTTAGTATAGGTTCAGTTATCGCTATCCTTTTACGATTTTTCTTGTAACATGCAGGACACGGGTCACTTTTACGACAAGATATCGGCGATCACGTAACCACTACACTGCACTCAAGGGGCTCGAACGCATACCCTCCTGATCCGAATTGATTCCACAATATTGAAATGCATACAAACACTATAATAAAACCCTTACTTTTGTTTTAGTTTGTAACCAAATCAATTTTGTCGCGCACATATATTACACGGTCATATATATAAATATATATATATATATATATATATATAGTAAAAAAATAAATTTATTATTTCGTAATGCACACAAATATAATAAAAATCATTAAAAAGTATAACTAATAAATAATTTGTTCTGCAGTCATCAAGTTACATCTCACACTGTGTTATAATTGTAAAGCACACAACGCTGATACAACGAGTCCAGATAGTATTCCTGCTGTGTAATCTGTTGGAATCTACAGCAAGAATTTAATTTGTGGCCTTTATGGGAATTGTGTTTCATTGATGTTTTTACCTCTCGTTCGTTGGTCCTTATTCAACGCCATTTATTGTAACGTGTTGAATGAGGTGAGAATATAAAGAATTTGTGGTATTATAGTGATAATGATACAAATATATGATCGACTATAAATATTTTTATCATAATGGCATCATTAATTAACAAACAATAGGATTACTTTATTATATATATATATATATATATATATATATATATATATATATATATAATATGTATTCATGTTCAATAATTACAAAAGACCATATAATACCCTATCAAGAAACAACAAAAATAGAGATTTTTTAATATATTTTATCAATTTGATAATCATAAAATATACAACTATGTAATTAATTTTTAATTACTTGTTTCATTATGAATGAAATTAAATATAACAAAGATGTCGTATTTTAATTTTAAGTATGTAGAATTTTTGATTACTTTCTACTATGTAACAAATAAAGAAGAATAGTCAAGAACAAATTGAAACGATTAAAAATATATATATAATAAAATATTTAATATATAGGGCTCAAATGTAATTGAAGGGTTTATACACATATTTACTTGCATTTAGTATTACTATCATTTACTATTCTTATTATCTTTCAGTTTCTTGGACCACCTATATATACATATACTCATACAAATATATGTATATAGATAGATAGATATGTGAAAAAGAAAGCATTTTTAATATAAAAACAGCTAAAAAATGAAAATTTTAAAAACTATATACAGAGAAACAGAATTCGTACCAAATTAGTAATCAAAATAAACAAGAAATATTTGGAATATTTAAAAATTTTTTTAGAAATATTAAACTAAAACCAAATATGTTAAAATTATAAAGAATAATTATAAAATATTTAAATTTATGTTCAAAATAAATACAACGGAAGTAGACATTTGAAAAACGATATTTTTAAAAAATAACGAGTTTATGAATTAATAGAGAACGAGAAACATTATTGATGTTAAAAATTTAAACGGGAAAAACTTATGGGAGGAAATGTTTGGTAGAAAAAAGTCATACAATAATTCTAACATAGAGAAGATTAAATAAAAAAATCTGGTCAAATTCGTCATGAAAGCTTTTCTAAAAGAAGAACAATAAAACATTAAGCTTAAAATTAATAATAAAAATAGACGTACATATACGTAATAAATATATACAAACATTTTTTTAATTCATTCAATTTCTTGAAATATTTAAAGAAAACAATTACTCAATATGATAATAATTCTTTAATCATATGTTAGTTAATAATTTAAAAAAATACTGAATAGAATTATAACAATCTTTTTTACTTTTTTAAATTTTTAATTCCATAAATAATATTTTATTTATATTTTTGAAATATAAAAAAATATTTTTTATATCTCAGAAGATTGTCGATATGACGAGATTGTCGAATTCAGACATTAGGAAAAATACTTTTTAACTGCGTTTCATTTTCAGTGATGAAAGATGTTTTCATTTCATTGAACATTTTTCGATCTTTGGTTCAATATGATAAACTCATATTCTGTCGTATGTGATTATTCTTTTGAAAAATATATCCGCTTTATTTTCATATCTTTCACATAATATGACAAGATATACATTTTTGACAGAGAAATGTAAAGTTTAAAATGCATAGAACCATCTGTTGCTGACCGAAGATATATAAAAAGATACATCAAAAAGAAATCTTAAAAGTTTTGTAATAAATACAACGATGTATTAAATTTTTTTTGAGGAAGGTTAGTTTTATTTTTGATATAAAACAAAATTTAATTGCATTTTATAAATATTAAATGAGATGCATTTAATAGTCTAAAAGAATTATTTGTACGTGATATAAAAGTTTCAAATTACAATTTAGTTTGAATTACTTTTGTTGTACTTTGTTTAAAAACTACTGATCCTTACTCATTTTTATTAATGGTTTATATTTTATTTATTTTTTAAACTGTTTTATCAGATGATCAGATTATTTATATATATATATAAATATATATATATATATATATATATATATATATATATATATATATATATATATATATATATATATATATATATATATATAAATATATATATATATATATATATATAGGGTATATATATATGATATATAAAAATGGTAAATTTATTTATTGTTTAATTTAATTAATTAATTAATTTAATTAAACTTTTCAATTTAGTTTTCCTTACTTTTTTACCATATTTATCAAACGACCCTCGTATATGATTTATTATAAAATTAAAATAATCTCAAATTATAATTTTTCAATTCATATTTTTAATGAAATTGAAATAATATATCTTTGAAGCGTTGGCTATATATATATATTATATAAGTTTTTCTATTTCTGCGGAGTAAATTAATCGGAATGTTTACATTTTGTCGGTAAGTATTAATTTGAAAATGTGTTATGTAAATTTTCCAACTTCGGTAATTAATTAAAATGTGATGAGTGAATTAAAGATAAACATACACAAGAGCAATTTAAAAACATAAACACAATGCTGAATATACATTTCTCCAGACAGGTAAAGACCTATAATGTATGTATCGTGATAATGGTTATTCATGCAGAACCACGCCCGACGCTGATCTCATTCGTTCACACAAATCCTGGCACGTGCCACATATATATATATATATATATATATATATATATATATATATATATATATATATATATATAAAACTTGACGTTTTACACTATCACCACGTGCATGCATCACATAGTACTTCATTTTCTACATTGTAAATCGGTTTAAATAAACCTTCAGTTAAAAGCTTACGTGAGCTAGAAATATTTTGATTCTTTGTAACATCCAGACGACTGATTTTTCAAAAGTGTATATATATATTATATTAGGTTGGTGAAAAATTCTTTCAATTTTACCTACATCAGATAAAATGACTGGTATAATATCCTTAGTAATAAAATGAATATTTTGTTGGAATAAATCGTCGTTAATAAAACATTTACAACTTTTTTTTAATTAAATACCATGGTACTATTTTACTATATTCTAAATTATTAAATGTATATTTTAAGTTTGGTTCAAAAAAAAATTGTTCTAATAATTTTAACTTAGATGATAAATCTAATATCTCATTTTAGAAGATTTTCAAAAGCTGATAATATTTTGAGCTAGGTATATATAATATATATCACCTTATATGTTAATATAAATAGCTAGCTGATAGTATATATATATATATATATATATATAATTTATTATCGTTTTAAATGGATTTTGAATTTGTAAATTATTTTCTGGACTTTTATAACATATGATTTAAGTAATATTGAAATTTGAAATTCAAATTTTAGTAAAAAAATAGAAACAAAATTACAGTTTTAATTTTGAAATAAAAATAAAGATTTAAATTAATAATTATCACACAATAATTTATTTTTGTCTAATTTCTTAATCAAGCAAAATTAATGAAATCAATTTTAATGAATTTAATAATTTTTTGAGACATATTATTTCAAAAAGAGTAAAATAATAAAAGATACTGCTAATATCAATATTTTTTAATCTAAATTTTTTTCTAGAAAATTACTTTTGGATGAAATTCATTATATAAATACGATATTGATTCTAATTAGATAGATCTAACAATTATTAAATTAAATAATACATTTTTAATTTAATGAAATAAACTTAGTTTAAATATTGTGTATTTAATTTTTAAATATTAAATATTTACTTGTTATTTTATTTGTACAATAAGGACGAACACATTCTAACTACAGAAGTAAATGTAAGGTAAAGTGCAAATATATGTTGTGTATTTTGTTTATGAGATACATTATTACATTTAAACCTACATTTTATTTAACATTTCTTCTATTTACATATTTCAAATGTACTCGTTTTTATGTACATTTCTTTTTTAAATATAAATATTAAAAAGATTTATATTAAAAAATTCTTACCGTCGAATAGAAGTGAAATATTGATCAAGAAAATCTTTAGCATGTCGAAGAACTTCTGTTTGTGTACGTACTTCTCCTGAAGGACGACTTACAATTGTCATTACACTTCCAAGACATGTTTGTGCTGAGCATAAAGTCGGCTGCAATAAATATTTATATATTATTTTTGTGAAAATATTAGAATAATTTAATTTAATATTTATTTTCTAAAATATGTTACAATTAATTATTTCTACCACAAAAAAATTAAAATTTATTTAGTATAAATTTAAAAATAAAAAAATGATTTATTTTACATACATGAAAAATCATTGGAAAAAAAATGTTTTAATTATTTTTTATATTATCTCAAACATTATTTCCCTAATAATCAAAAAATATAAAATTCTTGTCAAATATTACGTCTTAAATCAGCAATATAAAATTGAATAAAAGAATAAGTATTTACAGAATGTTCATTAATAAGATTAAACTTTGCAAAGTTTATAACCGTCAATAAACTTAAACTTAAAACAAGTATTAAAAAAGTCATCAACGTTAACTAAAAGTACTGCGCAACAACAAAATTACTGATGCTGAAGATAAGAAAAAAAATAAAAGGAGCAAGAATAATATTTCACTAAATTGAATTTAAAACTACTCTTTTGAGAAATGTAATTTGATGTTTTATTGTATTTTTAAATAAAATATAAACATATTTACTTACTATACAAATATATTCAAATAAATAGAAGATATTTATAATATAATTTAAATATAAACAAAATATATTTATTTGTATATGAAATATTGTGTGTTCTATTTTGTTAACTTTGTATTCTTTAATTTAATTGCAAATGATTTGTGTTATCATGTATGAAATTTAATTATTTACTTAATAGTTATAAACACATATATGTATAACTATTAAATAAATAATTATATTTCATTCTATTAAGTAAATAATTAAAATTTATAATCAGTATATATATATATATATATATATATATACATATATATATATATATACTAATTGACTGAAAATAAGAAACTTTTAATTTTATCAAGACCAAGCCGGAAATAAAAAAATATGGATTAAAAATCTTGTCAGTTTTCGCATTAATTAAATTGCAAACAAAAATTTATTTTCTGAATCAGTATATAGAGTTAGCAGGAAAAATAAATAAATGTATGTAAATAAAAAATCCAATTAGTAAAACAAAATTCAATTATTAGATGGTCAAACCTGTAAACGTGTTGAATTGCTCGGGTTGTTCTAAGGATACATAATATTTCAAAAATTAAATCAAGACCGGAAATTACCGTTGACTGTAGAATGTAAATGACTAATTTTTAAACATAAACTTTTAATTTAAAAGGGATGCATTGGAAGATTTAAATGAAAAATAAATATATTTAATTGGAATGTTTCATTTAAAGTTAATTTTTCTTTTGATAACAGTAATTTATATATATATATATATATATATATATATATATATATATATATATATATATATATATATATATATATATATATATATATATATATATATATATATATATATATATATATATATATATATATATATATATATATAAACAATTTTGAACACAAGAAAAAATATTTGACTTTATTTTGTTATAAACATTATATATTATAAATAATATGATTATACATTATAATCACCTAATAAAAACTTAATTTAAGATACCTTTTTTACATAGAATTTGCTGGAAGAAGAGTCATTTTATTTAGGTTTTATAGGATTTTTCCTTAATTTAAATTGTAGCAATTTTCTAATATTAAGATATTTTTTCTTAATTCACAAAATATACTGTTATATATTTTTAACACAGAGATAAATTGGTGTTATCTATTCATATTATTTTTTATATATTTATAAAATGTAGCTTTTTAGTTAAACCAAAGTTTTAATTAGAAAAGAAGAAAAAATTAAAATCATGTTATATATTTACATAATTTCAACAGAAATTAATTAAAAATGCGAATTTTTCTTTTATAAAAAGAAATGTATTTATTAACATATAATTAAATCAGTATATATATATATATATATATATATATATAAAATAATTAATATTGAATAAAAGGAACTGAAAATGGCAATAAGTTTTATATCTCTAATTTAAATAATTTTTCAGTTTAAAATCATAACAGAAAAGAACAAAATTTTAAATAATAAAAGCAGTTTGTAAATAATAAAACATTTTAATTTTAAATATAATAATTTAAAACAATTGTGTAGATGATTTTTATCACAATAAATTAATGTATGAACATTATTAAAATCGATAATGAATTTTTATTAAAAGTAAATATGTACAGTATATTTCAAAAAGTGTAAGTTCATATTGATAATGAATTGCATATCATAATGAACTATGAAATGAAAAATGTTTATTTAATTAGTTTTATATAATATAGACTCTATCAGATGAAATATAAGAATAAAACTTTTTGATTTATTAATTCATTACTTAATCAATTTAATAAGTTGTCATCGTAAATTCAGTTTTTCATCATCAGCATATTGCTTGTCATTAACATATCCTTTAATTTAACTAATGAATCGATTAAAATAAAATCGTAATTTGAAATAAAACAGAAAGTCAAATCTATTAAATTTTTTTAAATTTTCAGTGATCAAATTGTTAAACATGATTGATATATTATAATAATTTTTAATTAAAAATTTAATGTAAAGTATTTACATATAAAATTTTAAGTAATATATTTTTTAGTTTTACTTTTAAAAAAAAATAAATATTTTGTTAATTAATAAGATTATTGTTAATTTGGAAATACTTACAATATTATAAAACAATTCTAAAAATTTATTTTGTTTTGTATAAATAACTATTAATATTATTCTATTATTGACAAACATAAAAATACATATACATACACATACACCATGCATATTATATATATATATATATATATATATATATATATATATATATATATATATATATTATACATACATGCACTATTTCTTTAAGTACTATAACATTCATTGTAATGTAAGATTTGTTTGCTTTTCTTCTACATTCTACTCATTCGTTTTATTTTTACAGATTCTCATGCTAGTTAAGTTTCTGAACATGTAATTTTTTGGTACTTTTGTATTTTGTAGAATGTATTTGTATTGTTTTTCATTTTCCTATTGTTAAACATTATTATCACAGAATCCATTACTTGAACAATGTTTTACAGTACAAGTTTGATACAACAAAAAATATATTTTATTATAAATAAATAATTTATTAAAAATTATTTATTTCTTATATTAAATTTTCTTCATTTCGAGTTTACACCTTCATTATTCATTTTAAAAATTTATGCTATCAAAAATCAGTGTGATTAAATTTTACACATACATAAATAATATATATATATATATATATGACATTTTTAATAAGTTTATTTGTTAAATACTGATATAGGAAAAATTGTATATATATACACTAACAAACAATACAGAACATGCTTAAAAATGAAAATAAATAAATAACTAATTAATTTAATACTTTTTGTTTTATTTCCATTAAAACTTTTGAAACACTTATTGGAAAACCATACATATATATATATATATATATATATATATATATATATATATATATATATATGTATAAATACAATATTTATATTATATTTAATGTTTACTAGATATATAAAAAAATCTTGTCATAAGCACAACAAAAAGAAAAATGTCTAATATAGAGCACTGAACATTTCACACAACAAATATGCAAAATATTTCAAATGGTTTTGTATTATTATAATTAATTTATATACGTAGTAATACACACACACACACACACATATATATATATATATATATATATATATATATATACATGCGCGTGTGTGTATGTGTGTGTTTGTGTATATATGCATGTATTTGCATAACCTGACAGTCATTCATACAACACTATCACTCCACAAACTGAAAAATGATCATTGAATATGTTTCGTTCTTTTATACATTCTTTTGTACTAGCTGGATACATTTTCTGTTTTAGTTAACAAAAAATATATAATATAATAATAAAAATAATGCTTTAATGCACACCTGCACAGTTTCCTTTATAATACTTATATATTTGTAATTATTTATCTAGTTAATAACTAAACAGATTATTGTTAAATTTTTAGTAGAAAACTTATTAGTAAATTATATTTATATCACATTTTTACAGTTTTTAATTATAAAACTAAGATAAAAATATAATTGACACAAAAATATTTTAATTTTTTTATTATTAGTGGAAATAATTTTATCACATAATTACTGTTAACATGGGGTGTTTTTTTTTTTTGTTTTACAGTTGATGAATTTCATTTCATCTATACGATTATATAAACTGCATATTAAAGTTTTCAAAATAATTTAAGAATAGTACTAATAATTTTAGTCATTTACATGTATTTATTTCTAATCATGATAATATTTCGAAATACAAAACACAATTTTCTAGAGATTAAAAAGATTTTTCTTTTATTCAAATAAAATATGGAACATTTATGAACACATTTTAAGAAAAATATTTCAAATTACAGAATTAATAATTTAGGCATTTTAAATACTGTTTTACAATAAAAAAAATTTCGTAATATCACCAAAGAGACCAAAAAAGTCAGTTTAATTTGTTACGATTAAGTGAAGTTATAAAAACTAAAAATCTCCTGTACTGCATGTTAAAAAATTGTTAACTAATTTTTTTTCAAAAAATACTTTGTATAAATGCAAGTACTAAATATAAGCTAAGTCAATTTCAAAAAATATTTCTTTACGTTCGTTATTTGTATATTAAAAAAAAATGTACAAATTTTATTTATTAGAAAATTATGAATTATCACGGTAATGTTGTACAGGTGGCATAAATTAGTTTAAAAATAATAAGTGATAGTAAGCAAGTAAATGTGTCTAAACCATTCAGTTTCATTTGGGTCATTCTTTATAAGAATAATGGTTAGATTATATTATTTATTATTACTTTATAAATATTTTTCACGTAATCCCAAACTAAGAGCACAAAATTAAACACGCACACACACACACACACACACACACACACACACACACACACATATATATATATATATATATATATATATATATATATATATATATACTAGTATATACTTCTATTAGGTTAATTAAATTTAAAAATATTGAAATAAAAATAAAACTTAAAAAGTAAATAATATGAAGGCTGAACATAAAAACTGATCTGGTATAGTCAGATAATAAATATATTAATATTAAATGAAAATTTCGTTATTTGAGTTCCGATCATGCTTGATATATACAATATATTATACACACACAAATATATATATATATATATATATATATATATATATATATATATATATATATGTACATATATCATTGTGTGTGTAAAAATGAAATTTTTATATTTATTACCCTACATGTCACATTCGTGCGAAGATCATAATTTGGAAAATTTCAATTTGACGTGGACTATATTTGACGGAAATTCTGTTCAATGACTAAAAATAAATGTGTGTTAGTTCGCACATCTTATTATATAAAAGTTCACCACAGTCTCAGTTTAAAAACACATACATCATTGCAAACAATTATCTATTGATAATATAGAAAAACCAATTTTCGTTTGCAATCACGTAGAATTCAAGTGGCAAGAAGACGAGTAGGAACGCATCTCACCAAAGTAGAGAAACGAAAAACGAAATCGTTCATCACGATCCTTTAATACTTCGATGAAAATGAAATGTGTTCTATATGAAAGGTAGTTCTGAAATTGAACAATGAACTTGACGTTTTCATAGTTATTTTATATGAGTAATAATTTTTCCCTTATATACATACATACATATATATTTCTCTCTCTCTCTCTCTCTCTCTATATATATATATATATATATATATATATATATATATATATATATATATATATATATACACTACATAAACTTGAACGTTGTTTTGATTTATGGAAGAGCTATTTTATTCTTCATTCTTCACTCAATTAACTTGACAGTTTTTTTTATTATAACATGTACACAATAACTGATTGAAAATAAATGTCAATAAATAATATCGTTATATTTTACTGAATGATTTTTTAATTAAAAATATAGTTTTGATTATTTCATAGTACATTAAATAAATAAACATAAAAATGTATAAAATAATAAACTTAGTTAATAATTTAATTAACAGATATAATATCTAGTTACAAGTTGTAAAACATGGAAAATATTAAAAAATAATAAATTATGTTAAAACATAAACGTATTTCTTCCTTAATAATAATAAGTATAAATTATTTATGTATTTCAAAAAATAATATTTTAGAAATACTTAAAAACAGTTCTAATCATTATTAAAAATTATATCATATTAAAAAATCATTACAAATAAAACAATTTTTATGTTTCATTAAATAATGAATATTTAATAAATATCACATAAATTTATCATTGAATATTTTTTTAAGATTATTAAGGCGTCAGTTATCATCAGTTATAAAACCTTCGTATTTAGAAAACAGTTAAAACTTGATATTCACACATTTAAAGAACTTCACATCATCACAACAAACAATAAGAATATCTTAGTAATAAAAACCGTTTTAATGGCACAATAAATGTTCCTTATTTAACTTACTAGATAATTTACCTGAAGTTATATATCTTGGATTTAATAGTTCTCAGTAAGCCAAATTAAATGACTAATTTATCAAAATAAATTAGATAACAGATCAGAATCTCGAGAGAAATTCAGCTTTGCAGTATGTTCTTATTTTATAGATACTTTTCATTGCAATCATAAACTAAGAGCTTAAAATTAAGACAACAAATTATGTTACGAATGCTGCAGAGAAAATTATACGAAATTTAATAATAAATCTTAATCAAATGGTAGTAATATTGGCATTTATCTTTATATATATATATATATATATATATATATATATATATATATATATACACACATGAGTGTGTGTACTTCTTATCTTTTAAATATAGTAATGCTATTATTTCTTTACACCAATCAATTGACGTTATTATTGAATAATTAATTAATGTAATTGCAAAGACAATTCGTAATCCATTTTATACTAGTATTATTACATTTAACTATAAATATATATATATATATATATATATATATATATATATATATATATATATATATATATATATATAAAGTGGGTCAATAAAGAATTCCAACACTCACTAACTTTTTTTCAGCAGAGATTAAATGATACTGTAATGCCTTTCATTAGGAAAAAATATATTTTATTAAATCTATAATTATTATTAATATTAAAATAACACAATTTATAAAAATAAAAATTATTATAATCTTATTACAGCGCGAAAATTAAAAACAGCATATGATTCTGCTCAAAAAAGGACTCGAAAACTCAAAATTTTATTATATATATTTAATTATTTTATACTATTTAATATTTTGTTGGTTCAATATTTTGTGTTATTTTATGATATTTAATATTCTGTTTTAATTATTTGTTGTTTTTAATTTTTGTCAATCTTCTAGGCATCGATTCTACAATTTTTTGCATATAGAAGGATCGATTTTGGTCCATTCTTCCTTAAAGGAAAAAGACAGAATTGATTTTAAAAATCAATTCTGTCTTTTTTGTTTGTAACCTAATATTTTTTTAATCGATTTTACAAACAAATAGATGCTTAATCACATTATTGTTTGACGACAGTGGGGGTGTTTCTATGTCATTTGGACAGTTATAAAGTAATCACAAACGCACGTTGTAAGATTTTTGTTTGAGATCGTTATCTTAATAGAAATGAAAATGTTGTCTAAGTCACAATTTTTCGGCACTAAAAATCATATTTTCTTTTAAAATATTAATATACTGTCTGTGATTCATATTTCCATCAATTATACAAAGATTTCCCAGACCAGCAGTAGACATACAACCCCAAACCATAACCAACTTCACAGTGGCGCGTAAGTTTTTCTCCTTTAACTCTGTATTAGATTTTCGCCAGACAAGATACTGGCGATCTGATCGGAATATATTAAAATTGCTTTCGTCAGAAAATAAAACGTTACTCTAGAATGAATAATCTTTATACTTATAAATGTTGGTGAATTTTAGCCGCTTTTATTTGTTCACCTTGTTCACAAACTGCTTTCTACGAGTAATCTTCCATAAAAATTGTCTCTTCGCAAGACCAACCTAATTATTTCAAGATGCACACTTTTATTTAGATGTTATGAGACTTCGTTAGCTAACTTTGGAATACTCAACATTGTTTTTTTTAATTTGATGTACGATCTACCGCTCTTCTGACTTGGTAAATACCTTAGGTCTTTCGGATTTTCCTTTATTTACCACACATTTTGTCACTTTAAAACGTTTAATAACGTCATTAACTGTCAAATGAGACCTATTTATAATTTTCCCAATATCATGGTACAATTTTTCATAATCATCTCTCTCACTTCTAAAGAAGTTTGTTCATGTTGTTTTCCCATTTTCACCTATTAACTCTCTATAACCCACTGTAACTTGGAGGTAACATATCATATAAACATGGGTTTATTCTCTGTTT
This sequence comes from Neoneuromus ignobilis, assembly GCA_029203775.1. Taxonomy (NCBI): domain Eukaryota; kingdom Metazoa; phylum Arthropoda; class Insecta; order Megaloptera; family Corydalidae; genus Neoneuromus; species Neoneuromus ignobilis. The sequence goes on from CP092090.1 coordinate 31,988,176, forward strand.
GCACCTCATTGCCCCTGGATACTATTGTAATTTCAATGCAGTAGTCTGACTACCAAAATGCCTCTCATTTGTAATTTTTAATTCCTAATTCTCTCACTGGTGAGTTCTTCTTTGGAAGAGTGCAGCACATGGTGAACGTGGTCTCACATAGTGTTTTGTGTATGTCGATAATTCCATTTTCAATCCAGTTATCAGGCTGAAAAAATTCTAACCTTAGTTATTCAAGTAAGTAGATACTTTAACTTTAGTACACTTTTGATTTTCTAAACTTCTTATCACTTATTTTGTATTTTAAAAGTCTGTGACTTCTAAGTCACAATGGGGCATAATTTACATAATTTATATAATTTACATGTATATTTTACATAGGTTTTTATGATATGGTTGAGAGTTACCTTTGTATATCAATTTATAGATCTACTCAACCTTAAAATGGATCCACAGCAGTTCTATGGCAAAAAGTCAAGATTGACTAAAATTATAAACATTAGTGGCTATCAGTCAGAAGATTCTCTGGTGAGTGCTGATTCTGATGAGGAGCAACCAGGTTTATTTAATAGACGTCGGACAAATGTTATTGAAAGTGAGAGTGAGGAGGAAGAACCTGAACATCAAAGTCTACTGGAGGAAAAAGAATCTTCATTGCCACAAAAAATAACACGGAAATTCGAGTACAAGAAGTCTTGCCATATCTCTATGGAAAGGTAAACTACCTGATGGCTCTGAAGAACCCAAAACTCCTATTCACTATATCAGGAATTTACTTAGTAGGGACATATTGACGGACATCGTTCACCAATCAAATTTATATTCTGTGCAATGTGACCCTTCAAAGCCTTAAATTTAACACCAGTTGAAATGGAACAATTTTTGGATTGTTGTTTTTATATGTCTATTTATGGGTTCCCTAAATCTGTTATCAGAATATAAATTTGATTTATATATCTGTTATCTGAAATCAGAGACAAGAATTTCAGCTGTTGCTGATATAATGAGTAGGAATAGGTGAGAACAGATTAAGTCTAAAATGCACTTTAGCAATAATGCTGATTCAGATACAACAGATAAATTACACAAAATAAGGCCTTTCCTTGACAAAATAGGTAGAAAAAGGGACTGTTGTAAAAATCCTGGATGTGAAGTTTTTCCAAAAATAAAATGCTCAAAATGTCATGTATATTTGTGTTTAAATCCTAATGTAAATTGTTTCATGGCATTCCATACCACATAAACAGATTTTCATACTCTAATGTAAGAGTGTTTCTTTATCACCCATTGTAACTTCTGAGTCACAGTGTCTATTTTTGCAAATAAATGTTTAAACATTAGAAAAAATAGTTAATTTTTATGTAAGAGTGAATGGATGTCTATGCTACATTTTATATGTTTTTTACAGAAGAAATAAAAAAATTGGGTTATAGAGGGTTAATAAGGAATTTTTCAACTACTTCTTTCAGTGTAGTGTTTAAATTTGATAGTGTGATAAAACAAATAAACAAAAGATAAGAATTTCCCTTTTTAAATTTAAAAGAAATGACAGTTTTACCAACTATCTCAGTTATTCTTTGATCATAATTTTAATCTTGTCTTACGTTTTGTATTAGAATATTATTAAAAAAAAAAATAATTTTGTTTTTAAAATTATTGTTTTTTTATAAAGGATTAATATTAATTTCTTGAACTATAATTCTTTCTTCTTAAAATTCAGGTAAGCATTATTTAATTTCTACTGAAAAAATAAGTTAATAAGTGTCCAAGTTCTTTATTGCCTCTCTGTATATGTGTACATGGATATATATATATATATATATATATATGCAAAAAGAAAAAAGAGAACAATTTTAGCAAACATTTATAAATACGTAGTCTGTCCAAAAGTATTAGAATTTTCATTTTCTCACCGAAACTTGCAGCACTGTTTAAGATCTAAATAGTAGTATTTATGTATACCTATTGCCTCTAACAGTTGTCGAAATTTGGTCAAAACATTACAAGTAGTTTCTGAAATACTCTTGTTGAAGTGGTAGTACTATTAGTTACGTTGTTACGAAGATAACAGAACAACGTGCAAATATTAAGTTTTGTTTTAAACTTGACAAAACATTCACAGACACACTTGAATTGATGCGTTAAGTTTACAGTAATGATTATATGTCGTACACACAAATTTACATGTAGTATAGATATTTTAATGATGGCAGAAAAGACATCAATGACGATTCAAAATCAGGCCATCCTAAAAATGCGTCCACCAATGAATTTATTTAAATAGTATACGAAATTTTACTGTTAATTTGAATGTAACAGACAAAATGCTTTTCGAAGTGTTAAGTGCGTCAATTGATATAATTTATAAGATATTAACAAAAAAAAGAATAAAAAAAAATAGCGCTCGATTTGTGACACACAAATTAATGAAAAATCGAGAGAAGATACCATGTTGACTGTAAGGTATTTTGAAACTTGTAATTTATTTTAAAACGATCAAAATAAATTACAAAATCTTAAGTACTATCGTTATTAAGAAAGAGTCGGAGTGCTTCAAGTACGACTCAAAAACTAAACGCCGGAGTGTTTCATGGAAGTCACCAGACTCACCAAAAGAGAGTAAATTATGTTTTCATAAATCACAAGTAACATTTTTCCGATTTGTTTTTACGATTTAAAAGGCACTATTCGTCAGAAATTCTTTCTAAAAGTAACGAATCATGTTACTGTTGAGTAATATTCAGGTATTATGGAGGCGTTTCTGGAGGAGAATAGTAAGAATTAGATCAGAATATCAAGAGCCGAGAATCTGGTGCTTGATATATGATAATGCACCACCTCACAAGACTGATGATGTCCGCAGATTATTGACCAAAATACAAATATCCATCATTCAACATAATCATATTCATCAGATGTGTCGCTGTTCAACTATTAAAAATGAAAATGTAGATAAAAGAAACGTTAAACGATGACGTTAAGCCATACAAGCCTTCGTAACGAGTTTATAAAAGCCATTTCCAAAACAGTTTTATTAAAATCCATCAATGAGTTGTTCTAATATACCCAGCGTTGTATTGTTGCAAAAAGAATACATTTTAAATAAATATTTGGATTTTTGTACAAATATAAAAAAAAATTTTCATTCAAAAAGTTCAACTTTTTCCAACATCTGTGTATAATATTTTTATATTTGTACAAAAATTGTATAATATTTGTATAATATTTTTATATTTGTACAAATATTATTGTCAGAATGTTACATTTTGACAATAAAATATTGATATTTAATATTTTAAATTAAAACAAAATATATAATTTGATTAAGATTTTATGTGTAATAAAAAATAAAATCAGAGGAACGAATTAATTCTGTATATAATTAAAAAATACATTAATCAACTAAGAATATTTAAAATGTAAATATGGAAAGAAGAGTTATTTTGTATATAAAAGTTATTTTAAAACTCATTACAAGTAATTTTAAACAAAAAGAGAGTATAAATGGACGACAAAAACTTGAATTTTTCATTATAATGCTAATTTTTCATACTGTGTGATGTATTTTCTGCACGCTAGTGATTTTACAGTTCAGAATTAAAACTACGGAATAAAAATCAATTTATTCTTCTTTTAAATATGTCCTTTTTAAAAGCATTATTTTAATTTTTAGTTTCTTGCTACATTATTTATAATTTGAAAACAAATATCTTCAATACACATGTATATTTTTTAGGAAGATATATTTAATTCCTAAAATTTTAAACTATTCTTAGAAAAATATTAAATAATTATTATTTTTTACATTAAATTAAACTTTATACTTTTTATACTCATGTTCAAAACATATATACATACACACACACACATATATATATTCTGATTATTTCATAAAATAAATATTTAAACAATATTTCAATTAGAACAATACATACAATATAATGGAAATATTGTTTGTATAAAATATAACTTTAAATTTTGTCTTAAAAGGTTTTTAATACGTATAATTTCATTAAATATGTGACTGATTTATTGATAATACTGTCTAATGAATAAAATTGTCTTATGTCAATGGTATTAATGCAATTATTTTTAATATTTATTTATTTATTAAATGATCAAATAAATATAAATCTAGCAAAAAGCTTATCCATAATATGGTCTTATACTTTTACATGTTTCGCAAATCATCATTAATGAATCATTGCTATAGTTACACAACATCGTCGAGATTAAAATTCAATTAATAGCTGTCAAAATGCCACGAGATTTTTGTGTTAAATTCTAAAAATATACGTTATTATATTTTTTGACATATTTTCGTTCTGGAATTTTTAAATTATTTCGAATGTGTCTACTTTCAATGTACATCGGTATTATCAATAGATCTTGTGTTATAATTCAAAAAATTAATTTATTAGTCAGTGTGTATAAAAATCAATTAAAAATATATCAAGATGAGTTATATGATAGAAGCTGATAAACGATTATTGAAATTTAAAAGTTATGACGAATACTTAGATTCTTTGGTGTCTGAAAAAGATTTGGATAATTTAAGAAGCACTAATATAGCAAGATCTATTGCTGAACTTGGCTATAGGTTAGTGAATATAAACATACACACACACTTACATATATTACTTGTTTTATAAAACTAAATTTATTATTTGTTAAACTCAATTTGAAATGGACTAATTGATAATCATTTCTTCGGAAAATTAAATTTTATAAAACTAAACATATCTATTTAAGGCCTAACACCACTGTAATCGCGAAAAAAAGCGTTTTTTGGGAATTTTTTTTGAATGGAAAGGAAAGTTGGAAAGAAAAAATATTTTGATACGTTATTGATCTAACATTATACTATATTGACTAAAAATATAAAGTAAAAAAAATACAAAATGGCTGATTTAGAGCCAATAATTCGAGGCTCCTTTCATCGGAAGCGCTCCGCGGCACGCAGCATAATTGTCGCACACTTGAACTTGGAACAAAAAAAAAATCCACTTATTCTTGATGTCAATAGCTAGTGAATTACGTAGGGGATTTTGAAAATATTGATTTTTGTAAATTTGGCAGCGAATTGAAAAAAAAATTTCAATTTTCATAAAAAAGGCACGTTTTTGTTTATAAAAATTGTTTAAATCAATTTATTAAAAATCCCCTACGTGATTCACTGCGAAATATAATAATAAAATCATGATTAAAATTTCAAATTGATTGGAAAAAAACTGTTTAAGTTATGCTGCGTGCCCGTTGAGAAAAAGTCGTTTCGAGAAAAATCAATTTAAAGTTTCGATCGGCCGTTTCGGAGCGGCCGAAGACGGCAAGTATAAGTCCCGAAATTTCAAAAGAAATTTTTTTTTTTCAGAATGAAACCTTTTGTATTATATTCTAAAAGGTTCAAAGTATATTTTAAGCCAATAAAAAAAAATTGATTTTTTGAAATTTCTACAGTGGTGTTAGACCTTAAGAACTGAAAAAGTTGAAATTTAAATTAAAAACTTTTAGTTGTATAAAAATATTTTTCCGAATGCATTTGAAAATAATATTAAAAAAATAGTTTTCGTTCTATTAGATAAAATTAACTTGAACACTATTCTATATATTTCAAGAATTATAAAATCATATGAATTATTCAAAATCTCCTAAAGTATTAAAAACGCTTAGGAGATTATTAATTATGATTAACAAACTATGAAGTACTATCCATTAAAAGTTTTTAAATTAAATTCTAGTTTTGTTAATCAGATTGGTTGGTGAGAATTTTTATTTAGAGTTTACGTCTTTAGACAGGTTGCCTTCATCTCGATTTAAAACCCTCGCCTGCCCAATAACATATAACGGGCAGTGACAGTTATGAAACTCATATATTATGAAGCTCAGTGGTAATTATGCTTTTACGCACTTAAAAACTTCGATAATTCACCAACCAGGAATCAAATGCAATCTCCCACATGACAGACAGTGATGCATTCCACTATTTTATCAATCGAATGCATACATACATTCATTTTATATATATATATATATATATATATATATATATATATATAGAGAGAGAGAGAGAGAGAGAGAGAGAGAGAGACATTGATAGATAGATATAAAACAAAATATTTATTTTAAAAGAACACAAAATATAAATGTTCTCTATTTGTTATATCAAATTTATGTTGATAAATAAAAATTTCCTAAAGAAACATATTTACTTTTTATATGTACATATTTATTTTATAGAATTTCATTCTTTGGTTTTATTTGATATTGTGTTATTTTTCCAATAAAATAAAAAGATGTTATTTGAAAACTAGAAAGGTTATTAAACACTTATTTTGAGATTTTGTAAAAATAGTATTCAAACTAAAATTAAAAAAACAATAAATAAAATATATTTAAAACAGACTAGAAGAGATGTTATTGTCAATGAAAAGGTTTTTCATAAAAGTAATCAATTACGTTATACAAATATATGTACAATAAAGGTAACGGATTTTACTTCGAGAATTAAAACTAGAATTGAATTTTTTAAAGGTATTAGATTTCAAATAATGCATATTAAATATTTAATCTGTAATTCTTGAAATTTTTATTGAATAGTATTAAAGTTGGTTTCATTCAATAGAATGTAAAATATTTTTCCTAGTATCATATATATAAAAAAATTGTTAGAGTTACTAAATATAATTATACATATTTTCATATAAATATTTTCAGTTCACATATTCTATTCTCAAAATTGTATGAGTAATTTTTTTTGTCATTCAAATTTTTCATTTATTTAGAAAATTCAAGTTTTACATCAACTGAATTGGTTTGTATAGAATTATAAAATTACAATGCTTATAATTCATCTCGTATTGATATACTAAATTAAAAAGATAAATTTTTAAAATATATTTTTATTAATTCGTTTTTGAAGAAAATTCATATATTGTGTAATATTTTTGTATCATATTTTCATATTTTTTAGTAAATAAAATTTAATAATGAAATGTTTTTTACACTTGTTTAATAAATATAAATTGAAATTGTTTAAATGAAAAAATATATAGTTACAATTAATATTTTGTAATTTTTTAACATCAATATAAAAAAGTGTTTTACATTTAAAAGAATAAATTTAGTATTATTATATTCACTAATAATTTTAGTACGATAAAATTTATAAAATATAAAAATTATATTTTTCAAAGTAAATCTGAATAAAAAAATCTATTAGTTTACTAGTATATTAGTTTAATTTTTTTTCATTTAATATCGTTATCATTAAAAAAAGGTTATAAATTTATTTATAATTTAAATTTAAACAAAAATTTAAATTACCCAACTTGTAAAAATTGTACTACTAGTAACTATAAAATTTAATAAAGAAACAAACAACTGTGATAATTGTTATAGTACTACATTATGATAATTAATTCTAATTACTACATGAACATTCCGTGACTGTAATTACAGCTCGGTCTGCTGAATTTTTCATTAATAACAACATGGTATTTTATCATATAATTTGGATCCTCAGTCTCTAAATAAGACGTATAGCTTTGGGATTTTATCACTAAAACCCTTTTTGTTTGAACAAAATGAAATGTAGCTCAATGATACTATTACATATATATTATACATATACATACATATATTGTATATATATATATATATATATATATATATATATATACATACATATATTATATATATATATATATATATATATATATATATATATATATATATATATATATATATATATATATATATGTAATTTTTGATAGAGAAAAATTAAATATTCTATATGAATGCTTACCAATTTATGTTTTAATTCGTCACTACAACTTCCTTCTACAATTTCAAAAAGTTTTATCTTTAGTACCTTTTCATTTGTAATCTAATAAATATTATATGGCGAAATAACTTTTTTAGGTTGTAGTTGATTCTAAATACAAAGTTAGATACAAACACAAATGTAGCCTATAGTATATCTGACTGGACAATATTCATTGTGTTCATTTATACATATCTGTGGGATTTCGGATATGATTCATGTTCCCTAATGAACACGCGACTACAATGAAGGTACCACTGTTGCTACGTTTTAATCCACGTATAGAGTGTACTACGTAACATTGTTTTATAACTGAATTATGAAAGATGTTTTGTTATATTGTCACCTACATGAAGGATACTGGAACGAATCGTGTCGACATAAAGTTTAATATACGTAGATGTATACCTGTGAAGCACACATTTTCACAGTAATATTTTGATTAAGCAGCATACATATAAAACTAATTAGCACCATCCATTACATAAATATTGTATTGAATAGTGCATATTTAATATTGTGTTTTTATTTATTGCTGTTTTTAAAATAACATTTTTATTTACCTCTAAAAGTATGTAAAATCTTATCCAATTTTAATTATCATTTTATTACCTATATTTATGGATTAATAAGAAAATATTAACATTTGTCACAATCTCCAATTTTATTTCACAGATAATATTGTTAGTTTTATTAAAATTTATTATATAAAAAAATCAAAATAATTTATAAAGGAAATCAAATATTTTTAGTGCTATAACATATTCACAAGAACCTACTTAAAAATACATTCGGTGTAAAACACTTTTTCGTTCACATAAATCTTAGGATCGGATCATCTTAAATCTTTATTTGAATATAACATTAACGCACATTATGATAAGAAAATGTGGGAAATGTGTGCGTACACAATTTATATCCTCCGATAGGTTTGAACAGAAAACTAGTATATTTCTTTTAGACTTTTTAACCACGCACGTTTTTATCAATAATATATTTGTTTTCATAATAGTTTGGTGTCAATCGATATAACACTTATGATTTATAAATATATTAAATTATAATATATATATATATATATATATCAATATATATATACAAAAATTATATATATATATATATTATATTTTTTTTAAAAAAATATAAATAAAATTGAACTTATCAAAACTTTGCCAAATAATTAATTTATGAAATTTTATTTATTTTATATTTATTAACAAAATATTTTCTATAATAGTTTTTTTCTCTCCACAATACATTATATTCAAATATTTCTTAAATATAAACAAACACACACACACACACACATATATATATATATATATATATATATATATATATATATATATATAAATGGCCCAAATGAGACTGAAGAATAATAAATGATACTAAACAAATAAAAATGTCTAAACCCATCAGTTTCATTTGTAACACCTATATAAATATTCAATTATAAAAAATCTAAATGTTATAATTTTTTAAATTTATTTACATCAAAAATAATTGCAGAATATAGATCACTGTACAAAACATGGCATTAAAAAGTTTTTATCTTTCCTTTAGATGTTACGAATGTAATGTTATTTCTATAGTTTTTTAATTTATAATTTCTAACTTTATTAAGACAAGTTCATTATATGTATATTTCTATTAGAAAAGTCGTTTCCTGAATGAAAGCTGACCTATAATAAACGATCTAATTTCAACTCAATAAATTATAAATTATTTATTTAAAGTTATAGTATTTGAATATAATTACTCACTATGAATTTATAAAATAAATAAATATCACAGACATCATTTTTGAAATATAAAAATTATTGCACATAAATATTTAGTAATTTATATATAAATCGATCAAATGTTCATTTTATTTCATTTTGTGCCAATAAAAATATTTTCTAAATATAAATTGCTATTTAATGACTTTTATTACTGTCATAAAACCCATCAGTTTTATTTGTAACACCTATATCAATATTTAATTATAAAAAATCTAAATGTTATAATTTCTTAAATTTATTTACATCAAAAATAATTGCAGAATATAGTTCATTGTACAAAACATGGCATTAAAAAGTTTTTATCTTTCCTTTAGATGTTACGAATGTAATGTTATTTCTATAGTTTTTTAATTTATAATTTCTAACTTTATTAAGACAAGTTCATTATATGTATATTTCTATTAGAAAAGTCGTTTCCTGAATGAAAGCTGACCTATAATAAACGATCTAATTTCAACTCAATAAATTATGAATTAATTATTTAAAGTTATAGTATTTGAATATAATTACTCACTATGAATTTATAAAATAAATAAATATCACAGACATCATTTTTGAAATATAAAAATTATTGCACATAAATATTTAGTAATTTATATATAAATCGATCAAATGTTCATTTTATTTCATTTTGTGCCAATAAAAATATTTTCTAAATATAAATTGCTATTTAATGACTTTTATTACTGTCATAAAAATAATTTGTCATTTAAGGATATTTCTATTTAAATATATATATATATATATATATATATATATATATATATATATTAGGAATGGTACATATATATGGATCAG
>CP092090.1:32001067-32006067 GCA_029203775.1 Neoneuromus ignobilis
TTTACCATACTTATCAAATGACCCTCGTATTTTGATAGAGCAATAATGATTACAAGTAATTATTTTTTTTAATATTTTTTTAATTTTTAAATTCCAATTAAACATATTGATCAGATAGTGTTTTATATATATATATATATATATATATATATATATATGTATATATGTATGTATAAAATTAATTTACAACTTTATCACTATTTTCAACGTTTTTTCCTTTATTTATAACTTTATCACTGATCGTTCCTGTAGTTATTTTTAAAATAATTTGATAATGCCGCACTCTGAAGACGATAGCACGACCATAAAAATGAGAACGAGCGAAAAATGAGTAATTATTAAACAATTTTATAAAATATTGTCATAAAGATATAGATTACTTTAATAATATGTGAATAACCACAATGCAAACTAATTATTGTTTTGATAATATATTAATTTTTTCTACAAAATTTGTTATTAAGACTTTTATTTAATATTTCTTAATTTACACGTTTCTTAAATTATTTATTAAAAAAGTTTTCACTGAAAACAATCAGATGGCAACAAATCTAAATTACTCAATACACATTTTTGTATTTCAAATTATTTCAACAATCTTTCAAATATCAACGTTGTATATTCCAAAAAATTGTTTTTATTGTTTTTTATAATGTAATATATTTTTTATTTTATTAAATAACAAATTATTTCTTTTCTTATTCATAAATGTTTTTTGTTAAGTATTTGAAGCTATTAAAGTTTTTGAAAAAATATCTTTTTTCTACAACAAAAATTGTTTAATTTATCAATTAATATATTTTATTATTATTTGTCATAAATACTTTTCTGATTATTATTTTGTTGTGATTGCAGTAAATTAAAAAGATGTAACCTTATAAAAGGACAGACATTCTATAAAAGCTGATTTAAATATTACTATATTTATTATGAAAATTACAATTAAGCTTTTATTTTTCTTTAAAAAAAAATATTGTTTTGAAGTAATATATATATATATATATATATATATATATATATATATATATATATATATATAGTGTATCCATATTAAAATTAATAATAGTATGACTAGTTATTATTTAATTAACTTATAATTAAAATCATCGTATTAATAATTTAATGTGTTTAAAAATAAAGTAAGCAATATATGTTTATATACTATATAAAATAGTATATTGTATATTTAATAGATTTTTTTATCATTTTATATTTTTTTCCGGTTATAGAAGTGCCGGAGAAACGCTCTCTCGGAATGATTTTTATGAACGTTTGGCTACTGTAACAGAAGCTGTGTATCCAACACATAGACCGTATGTATCAGCTAGTGAAGGTCTAAAACCAACTGACCCATTTCTACAACAACTTGCCTTGCGTGAACGTCTAAATCGTTTAGGTATACTTGCAGTATGTATTCAGTTTTTATTTTATCGTTTACTTTCTGGCTGTTAATAACAGCCAGAGTATGAATTATGATTCTGTACGGTGAAATATTTAGTATATTTCGTAAAATAAATGATATCGAACTGAACAAAATGTTATTTTATGTTTTAAACAAACATTTATTTCAAAAATACGCGTACTATTAACGTATTATAAAGAAAATTTAATTCTACACTGCGTTTTATAATAATTTTTTTAAATATGCATAGTTAATCAAAAATAAAATATATTTTGTTATAATAAATACACAAATAATATTAGTTAATAAAAAATAGCATTTGTTTTAATTTATAAAGTATCAATACATAATATTAACTATAAAAACATATGTTCAAATAAATGTATGTATTAAAAAATAAATTGGTAAAAATATTCTTTCTTGCCAGTATTAGAAAAAAATTAAATAATAATTTTCAAAAAAAACAATGTTTTATATAAATATTACTTCTATTACTAAAAAATAATCATAACTTTTTAGGTTATTTAATATATAAATTATTAATTCATTATAGTTTTGGTAAAGAATGAAGCTATGAAAATTAAAATTTTAATTTATACACATAGATTAATAGTTATAAGTGGAATGAATTATTTCAATCTAATATTTTATTAAAAAATATATTCAATATATTTTATAGTAATTAGACTTTTATTTTAACTATAATTAAACATATTAAATATTTGGCAGAAACACACACACAGATATATATATATATATATATATATATATATATATATCTGTTTGAGTGTGTGTGTAGTTCAAAAGGGATAATTATAAAAAAATAAGAAAGTATTTAGATTCTAACTTTCAAAAATGTTCATATTCATACATAAAATAATTCATACATAAATTTATAAAGTGAATAATCAAATATTTGAGTTTACCATTTAGTATTGCTTCCGTTAACTTAACTTACAACTTTAATAATTTATTTTTCATTCTTGTTCTTAATCAGTAATTTAATTATGCATAATATTTTATTACTTTGAAACACGATTACATTTAATATAATTCAACAAACATTGATGTTATTTATAGAACTAAGTCGATTTTCTTAACAAAGTTAAAAAAAATAAATGGTTTAAAAAACTGATAACAGAATTTAAAATATTAATAACACGATTTTCTTAACATTGTTTAAACAAAGAAATTATTCAAAATAATTATAACACAATTTAAGATATTTATCTCTTAATTACACGATATATTGTAAAATAAGAAATATAAGAAAAACTGTATTGCATATAAAAACATAAATATAAAAGAAAGTAATTCATTTTTTGCGAAACGAGACATGTTCAAACAAGTTCTTGAGATAAAAAAAATAAAAATTACATTTCTTGCGATCAATTATATATATAAATGTGAGTGTATGTGTGTGCGTGTGTGTGATAAGATGTATTTATGGTTAAGATAAAATTACGAAAATTGTACGTTCATTATAAATAATAGTCTAATTTTTCTACTTTTATATTCTCGATTACATTGTACGTCTGTAGAGAATGGAATTATTTGAGTATGCTTTTTGTTTTAATGAGGTTAGATGTTATTTTCTGTATTAGCTACAATATCATAATGAAAAAATGTTTACCACTCTGATGAATATATTGTAATAAATTTTATTTTTTTTATTATTTACCACAGTCATTTAAGAAATAAAAATAGAACATTACTAATATAACTGCGTTGCCTCATTATTTATAGTACTCGATTTTTGTTTTCATATTTTCTTGACATTTAATTCAACAGGTGAGGTATATATATATATATATATATATATATATATATATATATATTTGTACTATTTGATACAATTTCAATATTAACATTCTGATAATATTGATCTTAATATTTCATTCTGATCTTAATATTTCACCACAAGTTGATAGGTATTCTATTTTTTTATGACACCATGAATAAAACATTTTTCATTATATCAACATTTTTGCAAATGAGTATATTATGCCCGAAGATATTTGCGACAGTAGAATAATGAGACTGCGAAATATTGTGTGTATAAATAAAAAAAACTTATGGTAGGAAAATACATATATGTTTATTTAAATTAGAATCATTGTTTCACATATACAAATGCATTCGAAAATTTTACAGGAATATTGGTGTATATGTATAAATATATATGTATACATATATATGTATGTGTGTATGTATATATATATATATATATATATATATATATATATATATATGTATGTATGTATGTACATGAATTAGAGCATTGCGTTTTATGTTCACATAAATCAATACTGAAAATAAAAAATGTGTTATTTATATTGAAAAAACTTTTCCAAACTGACAAATATTTATATAATTCAATAAAGGTTTGTAGTATATATGATCATTTAAAAATACGTAAATGTAATTAATCATGCAAAAAAAGATTTTCTAAATATATATATATTAAGTCTACTGAAATGTTCTATTCATTTTTAAGTAAAAAAAATAATTTTTCATACTTTTTATCTTCATTTAATTAAAATTGTAATTTTCATTAATATTAAAAATTTCTTCTCATTTTCGTGGCAATTTTTGAATTCTTCGTCAATAAAATAACTTGTTTTTGGAAGCTAAAAATTCATTCAGTGCTTATTTTAAATCTCAATCTTTATTATTCTTTTCATTTAAACATGTTTGTAGAAATAAAAATAAATGGTAGTCAGAATATTCTAAGTGATTTAAAACCTCACAATCAAGTTTTTCTATTTTTCTGGGTTGTAAAAAAAAACATTTGGTCTTGTGTTATGATGCAGCAAGATAACTTGCTTCTTATTTATAAAAATGGAACTCTTTTTTTAAGATCATTATTTAAATTGTCCAATTGATATTGGACAATTTAACATTTTTTAGAATTAATAGCTTTTTATGCTTTTAAAAATTCATAATAATAAACTGGACCTCTCATATTTCACCATATAAATAACATTCTTTTTTTCACACTTAAATTTGGTTTTAATGTTGACAGAGCCGGTTGCCCAACTTTGTATTATGCTTTTTTTTCTCAATTATATTTTTAAATATAAATTACTTTTTATCTCTAATTAAGGGGCGTTCCAAAATTGCATGAAAACAGAGACGAGTGAAAAATTGAAAACAGACACGATTTTATCTGTCCCAGTAGTCAATTTATGTGGTACTAATACTATATACTTGCATATATCATCTCTGATGCCGATAAAAATGTTGCAAAGAATATCATAATTAATCACAGTTTTCCGAATCGTTATTTGTCTTCAAGATTGAAATCTCCATTCTTTAATTTCTCAAACCATAATCTGCATGTCCTTTCGGATATTACATTTGCTCCAAAAACTTTTAACAAATTTCTACATGCTTCTGCAACATTATTTCCTTGTTGATATTCGTAAAGAATTCAATGCCGTAAATAAACTTTATCGACAGACATTTTTCTTTCACTATTCCTTGGTAAATACTGGTAATAAAACATTTGTTCTAGTGTATAGTGAAAGGCATTCAATGATTTAATACAATGATAAAACGAATCATAAACCTTTCATTAAAAAACCTTTCTCTATGT
>CP092090.1:32011067-32026067 GCA_029203775.1 Neoneuromus ignobilis
ATATCACTTTTAAAATATATACTACCTACATCTATTACAATCTTAAAAAAATGTACAAACACATACGCACAGAAGTCATGGCATACATGTGTAACATACGCAATTTATTGATATAATTCAATGAAGTCGTTAAATTAAAAAACATTATTTAATTAATAATAAATATAGTATTCATTAAATTTATTCATTATATTTACTTTCAATTAAATATTTTTTTTAATTTAATGACTTCATTGAATTATATCAATAAATTGCTTAAAGTAACCATGTGTGCCATGACTTATGTGCAGTAGTGTATATTTTATGCTAATCCGTTGTTGTTTTAAAATGTCAGTCTTGTAGACTATGTAAAAATAATATTATATTAAAATTTTAGTCACACACATACACACACACACAAAACATAAAATACATATATATATATATATATATATATATAAATGTATATAGTAAAAGATATTTAAAGAAAAGGATAATTTACAATATATTTATATAAAAAAATATTTGCAATGTATGATAATACTTTATATTCATATTAATTAATTCACTATTTTTTAACTCTTTCAACTTTCGTTTCAATTACAATCTAATGTAACTTTAAATTTTTATAAATCATTTCTGTTTTAAGAACGGATTCAATCAATATTTTATAAAATATCGTCATTTTGATTTTCTAAACTAATTAAACTATATTAATAACTTGAAATAAAAAAAGATATTAAAAAGTGAACTTTGATTACGTATATGTATATATATTATGTTGTCAAGTATCTCCCTTCCGTTTTTTTTTTTTTTTGTACATAGCCGCGAAATTCAAAAGACAAAAAAGCGGAAGGGAGATATTTGACAACCTAATATATATATATATATATATATATATATATATATATATATATAATTTTAGAACATAATTTTAGCCGAATTACACAAACACACACACACACACGTACATATATATATATATATATATATATATATAAATGACTGTTGTGCGAATGTATGCGTGTGTATGAATATGAACGAGTGTATTAACATATGTGTTTGTTAAACATCCTTACAAATAATCGAAGTTGGCAGCAAACTAAACATTATTTCATGATTAACATATTCATAAGCATTCACATTATCCACGGTATTATGTTTCAAATTTTCAGAAAATTACAATATAGCCTTAAATAAAATCTCTTTAGAGAATATTGAAATAATATATCGGTAAAATGAATAAATTTCTGAAATATATGAATAAATTCGTAGAATGTAGCAATAATATCCAAAGAGTAAATTACAATTTTTTTTATAACAACTTAAAACTTTTTTTCTTTATATAATAAACAAGTTATTAATAATATTTTCAAGAATATTATGATATAAAAATATTTGTATTTATTGATAATTTACTACAAGCCTAATGCACTTTTTCATATAATAAAAAATAAAATGTAATATAATTATTTTATAATAATAAAAAATAACTATATATATATATATATATATATATATATATATATATATATAATTTATACATAATATAATATATACATAATGAAATATAAATCAACGATTATTCTATCTAAAAAAAAATAATACCATAAATTATATAAAACCCCTAACTCTTTCCTTGACATTTTTCAAATAAAATAAAAGATAACAAATCTCTGATGGATTACTCGATTTCAGAATTTCAAGAGCATCAACGTTTATCAGATCAACTTACATTGTGCCTATTTTGCAACTTTCGTTCAATCTGCTGAAAACATTTATCGCACACAGAGCATACAACTTTTTCCAGATGTGATAATCATTAAATAAAACGAACGAATATATATATATTTATTATTTTAATAAATTAAAGCTAAATTAGAAGACATTGTTATTTTTTAATAAATTTGATTACTTTAAATAAAAGTATTAAAAAATTGAAATTATATACACACACACACACACACACACATATATATATATATATATATATATATATATATATATATATATATATATACATAACATATATATAAATTTAAAATTTTGTTTTGAATTTAGTTCTTTAATACTGAATTTAATCAAATATATAATGTTTAAAAAAATAATGAAAATATAAAAAATAAAATCATTTAATAGAATATAAATATGATAACTAAAAATTCTTATTTATATCTTCATTAATTCCAAAACTGTAATTTCTTAGAATTAATCTATGACGAAAAATTAAAAATTACACTCGATAGAGCACAAAATGAGTATTAAAAAAACTGCTGTAGATTTAATTTTTTCATACTTTTTCAATAGAAAAAGTTCAATAAATGAGTAAATGCAATTTTACTGATACTTATGGTTTTTATTTACAAATCAAGCGAGAAGTTCTGAAATACACTCGTAGACAAAAAAAAAACACAAGTGTCTGCAACGAATGCTACTTGAATTAACTGGATTAATTAAAAAATCGTGAAGCTTTGATTGATGAATTTCAATTATGAAAAACAAATATCACGGAAAAAATCCTTATATTGTGCTTCTCGAACGTGTAACTTTAAGATGTAAAGTTTTTGAATTCATTAAAATTTATGATTATTTTAATTTACTCGCTTCGAGAAGAAAAATACGAACGAGGTTTGAATATAATACCGATCATCTGAATTTATATTCAATATTATATTTTCATTGTATGCTTTTATCAAAGTTCGTTTATGATACAATAAACTGAAAGTTTTCATATTTATATATATATATATATATATATCTCAAACCTTTAAATTATTAAAAATAAAATTTTCCAATAATATAATTTTCCATATAATTATAGAGTTTAATTTTTATTGTAGAAATGAAGTAATATATACATACATATATATATAGATATAGATATAGATATAGATATAGATATAGATATAGATATAGATATAGATATAGATATATATATATATATATATATATTAGTATTAAAATTATTTATTTTCTAATTAATTTATTTATATTATTTAACATACAAGTAACCCTCCTACAACACGGTTTTGCTCTGACACGTTAAGGAAATTGCAGAAACCCTTAAATTGAATTGCGGAAACCCATCTACAGCATTAGATAACACGATTTTTATTATAGAAAATATGTCAGAAAATTATGAAATAGTGAATAATTATAAAATAATGTGAAACAGTGTTATATGGCTTCTAGTCGCACATAACACGGTTTCACACAACACGGTATTTTCTAGGAAAATATCTACTGTGTTATAAGAGGGTTACCTATATATTAAAATATAATTGTATTATTAGGAAAATGTGCACTTAAATTTCTATAAGTAATTTTATTATTATTATTTTTATACACTTATTGAAATTATTGGAAAATTATGAAAATATTTTATTTTGTATTTATCATCTTTAGAAATTATGTAAATAGAATTTATTTCTTAAAATCAAACTAATTAAAAAAGTATTTTATGTAAATGTCTCTTCTCTCTCTCTCTCTGTCTCTCTATATATATATATATATATATATATATATATATATATATATATATATTTATTATAGACAATATTATATATTATATAATTTTATTTAAAAAATTCATTGTATATAACCATGTTCAAAACCATGTTAAAAAAAATGTTCGAAAATCAAAATGTTAAACAATAATTAAATATTTATCTCTATAATTTTAATAATATACATTAATGAGATAAAATTGATAATTAGTAACATTACTCAATGTAGCTATTAAATCAAGTATAATCCGAATAAAATTAATTTCCATGTTGCTAAAAGATCTTAGATAGAACACGATTTTTTATTAGAACTCCTATTTGAATACTAATTTTGTCTTTAAGTAATTTATTCAAGACCCTTTTTTGCTGTTGAAATGAAACTCTCTACCTTAAGTTTACCTTTAATATTATATAATATTGATTAAGATGCATTCTTTATATCAATTCAAATATTAGTTAACAACACGCAAGTTTTATTATATACTCGTACAAATGTAAAGTAGCAGTAATTTTTAAAATAGAAGTATACAAAAATTATTTTGTTCTTGTCCTATTTGACCCATGAGGTTATTTTATAGTGAACTGATATAGGTCTTTATTATACATACACCTACACAATATATATATTTATACATATATATATATATATATATATATAAGTTTATTTATACATATATATATATATATATATATATAAGTTTATTTATATATTCTTGAGTAAACTGAATATTTTATTTCCAGACAATCATATTCTTACGGCATTTTACAAAACGTGGTTTTGAGATATCTGGTTATATTGATTTCTCACATCGATTAAATATCGAAGATTGGGTACCTTTCTTTGAAGGAAAACTGAGATTGTGGCCACGAGAAGATGATTTAGCATATTTCCATTGGCGTAATAATCAAAGTTTCTGTAACTCATCACCAAATTTTAAGGTATGCATATTAATTATGTAAAAAAATGATATTTTTTGAAAACTAATTACTGTTTATTTAATGACCAAAATAAATTGATTTTTAATTATGTATTTTACAGTAAAATATTTCTAAGAAATATTTCATAAAAGTCGCATTGTTAATTTTATGAATCGTTTAATAAATACAAAACTTCGGACGCTTTCAAGTGTCAAGATAAGAACAGTCAAAATTAATGATATTATCTTTCGACCGTTTTCATTTTTTTTATATCTTTTACACAAATATATAAAATCTTAAAATTGTATCAAAAGCAGTGTATTAATATTTATTTAGAATTTTTCGAGCAAAAGTTAATTAAAGATAACGAAAATAATCATATACTCGTATATATATATTCGCTTGCCTCTCTCTGTCTCTCTCTTTGTGTATTTT
This sequence comes from Neoneuromus ignobilis, assembly GCA_029203775.1. NCBI lineage: Eukaryota > Metazoa > Arthropoda > Insecta > Megaloptera > Corydalidae > Neoneuromus > Neoneuromus ignobilis. Next base: position 32,015,906 of record CP092090.1, read on the forward strand.
TTATTTATATGTGCAAATAAATAAAAAACATTAGATATAAATTATTAATAAATATCAAATCAGATTCAATCAATTGAAATCAATGTTCATAGTAAACTATAAGATTGTGTCAGAATTGTAGACTATATGAATTAGATTCACATTCATGGTACAAGAGATACTCTTGGGAAATTTATTCGTGTGGAGTTGGTATGCCGGAAACGGACGTGAGATTGGTTCAGACAGGTGATAACCATTGTTACTGAACGTGGCCGCCATTTTTGAAACAATGGTGTTGACAACCTTTTCAAATATTTCTTATAAATCAAGTTATAAATATTTCCTTTTTTAAATTGTTAAATTTATTTGAATAATTGTATCTGGAAATCATTTTAATTGTTATTAATATTGTCAAACTAAACGAAAAAATAGAAAAAATATTCTATTACATTAATTGTCTAAATTTTTATGAAGTTATTAACGATACTATTGAAATTTAAAATACTTTTACAATATTATAAATACTTCTTCCATGTTGTTTTTAAATATTAAAAATGTTGCAAAGTTTTTTTTTTAAAATAACTAATTTATTATGAAATTCATAAATAATTACCAAATAAATTTTGATATTTTATAAAATAATTTGTAGTGTATTAAAATTATTATCCTCTATGTACATATGATAATAATTTTAATATCCAATGAAACTGATACTTTAATATGTAAATGAAACTTAAAAATAGAAAATAATAATAAGTGATAGTAAATAAGTAAATTTATTTCTAAACCTATTAATCTAATTTTAGCAATCCTATATTACTCACTAATCCTTTTCAAAATTAGTGAATAATGACGATTATCAGTTGTTAGCAATTAGAGACGAATATTATATATATATATATATATATATATATATATATATATATATATATATATATATATATAATACAGAATTCAAACATTTCATACTATCTTAGTCCGTATTGAAGCATTTCTCCAAATTAATACTTTATATTCAATATTAATATCTTCAAATCACTATTGTTTTGTTAATGGAGGGGATACATTATTGAATACTATAAATACATTTTATCAATCAACTTGAATAAAGTGATTGTGTTTTATATATTTTTTTATTTTTATCCAATATACATTATTAATATCTATTATATACATACGCTTGTATTTAACATATCTATTGGTAATATAATTGTTATGATTAATTAAAATGATTTAAAAATCTATTATATTATTAATTAATTGGCATAATAAATAAAAACGTCTTTTTTCTTAATGATTGTTTCTTTATTAAAAAAATCATTTTAATAAATCCTAAATATTTTTAAATTAATATAACAAAATAATACAAATCAAAAATATTATTTACAAAAATTTTTATCTCAGGTATCGACGGATCCTGTAAATGGATTACTATTTCATAATAGAAAGGATCATAAATCAATATGTATTAATCCTTATTCAGCAGAAAACACCAACAATACAAGAACACGAATCTATTCAGATAAATATGATCAGGTTGTTTTGTATGATCATGTCGTTAGAAAAAAATACATAGTATAAATAGACTCCTAAAGAATTTTAATACATTTATTATATTACTTAAATATAGATTAATTATATTTGTATAGATATTTTGCACTTAATTTTTTATATTTGTTAAAAATATAATAATTATTCATCATAACCTAAAATATTTATTTTAATATATTGCATATTTTTCTGTAAAAAATGAACAAATGAATCTATATATTTAACTAACAGACTATATTTTAAAATTGTATTAAATGAAAAATATTTTTCAAAAGCATATATAAAAATAAAATTTATATAGTTATAAATTAGTTAATAATTTCTTCGAATTTTAATCACAAGATACATTATTTTTATGTATATATGTTATGTATATATAGTCAAGTATCTTTATGATAAATTCATTTTTTAATCAATTAAAAAGATACAAGTCAAAAATTCCATCACATTTATTAATTTTTAAGTTGAAAGAAAGTTGAGGTAAACTTAAAAGGCTAATTGATGTATTGGAACTTGGCAAGAAAATCCAATCAAAGTGACATGTACTAAATAAACTTTGTGGACTGATGTAAACATTCAAACGTGTGATTAATATATTTCAGAGAACACAATTTGTTTTATAAAGAACTTAGACAACTTTTTTAGTTCTCTAATTAATTATACAGCAATTTGTTGCAACTGCATTTTATAATTGTTTCGTAAAATATATTAACACGTTTTATACAGTTTCAGGTTCTTTTTTTAAAAAAAGAATAAAAAATTCAAATGTAGTTTTTGATTGATTTGTAATAAATATTGATTTTATTTATATTCTACAACATTAAAAATGATAATTAGTTTTGAATTCTTTCAAAAGTTTTATTTCGTTTGAATTATTTTATAATGCTTATATTATTAGTTAATATCAATGTATATAAACTGGCAATAAGGTGTTTTCATTTTATTTTTCTATATTATCACGGTAGAAACGTATATATGGAGACAAAATATGAATAACTTAAAAATATTTTACAAATAACAAATTATACATAAAAGTGATTTTTAATTTTTTAATATAAAAATGTTTAGTTAAAGTTAATTGTATATTTCCATTAAAATCAGCAATTTATTATCATGAATTTTGATATAATAGCTCTTCAGTGATTTGCAATGAGGTATATACTTTATAACCGAATATTAATTATTGTTTAATACTTATTGAAATATAATGAAATATTATTATTGACAATATTTTTTGATATAAATTAATGAAAATAAAAAAATGTATCTTAAATAAATGTTAACTTTAATATTTCAAATACTTTGATTGTTCAATAAAAAATGATTTATTTAATTTAAATAACTTAGAAATATTTAAGATTTATTTTGAAAAATAATATTTAATTTCAGTTAATTATTATAACTATAAAAATATATATGGTATTTAATTGACACAATTAGTTTAATAATATTATAAAGAAACTGTGTAATAAATAATATATCTTGAAGATTAAAAAACATTTATATACTAACGAATAAGTATCGGAAACCACATCAATTAATTATTTAGTTAACTATATAAACAATCTACCAAAAAATGTACCAGGCTTCAAATATAAACTAAAAAATAAATAGGTTACACAAAATCTTTATTGAGTATCGAATTCTATGATTCATTTTATATAACCAAATTACAATATTTAATAGTTATGAAGTACAGAAATAAAATTTATCTTTGAAAAATTACGAAAATTTAAAAATTAAGTAATTGAAATAAACAGAGGAAATTTTTGTTAACAACAAAAATGCTAAATATTTCATTTCTATACTGAATAAGTTTTGTTTAAATTAAAAATATATATCATAATTTTATAAACATTATTGTTGAAATATTTTGAAATAAACACAAGAAGTTAAAAAATACATTAAAATACGAAATTACTTCTAGGTAAAAAAAATAGAAAAAATGATGGTAATGATGATTTTATTCATTTCAAATTATAGAAACAGATTAAATATGTTAGTAATTGTTAAACAGTTTCAAAAGTTCCGAAAAATTTAAATATCTATGATATATTAGAGCATTTGCCAAATTTTGTATTATTTTAAAAACAATATTTCAGAAATGAAACAATATTTTTATTTAAAATATTTTCCAGAATTTTCTACTAAAAGTTGTGAAAACTAAATATTACTTAATTTGTAAATATTCATCAAAATATTAAATAAAATTTATAAAAAGAATCTAAAAAAACAAATTTTCTAAAAGCATGCATGAAATAAAATTTCTTAAACTTATAAATATTTCCGATTACATTAATTTTATAGTAGAAGATGTGATATTAAAAAAAATTGACAATAATTATAAGGATTTTAATTTTTCACGTATCCTAATTTTAAAGGATAAGAAAATTACTGTCAACATTTAAACATAAAATGATAGAAGGAATAGAGATAAGAAAAATAATAAAAACTTTCTTTTATACTGATATCTTTAGCTGTTCTGAAATAGTAATAAGTAAGTGTGGAAAGTAGACTAAATAAAATACTACACATGTTTTTACATTAAAACACTTGAGCGACTTGTTAGTTATGAAATAGATTTTGCCGGTTAAATAAAATTTCATAGTAGATTTTTTAAATAATCTATTTAGAAGATATTAATTCATTCGGTTTCATTAAATTTCGTATGTTTTCGAAATTATTTTTTCATTTTTACTATTTATATAATAATATATCATTATATCAATCCACTCTAAAATTTCAAAAAAAAAAATAATAGATACATAAGAACTCTTCTTCGATCCAATTATCAGAATTTTCGATTACCTCAACCGCACTTGAATCAGTTCGAATAATAGGACATTCTTATTTATTTATTTATATATATATATATATATATATATATATATATATATACATACACGAGTATATATATTATATTATAATAAAATATTGTGAAATTTATAACCAATATATTAAATATTAAGTATTTATATTAGTAACTATTGTAGTTAATGCACCTTTTTTAAATCAAAAATATTCTTTTATTATAATGACTACTTTTAACACAAAGCAATGTTGTATTTGTAAACAATAGGTAAATATTAAATCTTTATAAGATTCCTTTAACCACGTAATAATATACTTTTTAAAGAAGATAACAAGCGTTTTAGTACTGAACAATATAGGCGATAAAAACATTTTCAATCTTATTTCCAATAAAGTTTGTTAGATGACAATGTTTATTATTAAATGACGCAATTTTTATGAAAGTATTTATAAATATTAAGTATTTATATTAATACGATAAAAATTAATATTCATTTTTATAGTGAAAGTAACAGCAGTGATTTTAGGAGATAAAACCAGTTTTATAAGATTTTATCTATATTCTTAGGACTTGCAATTTATGCATGCCATCATGAAAGTTAACTAAATATTTATTTTCCCAATAAGATTGTTCCTGGTAAATGTGTTCTCTCGTATCTTTATTACTTCCTCTTTTACTCGAATCTAACTTAATTGACAGTCAACAAAACAAATATACAGAAAAATATCTACGTTTATTTTATGTCATATCAAAATATTTTGTTTGATCAGTAAACAAATATTGTTTATAGTCACGAAAATGAATAATTCAATAATAAAGAAATAACAAAATCTAAAATTATAACACAAAGTTAGTTTTATGGTCATATATTGATATTATAATTAGATATTTTTATAAATAGCAATATATTTTAATAAAAAATCAATTAATTCCATTTAAATTAAATAACCAATGGTTGTAAAATTAATCAATAGAATAAAAGTAACTATTTAATTCTTTATATACTATTTTAAATGTAGTTTGTTTAATATATGTATACAAATACCTGATATATATATTATATTTTATCAATGATATTGTTTTATATTTACATTGAATATTGAGTGATTTATATATACACATTATATATATATATATATATATATATATATATATATACATTTAACGATTTAATATTAGAATAATTTCAATGTACATTCTTATTTGCTTTTTAATTTTTTTCTTGTTTAATATTTGCTTAAAATATATAATAAAACAAAAAATAAATACTAAAAACAACATTTACGTTTTATAAACAAATAATATTCAGAATCCAAAATTAAAAAAAATCTCGTACAGAGAAAAATTAAAAACATTTTCATATGCCATTACAAAAATATCATATTCACAATATTAATTCATTTTCATAAGTTTATGTTACTGAACGGTTTATACTTACATTTATATTCTATCATTTACTATTCTTTACTACTCTTCAGTTTCATTTGGGCCACCCTTTAGATTAAATTAACATTAAAATAAGAAATAGATAATTTTTAATATATAATATATCATTTTATTTTCATTTATATTTATTAATTTTAGGTATATTTTTTAAATAACTAAATTGCTGTTGATTTGTGTCGAAACAAGTATTGTAAACTAATTATCAAATTATAAATTTCTAGACAGCTGTAACAAACCGTTATTGCATCATCAATAAAATTTAATAACATGGTGTTGTTCAATTAAAATTAATATGAGGCTATTTAATGATAAACTTTTTATTAATATGAGCTGCTAAGTTAATAAAAATTATTGCTTTTGAACTGTATTTTTTAACAACATTCTAAATATTATTTTCTTATTTTCATGTTCAATCTTTTTTTGTAATTACTTAAGAAATATGTCCAATTTAACCTCATTAACTATTGAAATATTAACTTTAATTAATATTTCAAGAGCAATATAAACTTTTAGGTTAAATTAAAATCACAAAAATTAGTAATTAGTCTAATATATGATCCATTATATTATATTATAACCCTTTATTATTAAATGCGATTTTATATATGTATATATATATATATATATAAATGTGTGTGTGTGTGTGCATGTAACTCTTAGACATGTGTTGTTATTATGCTTCAATTTAAAAAAAAATGTTAAATAAAGAATAAAAATGGTAATATTAATATATTAAAAATTGAATAAACTTGTTAAGACATATAAAATAATTGAACATATTTTTCTAGAACTATTTTTTTGATTAAACTATGTATACATAATGTAATAATAAAACCAATTCACTTTTGACGTAATAATTTTAAGATTTGATTAAATTTTCCATTTGTTCGAATATTCAATGCTCTCTGTACGATAAAAACAAGAAAAGAATGTGAACAATTTTCTTACAAGACAACGAACAACTCTAAAAGGAATTCATTTAAGAAATTTAAATAGGTATTTGACACATATTGAATCCGATAGCATTTTCAGCGTTCTTACATGGTTATTCAATGAAATTACATGGAAAAAGTTGATTGAAATAGTATTTTCTTTTCATTTAATTTGATACGAGTTTGTTTCAATAGCATTATCTATTTTATAAAGATTCCATCTGTATAAAATATTGATAGAAGGATTATTAGGATATAGCGGGTTGAACATGAAATGTATTTTTCACGAGAAAAGTCCTTTGTAATAGAAAACGTATGTATGTGATTTAAAAATGGTGCAGGCTTTGAATTTAAAGGGAATTAGACTTTATATTACAGAAACGTAATTAAAGAATGCAGATTCCGCGTTCATTAAATCGTAAAAATGTAAAAAATGAATTATAAGATAATTAAAAAAAGTACAGAAACGTATAATTTTTGATTTGTCATCTGCTTAATTTGTATAATTAACAGATTTACTGGAATATTTAAATTAAAATATTTTCAATAAAACTTTTTCTTTGAACTTTTAAAATTTCAAATATGAGATTTATATATATATATATATATATATATATATATATATATATATATGACAGAAAAAACAGAGTAGATAAAAAAATAAGTCTCAAAAGTAAAAGTTAGAAATGAAAATGAACAGGTAATATAGAAGAGAAGACCATTGGACCATGGATAAAGCAAAATTACTGATTGGGAACCCAGATATATAAAAATGCCCAAGAAGTGATCTGCAAATAGATGGAATAGAGACATAAGAAAATTATTTGGAATTAATTGTAAAAAGAGGCACTAAATCGGTGAAAGTGGAAAGTTTTGAGAGAGAAATTCATCTAGCAGTGAATAGAAAGCGGATGATTATATATAGGGTTTTCCAATAAGCAGCGCTTCAGAAGTTTAAATGGAAATAAAATAAAAAGTATTTATTTAATTAGTTATTTTTTTAGAAATAGTCCATGGTATTAATGATGGAACACAATTTTACTCATATGATCACCACGACTTCGCTTGACATAGTACATTCATTAGTCCAATTTCTAGTCACTTTTTCACATATTTGTGGTCCAATTTCATGAATTACACGTTCGATGTTTATTTTTAATGCTTCTGTTGTTTGTGGTTTATCAACATAAACCAATTATTTCACATAACCCCACAGAAAATAATATTGAATGGCTTGATCACATGACCTTGGTGGTCAATTGATGGATTAATTTTGTGAAATAATAGACTCATTAAACTTTTGTTTCAATAAGTCTATTGTTTCCGTAGATGTATGGCACGCAATATCATCCTATTGAAACCACATATCATGAAAACCGTTTTCAATCATTTTTGGGAAAAAATTCATTAATCATGGTTCAGTAACGTACTCCATTTACAGTAATGTGATCTCTAGCTTTATTTTGATATTTTCACTAACAGAAGCAATATTGGCTTCACTTCTTGCATTTCTTAGTCTTATAGGCACTGCTGTATCATGTAGAGTAAAATTGTTTTAAAATTTTTCAATAATTCGATAAATGGTACGTTCACTTAGATAAGTGTGCTAAGTTTCACGAAGTGAACGATAAGTTTTATGAACTGAATATTAATTTTTATAATAAGTATTTACAAATTCTAAGAGTTATTGAAGTGTTAAACGTTCCATAATAATTTGCCAAACTATACTAAATTGAAATGTTAAAATGAACTTAAAAAAAATCAAACATAGTTGCCACCAACTGTCAAAGTTTTGACATTCTTAATGGAAAACTGTTTCTCTCTCTCTCTCTCTCTCTCTCTCTCTCTCTCTCTATATATATATATATATATATATATATATATATATATATATATATATCAGCAAAAATAAATTATATCTTGTTTACCTAAAATTAAGTAACATTTATAAATTACTATTACTGTAAAAATGTTTAAAATTTGTACTTAAAATGTCATTATTTAAAGTTAAAATCGATTACAGAATGTAATGATTATTAAGACAGTTTTCCAAGCGAATCTAAAATAAAACGACAATAACTGCGAACTGAACGAGAATTTTATAAGGACAAAATGTATCTGTAAAGAGATATAAAATAATGTTATTGTGAGTTTTATAATGCAATTCTTAGCATTACTGAAGAAGAAAGCATGCAATTGATGTTTTTAACAAGAAAATGTTAGCTGAATAATAAACATAATAATAAAATAAAAAAATATAAAAAAGTGGATTCTTTACATACATTTGATTTTCGCGTTCATATATATATATATATATATATATATATATATATATATATATATACAAACACACACACACACACTCACACACACACGAGAGTCGTTTAATAAGTATGATAAATTTATTTATTGTTTAATTTAATTAATTAAATAATTGAATTAAATATTTCAATTTAGTTTTTCTTACTTTCTTACCATACTTATCAAACGACCCTCGTATGTTACTTAAAAGTATTTTGTTTTAATTTATTATTTATTTTTATAAAAACTAATCAATTTTTTGAAATTATTTAATTAATATTTTCTTTTTACTAAAATATTCGACGTTTTATTAAAATATTCAAAAGTTTAATTTTTCTCAAATTTTTTAAAAGAAAAACATAACTAAATAATTGTAACAAAAAATTATACTTCAATTCTTGGTGAACTATTAAATATCACTTTTTATATATAGTTTAATAAAACTGTGTATATAAATTAAATATAAATATATTTTTAGCTACTCATGCCGCAGACAGTTTTCAATTCCTAGACAAAGAATTCCCTCTGTTGGAGATTAGGCATGAAATTGACAACCTCATCTTGTAAAAAAAAAACAACTGTCACAATCAACTGTCAATCTGTCAATTGCCTAATAAGAAAATTTACTAGACTAATATTATAAGAGAAGCTAAAACCTTGCAAGAGATATAATGCCGAGGATGATCATATATATTTTCAATCACTATTTTTTAACAAAAAACTATTCTTAAATGTATTCATAAATTATTTAACCTAGAAATATATCAAAACAATAAAAACCTGAATACTCTTCAATTATGGACAAAAATGAAAAATTGTCGTTTTTGAAATGTAAAAAGTGAAATATTACTGATAATTTATTTAAAAATTATGTAATTAAATTTATAATTATAATAACACAAATAGTTGTAATATTTAAATAATTTTTTGCAGTCGTTTTTGTAATTATGATTTGTATATAAATATGAAAATATGCAACATTTTTATTTGTTATTTTAATACTGCATTAGAAAAATATTTCAAAAACGCTATAAATATATAACTTCAACAAATGATAAAATATTTTAAATAACAGTTCAAAAACTTAACTATTCTTGATTTTCATTTCAATGAAATTACATTAAAAATAAAGGAATTATTC
>CP092090.1:32028567-32033567 GCA_029203775.1 Neoneuromus ignobilis
ATAAAGAAAGAGAATTGGTCACAAAAAAATTGATCCAACCAGTATGTTTATACATATTTATATATTTTATTGATTTTTAATTTATTTAGGAAATTAAATAACATAGTAGTACAATACACACATTTGTTAGTAAACTTTAAAATATATCGCGTTTAAATTAAAAACAAACAGATAAACAGATTAAAAATAGTAAAGCCGCAATTAAATGTAAGAAATCAATAAATGAAAGTATTAGACCTTACACAAACAATTAATAGAAAAAGGTGATTTCCGAAATATTTTTTTTATTGTCTTTATAGTAAAAATGTACACAAATGCATTTTTTCATCCCAATACCATAATAATTTAAAGTGTTCAATAATTACTTATTGTTCACCTGTTATTTATAATTATATCGGCTGATGCATTTCAGAGCCAAAAGGCTCTGATGATGATGGCGTCGCCATCGAAATGCATCGACCGATATAATTATAAATTATATAATTATAAATAACAAGTGAATAATAAGTGATTATTGAACATTTTAAATTATTGTGGTGTTGGGGTAAAAATTTATTTGTGTAAAGTGAATCAGCCACAGTTCCAAAACAACCAGTAAAAATGTAGTGAAGATGATTTTTACTTTAATAGTGTACTAAATCTAAATTAATTGAAAATATTAGAAAATTTAAAAAGTGGTTAAAGTGCATGAAAGAAATTTAACTTAAAAAAATTAGTTATTTTTTTGTTAAAAACAGATATTTGCAAAAGAAAATCAAAATAGAATCAGAAACACTACATAGTACAATGAAAATTGTTAGTAAAAAGTACAAAACTACAAATTGTAAGACATGTGAAAGAAAATCCTAGTATAAGTACAAGAAAAATTTGTGCAAAAATACAACAAAAAATAGACAAATATAAATGTACGAACTCTTCGAAAAAAATATATTTTAATGTTTGCATTGCTCGAATAAACGCAATAAATAAAGTAAATAGGCAACACAACTGAATTCGCCACTAAGTACGTCCATGAGTTTAAAAGTTTGTAAAATGTTAACTGTTTAACAATGAATGTAAATTTAAGATATTTGATTTTCAAAGAAAGCTAGTGTAGAGGAAACGGGTCAAAAATACAATTAAGAAAATTTACATCCTCCAGTTAATTTGATGTTGGTTCAATAATGATAAGCGGGAGATGCATGATGGCGATTAAATGGGCTAATTTTTGCTTTTATTGTATTTTATAAATCTTAATTTTATAAAATGTATAGTAGGCAAATTTATCAATATTAATATTTTAAAAAGCAAATTTGGAGTAAGTTTAAAGAAAATGAAATATTTTTCTAATAAGATAATAAAATATCATTACCAATTGAATATACGATATCCGATACGAATATTTCGAAAAGGAAAACACTTTCAAGAACAATGGACCAAAATAAACAGTAATTTTACTACAACATTAGTATATTCCATATTATGAAGCTTAAGAAGTATCTTAAAAATTAAAGCGTTACTCCATAAAATAATGAATGTAAATAAATTTTAATAAATTTAATTTTCTACACTTTTTCTTCATTATCGTTTCATGGGGCAATCATTTTGCGTGTTTATTTTCGTACACTAAATTAAAATGATACATTTTCTTTTAATCATTTTATTTCTTTTAGTTTAAACATTGTTTGAAGCTTACAAATAATTGATTGTTATTCATATATTTTTTAATTTCCTAACTTAATTTAAACAAAAAATTTATAAGAATGTTTAGATTTGTGGTCAATTATATACATACATAAGTTTATATATATATATATATATATATATATATATATATATATATATATATATAGGCTGTCTGTTAGGAGCTAATACAATCATCGTTTAAAAAACATCATCATTCACTCAAAAAAGAAGCATTTTATTTAAAAATAATATTGTTCAAGTATATATATATATATATATATATATGCTTAAGACTATTTCAGTATATAAGTGCATGTAAATAAAAATATTTTTAATATATTTAAATTGAATTTTTAACAAACTTGTGCTATTTATTTTAGTTTTAAATTCTCTAAAAAAAGGTATAAAAACGATAACAAAAATTGTAGAAGTATAATAAAATTACATTTTTTCAAATAAATTTTGTAGTTAAAAACATTGTATACACGCTTGCTAACACTAATTAATTATTTACATAATTGTATTCATTAAACTTACATTAACATTAATTATTTAAATAATTATATTCATTAAACTTACATGATTCTCTAAGAATTTTATATACTTTTTTATTATTTAGCCGGATTCTTCATTAAAATACACTAGCAGTATCACAAACACTTCACAAATATCAAGTAATCTTACTTATCAATTTCTAGAAGAAATATTACATTTTCAATATCACTTATTGTCTAATTTCTAAGCAATGTTGTGTCAGTTGTCTAACTGTGGCAACACTTACTAAATAAAATATTATGTAACATTTGAAAGATTTTACTGCAGATATAGAATCGTTGTATACACTTGATTTTATTACGGATGGTTTTATTGCACAATTATTAAAAGAGCGTAGGAAAATATGTATTTTAATTACATCGTAAATTGAAGTTTAGAAAAGAATTACATGTTTCAGCAGCCACAAATATAATACAATATATAAAATGCATTAGGAGGTCACATAAATTTACATATACGTAAGATAATGAATTACAAAATTATTATGATAATTAATCTGAAAAAGTGTAATTTAACTACAACATTATATCTGAGAGAAAGTTACATGAAACGTACCAAAGACAAATATATGATTATTTATTGAGGGTATTTCCAAGAAACTAGACATCAATAATTCAATAATATTTCAACGTTTGAAAAACCTGAATACATTTTAAAGCTCAATATTAGGGTACTATATTTATTGATAAAAGTAACAATAATTAATTATATCGCAGAATTTGATACAATATTTGCTTTGGAAAATAGAATTAAGATCCATTGTTGAACTGGCTGGTTACTGAAGATAACGAGTTCAATATAAAAACATTTCACAAAAAATAAATTTTATTTAATGAAATTATTAGAATGACGCTAAAATCTAATTTATATTAATAAAAATTATTGTTGTATATTTAATGTAACCTTTTAGAATATATTACATATTAATAAAACATTTTTATAACACAAATACTGCTGACAACGAACCCAGCTATGATATATATTGATCCAAGTAACATTTAGTTTTGGTTAACAGAACGAATAATGTAATTTATCATGATGTCAAATAGTGGGATTTGATGACAGATTCAATGAGAAATTTAGATTGGATTATTTTTATTCACCCTCTTTATTTTATAGACATAACTTTATCGGATTATAATCTACTCTTGTCAATTTCAAACAGTATCAATTGAAAAATTTGCAATTTCGAAACCTTTAAAAGTTATCAGATTTTAATTTTTCAACAATAAACTTGTCAAATTTTATAATATAGACACAAAAAAAAAATAAGAACATTGAAAAAAATTATAGAAAAAGCAATAGATATTTAAACAATTAGATTAATTGCATTATTTATAAGTATTATTATTACCTTTATATAATAGTTATTCATAAATAAAAAATGAACTCAATTTATAAAATCATTCAATTAAAAAGTTTGAACGAAATAATTAAAAATAATTCTAATTATTATATATGAAATAAAGACTAATATTTAAAATTTGTTTATGCAAAATATAAAATACATATCATATATATATATATATATATATATATATATATATATATATATATATATATATATACATACACACATGTATACATACATACAACGAACATGTTCTACACATTTATATGTACGTAAGATTAAAAACCCATTGTCTATAAAAGCAGCCTGAAGACAAATAATAATAAAAAACATAATAATTGGTAGTAGATATGTTTATAAACCAGTATTACAATATCACATTGTGATTTCAAGTTCAATGTTCGAATATAAGTTAACGGTTTCATTTTAACGATTTAAAAAAATAGAACGTAAAAAGATACGAATCAATATTATATCATAAAAAAATCCAATATCCGGATAATCATTTCTAGTAATTATATAACGTTATATTACTACAACATTTTAATAAAGGGGTATAAAAATACATTTGAGATAAAAGATGCTTATTTAATTCATTACATATAATTCAATCATATAACAGGAAAGATTAATTTTTAGATACGGTTCTAATTTTTATTATTCAAACTCATATATCATTATCATTTTTAATTAACTTTTAAGTTACAAAATACTATTTGTGTTCACTTTAAACAATTATATTAAAATTATAATATATATACAGGATTTTCGAATAAGAATGTTAGAACTTTGACAGCTGGTGGCAGCCATGTTTAAATTTTTTTTAGCTCATTTTGACATTTCAACTCAGTATAGTTTGGCAAAATATCATAAAACGTATAACACTTCAACAACGCTTAGAAATTGTAAAAATTTTAATAGACTTATTAAAATAGAAGTTTAATAAATCCATTATTTTATGAAATGGACCCATCAATTAGCCCCCAAGATCATGTGATATAACTGCATTGGATTATTTTCTGTGAGGTTATATGAAATCATTGGTTTAAGCTGATAAACCACAAACAACAAAAAGTATTAAAAATAAATATTGAACATGTAATTCATGCAATTGGATCACAATTATCATATGTAAAAGAGTGACTAAAATTGGACTAAAAGAATGCACTAAGTCAAACGAAGTCATGGTGGGCATATAAATAAAATTGCCATACAATATGCTTAAAAATAAATAACTAATTAATTAAATATTTTTTGTTTTATTTTAATTTAAACTTCTGAACCACTTATTGGAAAACCCTATATAGAGGATAATCCAAATGTAACGCCTAAATTTGCATTTATTGAAAGAAACATGTGTATAGGGAAATATTTGTAGTTTCTTTTGTTTGTTTTAATAAAACACAAATGTAAGCGTCACATTTGGATG
>CP092090.1:32036067-32043567 GCA_029203775.1 Neoneuromus ignobilis
CACTGAACTAATATATATTTTACATACTATAATATATAAAATTTATACTATTTAAAAATACACAATGGAAAATATAACCTTTATAAAAGTGCATTGATATGATTATAATATATATATATATATATATATATATATATATATATATATATATATATATATATATATATACAGATGTATGTGTTGCGTATAATAATACAAACTTAAAATAAAGCAAAATTAAATTTGAATAGAATATTTCCAAAGTATTTTTAATTTAAACGGAAACAAGATAATATCATAATATTTTAATATACGTATCAGTTTATTTTTTACGTTTGATTTATAAAAAAAAATATTTGATTTTTTCATTTCTAAAACATATTAAAACTTATAGAAATCTATAAAATAAATAAATATATATTGAAGAAATACAATCAATATTCTATTCATAATATTATTTATTTGTTAATAATCACTAATCTTATTACAATATTTAAAATTTATGGTATTTTTTTTTAATTGGAAAAATTGTAAAAGTTAAATTTATAATAACAATGACGAGTTAAATATTTTTTAAAAATCAAATTACTATATTTTTAAAATAACTGAACAAGGTTAAATTTCGATGCTAATGTTAAAAAAAATAATATTAAAATACATTTTTATCAATAAACACATACACATGCATATATATATATATATATATATATATATATATATATATATATATATATAGTATTAAAAAAATTTAAAACAATAATAAAATAATTAAATATTGCAATGGGTTTTGGTTATTGATTTTTATCTATGAAAGTAAATGAAGACTTTTATTTAAGGTGAATTTTATATTGTTTATTATTATTTGTATATATAAAATTACATTACATATATATATATATATATATATATATATATATATATATATATATATATATATGTATATATATATATATATATATATGTATATATATATATATATAAAGTATGTTAAATATGTTTGACAAATGCAAATAAAAAAAAATAGATTTGTAAAATCAATATTTATAAATACACTTTTTAATTTTACTTCTATATGAATTATAAATCATATAATGCATATAATTAAATATGTACGGGTTTGGATGTGTAGTGTGATATGATAATTAAATATTTTATGAGGTATTAAGTATTCATATCTAAATAAACACGAAAAGCAAAAATGTCAGGTAGTAATGTAAACATAAATATACCAGAAAACAAAAAAGTAATGTTTTTATTAACATTCAGATTTATTGAATTTCGATTTATTTCATATCAATAGTGTATATAAATACATTAATAACTCATTTATGTAGTAATATTTCAAAAATTTGATTTTTATTTTCATGAAAGAATATAATTAATCTACTTAATATGAAAAGAGATTAATTATTTTAATTATATATATATATATATATATATATATATATATATATATATATATATATATATATATATAGGCATTCATAACGAATTCACTTCAATTCTGTTGATTTAAAATTAATTTTTCATTTAACACATCATTGGATTTCAATTCACCGTTTCAATTATCACAAAATAAACAGATTTTAATGATAACACTGTCAATACACTGGGTTATATATCAATATATTTTTTACAACTTGAAAAGTTCAATTTTACGATACAAATGAGAGACGATAAACGAGTCAACTAAACGTAAGTACAAGTGCAACGTATAAAAGTTAACAAATATACTTCCCCTTCCAGAAGTATGATTATCTTTTCTTGGATTTTTAAACAGTGCGGGAAATTACTATAAACAAAAAAATGTCAATAATATAAAATGTGGTTTTTTCTTATGCAGACGATTCTGTTTTGTCACGTATAGTTTTTTAGAAGAAGGAAAGTACTTTTATATGAATATTGTTTATAAAGGTTTAAAAAACATTTATTTCCTTATCAATGTGAAATTAATATTAGTTAACATTTCAATTAAATACATATAATAAAAATTTAAATATAAATAAATTTGATATATATAATTATTATACTTAAAAGTATATAACAAATGAAAAGAAAAATAATTTTGAAATGTTATTTAACCAGTTGCGTTGGCAATTAATTAACATGCACATTCGCCAAATCAAATCCGTCCAAAACAATTCGCAGTGAGTTGGTATTTGAAATATTTTTTTATAAAGTTTTAGACACACACACACACACACACACACACACACACATTAGCATTACAGTAAAACTCTTAAACTGATTAACAAGTTTATTAATAATTTTTGAAAAGGAGTATTTCTTAAGTTTTGGTACGTTTGTTATAGAATAGAGATATTAAAAAATTCCATATCCATTAGATAAAAGAATATTTTTCTGTAACTTTTTACAAATTTTCTCATTAAAGGAAAAGATGATAAATAGCTATCTTACAGGTCTACTCCACCCATACCATCATTGTAATCTAAAACTATATTAGGTTTTGTAATGTTTCAATTTTGGACTGTATAATTTCTACATTTTTTCTTTTTTGTTATAATCATTTCTGCTTTGGAATGTTTTGAAGAAAGCAAATATACATCTTTTTTGTCCTTCCATTTTACAACTAAGATACCATTGTAAGATCTTAAAAGAACTTAAAATATTTTTAATTTTATCGCTGCGAGTTCTTTTAGCATATTCTTTTTATTAGATCTGACTGTTTTGATAGTATTAATTTTTTGAAAATGTAATTTCGATACAGTTTTGGTGACGAATACCAGTTATTTAAAAAGAGGGTGTGTATAAAATCAACTAAAGGTCTACATAAATCCAGTACAACATTTTCTGATGCGCTATTATCAGAATAAAATAGTTCTTTGATAAAATAGTTTTTTATAATAATAAAAAAAAATATTGCGTTTTGTAGTTACTTGATTATTATTCAATGAAAATATGTAAAATTAATGAAGTTCTACAAAAAAACACTTGTATGCCTTCAAAACAGAAGTGTGACACTTGCTAACTGAACTCCGATGTTATTTTAACTTAGCAAAAATCACACGACGTGCTATGTACGTCTTATCGACATTTGGTACAGATAGCAGTTGACGTACATAGCACGTCATTCCAGCGCAACTGATTAAGTTATTAAATAACTAACAAATTTGAATTTTAATTATTGTAAATAATTATATTATAGCCACATATTACAAATTATTAATAATTAAAAATATAACTTTATAAAAATTTAAAAAAAAATCGTATATTAATTAATGCAAAATTCTATATCACAAGTAATTCATAGTAAATGAGTTCGATCTTAGAAATTATGAAATATTGAAATCAATCATTTTTTATGGAATATAATTTTGATTTAAATTCCAAACATTAATTAATAAGTCAATGCAATAAATAGTGAATATTAAATATATTTCATTAAAAAAATATTTTTGTGAGTAATTTTTTAATTAAATATAATCGTTAACGTTAATATTAAATAATTATATTATTTTATTTTCTAATCTTAAATATCTATTACTCATTATTTAAGCTATGTTAACTATAATGATTATAATATATTTATAATAAATAAAATGTAATAATATTCATTTGAATAAAATAAAGATATTTATAAGCTTGAATACAAAAATACTTTTCCTTTTAGATAACTAAATTCAAATACATCAAAGTTGCACAACAATCTTATCGTCATACCGATATTTCCAAATTATTCTACCCTATTGATTTCTCCAACTATCAGTCTTAACTAAATATCTTACATTACTCATACCTAATTGCAGAACCGTAAAATTAGTTTGTTTTAAATAAATGAATTATAATTTGTATATGGTTATTCTATATTAAATTAATTTGTTGAATACATTGCTATAAATAAAAAAATTGATGAAAAATTTAATTTTCATGTAAATTAATATTTTTTGTTTAAATTATTTAAACAATCATTTTAATTTGTTATTTGAAAGTACTTTTTATATTAATCTATAAAAATATTTTATGAAATTCCATTTTGAAATGAAAAATAAATATATGTAAAAATATTTAAATTGATTTTACAATAGCATTTTTATAAATAATTTTAGTATTCTTTGATATATATATATATATATATATATATATATATATATATATATATATATATATATATATAGAGAGAGAGAGAGAGAGAGAGAGAGAAATATTGAAAATTCATCACTGAAAATATTCCAAAAAAGTAAACGTATTTTAACTTAAAACTTTTAAATTAAAATTATTTATTAGATAAATTTCTAATATTATTTTTAAAACTTTTTCATTACTTTATTCAAATTCATATTATTTTATTTCAGCCAATCGCACATTTCTATGCAGTCTTTACAATTTTTAAATTATATTTTCTTATTCAAGAAACTATCTTTTTCTTTCATATTATTTTGTATTTGTTCCTGTTTCGACGCTTTTAGAGTTTTTATGTTAAGATTCAATAGCTCATTCGATACGTAATTCATTTCCGATAGGTTTTACAAACTCTATTTAGTTCATTGACTTTTAATTTCGTCGGAAATTCCTTATCGTATCTTATAATCAAAAGTGTTTGGTCATGTTTCTGTATGACGATATTCAGTTACAATTAGATTTCTTTTACAAATAATGAATGAAAATAGAAAGAAAAGTTTCTAAGAAAATTGAGAAATTACCTAAAGTCATTAGTGACATTCTTTTAATAAAAAAATTAACACAGTAATGATATATAAAACGTTGTGAAACTAGATAAAAACGTTTTTTATGAAGATGAAAGTAGTTAATAACGCTTATAAACAAAAATAACATTTTAAGAATTCATAGCTTATAACATAAAGGTCTATTATTAAATATAGTAAAAATATTAAGAATAATTTATTTTATGATTTTAAAAAAAAAATGATATACATATATATATATATATATATATATATATATATATATACATAAAATATAAGCATATGAGTGTTTACATGTATATATGAGTATACAATATAGAATGTAAAGTAAGAAAACTTAAAAGAAAATCGTTTACAAAGAATGCTGTTATTCATTACAAACAAAGTTGAATTTGACATGTGAATCCAAAGAAGCATCTACTTTTTATATAGAAGAAAATCATATATTGGAAGAAAAATAAGATATAAAAGATATATTTGAATGCATGTACACACACACACACACACACATTTATATATATATATATATATTGTGTATGTATGTGCATAGTATTTATTTAACATATGTATTTTATCACATGTTTGAATTATATCAAGTTTTCGAGATGTTATCATATTATTTTGTTAGTGATTTAGAAAAGCGAAGTAGTATAATTTAATGTATTTGAGATTGTCATACGAAACGCCCCTGTGGTTTTATATTCGTTTGAATATATGTTACTGCATATAAATATATATATATATATATATATATATATATATATATATATATATATATATATGTTCAGTACATACATTGAATATATTCAACACTATTTTTCTAAGAAGTATAAAAAATCCTTGAAATAATATTTTAATATATTTTAAATATCATATTCTATGTCACTAAGTTATAAAAAGTATATTTAAGAATATAGAGTTAAAAATATAACGTTTAATATATTTTTTAAAGTCTTTTTTGAAATAGTGTAATATTAATTGTGAAATAATGTAAATTCTAAAATGTAAACAATTTATTTAAAGTTAAATTCTACATTTTGTTAACTTTTCTAATTCGAAATGTAAAAAATACATTATAACTTAATAAATAAATCTTAAAATATTCCATATGTCTACATTTATTAATCTATTTTATTTATATATATATATATATATATATATATATATATATATTCTAAAAAATAAACGTCAAATATTTATTAAAAATATAAAGGAGGGAATAAATATTAATATAATTTTATTACCCCCAAAAAACTAAATATTAATTCCTTTGTTTCAAAGATATTTATTATATTTAAAATATGAAATATTTTACAAGATTTTTTTAAATAAATAACAGAAAAATATACGTTTCTAATAAAAATTATAATAAATTGAAATAAAATTTATAATAAATCTTCTATTATAACTTTCATTTTAAACTTTTAATTATTATATTTTATAATAAAAAATAAATTAAATTTATTTTATATTCTGATGTATACATTACTAATAATTTTTAATATTAGGTTTAAAAAAATATTTTTACTATTTACAATAATATTTTATTCAAGAAAATTTAATTGTTAATACCTCACATTATCTTTAATCAAATTTCACATTTTAAAATAAGATATTTAATAATTTCTGTGAAATAAATTATATTTTAATAAAATTTATTTCAGATTGAAAGTAATTAATAAGATACATTATTTAATTACAAATTAGAAAAATCTATAAATCTGATTTTAAAAAAAAATAAAAAAAATGAAATAATTTTCTTTTAAAATATTTTAGTTTTTAAATTTAAAACCTAATAAATACTTAATATCATAAATCAATTATAGATTAGGAAAGAATAAAGAAATATTAAAAAAACAAAGTATTTACATAAAATAAACATTGAAAAATAGAAAGAAAAAAAATAGAATAATACAGTAACTTGTAAGAATAAAGCAGTAAAATCTGATAAAAATGATGATTAAATTTCTGTATTTCATATTGTACATTTTAAAAAAAAACTTGAATATTTTTGTCTCAATTATTTTATTTTTGTTATGATGCAGTAGTAAACAGAATAATGCAAAATTGAATACTTTATTCAAATATAGAATTTTAAAAATAGGAAAAAGTAAAAATATTTTATACAAAAAATTAAAAAGGACAATATTTGTATTATTATTTTCAAAATAATGATGTATTATGATATTATAACAGAAGTATTATATTTTTTAAAATTCTTTATAGTCGTAATTTTTCATAACAATGAACAACTATTTATATTTATGATTCATCTTTCATTTTATTATATATTATTTGTACAAATTATATTGTACTTTTTATATCATTTAGTAATATAAAAACAGATAATATAGTATTTTTGTTCGAGTATATATATATATATATATATATATATATATATATATATATATATATATATATATAGACATTTTAGTTAAAAATATATTAATCTTCTTAAGAAAGCAAAAACACGTAAGTATATTGAACTGAGTGATATTTATTAAATCCTGTAGAGCAGCATTTACATTTTTATTAATACAAATTAAAATAAAACAGGAACAAGTTTAATGTCTCTTATAAATCCAGTTTAAACTACATTCCACACATACATATATATATATATATATATATATATATATATATATATATATATATATATATATATATGTAAATAACTATAAGTAATTTTTATTCTATAAACTTAAAAAGCACATATTTCAAAATAAATTATTTTTAAAAAATAATTAAAGAAATAAAATGCTGTAACTTTAATTTCAAGTACTTAAGAAAGGGTTTAGTCCTTATTTAAAAACTCATTTAAAAGAATATCTTTATATGCATACAAATACAATAAAGG
>CP092090.1:32048567-32068567 GCA_029203775.1 Neoneuromus ignobilis
ATAGCATTTCAATTCTCTATAAGTAAGTTACATAGGATATGTTTTTATTGTTTTATTTTTTGAAAATAGTTGGTTGAATATTAGCTTCGGTGAGAAAAGTAACATAAAAATAACAATGTACAATTCCAAATTCCGTAACAATAATTTAAGTTTATTTTCCTTTCATATTTTTATCTATGAACAGATAAGTTAAATTACCTTTTATCCCACACTTAATAAAAATGATGACAGTAAAGTAAATAAATATAAAAATAAATAATAAAATTCTCAGAATATTGCAAGCATTAATGGTTTTTAAACATTAACAAAAAATTGAATATAAAAAAATTACTATTTAAAGAGTTTTGGCGATATATTACCTACAAAACTGATTAGTGATAAATAAAACATCTGTGTGCACCTTTTTACGAAATAGTAATAAAAAAGTTATTCGTCAACAATAAATCAAGAATCTGAAAATATAAAAACCGCAATAATTGATTGGAAAACCCTAATTATTTAATATTAAATATTCATAGTACTCTTACAAAGTGAAATTAAATAAGAATGACGTTTGAACTCACGTGATATATTTAATTTCAATATTTAAGATACGAAGTATTAAAAAAGTTTTTTCGGAGTTTCTATTTATGTTATTTAATATTAATTCAAATAATTTCTATATGATTACAAAATATGTAGATGTCTTACTGTAAAATGTTGTAATATTTTATATATATATATATATATATATATATATATATATATATATATATATATATATATATTTATTCCTTTCCCATTGAAGGTTCTTGTAAACAGATTGAAAATTATAAAATGTATTAAAGTAAAAATATTCAAAAATTAAAATCTCTACCATTAAAATTATTGTCATATATATATATATATATATATATATATATATATATATATATATATATATATATATATATATATACATATATAGCATAAAAATTAATATTTTATTGTTTTAATATAAACATAAAATGATGAATCAACATAAACATTGGATTTATTGATAACTGGATTATTTCTCTTCAGTGAGTTGTTTTCCAGAAACAATTTAAAAAGGTTCAAGATTTTCATGAAATCTTGAAAAGGTAACAATCTAAATCAACGTTTTTCTTTTCAGTTGAATAGCTTTATCTTACGAATCAGTATACAGAAATGTAAAACGTGACAAAAATATCTTCAAATTGACCATTGTTGTGATTAGTTTACATATAAATTTATTTAACAAATCAAATGAAGCAAATTGATTTATAATAATAAATGATAATTTTCTGAATTAATTTTAATTAGAATTTAGAAAAGTTTACTTCAAATAGATCTACTCAGAAAAAAATAAAATGAAATAAAACTCGAAAAAAATATCAATAACCAAATTAAATTATTTTAATAATAAGAATAAAATATTTTTTTATTTATATTACATATAAATAATTATCGAATATTTTGACAATATCTTGTAATTAATATACTAACTCATTTATGTCAAATAAATTATTTACAATACTGATTTTTATTTTGAATTGGTAAATTTCTTTAATTAAATATAATGCAGCTGTCAATTTGATTAAAAATACAATAATTTAATAAAAACTTGTACATTTAATAGTAATTATAAGTATTAAAAAAAATATTTTTTGTATAATCCAAAAAATAATGCTAATATAAAAAATAATAAACAAACGTATTATATGAAAACTAGATAAATTTCATGATATTCTAATTTATTTAAAAATATCTCTAACGAAAATCTATTTCGTTAAAATATGTACTCATTTTAAACATCATGACTTAAGAAATTAATTTCAATTTTTGAGTTACACATACTTTAATTAATGATCACATTTAAAATAATATTAAAACATTGTTCTTGTTTAAAATAGCATTGACGAATTTATTAACAAACCTATTTATTGTACAAAGTTTCCCCAAATAAATCAATTTAATGTAAAGGTCTATACCTTTAGACCCAAATACAAAATTACAGTTACAAATATCTAAGGTTATTTAATTCTAAAGGTATACATTCATTTCGTTGAAAATATATAGATCAGTATTAAGATAAAAATTAATATTTGGCATAATTATTTTTATTCAATTTTGAATTAAAATTTGCAAGATATTATTACTAAAATATAATTATATGTATATCTTAAATTTAAAAGATTAAAATAATAGTTTTTATATTGAAATAATTCCTTTTTAATCAATTCTTCTTAATTCGCTATTAAAAACTTAAAAATATATATATATATATATATATATATATATATATATATATATATATATATATATATATATATATAATACACAAATTATTTTACAAATCAATATTCTCAATATGTTTTCAAATCATTTTTTGCTTCTCGTATGTTTTTTCAGATGCTAACAGACTATTTTATTTACTGTTTGAAATATAATATTTGCATATATTCAAAGAAAACTCGAAGAACTCAAATAAAAATCTGTAAATCAGAACGTATATCGATGTATGTATATTTTCAAAAGAACATAGTTTGAAGATACAGTCGATGAATATATTTCTATATTTATCATCCTAATATATCTATATTCAAAAAATATTGTAATTTCTGTATTCTAAATCGATTAAATATATTATATTTTGAAAACAATTCTCTAGTGAGCTTTTTCATATAATTACTTTTATTATACGTGAAGCATACTTGTATATTTTATCAAAAACTTCAATAAACGTGACTACAAGGTGTATTTTTATAATATGCGGGTCAATATACAAGTGAAATTAGATCGGCGTGAACGTGATTGGACACCTATATCTGAATTCTGACTGTTTGTAATGATAAATGAATCTTTTATATTACTGGAGAGAATTGACCGACCAAGATCACGTACTAAAATAATATTGGGTTGTTTCTTGATGTTTTGTAAAACACATCAGATTACTGTAACGTATAATTTATCTGATAGCTGTTGTCATGTCACATTCATTTATCTTCCAAATACCTATTCAATTTTTGTATGAATAAGAACAAAGATGTCAGAACATATTCTTTGGATTGATCTTGTCATATTTTATTAATATCACCTTTGTAATGCAATTCCTTTCTCTTTTTATGATATAGATTTTTTTCTGGAATAACATACATGATTTCAAAATAAATTATTAGTTCGTTATAATTTTTTTCAATTAGTATATTTCTGTTTTTAAATAATATTTTACAAGATTAAATTTATCTCACATTATTTTTTATTATCCAAAAAGATTACATGCATCTCTCTCTCTCTCTCTCTCTCTCTATATATATATATATATATATATATATATATATATATATATATATATATATTAGGTCCGCCGGAAAGTTCTGTCCGTTTTTGAATTAAAAAAAATAATATATTTTCAATATATTTATTAATATTTACTGAACAATATAATTTTTCCTTCGTTACTAATGACTTCTTCCCTACATGATTGTAATTTGTGAGTTTCATTTTTTAGAATGACTCATCTTTGAAACTTGGGATGATATTATCGGACAGAACTTTTTGATAGAACTAATTTATATATATATATATATATATATATATATATATATATATATATGTATGTATTTATTTATCAAGTATTCGTAACTATATACATACATATGTTTAAAATATTATTCCTACCACACATTTTAAACGATCTTCAATAAACAATGTCAAGTTATTTGTAAAC
This sequence comes from Neoneuromus ignobilis, assembly GCA_029203775.1. Classification (NCBI taxonomy): domain Eukaryota; kingdom Metazoa; phylum Arthropoda; class Insecta; order Megaloptera; family Corydalidae; genus Neoneuromus; species Neoneuromus ignobilis. The sequence continues at coordinate 32,052,277 of CP092090.1, forward strand.
AGAGGTATGACATGTCTCTTATAATTAATTATTCTCTTTAATCAAAAGTAATTTAATATTTACATCTATTTAATTAATCTATCATTTTAAAAAAGTTACTCTAAATATATGTATATATATATATATATATATATATATATATATATATATATATATATATGTATGTATGTATTCATAAATACTTTTATTCTATTTAATCTTTTATAGATTTTATTTATGTATACTTGAAAATATCTCATTCTTTAATTTTAAATAGCATGTTTTTCTTCGAAAAAAATACAATGTAAATTTTTAATATCATCAATTATTTATCAAAGACTAATGTATACATATAAATAAAACTCAAAGGAATGTTGTTTTGTTTTACTGTAAATTTACTTTATTTGAACTTTATATTTAGTTACCATTTATATATTATCATAGTATTATTTTAATATTTAAAATATATTTCACTAAAAGCAAAAAATCAATAAAATATAAATTAATTATTTATACATTATTGAAACAATATTACTTATTTAATGTCGTTTTAGTAAATAGAAATAACATTTTTATATTTTTAAGTTATAGATTGAAATCAATGAAAAATAAAATTTTAAAATTAATGGATATATTATTTATATAGATAAATATAAGTGGATCGTTTGATCAGTATGGTAAAAAAGTAAGAAAAATTAAATTGGAAAATTTGATTTAATTAATTAATTAAATTAAACAATAAATAAATTTACCATATTTATCAAACGACCCTCGTATACCTTACAATTATTTTGTGTTTTAATTAATTTACTTTGTTAATTAAAATATTAAATATTTAAGTTAAAGGTATAAATGATTTTGTAGTTAGAAATTTCTATATAAAATTTCAATTAAAATATTACTTATAAACTCACATATATATATATATATATATATATATATATATATATATATTTATGTGTGTGTATGTATGTGTATATATTAAAAAACTGTAAAAAAATTTAAAGTTAATTATTTCTTTTATAATAAAATATTAAAAAACACAGATATACGAATTTTAATATAAAAACCATTTTTAGACAATATTATTTATATATATATATATATATATATATATATATATATATAAATATATATATATATATATATATATATATATATATATATATATATATATATATATATATATATATATATATATATATATATATATATATATATATATATATATTTGTACGTTGATGTTTAAAGTATTTTCAATTTTTCAAATTTGTGTTGGTGTTGTATTTAGTAGACTGAAATTTTCCAACAATCCATGCGTAAAACATGTAAATTTCTTGAACCCTTTTGTCAAGTGTTCTGTATAGGTTATGCCATTTTTTCGGAAGACCGGAATTATCATTGCTCGCTATATATTTTTTTGTACAAAGGATGACGTTATTACTTTATCATTTCAATGGTTTGTCTGCATAACAAATAAATATTTGTGATTTACAAATTGAAGTACCAAATATTAATTCATTGAATTAAAATTTTTAAAAAATAAATTAAGTCTAAAAGATAAAATATAATAAAAAGTTAACATTTTGTTAATAAAAGATTTTTTAAGAATTTAATAGTCATAATAATGATATGGATTATTATTTATATGTAAGTGGAATATTATATGGATATTTTTTTTATTTCTAGAAAATATCAATTCTCTTTAGATTGCTCTCTTTTATATTTTAAAACGTTGATTTCATGAATATTTTTTAAAAACATATCAAAGTCTTGTACAGCAAAAATAATTATATAATACTTAACTTGAATAAAATATTGACAATATTATTAGTCTTCATACATTTTAACTACAAACCAAACCAGTTTAATACATTTTAATTAAAATATTTCAAATAACTTTTATGTTCAACAAAATTTATAAATAAATTGAATTAAAAATTAACAACTTAAATAAATATTTTTTTTATATTTATGATATATACTCGTATATATATATATATATATATATATATATATATATATGGAAAATATTTTTTTAAAAAATGTTTTTGAATAAAGGAAAATTAAATAAGTATTTTACATGATAATGTTTATTAAACTACTTTATTCGATTTAGTACAACTCAATTTCGAACAATTTGTTATTTGTAAACACAATGAAATATAATCTCAGCAAACAACGAAAATAATTAAGATATTATAGTTACTATCAAGTTAATCAACGTTAACCTCTTCTCCATAAGTATTAAAAAGCTATGTATATACAAGTTTATGTTATAATATACATCCACTTTACATTCTGTGTTACAAGTTTGATTAAAGGTACAGTTTTGAAACTAAGTTTAATTAATAACTTAACTTTAATTGTAATTATAAATTCATAAATAAAAAGAGAGTTATTATGCTAGTCTACAAAAAATATTTTGTAATAATATTATATAGATACTTCTATTATTATTATTAATATTAAATTAATATTTTTTTACAAAAAAAAATAAAAATTAATTATCAACGATGTTTATTTTTGTTCTTTTTTCATAACAACTTTAGGATTTATATAGAATATGAATAAAAATTTTAAACATAAACTCAATTCATATTTTATATGCTTTTATAAAATATTCTAGTGTTCGAAAATATAAAAATATAATAAGTGTGTGTGTGGATGTATGTATATATATATATATATATATATATATATATATATGCGTGTACGTGTTATATAGAGAGTGAGAGGGAAATAAAAATTATAATAAATATCAAGAAAAATTTTATTTTAAGTATATATTATTTTCTTGTTCAATTTTCAAAATGTAGTATATTTTTTAATTATCTTCAATTAATTATTATATTCCAAATTAACATATTTAAATTGTTTTCAGATACAACTTTTAGGAAAAATTGTACCTGATAATTTTCAATTAAATATATCACGAGTGTTATTCAATGTATAGGGTCATCCAAATGTGACACCACGATTTGTGTTTTATTAAAAAAAAAACGAAAGAAATTATACACATGTTTCCCTACTCACCACTCTATACAAATGTTTTTTTTTAATAAAAAAAAATCTAGGCGTCACATTTATGAGATCCTATATATATATATATATATATATATATATATATATATATATATATATATATATATATATATATATATATATATATATAGGCACTAATAATTTGTTTTCAGTATTTATTAAATTTATGTACGTCATAATAGATTCACATTAATGTATACAAACCTCATAATGTGATAGAAGAAATTTATGTTATAAGAAATAAACGAAGTAATAAATATAAAGCAACAATTATATTCAAAGCCAATAACTATATCGTTACTTTACTTTAAAATAAAAAAGAAATATGTGGGAGAAAATGAGATTGTAATACATTCAGTATGTGTGTATGTGTGTATGTGTGTATGTGTGTATGTGTGTATGTGTGTATGTATGTATGTATGTATGTATGTATGTATGTATGTATGTATGTATGTATGTATGTATGTATGTATGTATGTATGTATGTATGTATATATATATATATATATGTATATATATATAAATAAATATTATTTTTATCTTCTATTTTAACTACATATAAAATGGGCATTTACTTTTTATTACGGTTAATAAAAGTTAACACGTACTTTATTACTATTTTATAATATAGTAATGAGTTACAGAACTTTATATATTACATTTATGAAATATACAAATTAATTTAAGAAAAAGTTACAAGAATGTAGTTTATAATTGTCAAATATATTTGCTTTCAATTATATATATATATATATATATATATATATATATATATATATATATATATATATATATATATATATATATATATATATATATATGTATGTGTGTGTGTTATATGTGTTATTCAATTAAACATTAATTACTTCATGGGTATGTAGGAATTTAACAATATAAAAAAAAGTTATAATTTTATTTCAAACTTTTAACGTTTAGTTAAAACTAATTAAATGAATAAATTGATACATAACTTTTAAAATTTACGCGAATATATATATATATATATATATATATATATATATACACACACATACATACATACTCGTACTGTAACATATTTAATATACTAACCTTTTTTTATATATGTTTATATTAAATATCTAAAAAACGAATCGTTACTCTTTGAATAATTTGTTACTAATAAAAATTTAGTATGAAACATTCATGGAAATAAATTGTTAGTTAAATATTTTTCAGTCATTATATATTTTTTATGTATGGAAGATAATATTTTTATTAATAATGTCACATATAATACATAATTTTTAATTATTTAATTATTTTGATGAACCATTGTAAGGAAATAAATCATTAAAGACATTTTATTAATATGAGTAACAAATATCTGAAAAATAAGTTAGAATGAATCTCTTAAAAAAAATTTGTTATTTAAATTTAAAAAAATATATACATTGTATTATATTATTATATCCAAATGAAATAAACAATTATAAATATGTGTTATATATATTAAGCAAAAAAAGTATTTATTTTATTTTTTTAAAAAAATATATTTTAATAAGATTATTGATATGATTGATAATTTTAAATGATTGTCTAATTATAGTTTAGTATTAAATTATAAAAATTAATATTAACAGGTACTAATAATGTAGGTTCTTAAATATGTATTTATTATAATATACTATCAAAAAAATATTATTTTTATAAAAAATTACAAAAATTATATTGGCAAGAAATAAAATAATACTAAATAAATAACCGTACGAATACAGATGGCATAATTTCATTTCTGATTACATATGAATTAAATGGAAAAAGTGTTCAGTTCAATAATGTAATATCCGTCGACGGATTTCAATACACAATAAAGTGTAATTTCATTTCGTAAATCGTAAATCTTCGAGTTAAATCAGTAATAAATCACATCAAAACTGAACATGTTCATGACATATAAAACTTAAAAATTGCTACTATAAAAATGATACTAATACTAAAAGAATAATATTTTCAAACCGCAAAAAGTTATAATAACAAATACTTCCTCACAAATGTTTATTTTTACAGAATTTACTTTATAATATAATTAAATAGCACGTTTATAATATTTCGTGGCAGTAAATTACGAATATAAAACATATTTCTGTATTTCATATAGGAAAATAATCTTTTAAAAATTCACGTTAATATTTTATTGTAAAAAAATCTATGTTAAATTATAAATACTTTAATATTTTATTTTAGATCATATCATTTATAAGCAATTGTATTTTAAATAAAAGTTAATAATTTAATAAATAAAGTATTGATTATTGAAAATCCATGATTTTATTATTATATTTTAGAATTTAAATTAATATATATATATATATATATATATATATATATATATATATAAACATCAAAATAAAAAAATATATAAAAATAAACTTTGACGTTTGTTTTATAAATATATTGTTTATATTTCAAACTCTCTGAAAAATATATTACAATAAATTAAGTAAAAAACGCATGTACACAAATATAAATTGTGAAACCGCATTCATATATTATTTGTGCAATAAACAACACGCTAGTAAGAAAAATATGAAAGTAATAAATATTGATTTTTCTACAATTTATTTTCAGTCTTAAATTTAACTTCCTTTATTTATTATTATTTTTAACATACACATAAGAAAAATGGATATTTTTGGTCACAACGTACGAGTATATATACATTTTCTATGTTGATGGTAATGTTATATTTCGAAAATAAAATTTAAATTCTGAATCTACAAAGATCACGAAGTGTCATTTAAGCTTGGTATTTGCGCTATTTGAACAATAACAATGTAACCAAACATTTCAAAAATTCCACTTAAATGAACGTGCCTTTATAATTACAACACTGTGTTCACGAATTTAATAATTCTTTTAAATATCTCTATTTACAAATGTAAACGATATAAAGTAAATTTTTACATACATACATATTTATTTACTTCAGATATTTTCTGTTGTTTCTAAATATTTATTTAATATAGTAATGAAATATTAAACTTTCTACCATATATATATATATATATATATATATATATATATATATATATATATATATATATATATATATATATATATATATATATATATATATATATATATATATATATATATATATATATATATATATATATATATATATATATATATATATATATATATATATATATATATATATATATATATATATATATATATATATATATATATATATATATATATATATATACATAAAATTTTTGGACACCTTTTTTTATTAAAATCTCTTTTAATTTGCTAATCATTAATTTTATGCATTCATATTATTTTGTAGTTTGTTAATACAATGTTAGTTAATATTGTTAAAAAATTAATAAATAAATTCTTTATGATATAGTAACCAAAAAAATCCCTATATAAAAAAGAACAAAAAGTAAAAGCATTTGATTATTTCATTTAATCTGTTAAATAAATCACAAGTGTTATATTTTTGAATATTAAATCAAAAATATCGTACTTACTTTACTATTTTGTGAGATTCCCTTTAGAATATCTCATTTTCGAGATTTTGTAATTCTTTTTTAAGATCTGCAGTTAATTGTTATTTATTGAAAATTTATTTACTTTATCTAATTTTTGACAAAAATATCTCATCAATGTTCAATAATATTAATATTTGGAGATTGCAGTTGTATTTAAAAACAATTTTATTATTCTCGTATAATAACCATATTTCTTTATACAACACGTTCGCAGACAGTAAAAATTTCAATGAGCTACAAAAATAGATAGGCGATTTTTTTTTAAATTAATTGTGATATCCAAAATTCGATTAGACACATTTTGTAAGAGTAGTCAGAATATTACATTTTAAAAGTTATATACAATTAATAAAAAAATTAAAATTATAATTAAAAAATTAAGGTTATATAAAATTAAATGAATAATAATTGGCTTTAAAATTTGAATGCTATAGCATTCATGACTTCTGCATCACAATGAAAATGAATGCTATATTATTCACGTCCACGTTTTTTTTCTAATTTTTCAACACTATTCTAAAAATAGATCTTTAATAAATCGATATATATTTAATCATTTATTGTTTCATGAATAATGTGTATATTGCCAACATCTGCACTCTCATACTTTCCAATATTGTACATTTACAGACCCAACGCCATGTTTAAAAATGAGTATAAAACTTTTTTGAAAACAGTTTTGAATTTATAACATAGCAAATAAAACAATTTTCCATTTAAGCCAAAATATTAAATGTATTTTCATCTGCAAATATAACTTTATTCTACATTTTCACAGATTTAATTTTTTAGTTTTTGCAAAATATAGTAACTGTTTTTGATTTTTTACATTAATGAAAAAAAATTAAATTATCTACCATTTTTGTACAAATGATTCAGAAATTGTTGTATTTTACAATAACATAAATGTAAATCGTTGCATAATGTTCGATAGGGTCTTTTATAAACCTCTTTTATTCATTCTTAAAATAGTAAACAGTAAACTTTGTGTAATAATTTGCAGACGACCTGATATTTCCCTATTTGGTAGTTTTTTTGAAAAATTGTTGCATAAATCTTTGTACAATTAAATACAATCTTTTAATAAATTTATCGAAAAATCTTAATAATTTGCCTTCTTTATAAGCGTTAATTTTTTCTCTTGTCAAATTTTTCCTTTGAGTAACATAATAATTTTACAAATATATGGATATTTTCGTATTATTCCTAAAATGAATCGTTCCACACTTCTTTGTATCGTCTAGAATCGTTGAATTATTCTGATATTTGAGATCCATGTTTCACTACCATAGGTGAGAACAAGTAGGTAGGTTACACTGATCAAACATTTTTATTTTTAAACACAGAGGAATATTCGATTTCATAATATACGAATTTCTTCCAAACTAAACATTATCCAATATATATATATATATATATATATATATATATATATATATATATATATATATATATATATAAATTCAAAATATATAATCTTATAATATGTTGACAAAATCTAAATATGAAATATTAAAAAAAATTCAAATAATTTTATTTTCAAATCAAAATATTAAAAACATTAATTTTTTTATAATAAAATAAAACAAGAATCTAAAAATATTTTTATAGTAGGTGTTGATGTTTAAATAAAGTATTGTGTATAGATTCATCTGTAAATATTTACTTAGTATCTTATAAGTTCAAAGTCCTACAAAATGAAGTAACAAAAAACAGTTGAACTCTAAGTATCTTTAAAATAAGGTTCATTAATTGAATTCATAAAACTGATTCCGATGAAATTGTATTGAGTCAAAATAAAACTGTTATTTTATGAGAATAAATTTGTACACATTAGTGAACATCGTGATTGTTTGTAACTAACGGATTCAAAAAGTATTGAAATGACAACTTTATGTTTAAACTTATATCTGTATCTATATTAGTAGCAATTTATTTGTTTGCTTTTTTCTAATTTAATTAACATCGTATATACACTAATAAGCAAAAACTTTATAATTTCCTTCTATCATTTTTTTAATTAATAACTTATATAATATAAAATACATATATTGGAAAATAAAAATTTTCCAATGACAACTTTCTTATTAATTAAATACAATTTTAATTAAAATTAATTTGGTGCTGTTTTAAATAAATGTAATAATATTATTATAATTCTTTAAAAAATTGAAACTTGAAATTCTATTATATGATATTAAGGTCGTATATAATAAAAAAATAACTAAAATCAAATCGAATACATTAGAAAAATAACAACTAATTTAAATGATATGAAAGTATTTTCATTATTTTAAAATATAAATACAGATGGGTCTGTTTTTATGCGGATTATTTTGAAGCGATTTAAAGTTATGCGATTCATATTTCTTCTTAATATCTTTTTATGCGAATTTTTTTAATGCAATTTTGAAGTTATGCGATTCATATTTCTACTTAGTATCTTTTTATATGATTTTTTTAAAAAATTCCTTTAAGCGGTTATTTAATTCAACGAAAAACTCTTCAGTTTTATGAACAAATAAAGGAATCAGAACCATTTACTTCCGCTTTTCAAACTGATAAGGAATTTTCGGCTAGCAAAGGATAATTAACCGGGTTTTTAAAAAGGAATGCACTCCATAACGTGAATATTACGAGCGCGATTGCATCAGCAGTTGAAGAAGCTGCCACATTTTTTTTAACAATATTACGTTAAACGCACTTTTTAATTTATATTAGATAAACTAGAAAATGAGTTAATAACAGTAACTGACGCTTGGAAAAAAATTTCTATCTTTGACTGTATAAATCATGTTGCATTTGCTATTAATCAAATAAAATAATACACTTTAAATGCCTGTTGGAAAAAGGCTTAGCCTACATGTCTTGAAAACAGTGCAGCTATTCACTTTCTTTATTATTTTCTTATTTTTTATTCTAAACAGTGCAGATATTATTGCGATATAATAAAATATGTATGAAAAATTCTAAAATAAATTACATATATGTTCATATTGCTTTGAATAAAATTAAATTGTTAATTAAAAAATAAAGTAAAAAGCTTTCTTTTGTATCATTTTTTTGCAAATATTTGAATTTTTTTAAGCATTCTTTATTTCTTGATTTTTATGCGAATTTTAGAGTAATTTCACTTTGTAACTTTGGTTTTATGCGGTTTTTGAAAATTACGGAACGTATCCCTAATTTTTCAATGTAAATTAATTCTTTTTTGTACGATTTTTTAATGCGTTTTTTGCGGAACGTATCTAACTTATAAAAACAGACTCAAGTGTATTTTCAATATTATTATATTGATTTTTCAATAATTATTTTTGTAATGGATGATATATATTTATATGTAAAATATTTTTATATAAGTTAAAGTAATACACACACACGCATATACAAACAAAAATGAAAAATCTATAGAACAATATTTACTGTAAATTTATTGTTTTATGAATAAACATAAAAACACGAAAGAATATTTGAACAAAAATATAATTTAACAAAAATATGTCGAAATGCTTTCCAATCAATGAATTTTATGTATTTTTATTTATTTTTTTATTGAAGATATATATTCATTTATTCACACACCCACATACGTACACAGTTCCACTCTCTCAAACACACATACACATACACGCAAGCTTCTCTATCTATCTATTTATCTATTATATATATATATATATATATATATATATATATATATATATATATATATATGTATATTTATGTTTTATTAAAAAGAAACTATGTATAGGGTAGTGTATAGGAAATATGTATAAAGTTTCTTTTGCTACTTTTTAATAAAACATAAATATAGGCGTCACATTTGATGACCATATATATATATATATATATATATATATATATATATATATATATATATATATATATATATATATATATATATATATATATATATATATATATATATATATATATATATATATATATATATATAAAGTAAATAAGACATTCCTGTAATTTGTAATTTAATTTTACTTTAATTAAAGTTAATTAAAATAATTCATTATTATAAATAAATTATAAAAATATTTTCATTTCCGACTATTTCACAAGTTGCAGTGTTTCATATAATTATACGCTAATACAATAAATGGATAATTTTATGACTCTTTTTTTACAAAATTTTTATCAATTCAAAAAATATTTAATTTTTGGTAAAAAAATTCTTATAGATTTTTTAGTCAAAAAAGTTTTAATAACATTTCTTAATTTATCTATTATTACATATTCTTTAATAAATTACTTTTATAAATTCCTAACGGATATTAAATCATAAAAATTTTATGTTTATTTAAAAAAAAAATGTTCTTACTTTTTCTCCGTGTTGTAATTCCAACAAACACTTTATAAAATTTAATATTCTTTTAAAGTAAAGAAAACTTTAAATATAATTAATTAAAAGTCATCAGTAAATACACAACGAAATGAAAATATTTATTTTACTTGAATAAAATCAATAATCTTCGGGTATTCTTTACTTTTTTTGAAAGTAAATCATTTAAAATTGTTAGTTTTTTAAGAATGTGTTAAAAATTATTTACATATTTTTTAATAATAGTTCATTTTATGAACTCTGATTTAAATTTATTATTGATGTGATAACGTGTATATATACATACTTATATATATATATATATATATATATATATATATATATATATATATATATATATATATATATATACAATATGGTCATCCAAATTTGACGCCTAGATTTGTGTTTTATTAAAAAGAAACATTTGTGGTGGTGTATGTATAGGATGGTGTATAGGTACATGTGTATAATTTCTTTTATGTTTTTTTTAATAAAACACAAATCTATGCGTCACATTTGGATGACCCTATATATATATATATATATATATATATATATATATATATATATATATATAAAAATTGTCATTTGAATATTTTTTAATAAGTAAAAGATGTTAAATAATAAAAAATACTTGCATTATGTTGTATTTTAAGAAAAAATATAGTACTTTTACGAAAAAAGAAACAATAATAATAGTAACTTATGGAAAATAATATTTATTACCTGAAGATAATTTCTGAAGTTAAATCGTGTCATAAATATCAAAAATATATTTATTAAAAGGGTATCGATCCTTAGTATGTTTATAGCCAGAATTAAATAAAAATATTTTTACTAATACTTATATAGAATTAAATATATATATATATATATATATATATATATATATATATATATATATGTATATGTATATGTAAATTTCCAAATAAATACATATTTGCTAACAAACACAAAATCAAAATCAATTCAAAAAGTATTAAAGGAGTATTAAATATATATATACGAAGTAATAAAAACATACTCACATGGTTAACTTTAAAATGTAACGAATCGTAAGCTTCTGCTTTGGTCGTGATATTCTTCAGCTTCAATGGTTTCCTATGCACGATGTTGGAGTTGATCACGTTACCGATAGAACCGCCACCGCAGACATAAGGTGGGTTCACCGCACCACTACCACAAGCACTTAAATCATTGCAGACTGTCGAATTGTTCGAAATACCTGTATGGTGTGCATAATGCACATTGTTGTGCTGGAAATGCGCCATGGACACAATGTCCATGCACCACACACGCGACTGTATTGTACCGATTTTGACTAAGCAGTTGAAACTTATTAACACGAAATGTTTATGTTTCACATGTGTTTTCAGTTTCTTATAATTATCTGTTGCTGTTTCTATTTCTTATCTCTATTTCATTTTATTTATACTTTAAATTGTTGTTGACATTGAAACAAACCTTAACATGTATTTTTCTAAATAAATTATCTTCTTTTTATAATATACGTGCAAATGTTTTTTTAAGTTTTTTATTCATTCAGTTTTTAATAAACAAGCAAATTATTTATTTTTCTTTGTATACACACACACACACACACACACACACACATACATACATATATATATATATATATATATATATATACATACATAACACACAAAACATATATATATATATATATATATATGTGTGTGTGTGTGTGTGTGTGTGTGTGTATGTATAGAAAGATTAATTAATATATAAGTATAAGATTGACGTATGTTCTTGAATGGCATTATATTAATATATACTTTTCAAATAACCTTTTTTAAGTTCAAAGTTTGTTCTCATAACTTTTAAGCTTTCCACATTCACAAAAAAATGATTTCATAGTATTAAAAAAAAATTTTTACCCTATGTATTAAGATTGTTTCATTTAAACAACTTTGCAATAAATATTATATATGTACAATATAAATGTGTATGTAATAAAAAAAAGTAAAAACTTTAGTAACGTTTTTTAACAATATTATTATATAGGAAAGTTATTATAAAAATATACTCTATATTTTATTGATTTATACAGAGGCTATATATATATATATATATATATATAAATATAATTATTTTTGAAAAAAAAATTAATTTAAAAATTAAGATTATAAACATACTTGTACACATAGAAATGAATTTATCTTATTTTTTGAAAATTTATAAATTTATGAAAATTAAAAATAAATTTGTGTATATATAGAATGACCCAAATTAGACTGAAGGATTTAGATATTTATTTACCTGCTTATTGTCATTTACTACCCTTTATTACCTTTAATCTGATTTAAGCTATTCTATATTTTAAAGGGAGAGAATCAAATTACATGTAATATAAACAGAATTGATATTTATCAATATAAAATATATTTAAATATAATTACATATGCAAAGAATGAATCAATATAATTATTTATTTCAAACATTATTAGTATTCATGAATATTTATGTTTTTGTCAGAAATCAAATCAAATATGAAAATTCAATTGAACAAGTTATCTAAGTAAAATCATACAGTCTATATATAACGCATCAATAAATTGAACATCAGCAGATGGTACATCTCAACTTTATTTTATTAAATTGAAAATATTTCAATTTATTTGATCTATTTTCTATCGTATAAAGTAACGGAATTCAAAGGATTCGAAAGTTTGTAAAACTATTTTATGAGTTGAAAATTATTCTTTTGAAGTTTTATTAGTAAGTATAATATTGTTTTACTATATGAAAGTTTTGAGTAAATTTTATAAAATACTGAAATTTTCATTCTATTATATTCATATTTGTCTATTTATTCTGTTATTTCAGGTTAATATTTTACTAGTTATTCGAACCATTTACAGTTGTTCAAGGAGTTGCTGTATAAATTAATTTAAATACCAGCTGTTTTTTTTTATTTATTTGTAGAAATATTAGTTTGCCTTTAGATTATTGATTGTGTAAAATTCAATTTTAATTATATTTTATAGATATTTTAAATATTTTCAACTATAAATATTGAAAATAGATAAAATATAAATTTATTATTGTAACTAAATCCGTTGTATTGATTATAAAAATTATTATCTAAAACCAAAATAAATTGAATTAATAACAATATGAAATAAACAGTAGTTTTTTGAAGAATAACAAATAGATATTTTGGTATTAAAATCGTTTCAAATAGCGTATAATATAATTATCTTCATCTTTTATTTTTTTGAAAAGAAATATTTTACCTTTCATTAAAATCATATTAATTAAATTTTATTTATAACATTATTACATTTTTAATAAAAAATAGTTATTAAATATATGAGAAAATATTATAACATTACGAAATACACACAATGTTTTTTTAATAATTAAAATATGCAAAGAAATAAAAAAAACTATTCGAACTGAGCAAAGTAGACAAGTGAGAAACAATAAATAAATTTGAATAATTAAATAAAAAATCTATTAAAATAATTAACTGATCAATTTTTGGTTATTTAAAACCTATTTAATTATTTACATTTTTGATTTAATACTAGAAATATCAATAAATTTGAAACGTTTGAAATAATAGTCTACATATATCCATTATTTACTCATTTATTTTGATACTACAGAACACCAAATTAATTAATCCTTTTTACTATTAAGTTTCACACACACACACACATACATACATACATACATATAAATATATATATATATATATATATATATATATTTCTCACCAATCTACTTGGTCAGAGCAGCGAGTAGAGAACTAGTACTTTGTACGTACAAGTACCAGCGAATGATAACATTCATTAAAGCTTTCACCTAGTACTGGGCGGATATAAGCTAATGTGACGATGGTATTATATATATATATATATATATATATATATATATATACATACATAAATACACACATACATATACTATTTATTCTTACTAATAAAAATAGTTAATAATTCCATAAAATAAAAAATACAACTTATATCGTTTAATTTTTAATATTTTATTGGTATTTAAAAAATTTCAATAAAATTTTGTTTTTTAATAATTTTGAAGAACATTTTTATAAAATTAATATACTAATTTATAATTTATAAAATATTGTTTAATATTTTACAGGACTTTCATAAAAATATTAATATTAATTCATAAACAAATTTACACGAAATTATTGCTATTTTATGTACAATTAATTTAATTTAAATATATTTTCTATTAAATAAAGTTTAGACCATAATTACACTATTTGCTTAAAATCAAATATTAAAAAATGCAATATTTAATTAAATTCTAAAATTTATTATCAAAGAATTATGTATCTTGCGTTAATCACCTTTCATATATCAAAAATTTATATATATATATATATATATATATATATATATATATATATATATATATAATGAAATTTTAATATAAAAAAATGATTAAAGCAAGACACATAATTCTTTGAATTTTTTCAAACAGTTGTAATGTATAAAAAATATAATGAATGATAGAAAATATATTCTAGCTCTTTCAAAAAAACTACATTTAGAAGTGAACGCGATCTTTTGTAATAAAGAGTGCACAGTTAAAAATAAAACAATTTGTTTCTTTTTTACTTTTAACATAATCTCGAGAAAATAATGAGGTAAATAAAAAGAAATAACTTTACAGAAACATCTTTTTAAACCGGATGATTTATTTGGCTTGAATTCACAGTAAACCAATATTTTATATTTATTCGTTTCGTGATTTTTCTTATATAATAATACTTTGTAATTGTTGTATATAAAATACTCGAAATTTTTATTGAATACTTCATTAAAAAATTTTCAATTTTATTTTAAAATAAATAATAAAATATTAATTAAAAATGATTCTAGCTGATTTGATTTATTTAATTAAATTAAAATAACTAGTATATAAATCTATTTTTAGTAGAATGCATAATCTGTTTGTAAAGAGGAATTTAATACTTTTATGATCATATTAATTCAATTAAGTAAAAAACAATTTATTTATGAATATTATTTTTCCAATAACTTGTTCTGAGTGGATAGAATATTATGTAATAAAAACCCACGTTCACTAACATTTCAAAATTTAATACGATAAAAACAATATAGTTATTTTGTCGTTTTGAACGGTTTAATTATAACCACTCATTCATATCGAGGTATGTGTAGAATTTTATAAGCCATTTATATATATACAGTGTACAAAGTATATACGCTAAATTAAGCTTATGTACACAAAATTTTGACTACATTGTATACATTGATCGACCTGTTCAACGGTCATTCATTTTTTGACTATGTTAATCCCAACAATGAAGATTAATGTTACCGTAATTTAAAAATAAAGCAGCTGAAATAAATCAAAAATGAGTTACAATCGTTTTAATGAATAAACTGTT
>CP092090.1:32073567-32086067 GCA_029203775.1 Neoneuromus ignobilis
ACAACCATATATACATATCATACTTGTGCGAGTGTGTAATGCATATTATGTGAAAATAGGACTTGTATTGTGCATTTGGATGGAGATTATTGAAAGTTTTGAAACGATGTTTCATAGTTGACTATAAACATGTAAATATCTGCAAACGTCATTATCATAACATATACACATCAGTGTATCTTCCTGAAAATCACTCCAGGTGGGAAATGTTAGGGTTGTCGAACTAGATGCTTTACTAAAAGCATTCGTTTGAGACCCACATCATGTTATAATATGATGCAGAGATACGAAAATCTTTCTATATAAATTTCATACACGTAAATAACATTGTAATAATGACAAAGAGTTTTAGTTACATTTTATGCTTTATTGAAAATTACTATGTAAACATTTATGGTATTTTTGTACTCTACAAAGCATATTTTATTACCCAACCATATTCAATGTAAATTATATATAGCCAATTTATATATCAAAAACATTTTTTTAAAAAAATAGGTATATATATATATATATATATACACACACATATGTACACACACATACTAGGTAATTATTTTTCAATACAAAGGTTATAATAGTATATTTTATTATTATTTTCAAGTAAAATATGATATAAATTTGTATTTAACTCTTTTTATCGACATACTTAAACAATAAACGATAAAAATCCAATATTATCATATATATTCTCTTTGACATCAATCCACTTTTATATTAAAATTGATTTTATATAATACTAAATTGGTCTTTATAAAAATATTTTATACATATATTATCAGTATTGTATCCATTGCTAGACGAAAGCTTCATCAAATACCAATGGCTCTTAAACGTCTTCCAGAGATACTTCCATTTTCTTTTGACCATCGGCAATTTCTTCCAATCATCAACTCCACTATCTTTTTACAATTCAATCGCTCCATTTTCGATTTTGAGGTCTCTTTTTGGACCACATTTTGTTTCTTTATATTATCTTCTTTTTTTTGCTATGTGCCCTGTCCATGTCTATTTCAGTAATGTCATTTATTCTATTAAATCAGGTACTCTTGTATATTCTCGTACCCATTTACATGTTTTTCAGTCACGTATTGAAATTCCTAACATTTTCTTTTCTATACTTTATTGGGTTATCAAAAGTTTTTGTTTCATTTTATATTCAGTGTCCAAGAACTAAATCAGTATGTACATGCAGGTTCACACATTGGTCATATGCTTTCTTTTTCAGGCTCAATGATATTTTACTCTTCATTATATTATTTATCCTTTCAAATTCTGTACATACTGTTTTGACTCGCGGTATAATTTCTAATACCATATCGTATAATTACGTGTGTGTATATATACATATATATATATATATATATATATCCATCATATCAGCTTATATCAGCCCATTGTTGGGTGAAAGCCTCATAGAATATTACTAATCACCGATACTTAGTTATATTCACTACACTGTCCAGGCAGGTTGATGAGAATTTTTTATTCAAGAATAATTCCCTTGGGCAGATTGACTTTACCTCGACTAAAGAGTTCTGTCTGCCCTCAATGCTGTTTATACTATATATATATATATAATTTTAAAAACAATCAATTCCGTTTTACAGATATCGTAAATATTTTACCAATCAATCAATCTCATATCCATTTAAAAAGTTTAATATTTGTTTAGCTCCCTTATTTTTCAGAAGAATAATTGCTATTCAACACTTATTATATTTTATATACATCGGAAAAAAATAATTACTATTAAATTATTAAACAGATTGATTTCATTTCAAATTGAACTTTCATTTAAAACTTTATATGACAATACTTATATAAATATTAGTAACAAAAAAGTTAAACTTTACGCAATTAAATCTGAACATTTATTCGTACAATACAAATATCGTCTCCGTACATAATATAAATTAAGGTTGTGTTAATTTTAAAACTTCTAGAAATAAAAAAATATAAAATCATTTTAATGCACCTGAATGTCTTCCGTTTTAAAATTGACTTTACTTAATCAATCTTACTGTTTAAAAAAATCGTAAATAATATGATTTGCAAAAAATAGATATAATTTATTTCATTATGAAATGATAAAAACGATAAAATAAAACAAGTATATCTTTATATACAACACAATCTATCAATGTCCAATATACAAAGAAAATCTTTACAACCATTAAAAATAAATCAACTACATATTGTAGTCTATTACATTTTCAAAAAAAGTATACGTAATGGTCAAATAACTTCAATTTAAAATCAATACATTATAAATTTCAGAGTATTTTTTTAATTTATTTCAATCAATCACATGCCACAAATATATTAATTGCATACAAAAATAAAAACGTTCACTTAAATAACAGAAAGTGCAAATATTGTTAATAAATATATATATATATATATATATATATATATATATATATATATATATATATATATATATATATATATATGTGTGTGTGTGTGTGTGTGTGTGTGTGTATGTATGTATGTATGTATGTATATAATTTAATTCATTGATCATTGTTTTAAAAAAATAGTATCATATTTTACAAATAATGGTGTAAAAATAATTTCTCTTAATTAAATTAATATATATATATATATATATATATATATATATATATATATATATATATATAATTATATACTGATGTAAAAAAATAGTATCATATATATATATATATATATATATATATATATATATATATAGATACATACATAGATACACACATACACCCGTCCCTTAATTTACGCGGAGTATCCGTTCCACGTGGATTTGTTTTACGCGAATGAAAATCGCGTAAATTGAGTCTGTCAGTACAATAGAAAAAATATTGTAAATAAAATCTAGTCAAGTTGTAGAAACACATATTTATTTCACATAGCTTAAGAAAAAAAATAATGCCATTTTGGAAAACAAAAGTAGATAAATTTTATTCGGTGTCACTATCGCTACTGTAATTAAAAACAATCAACCTTATATACATTTATATCGTGCTTTTATACGTTTAAGTAAGAATTTGCGTCACTCTAATATATAATAAATTCCATGAAAAATTATATAAAATGAAATCTATCTGACCGTGTATAAAAAGTTCCGCGTAAATCAATACCGCGTAAAAAAGTCTCCCGTAAATAGAGGTTTAATTTGCCGCGTAAAAAAAATCCCGCATAAATTGAGGGATGGGTGTATGTATATATATATATATATATATATATATATACATATTTATGCACATATAAATTTTGATTAACAAAATTTTTGACGATAAAATACTTGACCATAACTAAAACATGTATTAATTTTTTTTTACTTTTTTCAGTAATCTTTTATAATTTTTTTATATTTTGTTGATTTTCGAATTATGGTATATTTCATCTTATATATATATATATATATATATATATATATATGTAATTATAGCAACATCTCTCTATTCATTGCTAGATAAAAATTCCCAAAGCCAACGAATTTTCTTTGGTCTTTATCTCATCTATACATAGGTTTTGTTCTTGAGTCTCTTTATATATCTGAATTCCCAATCAAGGCGTCTTGTTCATCAATGGTCTTTTCTTTTTAATAAATGACTGACTTATATACATTTAATTTTTTTATTTTTATTTTAATTCCCGTAAATCTGTTTTTCAAATACATTCATTGCTTTTGTTGTCTTTATAATATATTAGCATACATTTTCCCAAGCTATTTTGTACTGTCCAGAGTCGCTAAATTATTCTGAAATTTGAGATCCATATTTCACTATAATAAATGAAAATAGATCAGCTATATTAATTAAAACTTTTTTTCTTTAAACATAAAATAATATTCAACTTTATAATAGAAGAATATTTTTTAAATTCATCCTATCCCATTTTTATTAACATGTTTATTTAATCTATAAATTATATATATATATATATATATATATATATATATAGAGAGAGAGAGAGAGAGAGAGAGAGAAGGAAAAGAGGCCAAAAAGAGACGTCATCAAAGATGGAGAGATAAACTTGTGAAACATAGTAGAGTCGATGATTGGAAAAGATTGGCTGTGGACAAGAGAAAATGGAATTGTGTTGAAAAGATGTTTATAAGAGTCTGTAGTAGTCAATTAGGCTTTCGCTCAGTAGTGGGTCAATATAAGCTTTAACACTGGTTTATGTTTGTGTGTGTGTGTGTATATATATATATATATATATATATATATATATATATATATATATAAACCAGTGTTAAAGCTTATAATGATAAAATAAAATACTTAGTAAAAATTATAGAATATGATGGTGACCTATGATCAAAGATTAGATCGGAAATTAGGTCAACATGAGCAGCATTTAAAAAAATGAATAATGTAATGAAGAGTATAATACCACTGAATATTCAACGAAAACATTTAATCAATGAATACTATGTAATTATATTCACCGATCAGAAATTTGGATAATGACTAAAAAAAGAAAGAAAAAACTTTTGATAGTTCAGCGAAACATGGAAAAAATAATATCAGGAATTTCTAAACGTGATCAGAAAACATTTAATAGACAAAAAAATCTGATATAATATAAATATGGAATGGCAATCAAGAGACAAAAAAAAACAAAGAAGAGATCAATTAAAAATGGAGGAATGAAATTATGAAGTAACATGCGATAAGTCTTACCCAGCAATAGGCTGATATATTTTTTATTATATATATACGAAGGTCGTTTGATAAGTATAATAAAAAAGTAAGAAAAACTAAATTGATAAATTTGATTAAATTAATTAAATTAAACAATAAATAAATTTACCATACTTATCAAACGACCCTCGTATAAATAAAATATAGTTTTATCAAGTTAACCCGTGTGGTTTTTAAAAAAATTTATAAAGAGATAATTTTATGAAAAAAAAGAGTTTTTTTCATTAAAACATTTTTCATCAATTTAATTGGAAGAAAGAACCTGTTCTTGGCTTGTTTTAAAAAATAATCATTCTTATATATACGATACTGTAGATATTACGTTCATATATTGGTAGGAATGAAATTCGTTATAAACTTTAGAAAATTGAATTAAGTTCATATTGAATTAATTTACACCATTTGCATAACGTGTCATTTTCACAACACTTGACATTAATTTTCCAATATTGACGCGAGTACTGCGCAAGTAGTATTTTCTTTCGATTTCCTTGGAAACTCTACTTGACGGTGTATTTGCAATAAAGAATAAAACACAATGTCAACATTTGTATAACTTTTTCGTAAGTCATTATTGTACACTAAATTTATAGGTTTAATCAAATTTTCATAACAGTTAGCTTACTAAATTTTTTTTTGTTTGAATTAATTATTTCACTTTATCGTATACTAAATGCAAGATGCAACTTAAGATAACTTTGATCTGCAAACAAACTTCATTAAATATTATTTTGTGTAGTTAAGAACAATAATTTTGGAATATAAATTGCTTCATGATAATTATTTTCAGTTCAAAGGGTATAAATAATTATTAATTATTTAGAAATGGAATAGAGATAAATTTATTCTATATTTCAAGATAATTTTCTTTTATATTACAAACTCTTTAAATAACTTTAACTTATATAAATTGGGTATCACATTTAATTGTGTAAGCCTTAGATAAGAAGTAAATATATAAATTTTCACAAAGACCTAATCTATAATTGCAAAAGCTGATATATTTTCTATACTTAAGTTTATTTTACATAATAAACTTTTCGTTATATATATATATATATATATATATATATTCAAATCGAAATATTTAAGATTTATATTACTACATAAAAAATAAATATAACTCATTTATAATAAGATTAGTATTTGTATTTTTTTACAAACTTTAAATGTAACTGAACATATTAAATATATTTTTTTGAATTTTAAAAGAAATTTTAAAGTCAACTGAAAGTCGTAATTCATGTTAATTGTAAAATCCTTTTTATATGTTAATTATAAAAAAAATAAATTTACATTAACTAATATTTTTCATTTTACTCTATATAAAAATTAAATAATTTGTCGAATAAGAAATGTAATATAAAATATAAAAGTAAATGAATACTTTTTAAGAACAGGAGAATGGTTTCCACTTAATGGAATATTATTAACTATGCAAATATATAATGCTCAAAAGCTATTATATCATATAATATATATATATATATATATATATATATATATATATATATATATATATATATATATATATATATTATTCAGTTAATAATAGAATTTTAATTCAGTTAATAGTAGAGAGGTTGATAGAAAGTTTTTGATTTTCACACACTTATCGATTTTAGTTAAATGCACATTACAAATAAAATCTTCTCAAAATTATTTTTTTATTTAATTAAAATTGAAGAACTGCATATGAGTAAATGCTTTTTAAATTAAAGAAAATATTTTATTTAATAGCATATTAATATATCTTCATTAATAATAAAAAATTATAAATATTTTTGCACTTTTACTTTATTTGTATAGAGTTATTATTATTAAATATTTCATCATATAAAATGTTTTTTAAAGAATATTTTTAGTCATATTTCATTTCATTTTTTTAATTTCAAAACAATTGTGTTAAAAATCTTATAAAACACAATTTTGAAATATATTGTTCTTTACTCGAACTATTTTTTTATAGATAAAAAAATAAAAAAAAATTAAAATCCTCAAATAATTTGTAATTTAAGATTAAAAATTTGAATGTCCAACACACAATCAAAGTATATATATATATATATATATATATATATATATATATATATATATATATATATATATATATATATATATATATATATATATCATCATATCACATCATAAAGCCCATATCAATCCACTACTGGACGAGAGCCTCAATGAATGCTACCATTCACTGGTATTTGGTCATATTCACCACGCTGACCAGGCGAATTGGTGAAGATTTTTTTATTCGGGGTTTACTCCCTTCTCGACAGTTATTTTTTACAAGATGATGTTGTCGGCCTTCATACTCAAACCTCGAAAATGAGGGACTATATATATTTATATATATATATATATATATATATATATATATATATATATATATATAATTCATGCATGCATATACAAGTATACATACATGCATATATACATATAGTAGAACGTCTGTATCCGATTCAGTTTTTGTGGTTTGCAGTATGAAAGTAATCCTTTATTTTGCTTAAAATGGCCCTAAAGCGTAAAAATAGTAGTTATGTTTATAGTTCTTAAAAACTTACGAGAAGCCATAATTTTTTCCCATTAATGAAAAAGTATTAGTTCTCGACTTACAACAGAAAAATAAAATATATGTTGATATAACAAAAAAAAAAAAAAAAATATGCTGAGGTCGCTTAAATGTATGTAAGTAATAAGTAATTCATACGAAAAAGAAAGCATGAGTACAATAACATACAATATATTTTATTTTTTAATGTTGTTAATGTCTTATTATACGTAATTATCACCTAAAGTTTATTATAAATATACATATAAATAATATATATATATATATATATATTAAATGCTTATAAATTGAAATAGAAATATAAAAAATAAAAACCTACTATAAATAATTATAATATAAAAAACCTATTATAAATATTTTAACAAATCATTCAACATTATAATTTGAATATTTAATTAATATTCTAGAAAATCGCCCATTTTTTATTTACTTATTATAATATACATTATTTTACAGCATTATCAACATTCCATCCCACTGATTTCCTATTGAAGGATAATATACCTAATTTCTAAATTTAAACAATTATAGTGATATATAATCAAAATCGATAATAATGTAGATGTAGCTATTATGAATAATATGATATAATAGAAATTGTAAGATTTTTGATTAAAACTTTAAAATATGTCTATAGAGACTATATATTTTAATATAATTAAATAATTAATTCAAAATATACATATAAAATATAAAATTTCACTAAAAATATATTTGAAAAAATATTAATAAATATTTTTCATGTACATATATATATATATATATATATATATATATATATATATATATATATATATATATATAAACCATTTTACCTTTAAAAAAGGACAACAATTTTTAAAACATTAAATAATAATTAATATAGACTGTTGTCACTGGAAAAATATAGAGAAAATTGCAATTATTAGTCAATAAAATTTAATGTATCCATTTCTAAGTTTTATATATTGATAAATAATAAAAAAAACGCTGTAAATATAAATATTGAAAATAATATTTTTATTCAAAACTTTTGTAATATTAATCTATTAATCATATTTTTGTATTAAGTTCTATTTACATCATAAAAAATAAAATGCAGCTTAAATGTCTTTTTAAAAATATCAATGAAAAAATTCTATTAAACTAGTGTAATACTTCTTTAATCA
Source organism: Neoneuromus ignobilis (assembly GCA_029203775.1). NCBI lineage: Eukaryota > Metazoa > Arthropoda > Insecta > Megaloptera > Corydalidae > Neoneuromus > Neoneuromus ignobilis. The sequence goes on from CP092090.1 coordinate 32,081,985, forward strand.
ATATGTTCATTCAATTTTTGTCTACATTAACTACAAAAACGTATATAATGGCATTCGTAATTAAATTGGTCTTCCCATTTACATTTTACTTTAACATACAATTACGTCTATTGCCATTATTTCTGTCCGTTATTTGAAATATATCGACTCTACTGATAATATTGCGAAACTATAGAAATATGTTGTATTAAATGTCCATATCATTTTGTGAAACTAAATAATATGACATCATTAATTGTTTAAAATTGGAATAATTACAAACATTACTTGCGAATTTAATACAACTATCTTAATACAATAACATTATAAATTACTTATTTTAGTCTATATTTTGGTAATTACTTTTGTTTCATATTAGTTTCAAATGAAAACATTGTTTTAGTTAAGTTTAATCTATAATAAAATGAAATGTAATAACTGGAAACCCATTATAAAAATATATATTTGAAAGTGAATATCATTATAGATTAAATATTAATTATATATAGAGTTAAAATTCTTTTTTTCATTTTTAACTTATTAATTATAAATGTTTTATTGCATAAAATAATATTTTATGAAATACATAAGTACTTAAGGTCTTATATAAATAATAAATTTAATGACTATTAATTGTAATTACAAAAATTGACATTTTTCAATAAATATTATATTATATTGTAGAATATGTAATGCTACTGTATTTAATAATTATTATTTTAATTGAAAAAAATAATTGCTCTACAAAATATATGAATTTAAATTGAAAATAATAATTTGTATTAATAAAACACTGGGTTTTATTTTTTTATTAAATATGTTATTAAATTTACAATAATATAATTTCATTCTTTATGAAATTAAACAAATAAATTAACATAAAATAAAAATTAATGACTTCTATAATAATAGATTTCCGCTATTGTTTACGAATTATAAAATAATTAAAAAAATATATAATTAATGATGTGAAGAATTATTTATAACGATTCATATACTATTTTTCATGTTTATATCTAAACGATACATTAATATGTATTGAGAACATTACACAAATGTAAATAAATTTTCAACATTACCAGAACACGAATACAAACATGTTAAACTCATTACAGCTCTGAAGACGAGCTTACATTAAACTTGTACAAATAGTCAACAAGAGAAGTTAACTTTAAACTTTTTCTAAACTCAATATATTTAATTATAAAAAAAATTAAAATGGATTGCTTAATTGCATAAATTAACAATTTAACTCTAATGAAAGAAATTTGCTATGGTGATAAAAAATAGGAGATTTGTTTAAACATTTTTCAAATAAATACTATACATTTTAATACTAGTATAGATTAACTCAAATGAGGTTGAAGAATAATAAAAAATATTAAATGATAGTAAGCAAGTAAACGTATATCTAAATTCTTCAATCTCATTTGGGTCACCTTAAACAAGTTCAAATGTCATTTAGAACTAGACACCAAGATTTGTATGTGTGTGTATATATATATATATGAAGACATTTTTTTAAAAAAATATATTTCTAAACTTACATGAAATATAAGAAAACTGTAATAAATGCCAAGCGATTATTTACAATAATGTGAAAATTATGAGTATTTATGTTTTGTGTATGGAGTTAATGGTCTTGCAACAGACTTTATTTACGAGTGAATAATAACTCGTATGAGTGAAAGAACTTTTTTGATATTTGTCTAAAATTACTTCATTTTTTAATATTAAATCATATTGCAGTTTGAAAATAACATAGAGAATTAGTTATATTATTTTAATAAATAATCATAAAATAATTTTTTTCATTTATACATAGATTTAATTTTTAATATAAACAATATCATAATTATTATATAAATTAATTTAACTTTCATTGTTTGACAAATTTGAGATTTTTAAGTTTTTTTTGCAAATTTCATGTATATTAAGTTAATATAAAAATATATATTCAAGTATTTATGTTATTTTTTTAATATGAAATGAATATTAAAATCGATAATTAAAAATGTTGAATATAATATTACTTAAAAGCATTTGCAATATTTTTTAATATATATATATATATATCTTTTATAACGAGAGAAACTTATTAAAAACAATTTAAGAAAAATGAACAAATATATATATAATAATTACTTTATTTTATTATATAAATATATTTATACATAAATGTATTTTAAGACTTGTATTATAAATATAAATTTCAAATATAATTAATACTTGTTATTCCATATATGTATCATTCGAAATTTTTCAAAAACTTTCCAAAATTATGTTTTTAAACCATTTTTTAAAATCTTTTTGTATTTTATATAGATTATGAATTGATATAATCTCATTCCTATTACGAAATCAGGATATTACTTTTATATCAAACACGTAAGTGAATATAGTATCTATATTTTTAATAGCGAATATTAAAAATATTTACATTTTTTTAATAAGTAATAATGTTTTTTATAATTGTATATTCTAATATCAATATTAGATTTATGACCAAATATGAATGTTCTGTCGTTAATGCTCAACCTTAGTAATAAATATAAAAAATCGTATGTTGAAAAATAATAAACGTATCGACGAACTTACGGATAGAATGATATTAATTAAAATAATATTGTTATACATTATAATATAATATTATTTTATCATTTACTATGTAAATATATTCTCAGAACTACAGCATATATATATATATATATATATATATATATATATATATATATATATATATATATAAAGTTTACCGAAAAGTTCTATCCGAGTATGAAAGTGTTGAAAAGTGTTTTAATAAAATATAAATGACTCAATATTCTTACCGTTACATTTGATCAATAGTGCTCTTTAACATACACTGAGCTAAGTGTTTTATCATCATTGTTTACCAAGAAATAATGAAGGAAAAATGTCTGTCGATAAGGATCATTTACGGCATTATACACTTTACCAATATCAACAAAGAAATAATGCTGCAGAAGCATATAAACATTTGTTAAAAAAAATTGAGCAAACGCAATATCCGAAACAATACTCAAAAGATGATTCGAAAAATTTAAGAACAGAAACTTTAACTTTGAAAATGAATCACGCTCTGGAAGACCTTCTGTGATCATAATGGTATTGCAACATGGGTACCACATGAACTGACTACTGAGAATAGGCAGGATCGTATAACTGTTTCCTCGTCTCTACTTTCACGCAATCAAAATATACCATTTTTGAAACGCCTGGTAACTGAAGATAAAAAGTGAATTACATATGAAAATGTAATAAAGAAAAGAACATGCTGCAAAACTGGATAACCCACTTTGTGAAAATTTAAACCGAGTTTGAGTGCGGAAAAAATGTTTTTTATATGGTGAAATATGAAAGGACCAATTTATTTTGAACTTCTAAAACCAAAAAAAAAGATTAATTCTGAAAAATATTGTCAACAATTAGACAATCTGAACAATGAATTAGAAAGAAGTGCCAGACTTTCGTTAATAAGAAGGAAATTATCTTAAAGTATGACAACACAAGGTCACATAATTCTTAGTAACCCAGAAACAACAACGGAAGTTGGTTATGAGGTTTTAAGTCACGTAGCATATTCTCCAAATACAAGTATAGCATCTACCGACTACCATTTATTTTTGACTGCAAAAAATGTTTAATAGAAAAAAATTAATGAAAACACACATGGGAAAAGGCATTAGACGAGTTTTTATTTCCAAAGATAAATAATTTTATCGAACAGAAATTCAAAAGGTTCTATCAAAATGGAAAGAATGCGTTAATATTAATGAAAATTACATTGTCAATTAAATATTAGTTAACAATTTTTTTTATTTTCTTTTACTTAAAAAACGGACAGAACTTTTCGGTAAACCTAATATATATACAAATACACACACACATATATATATTTATATGTGTGTGTGTGTGTGTATTTGTGTGTAAAATATTAACGTCAATGCACATCTTGAAATGCTTTTGATCAAATCCATGATAATTTAATTTACTCTCAAAGTTGCTCTAGTATAATTAATGTCCACTTTATAGACATAATTTTCTATTAAAATAGTTACTTACTTCAAATTAATTGACAGACGA
>CP092090.1:32096067-32123567 GCA_029203775.1 Neoneuromus ignobilis
CCTTGCAAAACTCATTCTTATGCGTATCGACGATAAATGAAACACGGTATGCCGACAAAGAGATAGATATTATTTCGAAAAGCAGAACTATCGAATCATCTTTGTCACACGAATGGGTATTTGTTTGAAGTGATGGTACGAAAGGACCGAATTACAATCCCACATGATGTCCTGCTACCACACTACTAACTGGAGGAGAGACTCTCAGTTTTGCATAGCAAGTCGACATACAGTAGTCACGATGATACGCATATATTGTTCCGCGGGAGTACGATATGTCGTCATTAGAGCCGCCGTCGGGATGTGTTTTTGATTCTGAACAGTGTAAGACTGAGAGTGACTACATCGAGATTAAGCACAATTCATTGTTAAACAAGAAATCCATTCGCTTGTAATTCTCAACAACATATAACATACATCAATCCTTTAATTAAAAATAGTTTACTACCTTTGTAATTTAATATCTCTTACTGCTACAAAGAGATCAAAACTTTAACTATATATTCATGTTATTTCATTTATTTTTAGTCGTAACTATTTAGTTCATTTTTTAGAAAAAAATAAAGTTTTTCCTTTAAAAATCTTTCTTAAAAAATATCAGACATTTTTAATAACAATAAAAGACAAAAAAATTATTTATATTATCTAATACCTAAAATTGTTATTATTTTGTTCTAATATTTTTTATAATTAATAAAACATTAGTTTTGTCACGTTGCTATGATTATTATCTAATTCCAAAATAAATATGATTCACCCGTATAGCTTTATTTAACTAAACCACTTTCATATATTAAATATATGAACAGATTATATTATTTTAATAATGTGACAAATGTAAATACAATATACTGCAATTTATCCCAGTTTGTGGTTTAAACAATAAACCACTAAAATGGTTTTGACACTATTTATGTTATATATAAACCAAATACACACACAACACTATCATTTATTTAGCTAAAGTGAAAATATAAAGATTATTTTTTACTATAATCATTTATTACTAAAATATTTTTAAAAAGTGTAATGGATTTTATAAGATATAAATATTTTTTAGAATGTATAATCAATGAATAAAAAAAATATAAATAATAATTAGTAAACGTAATATCAATAGCCAAGAAATGAATGAAATATAAATGAGTTGTATATTTGTAAGACCTGGAATTTTTAATATCACATTTCACAAGTATATAAAATAAAAAAAATATTTAACCTAAATAAGTATTTAAAGGAACAAATATTATTATATTTGAATTTAAAACAGCAAGTTTAAAATAACCTCATATAATATGAAAATAATTGTAGATATAATTCAATAATTTTTTTATTTAATAAACAAGATATTCTTAACAACATTCATACAATTTAGAATAATGAGTATATTTGATAAAAAATTGATTAATACTATATTTAGTACCATCAAATATAAATAATAACAAGAACACAAAATGTATGATGGAAAAAAACATTTGTATAATAAAAATAATAAGTTATATATATATATATATATATATATATATATATATATATATATATATATATACACAAAAAAAACACATATTTGTAAATATAAAGCAATGTCAAAAAGGAAACTACTTTATTATTTAAAAATTATTTTTGTCTACAATGAGCATATAACATTTCTGACATATCTTTTAAAACTGATTTGAAATTCTAGCTTTTATTTCATTTTAAAGTTGTTTTGCATATTTTATTTCAACATTATTATGTTAAGTTTTAAAAAAGATTTTTTACAATTGAAAAATGTCCTTCAAACATTTTTGTTAAACTTTAAAATGCATAATTTATTAAATTTCATTTTTATTGATATAAATATATATATATATATATATATATATATATATATATATATATATATATATGATGTTCTTTACTTAACGATTGATGAATTTTACAAAAAAAAACCATTTACATGCAAATGATGCTTGAATTAATACTGATCAAAAAAAGAATAAAACTAGTAATACACTCAATAATAAATAACACAAGAAGTCATCATAATAACAGGTAGGCAGAAAAAAACAAATAATTTTTATTTTATTTTTAATATCTACTTATAATCATTGTTTTGTAATATATATATATATATATATATATATATATATATATATATATATCAAACATTTTTATTACTTTTATTGTTTATAATTTCTGTTTTAATAAATATTTCCAAATAAATAGAATATTGTACCTTGTATTGTTTCAAACAAATTTAATTTTTTTATTAATATCTATTGTAAAAACCTTGAAAATTTACAAAATCATTCTATAATTTTATAAATAAATTTGACATTTAAAGATTTACATAGATGAAACACAAAAATATGTTTTTAATAAAATAAGAACGCGTTAAATAATTACAATTATTATGAAGTGAATATACGGAGAAAAACATTATTTTTATAAAAAAAATACAATTTGTTTATAAATACAATTGTTTTATAAAATACCATACAAAGTAACACTACAGAGCTTAATGTTTAACAAATTTCCTTCTTTGAGGTATAAAGATACATAAAATATAAAAGTTTTATACGTTAATTTGTGTGTGAAATCATTTTAAGTTAGCTGTAAAAAATTCACCAAAAATGCGGAAAATCGTCTCGAGTTGCTGGTTCGCCCGAGCGAAGGGTTAAAAAGAAACTATACACATGTTTCCCTATGTACCACCCTATACACGTTTCTTTTTAATAAAGTAGTCATCAGGCTGACTGGGTGAATTAATGAAAAATTGTATAACATGATAATTTGAAATCTCTTTCTCTCTTTATACGAGAGACGTTTGATAAGTATGGTAAATTTATTTATTGTTTAATTTAATTAATTAAATTACATTTTTTTAATTTAGTTTTTCTTACTTTTTTATCATACTTATCAAATGATCCTCGTATATATATATATATATATATATATATATATATATATATATATATATATATATATATATATATATATATATACATGTGTGTGTACGAGTACATATTACTTTTTATTCGAATTAATTGTTTCGATTAAATAGTTTAAAAATATGCTTTAAAAATTGAAACAAGACATGCTTTTCATTCCTGAACAACAAAATCGTTATATGAATTTTGAGAACACTAAATTTATATCCATTCTCAAGTGAAGCTTTTATGTTAATCGTTTAAATATGAGATAAAATGATATTTACATAAAAATACATGTTGTGACTATTCTTACTGTGCATAATACACATCGTATTCTCTCACGAACTTGACCGTACCATTACATGAGTAGTAAAAGCGAGTATGCGGACGGTATTTACAATTTAAATGATATTGGTAGGTATACGTTGAATGTGTTGGTGTGTGACGCCGCGACGCTTCACAGCCACGTCCAACACGACGATATCCGGTTAAGAACAAACGCGTGTGTATCATACTACCACCCACAGCAAAATGTAATCACGGTGTGGGATGCTTGTTTCGACCAAAAGCTATGGTACGTGCTATAAGTTAATATAATACAGTATTGTGTTGATTTTATGAATACGTTCGTAGTTGTGTGTGCGTTATTTAATGTCACTTTTTTTCTTTTGAAACACAAATATTTAAATATCACAAGTTTCATTCATTTAGTGAAGTTTCTTTTTTGGTGAAAAAATTATAATGAAATGTTGACTTTTTCTCATTAAACATAAAATTTAAAGAAAAACAAGTTCAAATGAATAGAAACGTATTTAATATTTAACTTTTCATCTTATATACTGAGGCAGTATCAAAACTCCTTAACAATAAAATTATTTGAAAAACAATTATTTACTTTTTAAAGTTGGTTTTTTAGATTGTAATCTTAGTTTTATTTACAAATATATTGTTTAGTATTTCAAATCAAACAAAAAAATAGCACATTTATCATAAAATTAAATTAAAATATTGTTCTTTAAATGATATTTTTTCTAAAATAATGTGTTAAATGATACTAAGTTAAGATAATTAGGAAATATTTAAACACTTAACATATTTTAATATTTTATATTAAATCTCATTAATAAGCGTAAATATATTTTACTTTTATTAATACGTTTTATTAGTAATAAATCCTTTAATATTCTTTTAACAGTACATTTAAAAATTAAAAATAAATTACATAAAGTTATTCTTAAATTAATACATCCTTCTAAATATAAAAATTCGTTTTTGTATTAGTTTTTAATGTAGTTGGAAAAAAATACTAATATATTTATTATATTATATAACAGAACGATGAAAATTAATTACTTTCAGTGTATCTAACATGAAAAAAAGTTAACTAGGATGGAATCAGTTCGATAGAAATTCTTATATTATGAAGTCAAATATTCTTCTATGTTTAAAGAAAAAAGGTTTAATAAATGAATCCAACTTATTTTCACTTATGGTAGTGAAACATGAATCAAATTCCAGAATAATTTAGCAGCTCCAGACAATATAAAAAAGCATGAAAAGATAGCGTTATAAATAAAATGTAGAGGTAAGAATATAAATGAATAGATTCATAAGAAAATCTATGCATTTATCTATGGACACTATAACAAAGCTAAAAAATTTAAAATAGAAATGAACCGGTCATGTAGCAAGAAGAAAAGAACACTGATAGACAATAAAATTTATTGATTGAAAACCAAGAAATATAAAAAAGTCTAAGAAGAAACTAATGGATACGTAGAGTAAAGATATGAAAAAATTCGTTAATGTAGAATCTAAGAGAAAGAGATTCGATCGCAAAAAATGGAAAGTTTTAAGAAAACATTCATTCATCAATGGAGAGAAAGAATAATGATGATGTTAAAATAAATTATTGAACTTAATTAGTAGAAAATAAAAATGTGTATTAATTTAATCATTTCGACAGATTAGATATTTGTTCGTTTATTTTATAAACTATATATATATATATATATATATATATATATATATATATTTATTTATATATATATATATATATATATATATATATATATATATATATATATATATATATATATATAAATAATCAGATTATCTATCAACTGCTAATAAAGATTTAGTGAAAACTTTTCACTTAGACAAATCCAATGCCTTCTTTTCAATCTATTGTATCGAATTTTCTTATTGTATTTTCCATTTATATCTATCTATGACTCTCTTTCTGAACGTTTTTATATATTTGGTTCTCCAATTTTTCTTAACTATCGATTATGTTCTCTTTCTTCTATATTTTTGCTATATTGTCAGTAACTTTCGTTTTCTTTCTAACCAACTGGGTTCTCTTTCAATATGCATACATGCATAAATGCATACATGCATACATGCATACATACATACATGCATACATGCATACATGCATACATACATGCATACATGCATAGATGCATACATACATACATACATACATATACATACATATATATACAGTTAAATATATAAGGAGAGTGAGAGAGAAAAAGAGAATGAAAATAAACATTTCTTTTTTTTAATCCTAAGTGTTTATTTAAAAATAGTATATTATACGGCATTTTATTATAAACTTAAGAATAAATACTCTTAGAAAAGGAAATAAATTTTAGCACATATAAAAGTTAATATTATATTAAATTATTAGAATAATAAATAATATTTATTGCTGAATACAAATAATAAAATTGTAATTAAAATTTTGAATAAACTCATAAATATCATTGAAGGAAATCTGTATAGATTATTTTTAATTATATGTCAGCGATACACTTCGAACGTATGCTAGAAATACAATAAATTTGAGGCGATGTTTTTCAAACACTTTCGGTAAAAATATTCGCGGCCACTGATGATTATCATGCAAAGCATTTATCAAATGTGACGTCTTATAAGACGAATCGTTTTTGCATACATCGTGCACGGATTCATAAACACTACATTTTGTACAATATCTTCAATACAAAAATTCCTATGCACGTCTTTTAAAACATAAGTATTTATATATAAAAATATTATTTGTAAATAGTACTCATGGTGTATGACAAAATGGATGTATTTATATTACAGTATAAATAATAATATTGTCTTCAAATCTGTGAAATCATTTCTGAAATTTATAACCTAGTTAAATATTTCAATATTTTTTAAAATATTCCATTAATGTCTTATATAAATTATGTTTTATTGAAATGCAATAATTTTTATCGATAAATATATATATATATATATATATATATATATATATATATATATATGAAATATTTGTCTATTATCATTACTATAATTAAAAAGAAAAACATAAATGAAATACAAAAATAAAATAAAAAAACATAAATGTGTAGACAATATGCATTATCATTTTCTTTGAAATATTATATTTCCTATTTGAACAAGTAATTCCAGGTATAAGACTTATAATATATCGGCCCTAGAGAGCAATAAATTTTCATCTCACTAACGGAAGATGCAACTAAATTTTAATAAAAGTATATTTTTAAGAAAGTAAGAGATTAAAATGTCTTTTATATAAGAATCATCTACATTTTCTTAAATACTTAACTTACACAATTATTAATGTTTATAAAACAGACTTACATTTAATGTCACTCAAATCATATTCTATTACATACATACATAGATACATTCATATATATATATATATATATATATATATATATATATATATATATATATATATATATATATATATATATATATATATATATATATATATATATATATATATATATATATATATAACGTAATCTATATTTTGGTCTACTTCCCGAATAAGTTTATTAAAGAAATTTTTCAGTGAAAAGTATTGGAATTCATAGATATTAAATAACTAATTTTATTTTTACGTGCTCGGTACATTTATTTTATCGCAACATTTCTACAGTTTTTCATTTTATTTTAAACAATATTTTCGATAATAAACGAAAAAATAAAAAGTATTCTTTAGATTTTTGTATATAAATATCATTTCAGTTTTTTAAGTAAATTAATCGATAACAATACGATATTTTGTGGTTTGTATTTATTAAAATTCATTTTTTTCTTCATTTATTTATTAATTATTTAAGTGTCTCTCAATAATTTGTCACTAAAACAAATCATTAAGACTAGATTTTAACAGAAAGGCTCTGACGATGATGGCGTCGCCATCGAAATACTCCAGCCGATATATTTATAAATAATAAGTAAACAGTGAGTGATTATTGAACACTTTAAACTATTGTGGTGTTGGGGCTAATATTTATTTGTGTTAAAACATTGAATTTAAAAAAATAATATTCAATTTAACTAAGTTTGTTAACTGACTTTAAGAGGAAAATTTAATTTTTAATTTCAATAATATTATCGAATCATCAGATATCTATTATAATTCTGAATAATAAAAATATCAAAATTAGTCATAGTAAAAATAGGTAAATTTATCTCAAAGAAATGAAATAAAGAAGTTTATTTCAATATTTGCATAAAATTAAATAAAAATGTATGTGAAATATTTTAATCATAAATACACATTTTATAATTACATCATATAATTTCTACCATATTTTTTAAACATATGAGGGATTATATATATATATATATATATATATATATATATATATATATATATATATATATATATATATAAAAACACTGAAATAATATTTACTTAAAATAAACTGCTAGTATTTTTTTATATTAAAATCAAATTTTTATATCTTCTGGTCAATACTATTATTAAATTTTTCAACAAGCCTGTACTATTTATTTTATAAAAAATATAAAATTGTGCACTGATCCAAAGCTGATCTTAAGCAGACGATATTATCAACTTATAGAATTACATCCATTGTGTCAATTCAATGCAATATATAATTGCATTCTATAATCATAATTACACTTGTTCGGTAGCAACTGTGAAATGCAATGATTCACATTCAACTAAAGGAAATTCTTTTGCAATTCAAATCTACACTATAATTAATCCATACAATGTACTTTGTTCAACATATATATATATATATATATATATATATATATATATATATATATATTATATATATATTTACATAAATGTATATATTTATGTTTATAATACTTTCACAAATTATAAATCTACGATTAATTAATGAAAAATGGTTATTTTCAAATATTTATATTTTTATAAGAGTATTTAAAAGAACAAAATGTAATTCTATTATAAAACTTTTTTATTCTTTTCTATTATTTTCCGTTAAATAACTTTACGAAACACATACAAATATGCAAAAAAGTGTAATAAAAGAACAGTGACACTTTTATATAGGTTAATTAGTGAGCACATATTTACATACAAACCAGAAAACGTCGGAATAAATAAAATCGATATTTGAAATTTAAATCAATCCCGTACAGCTTACTGATTCACAAAAAATACTATAGATGTGTGGTATTTGTTTACAAAAGAACATAAAACGTTTCAAATGTACAAAATTAATATTTTAATCGAACAACTTTTTGTACAGCAATTTTCAGCTCAATTCACTAATTCGAATTTTGAATGGTACGACGGTTTAATTTCGAATATATGTTGAATTTAATATTCAAATTTATGTTTACATATATATATATATATATATATATATATATATATATGTATTTATGTATGTATGTATTAATATATAGGGTCATCCAAATGTGACGCCTAGATTTGTATTTTGTTAAAAAGAAACATGTACTTAAAACATGTGAATAGTTTCTTTTTAATAAAACACAAATCTAGGCGTGCATATACACATACACACCTGGGAATATTATATGATATGATTGTAATTTATGGCTAGAAATTTAATTAAAAATTAAGGCAAAATGAATAGCTTTTAAAAAATTGAATAATATAATAAAGAGTAAAATAACATTGTGCTTGAAATGGAAAATATATAAATAATCTGTACTATCTGCTTGTACTTGAAAGACAAAAACTTGGACACAATATAAACATTAAAAAAAAATTTTAGCAACCCAGAGAAGTATAGAAAATATAATGTTGGGAATTTGAAAATGCTATCAAAAGACCTATAAATGGATACGAGAACAGAAAAACTGATACAATAGAAAAATTAAATTACTGAAATAGTCATGGACAGGACATAAAACAAAAAGAGAGGTAATAGATAGATGAAATTTATTATGCAATGGTGATAGAAAGACAAAGAAACACAAGAAAGAGACCCTATTGAAGATGGAGGAATAAAACTGTGAAGTAAAGTAGAGGTGACAGTTGGATGATATTAGGCATGGACAGGAAACAATGGAAGAATATTGATAAAATATTTACAAAAAACTGACGATTTTCGATGAGACTTTTACACAGTAGTGGGCTGATATAGCCTTTTATGATAATGAATATATATATACTAAATATTTATATACAAATGAATAAATTTTCATTTTATAATTTCAACTGAAAAGAATGTAATTTATAATAAAATAAATATAATTTCAATAGACTAACGTCATTTATAAATATTTTGAGTAATTACAAATACAAAACATACTTATATATTTTCATTGACATTAAATAATTGACCAAATATATCAGTTAAATAAATAAAGTGCATTTTAATGAAATGTAACTTGTAATTAATTTTGTATAATTTATTAATAACTAATAGAATTTTTCGTATTTTTATGCTATTTATCTAAAATTCAATTTATTTCAATATTTATCTAATTCCTTTGTATATAATAAATATTTTTTTAATTACATATTGTATATATACAGGGTAATCCAAAAGAAACTATACACATGTTCCCCCGTACACCATCCTATACTCGTACATATGGCGTCACATTTGAATGACCTATATATAGGTTTTCCCAAGTGAGACTGAAGATACTAAAGAACAGTAAATGATAGTAAACAAGTAAATGTATGTAAAAACCCTTTAGTCTTATTTGGGCCATTTTTTTATACTATATATATATATATATATATATATATATATATATATATATATATATATATACAGCATTTGTGCCAATTTTTTAACATAAATATAGATTATAATTTAGACTGACATTGATTAAATATATAGTAAAAATTTTCGAGTATTAAAATCATTTACCATGTCTTAAAATTGAATATTAAAATAAAAAATTGAATAACTATCATTAACCTTAATATTAATGCAAAAATATCTGTGATTAAATTTAGAAATGAAATCAATTTTATTTTATTTAATTCACACAATCCATACAATATGTATTTTTAAATTAAACAATATAGTAATTTCATTATTTCTCTCATTTATTAGTCATTTAACAATATAATTCACATACTCATGTGAAATATGCATATTATTTTAAAGAGATAAAATCAGATGGATAAATTTCAGTTGAATTCTCTCATTTTTAAAACATTATTCACGTCTAATGACTGCTCAGAACAAGTAATTGAACATAAAAGAAAATGTATTTTCTTTCATCATATAGAACACATATAACAAGACATACATATCTGAATGATATTAAATAATAAGGGAAGTCATTTATTCGAGCGAGATACGTACATCACGTCCACGATTTTTGATCTCGATCTTTCGTCGACCGGATTTTATGTGTATGTTTAACTTGTGTCATATCATGATTGTATGTCAGCGGTGTGTGAAATAAAAATGAAATAACGCGATTCGACATAATGACGCACATACGCCGTGGGTCTTGTGTGTGATATCGATTCTCTTGTGATTGAGTTAGCGTGTTTTCCCACTGTGGTAAATGTAAACGCCATTCGTTACTGCAACTACGCTTGTATATGCCCATGAATGTAACTCTATAATGACAGATGTGGAATCAGTGAATATATAAGCGGTTACTTTTTTTAAAAAAAAATATTTATTTTTAACCGTAACAAATCCATGAAGTCAAATCTGTCCTCGCGATAGAAATCGCAGTAGAAAAATAAAAAGTAAACTATCAAGTAAATCTGCAACATTTTCACAAGTATTTTCAGATGATGTCATTAGTATATAATTTACTTCGATTATTAGCAAATTTTGAACTAAATTAATTCAAAAATCAATTTTTCTACTAATGACTATGTTTTTATATAAAATATCAATGTCTGACATTTCTTACAATATTTAATGTATATTTTAAAATAAAAATATTAATTTTTTTAATAAAAAATTGCAACTGTATAGAAATAATCATTAAAGAATATTTTTTTTAAATAAATCAGGTTAGTATTTATTCTAGTATTTTACTTTATTGGTAGAAGAGAAGTAATAATCACTACTTCATATAAATACCTGAATATTATATATATATATATATATATATATATATATATATATATATATATATATATATATATATATACATAAAAACAAAGTGCATATTAATAATAATATACAATAAAAAGTGTATAAATAATACAATATAATAATTAAAATTCATAAAGATTTAAATTTAGAAATCAAAAGTTAAAAAATAATGAAAATAAGTAGTATTTACATTCAGTAAGAAACATTTTTCTTACCTTTAATGAATATATAATTACTTTAGTATAAATCTATATAAATTACTTAATGAGTGTCATTGCTTTTACACAATTACTTAATAATATTATCTAAATAGTGAAAAAATCAAAACAATCACCAATTTAATTAAATATAAAGATATCTATACATACGTAATAATGTATTTTATTAATAAAAAAAAAAAACATTTATTTAATTACACTGAAGTAGTAAACTAATTGTGTTCTAAACTAACATAACCAAGCAAATATGGGTATGTGGTATCTGACAGGGTTTTAATTGAAGGTACCTGTAGATGACGTAATATTGAGAGAGTTTCAAAGATAAAATACTCAGGAAATGTTAATAACTATCCGTCCAAGATAGAGATTACTTTCATATCAATCAAATAAAATCAATGAATATCCATCCAATTTTAAAACCGTATTAAATGAGTTTCATCTTAATGAAAAATTAGTAAACGATATAACAAATAAAAAAGTGAATACTAATTACCTATTACAATAAAATTTTGATTTTAAAATAGTAATATTACATATTTTTTATTCACTTAAAAATACTTATGTTAAATAGAATTTAATAAATCAGTTTCATTAAAGTATCTAATATATATATATATATATATATATATATATATATATATATATATATATATAAACATACACAAACACACACACACACACATACACACACACATATACACACACATACTCGTACATGCATACAAAAACTGGAAAATAAAAAAGGTACGTATATTATTTAGGATATAATTATATTAAATTTGCTTTGAATTTATTAATACACGGTTTAGAAAAGTATTGTACATCATATTATATACATATATATATATATATATATATATATATATATATATATATATATATATATATATATATATATATATATATATATATATATATATATATATATATATATATATATATATATATATATATATATATATATAAATATATATATATATATATATAAATTTATGTAATGAAGAAAATCAATATATTTATTATTCAATCTTGATTATAAAATATTTTATTATACTTTTGTATATATATATATATATATATATATATATATATATATATATATATATATATATATATAATCTGTACATATACAAAACACACACATGTATATTTATATATAACTCAAAGATGATAAAATATTTACATTCTCTAATTAATAAAGTTAATAAACGTCATGAAATATACATTTTCTCTAATTAGTTAAGATATTATGTTTATATGTGGTAACATGTATCGTGTAAAATTAATACAATATAATTAAAATAAAATTACTTACTTTACGAAGATAGTTTTACTTGAATGCCACATTGATTTTTATTGAACTCTGAAAGTAAATAAAATTTTTATAAGATCAGCTATAATATTTAATTTTGTAAACAATAAAATATATTAAAATTAAAATATATATATATATATATATATATATATATATATATATATATATATATATATATATATATATATATATATATATATATATATATATACGATGGTTGTTTGATAAGCATGGTAAAAAAGTAAGGAAAAGTAAATTAAAAAAAAATAATTATATAATTAATTAAATTAAACAATAAATAAATTTACCATACTTATCAAAAGATCCTCGTATATATACATATATATATATATATATATATATATATATATATAGGTATGTAATGATATACCTACAATTGCTTTTAACCAAATAATGATTTTTTTAAACAATTTAATTTAATAATAAATTTTACTATTGCGATTTATAAATCTTTTCCTCTAAATTTGAAAACATCAAAATATAATCTAATACGAGCAATAAATTTGAACTAATTATTATATTACTATATATATATATATATATATATATATATATATATATATATATATATATATATATATATATATACATCATTAACATTATATTAGCTTATATCAACTGGTGAATAAAAGCCACAATGAATGTTAACTATTCACTAATATTTAATTATATTCACCACGTTGACCAAGCAGGTAGGTGAGACTTTTTTATTCAGGTTTTACTCCTTTACGTTTGTTGCTTTTAATAACGCTAAAAAGAACCATCAGCCCTATTATCTTTTATCAGGAATCAAATACAATTCCCCCACATGACATACGGTAATGCTAGTTACTACACCACCGGTTGGTTATATATATATATATATATATATATATATATATATATATATATATATATATATATATATATATATATATATATATATATATATATATATATATATATATATAAACACACACACAAGTATTTATATAATGAGTTAATGTATATTAAATAATCCTTTTCTTAATGAAAAATGACATTGTCATAAAACCGCATTAAAACCGAAATATTAGTCAACATCAAAACATATTTTACATGTACGTATATATATATATATATATATATATATATATATATATATATATATATATATATATATATATATACATATATATAAATATACTTAAGAATATGTAATATTTAAAATTTTAATCCCCAATGTTTCAGTGTTTTTGTTAACATACCGAAAAGTATTCTGATGTATTCAATATGAATATTTCATATGATATTAAACGTTCTTTATATGTATGTGACAAATTGTCAAAAAATAAAAGTTTTTTGACTCTCTTGAAAATACTGTAAAAAGTTTTTTTAATAATATTTTACTTTCATACATTTTATTTAACTTCTGAATAATATAAAATGTCGTCAAATTGTGGACATAATTTATTTATCCAAATGTTTAAATTGTTATAAAAACTAATTCAAAAGTTTAAACTGAACATTTAGTTGACAAAATTGGCTAAAATAAAATATAGAAACTTTATTTGAAAATTAAATTTCTACTGCCTTTCCACTGAAATATTATTTCATCTGCTTAAATTAAACAGCGATATTTTCTCCGTAATAACTTCCATAGGAATTACTATTGTTAAACACTTTCAAAGTAATTCAAATTTCAATAAAAATAAATGAATTATAATTTGTGATGATTTTAACTGCTATGTATAATAAATATTTATTAATTTTATTTGTAAAATATAACTGTTTTATGGATGAAAAAAATAATTTAATCATAGATATTATAGCATACGAATAAGAAATTAAATATAGATAAATAATTAAAAAAGGTACTGTAGTCTGTAATTAATTAAATTTATATATATATATATATATATATATACACGAGGTCGTTTGATAAGTCCGTGTAAATTCCGAAAGATGGCACCACTGGTGCATATCGAGGTTATTTTTAATTAGTAGCACCTCTTGGAAGAACACACATCAAGTTTCAGCCATATCGGTCTATTCATTTGTGTTTGACAATCGTTGGAATCAAGGAAATCGAGTGATTGTCAAATAATGGACGAAAAAGAATTTCGCGTGTTGATTAAACACTACTTCATTAAAGGCAAAACGCCTCAGGAGACTAAACAGAAGCTTGATAAACATTATGGTGACTCTGCACCTTCGATTAGTGCGGTTTATAAGTGGTTTCAAAATTTTCGGAGTGGCCATATGAGCACAAGAGACGCTGAACGTTCTGGACGCCCTGTTGAGGTCACCACTCCAGAAATCATTGATAAAATCCATGATATGGTGATGGATGACAGAAGAGTGAAAGTGCGTGAGATTACTAGTGCTGTAGGCATCTCGTGTGAACGGGTACATAATATTTTGCACCAACATTTGGACATAAAAAAAGTATCCGCCAGGTGGGTGCCGCGATTACTCACGATCGACCAAAAACGAGGTCGTGTGAAGTGTTGCAAGAACGGTTTGCAGCTGTTTCAGCGAAATCCGCAGGACTTTAAGCGTCGTTTCATCACTGTAGATGAAACATGGATACATCACTACACTCCTGAGACCAAAGAACAGTCTAAACAATGGGTTATCAAGGGGGAATCTGCTCCGAAAAAGGCGAAGACAATTCCTTCGGCCGGGAAGGTTATGGCGACTGTCTTTTGGGATTAGCAAGGAATAATCTTTATCGACTATTTGGAAAAGGGTAAAACCATTACAGGTGCATATTATTCATTGTTATTGGATCGTTTGAAAACCGAGTTGGAAGAAAAACGTCCCCGATTAGCCCACAAAAAAGTCCTCTTTCATCACGACAACGCACCAGCTCACACTTCAGCAGTTGTGGCCGCAAAACTAATGGAAATAGGGTTCCAAATCGTTTCACATCCCCCCTATTCTTTAGACTTGGCTCCATCGGACTATTATTTGTTCCCTAATATGAAGAAATGGCTCGCGGGAAATGATTTTATTCGAACGAGGAGGTGATTGCAGGAACGAATGACTATTTTACAGACTTGGACAAATCCTATTATTCGGAAGGGATCAACAAACTAGAGCAGCGTTGGATGAAGTGTATAAGCCTAAAAGGAGACTATGTTGAAAAATAAAAACGATTTATTCAAAAAAATGAAGCAGTTTTTATTTTTACACGGACTTATCAAACAATCCTCGTATATAAGGAAATAAGTTTAAAAATAGTATATACTTAAATAAAGAATATAATTCTTTAAGTAAACAAAAAGTTAATAACCACATATTGAATTTAAAGAAACTTTAAAACATCTTTCTCATTTGAATACATTTGAAACATATATTTTAATAATATACAAATTCAAAATGAAATAATAAAAATAGACCAGTTCGTAAGAAAAGCAAACTATGTAGATTCAATATTTCCCTATATATATACATTCTTAGTTAAAAAAAATTCCTATGTTACAACAGGTGTCCATTGTAGTCAATTTGTATCTGTTTCGTTGAATTTTAAATTGGCTTCGATAATACAATCTGTCGTTTCTCATTTTTCTCTACTGAAAGCACGTCTGGCTGTATATTCCTCTCATACCACAAGCTCTTGTACATTGTTTCCGCTCATTTTTTTTATATTCACGTCAATTCCTTTTCGTACGCCATTCTTATATTCGTTATACGACCTCTTAAGGTTCATTCCTATGTCATAGAATGAATTTATACGTATGTTCTGCCAATATAAGTTTCAAACTCTTTTATCTAAAAAATGTTGTCAATAATACACATTTATATTAACTCTAATGTTCTTAAAATACGTGACTTTTCATTTAAAATATAATTGTTTCTATATAATTTTATTATCCATAATATAACTTAATAGAGATAAATCTTTGCAAGTTAAAAAATTTATAAATAAATATATATACTTTATACAATACTAAATTCCTGAAAACTAATCTATATTGATGTTAGTATTCAACAGCAAAAATGTGTTATTTTTAATAAAATTATCTTATGTTCTATAAGTGCATCTTATAATTCTCACGTTCTTATACTCTATAAATATAATTAAAATGTAATACTATTTTAAATATATCTTTTTTTAAAAACATACATAATGAATTTGATTACATATATATATATATATATATATATATATATATATATATATATATATATATATATAAAATCAAATATAATATAACGCCAATCAAAGATAAGTCAGGTAGACTCATCAATGAAAAATGAGTTAGAATTAATTACGTAGTGCATATATATATGAATATATATATATATATATATATATATATATATATATATATATATATATATGCATGCATACGAATAAACATTTTTTTGTATATATGCATATAAAGACTGCAAATATCTGATACTCTGTCAAAAATGGCGTAATATAAACACAGTTTTGTGTAATAAGCAATTTTTGCTTTTATCATGTTTTTCCAGACACGACTCAGTGTGAACTTGCTGTATCTATACTAAAAAAAAACTTTTGTCATGTACTGTTAAAGTTAATTTAAAAGATTAGGTATATATATATTAATATTGGTTAATTATTTTAATTGTATATTAAAAAGATATGAAATTAAGTATAAACATGTTTAACGAATAAAGGTTTATGTAAATTGAAACGAAAGTAAAGAAGTATTTTTATAAGTACGAGCCTGAGTTTTCCGATATTAAGTGAACATATTTTCTATTTTGATACCGCCATTAGTGTGAAGATTACTAGTATAAACTTTTCCTGTCACATACAGAAGAGAAAAATGAACGCGTCATAATTATATATATATATATATATATATATATATATATATATATATATATATAATTAAAGCTAACTCTTATATTATGAAATATATCAATATTTAAAATCAATAATGCGGAAGAAATTCATACAACATTACATATTAAATGAAATTCTAAAGTTTAACACAAATGTACAATACTTGACTGAAATAAGGTTGAATATTTAACTAAAACCTTAAAATTAATTAACATCTTAAATTAAAATAAATGTTAATATACATTAAATCAACATCTTATAATGTAAAAGTGATTTATATTTATGACATATATTTTTTTATACTTATTCTTTTTTACTTTATTGCGTTATTTATAAAATATCAAATTTAATTTAAATTTTAAACCATAAATTATTCTAACAGGTAAAATCATATTCAATGGTATTTTTAAATTTTCTTCAATAAATATTTTTAAAAACATATTCTTTTTATAAATGTATACTTTTATATATATATATATACATAAACTTTCAAAAAAATAAATGCATTAATATGTTTAGAAAATATTTTTTTCGTTTCTTTTTTCTTACGTCAAGAATATACATAATAGAAATATATGAATATAAATTTTATTTTTGAGTAATAATTTAAAAATAAATAATGTTATAATTATAGGAAGTTAATTAATTTTGTAAAATATTATTATAAATAATTTTAAAAACTAAATTTCAAAGAATGATTAAACGCAAAATAAAATAGTTTTAAGTTGATTTGTTGTAGTATGTAATTTATATTATATATATATATATATATATATATATATATATATATATATATATATATATATATATATATATATATATATATATATATATATATCATTATCAACAACATTATCATATTATTATCCCAATCTTTACGTCAACAGCTGTATAAATATTTCTTCAAAAATCTTAACTTCCAACAATTAACCTAATACCTTTCTCTTCTATTGCAAACCTAGAAATTTCCTCATGACTATTCTATTGATCCAAAGGTTTCTGAGTACCTTTATATCTAAAGGTACTCAGTCGATAATGTCCATTGCTCATTCATGGCCATTTTCTTGTTATATGACAGACCTATTTCCATTTAAAAATTTTCATTCTTGATATAAGGTCCATAACTTTGTTTTTCACTAGAATCTACTTTTATCTATTTTTCTCTAGGTGTTATTATTAACAAATATATTTCCATTTTTTTTCTTACCTAGAATTTTTGAAATATTCTAGCATTTAAGATCCATATTTTTGCAACATAAGCAAAAAACATCAATACATTTTCCCATAGGTAGAATGAATTGATGAAAAAAGTTTTCTTTGAACATTGCGGAATATTTATTTTTATAATATAAGATTTTCTTTCTATCTAACACCACCTTAATTTTATTCTCCTGGTTATTTTATCTATAATTATTCCTCTTCTGTTAATAATCTCTCCTAAATAGATGTAATTTTTAACTTCTTCGTTAATATATATATATATATATATATATATATATATATATATATATATATATATATATGGAAGAGGCTCGAAAACTCTTCTTATTTTAATTATGACATTCGACGAGGCTTTCGCCCAGCAGTGGGCTGATGTGGGCTATCAGTAGTAGTAGTAGTAGTTTATATATATATATATATATATATATATATATATATATATATATATATATATATATATATATATATATATATATATATATATATATATATATATATATATATATATATATATATATATATATATATATATATATATATATATATATGATACATATTTATGAATCACATGTAAAGATAGAAAGAAACTGAATGGATTTTTTAGATAAGTTATGGACATTACTGCAGAAGTGATAAGTTTAAAATAGAAATCGGCGAATCATATAGCAAAAATAAATCACTGAAAGATAAGAGAAATTATTGATTATGATCCAGATATATAAAAGGGCCCGAGAAAAGACCTACAGATAGATAGAACAAAGACATAAAAAAATTCGTTCGAAAGGATTGAAAGAAAAATTATTTAGGTCAATCGAAATAAAAAAAAAATGGAAAAGGCGTTCATATAGTAATAGGTAAAAATAATCTATTAATGATGATGATGGTGGTGTTTGTATTTATATATATATATATATGTATATGTATATAGACAATCAAAATCACTTAATTTTTAATGAAATTTAAAACTGAAATTACTAATGTTAATAAAGAAATTATTTAACATCTTCTTTTATTAACTGATTTTTGATAACTTTGATCACACCATGTTAATCATATGAACTTCACATTATCGAATCTAATAATTTTACATATTAGGAAACAAATTTTAAGCAATAAAAAATAGTTATGAATAGCATGTAAAGCATGAATAACACTAAATCGCTACATTACAAAATTTATCAGAAATAAAAGGTATAATAACTGCGTGATAAATGATATTTACTCATCAATAATTATTATAAAAATACCTTATAAAATATCAAAGATATTAAACGATTTAGAAATCAATCCAGTATGGAGTATATATTGTATATTATATATATATATATATATATATATATATATATAAATATATACTATATATATATTTATTATGATCCACTTAACACAAAACGTATTAAAATTTATGTGTATTATATATATTTTTATTTCTGAAATAGACCTTGAAATTCAACTGGACCGTAACATTTTATTATATATAATATATATTTATTATATTTGTATATTGAAGGATCAAATTCTTAAAACAGTATAATTTTTTGTATATTATTGGTATATAATTTATTTGAATCGTAAAAATTATGATATATTTTATATGTTAAATATTAAAAAATATTCAAAGTCTTTTATATATTTTAGCTAATTATTATTTATGTTAGGATAGTATATGGTTGTTTTAAAATAAAAGCACATTATTTAAAAACATAAAAAATAATTTGAATTTTCTGTATCCATAAAACACAATTTACATACATTTCATACAAATCTAGAGCGTAAATAAATTTCATATAATCCGAACACGATGTTTTTTCTCGGTGTACGCATACAATATTCTATTCAGGTGTTAAATGTGGATATTAAGTCAGTTTAAAAATTATTACACTCATGTGCGCTGTTTCTGTGCAAAGACGGTTTTAGCAAATGAATTTACGATTGTACGTCATTTTTGTTTAAATTTGTGGATGATCTAAAATATAATATATATATATATATATATATATATATAGAGAGAGAGAGAGAGAGAGAGAGAGAGAGAGAATTGTTTTATATTAAATGTCTTTTTTGCACTCAGTTGAAAAATAATACATATGATGACAATTCAAAGTGCGCATGATAGTACTTGTTAGTATAACACATAGTATTTAGTGTTAATAAATATGAATATTATTTTTTTTATAATTATAAGTATTTATTTAAGCAATCAAATCATACTCGTAGACAAATAAATGCGTGCTATGATTTTATATGATGATGATGACATTGCCATTGAAACGCACATCAACTTATAAACAAAAAAATAATTATTGAACACTTTTTAAATTTCTTATGGTAATGGGATGAGAACTTATTAATGTAAAACAGTTCAGAATTGAATATACTGTTCTTTGTAGATTTCAAAAATTCATCATTTTAAAAAATATTTTTGATAACAGGAACGATAAAATTATACTATCGAACAGAATAGGTGGTATTTTAATTAATAAATGTCATTTTTTAAAAATGTCTAGATTTATTTTTTGCCTATAAAAACTAAATTTAATAAAATAATTAAGTATTTATGTTTGTGTGTACATACATACATATATATATATATATATATATATATATATATATATATATATATATATATATATATATATATATATATATATATATATATATATATATATATATAGATATAGATAGATAGATAGATAGATAGATAGATGCTCAAATATGACGACTAGGCAATAGGGTGATAGATAAAAGAAACATGTATAGGCAAAAATATGTATAGTTTCTTTTTAATAAAACATAAATCTAGGCGTTATATTTAGATGATCCTCTCTCTCTCTCTCTCTATATATATATATAATTATATATATATATATATATATATATATATATATATATATATATATATATATATATATATATATATATATATATATATATATATATATATATATATATATATATATATATATATATATATATATATATATATATATATATATATATATATATATATATATATATATATATATATATATATATATATATATATATATATATATATATATATATATATATATATATATATATATATATATATATATATATTGTATATGAGTTTTACAACTCAAAGCCTTAAAAATATCCTATCAAACATTTTTCTATGAATAATTAATAACAATGAATTAAAATATCAAAAAATTCTTATCTTATCTTATAATAAAACTAAATCAAATAATGGTGTTCCAATTATATATATTCTAAATAAACATGGAATAGAGCAAATTTTTTGAAATTACTTTCTTGTTTCAACTCTACTATGAAATAAAAGTAGTAAAATAAATCCTCTAGTTACAGAAACATTGCAACTGAATAGAATAAGATATAAATCGAATCACAGATTGACAAAAGTTTTATTACAATGGTCATCAACAAATCGTACCTCGTCAGTATATTCTTTTTTAAATTTTCTTTCGTTTTTATTTCAAATAAAATTGGCTTTATAAAGTGTCTCATTAAAATTATGTTCTAATAATGCTGGTTGTTTAAAATACAAGTTAAACTATAGAAGAAAAACTTGTCTTTTTTGAGTAATAAATTGTAAAAATAGATTATAAATCTAATATACATAAATATAAAGTATTATTTTATATTTTTTGTTATCAAATTACTGAAATTTATTAATAATAAACATACGAGGGTAGTTTGATAAGTATGGTGAAAAAGTAAGAAAAGCTAAATTGAAAAAATTAATTAAATTAAATAAATTAAACAATAAATAAATTTACTATACTTATCAAACGACCCTCGTAATATTAAAAAACTGATATTATTCACATCAAATAATAATTATTTAATTGACTTTAAACTAATTTATTTTCCACATTTTCTTCGGTTTCAATTAAAATAAGTAAAATGTATAAATATTCAAAAAATCGTAGTTCTAAATAAATATTAATATTTGGTTTTAAGTAAATGATACCACTTTAACTAATTACGGTATGGTAGCATGTTATTTAAATTGATTAACTTATTTATAAGAATACAAACCACGATGTTCAATAAAGTAGGTATGTTGACAATGTTAATTCTTAACTAGCATTACTTAATTATCGCATCTTTACTGAGTCTGATTAAGCTCTCAATTATGCAACATCATGTCACGTGACGACACTAATGCTTCGAGCTATATGCGCTACAAGATATGCGTGTTTCTATGAAAAGCAGTGAACATGAAATGTACCAAGGAGACGCTGGATAAAATTACTAACGTTGATATAATTACATTAGTAAGTTTACCTGAATAAAAGAAATGTCTACATTCAAATGTATGTAACACTAAGGTCTAGTTAATTACTTATATGTTTATATATCTTATATTTTTAATCCAAGTAACAAAAATAAACAGAAAAACAGTTATTATCATAATTAGTATATATATACTATTAATATTTTTTAAATATTGAAGAATAATGGCATAAAAAATATTAAAAATATTGTATTTTTATTAACATCAATAAATCAGTCACATCCCTACTTGAAAATGTTATTTTAGTTGTTAAAATCGTTTATTATTCACTTCATTTGTTAATGCGTATTTCGATGGCCATGCCTTCATAACAAGGGCAAAATATATTAAAATCTTTTATTTTTAAATAATAATATTTAATTTTCATAATGTAGCACTGTAACGATAATGTTATGGACATCAAAGTATACATTAGCAAATAAAATAAACAATGAGTGATTAATAAATACTTTTATAAAATCTTGTAGTGTTAGAATAAACGATTCATTTGCATTAAAATGAATTTGCAACAATATCAAAATATATATAAATAGTAATACTTATGTTGACTCAAAATCTGATAATTTTTATATTTAAAAATAATTGATAAAAATATATTATCATTTTGGTACTGTGGTAAAACACAAACAAATCACTTGCATCAACACCACAAGATATTATGATAGTATACACTAATAACTTATTATTCACTTTATTTACTGATAGGTATTTCAACATTCATTGTTAAGATGATGCATTGTAAAAATTTTATAATAAACCAATCTGACAATGATCATTTGTGTTTAAATGAAAATACATTCGATTGAACTAACTTTTAAAAAATACATTAGTTACTTTTTCCATTTCAGAAATCGCTTTTTATTTGAGAACGTCTGAAAAAATATACGCAAACATCTTTCTACTACTTTATAACAATTTAAGTTTTATATCTTTGATGTCTTTAACAAACCTCCGAGTATATGATTGATGGTCTATATTCAGTGGTATTCTTTATAAATTTTATTCCAATGAAAGAATGAATACACAGTTGAAATATTAAGTACTTGTGGGATTTGAAAACAAATTGTGGTTGATATATAAATTTATGTCTCAATTACATGAACGACATCTGACGTTCAAGTTTAATCATTAGAGAATGTATCTTTGGTTTTCTTTGACGAACGTCAACATAAAGCAGAAAACCATTTCCGTCATTCATATATCCTTATATTTAACATTTTATTGTGATTTATGTGTTTTATCGAAATATATACATTATTAATGAAACATAGTTATTTTCTTTACTATTATATCTAATTAGGAAATTTTAATTCCTTATTCAGTTTTTAATAATATTTACTAATAATATATATATATATATATATATATATATATATATATATACGAGGTCAGACAATTAAGTAATGTGACAAAATTCAAAAATCGAGTATATTTAAAAATTAAGGTACATCGCTGCTATCCCCTTCAAAGTAGTCCCATCCCGCATCTATACACTTATTCCAGCGAGTTTTCCAGTTTTCGTAACAATTCTGGAACACTTCTTATGGGACCTCTCCGAGTACCCTCGTCACAGATTCTTGGATATCATCAATGGAGTCAAAATGTCGACCTTTGACGAATTTTTTCATATGGGGGAGTAGGAAAAAGTCGCAGGGTGACATGTCCGGTGAATAGGGCGGTTGTGGTAACGTTGCGATGCCTTTAGACGCCAAAAACTGAGAGACACTGAACGCAATGTGACAGGGAGCATTGTCTTGATGCAGAACCCAAGTCTTCGCGATCTCTGGACGCACTCTGAGCACCCTTTTTCGTAATTTTTCGAGCACATTGCGGTAGAATACTTGATTTACGGTTTGTTCAGGTGGTACGAACTCTTTGTGAACCACCCCTTTGCTGTCGAAGAAGCAAATCAACATAGTTTTCACTTTAGACTTGCTCATTCTCGCCTTCTTTGGCCTTGGTGCTCCAGGGGACAGCCATTGTTGGCTTTGTCGTTTAGTTTCGGGGTTATATTGAAAGAACCAACTTTCATCAGCAGTAATAACTTTTTTTTTTTTTTAGTAATAACTTTCATCACCAGTAATAACCAGTAATAAATTTCTCTGTTCCATTTTCGTGACATGCACTACTCGCGCGTTGTTACAAAACACTAAACAGCTGGCGAAGAAATGATCGTACGAGGGTGGTCAAGGTCTCAATCGAGAGAGTAGGGATCTGCTATGTCGGTGGCGGAGTTACAAGTTCGCAGTGTTACCACAGGCCGAGAAAAAAAATCGGTCGCATTACTTAATTGTCTGACCTCGTGTATATATATATATATATATATCTCAAATCATTAATTTTACTTATACTTTTATAAAATTTTCAAAGAATAAGCATTGTTTAACGAAACAAAATTACTAATGCTAATGATTACACATATTTATTTATATAAATTATCAAAATTGCCTGATAATTCCTATAAAAACCTTTTGCGTTAATTTTTATAAATGTAATACCGATTTGTATAAAATGGTGTTTTATATAATAAAAAAAAATTATATATATATATATATATATAACCGTAAAAAACATGTAAACGCAATGATAAAACAGATTAAAGAAGCTAATTTCTCATAAGCCAAATATTAAATTGTAATTATTATGTTAATAATACACTGACAGTAAATTATATAATATTAAACATGAAACAAATTATTAAATATGCAATACTTTTAAAAGAAACTTTTAAATCATACACACACACACACACATACATACATACATACATACATACATACATACATACATACATATATATATATATATATATATATATATATATATATATATATATATATATATATATATATATATATATATATATATATATATATATATATATATATATATATATATATATATATATATATATATATATATATATATATATATATATATATATATATATATATATATATATATGAGGGTCGTTTGATAAATATGATAAAAACGTAAGAAAAACTAAATTGAAAAATTTAATTAATTAATTAAATTAAACAATAAATCAATTTACCATACTTATCAAACAACCCTCGTATATATAAACTTATATATGTATATGTAAAAAAATATATTATATATTATAATAACAAATTTGTACAAACATGAAACCCTTAGCTTAATTTTCTGTCTAATTTCATTAAAAGATATGTTAATTAGCAGCCTATATATAATGGCCCATGTTGTGTACAAGTATGTTATTAGAAAGATGATAGGTTTGATCATCGTGACAAGCATTTAGAAACAGGATATCTCAAGTAGAAAATGTTATAAAAATATCATTCTATGATGTAATATTGCAAATAATAAATGTTTTTTTATTATGTACTTATTTTATTCGATCAAATATCTACTTAATGAACATATTTTCTCAAAAGTTAAACGTTTTTAATTCCAAAAGTAAATATCATTACAATGCTTTTAATAAATTTCTAAGATTTTCAATGTTTATATATTATTGTTTTAATTAATTAAAAAAATCTTATATATATATATATATATATATATATATATATATATACATATATGTATACATGATAAGTGAAATATATAATTGAAATATTTAATTTAAAAAATATTAAAGTGCAAGTAAAATATATAGTAAAAATAATTTTCAATATATATTTTTATTTTCTTACATACGAAATAATATAATAGATATCACTGAAACAACATGAATTAACTTCATTCAAAACCTTAAAACATTTATATATATATATATATATATATATATATATATATATATATATAATAAAAAAATAATTAATTAAAAAATTCAACTTTTTGTTTTTTAGAAAACGAATTAAGTATATTTTATAAGTCAACTGATATATAATTTTGTATTTAAACATTATAACTACACTTTATTCCTAATAATAATAAAATATCACTTTTAATAGTTTTTAGATTTGTCTAGAATATTCAATAATAAGTTATTATTAAATATTCAGTTTAAATGTGCTGTATTCGTTTAATAAAAATATTTAATAATTAATTCACATATATACAAAACCATATAAA
Source organism: Neoneuromus ignobilis (assembly GCA_029203775.1). Taxonomy (NCBI): domain Eukaryota; kingdom Metazoa; phylum Arthropoda; class Insecta; order Megaloptera; family Corydalidae; genus Neoneuromus; species Neoneuromus ignobilis. Next base: position 32,123,260 of record CP092090.1, read on the forward strand.
TATTTAATTAGTATACATACATTTGAACTGACACATAATTGACACTATTAGTTAAATACTAGATGCAATTATCAATTAATCAACATTCCATTTAATGTAACCGTATATACAAATATTGACTCATATATATATATATATATATATATATATATATATATATATATATATATATAAGTACTTTATTTTCGAGGGTTGGGCATGAAACTAATAACCTCATCTTGTAAAAAAAACAATTGTCGAAAAGCTTTGACAAGAAAAGCTCTATTGAGCTGGCATTGTCAGAGAGGCCTGGGACTGGAAAAGTCTAT
>CP092090.1:32126067-32248567 GCA_029203775.1 Neoneuromus ignobilis
AAAATTTCCTTCCTCTAACAGAACTTATAAATGATTATCTCAATCTGTCTTTAATTACAACTTCCCTTAAACTCTTCATATTTAATGTAAATTATACAATCAGGTTTCTAAAACTCCATTGGGTTGTATTAAACTAATAGTTTTGTTTGTTTGCTAACAAAATCTGTTTTAATTCTAAAATATGTTATACATTTGTATTTTTTGTTACTGTATTATTTCAATGATACAACTATAAATAAAAATTATTATTTTTGAATTTATTTATAAATAACAACCCGTGTTCTAAAAAATAATTATATATTCTATTTATTTAACAATATCAAAACCTGACTAAATAAATAAGAAAATAAATATAATTTTATAATTTAAAACATTCTTTTTATAAAATTTAAAATTTCATATACATATATGAAATTATAAATTTTATACATATATATATATATATATATATATATATATACATATATATATATATATAATAGAATATATAATAGAACCCTCTTATCGATAAATTCAATTTTGATGGTTTCAGTTATCCGCGTTGCAATTAAATTTATTAAGGCAGCAATGGATAACTGTTAGAAACCTGTTAGAACTTATAAAATGAAGCCATGAATAATTTAAAAGCTTTTCGGCTATTAATGTAAATGTAAATAAAATCAGTCGAATAACAAGGCAAGTTAGTAGAAATGAATCATCACTATGACTGATGAAGAAATGAAAGGACATATTGAAGAACATCGAGAAGTTTTAACGAAAGAAAATTAAGAAGAACTTTTAAATCATAAAAAAAAGATGAAGATAAAAAATGAGAAACAAACAAAATCATCAATGTAAATATTGGAAAAAATTATGAAACTATTTTGGATTACATAGATTTTAAATAAAAAAAATCATAGATTACAATGCTATGATGGAACTCAGTATTAAAATCACTCATATAAACATCGAAGCACATTGTAACCTTTCCATAAAATGTTTGATGAGCTTAAAATAAAAAAACAACAACTTGATATCACGATATTTTTCCAATAAATTCAAAATGATTGAAATAAATGCAAAAATACATGTGAACTGTGTGAACAATACACAATATTTTTCATTGTTCTAGCATCCCTTAAGCGTTAAGGTAAAATGTCAGAATTCTATTCATTTGAAAGAGAGAGAGGAGTACAAGTATAATAATGTACAATGTATTTTATTATTATTTAATATTAATAATGTCCTATTGTGCGTAATTTATCAATTAAACTTTATTATAGGTTAGTATGTAAATGAAAAAGATTTACATATAGGGTTTGGTACTATCTGTTAATTCGGGCACCTGGGGTAGGTCTTAAAATATATCACCTACGGAAACAAGGAGACTACTTTATACACATTTATATATATATATATATATATATATATATATATATATATATATATATATAGGGTCCTCCAAACATGACACCTAGATTTGTATTTTATTTAAAAGGAACATGTGTATAGGGTGGTATTAAGAGAAACATGAGTATAGTTTCTTTTTAATAAAACACAAATCTAGGCGTCACATTTGGATGACACTATATATATATATATAAATTAAACTTTTTTAAAAAAACTTATTAAATATTTTTACAATATTTGTTTCTTATTATATGACAAAATAAATCTTATACTGAATTTAACAGCATACCTTAATAAATGTGCTCCTGTTTGGTAACAAATATTTTTTTAATTTCAATTCTATATTTATTTTTTAATGTCATGTACATAAATATTCACACATATACATATATATCAAAATAAAGAAAGACTAGGTATGGCAAAACATACTTTCCAGAACAACAAAACACATATTGATCAACAATCACTTTAGTCTAGATACGAGAAAATCATTTATAAAAACCTTTGTTTAGAGTGTGCTGACATGGTTGCGAAAGTTAAGATCTGGACAAGCAAGAAAGAAATAGAATAGAGGCAGAGTAAATATTAATATAGAAAAGATTAATGAGACCAAATTGAATAGATATAAAAAATAATAATCAAGTATTGAAAGAAATAAACGAAAAGAAAAACCTTTGAAAACGTATAAAAGATTAAACGTATAAAAAATTAAGCTCATAGAACACCTGATGAAACATAATGATTTTTAAAAAATATTTTGAGGATAAAATGGTGAGTGAAAAATAAAAAGATAACTAAAAATAACTTCGCAAAATAGTCATCGAAAGAATTTTCAGACAGGAGTTTGTATTTACAACAAAACATTGCTAGTGGATGAAAATGATTTAAAGGCAATCATAAAATTAAAAGACTTAGAATATTTAAATTTTCATTAATACAACATTTAACAAATTTGCATATTAGATATATTTCCAATAAAATAACATTACAACTAAATATATATATATATATATATATGTATATGTGTATGTATGTAATATTAAGTAAACCAATGGTTGATTTGTAGTAACGTCGACTGAAACATGAGGTCGCCCTCCACCCGTTAATTACCCCGAAGCAATTATTGCAACGAATATAATCATAAACAAGACTAGACATTTGTTTAATTATTGAGAAATATACACATATAGATGTACATAATTAGCGTTTTTTTCTGTATTAAATAAAACTGTATTAATTAATTATGTAATCAAAATTACTATATGTATATAACTAAAATTATTAATAAAACATAAAAAAAATGTTTCGCTACCAAAATAACAACTGATCCAACTCAATATAAAAGACGAATAAATAAAACGTGATGAGAGTTAAATTTCTCAATGTAAATGGAAATGTTCGTGTCTAGGTTGGAAAAACATAGATTAACTTCCATCAATGTTGAATTTTCTGTTCATGAAATAATATCATCTTTATTCGCATAGTGTGTTATTTTTTAAAAATATTGAAATGAAGCTAGTTTACAAATTAAACTACTCTATATAACGAATTTAACAATAATATTTTATTATTTCTTATATAAATAATTATTATATTTATTTATATTTCTATCTTTCACTATGTCAATTATTTATACTAAAATTTAATACGAACACATATCAAATTTTATGATACGTTATTCCATTTAAAAAAATACCTTTATCTATATATATATATATATATATATATATATATATATATATAAATAAGTAATCAATAACATAATAATAAGTAATCTAAAATATAAATCAAAAATATTTACACTAATCACTATTAAAATGTCATAATTCCAACTAACTAAACAATATTTATATATATATATATATATATATATATATATATATATATATATAATGTAGAAGACAACTTTAAAAACTTATTTGACATCATAAAAAAGAGGATAATAAAATGTCAAACTTCGGACGAAAGGCTATGACAACGTCAAAGTTTGTTTTATCACTTGAACTTTCAGTTTGTTTCAAAAAAATAATTTAAAATAAGTTAGAAATAATGTCTTCAGTTGACTGTTTTTCTTTATAATTCAATGCAAACTACCATAAAATTGATATAAATACGTGTTTATTTGCATTAAAGAAATTTATAATAGAAAAAGTTATCACTTATTATTTAATATGAATATATAAAACCATTATAATACACAAGTGTTTAGTGTTTTAGAACAAAATATTCACTTATAGTTAATAAATTTAATGTTATATTTATAAAAGTTTCATTCTGTTAAAAAAACACTCATATTCGTTAAATATCAAGAGAAATTTATGTGATTAAGAAAAAAAAATTAACTTCATATAAAAAAATATTTATATAGAGAAAGAGGAAATAGAATACAAGAACTATAAGAAACTAAAAAATATTAATCACGCCTTTAACATACATATTCGTTCAACATATTTATAGCATTTGACGTTCTCATAATTGTATTCTTTACGCATCTAACATAAGCCGTTAAAGTTATAGCTTAATTAGACCACTGCACAAGATGTTCTCTAAGTTGTATAAAACTATTTTCTCAGAACCGGACTCGCACTTGTTTCCTTGAAAGAAGGATTGATGCTTAATAAGTTTAATATACATAAATATAAACATTTAATTTAAAACATTTATATATTTACATTGTAAGTTAATTACAAAAATAAAATATATTTAAATCTAAAGTTATATATATATATATATATATATATATATATATATATATATATATATATATATATATATATATATATATGAGGTGTGATCAAAAAGTAAGGTGAATTTTGAAATTTAGCGGGCTACATCCGTTCGATCTTCGATTTTTTTATAACATATTTATGTAGCATGTTTAGTTTGTTGGTGAGAGGCATAAAAGTTAGAAACTCCACGATTTTCCGCTGTCGAAAATCATGGATCAAAGAGTTTGCATTAAATTATTGTGAAAAAAATTCAAGTGCTCCAAAACACTTGAAATGTTATGGCATACGATGAGTCTACTTTAAAGCCAAAAAAATGTTTACAAGTAGTTAAACTCTTCCAAGAAGGCCGAGAAGACAAACGACGAACCTCGTTCTGGACGCCCCAGCACGTAGTGAAGAAAATAGTGTTGGGGAATCGTTAGAGAAATTGCTGATGATATTGGCATCTCGTTTGGTTCGTGCCAATCAATTTTAACGGGTGTTTTAGACATGAGACGTGTGTAGTTTGTTCTGAAATTGCTCAATTTCGACCAAAAGAACCGTCGCATGAGCATCGCCCAAGAGCTATTGAATGACGTCAACGACGACCAGATTTTCGACAGGGTCATAACAGGTGACGAAACATGGGTATACGGTTATACGAAACTACTCAATTTTGGAGGCATTCCGGATCACCAAGACCAAAAAAAGCACACCAAGTTCGATCAAATGTGAAGGTTTTGCTTGATTTGCCACATAGAACAGTAAATAATAATATTTAAGTTATACATAAATATAAACATGATAACGCCCCTGCTCACACATTTGCGCGAATTTTTGGTTAAAATCAACACACTAATGATGCCGCAGCCACCGTATTCCCCAGACTTGGCCCCTGTGACTATTTCTTGTTTAGGCCCATGAAAGGACGGCGTTTTGCAACGAAAAATAAAGATATTAAGATAAATGCTAGGATTGAAAAAGCGTTATATGCATTATATCCGAGGGGATTACTTTGAAGGGGACAAAATATTGATATATATATATTATATCACACCTCGTATATATATATATATATATATATTTATTTGGTGAGTACATTTACTTTGATATAGTACATATATTTTATTATAAAAAGATATGCTTTGTTCTTTTATTAAAAATTTATTATTTAATCAAACCAGTAGCATCATTTATTTTTAATTTTTTTTTCTGGCACTATTCAAATGTGTCCATCATAAAATATGTGCATATTCTTAAAAAAATATATATGAATTTTTAAAGCCTTGATATACTTGAATATTTTTCTACTTATAAAAAATAGAACAGATCTGATGAATAAATGTTCTAAAAATACACTAAATCTCAACTGAACTCTTTTAAGAAATATTGCTAAATCATTATTAAAATGTGAAAGTTGACATTGTCATACTGGAACATAACGCTTTTATGATAAGCCAAAATTGAGTGACTTTCTTGTATTATTTCCTTTAATTAGTCCAATTGTTAACAATAGTTTTTTGAACCAATTATTTCAGCAGTCGATAACAATCTAAATTAATTTCGCTAGAAAACAGGAAATCTACAATAGATTATGGGCTTATATTTCTATCCTATAGGTAAATTTTGAGAATAATCCTGATCACAATTATTCGATTATCTTCAAATCCACGTGCGACCATATTATCTATTGGATCCATTTTTCATATCGAATCATTAATCTGTTTAAAAATTATTTAATAATTAATCGATTCAATAAAATAGATAATTCATGAAAACACTATTTACTTTGTTCTTTTTTGTTAATAAATGACGAATGTCAACATTGAAATTAAAAATATATCAAATTTTGTTTAAATGCCCAAATGTAGTCTATTATTAACATTTAGCTTTTCAAAATATTTTTCTATAAAAATTTCTCAGTTTAAATCCACTAAATAGTACACAATATCATTATCAATATCAAAAAGTGTGTTTAGATTGAAATTGTTGAGTTAAAACTTAGTGAACTATTTTTCACGAGTTAGAATCCACACATCACTCTTTTCTAATGTGAGTTCTTCTTCTAAAATCGTACATCATTATTACACTTACATACAGGTTTTTAACAATCATTTTAATTTGTCTAAAAACAATACAACTTACTAAAACCAACCAATTCTCATTTTTAATGATGCCTGATAATGTTACCTTTTCAGCAATATAAAATGCATTAATCTTATCTTTCGATATTACAATAAAATAACATTACTTACAACATGCATTGAAAATTTATCAAAATTTCAGAACTCATTCAATATATGAGTAAAAATTAAATTCCATTCATATTGTTTTTATTTCTTAGATTTTTTTTCAAAAAACAATATTATAAACTACTTATTTTTATTCTTTTACAAATGTAAAATAATAAAAATAAAAATGAATTTTAAATCCATTTTAGAATTTTTAATTCTTAATAAATTATTTTCAACGAAAAGTTAGTATTTTTAAAAAATAACTATTTTATAACATTAAAATATTTAACTCTGTATAAATACATTAAAAGAATATTTATATTCAAATGGCATTAATAATAAAAATATTTTGACTATCTCTAATAACTTTTAGAAGGTTAAATAATCAAATTATATATGAAAATCTACTTATGTAAATATTTTTCTATATACAAAATAACGTATAATTAAATTCAAGTTATCGCACAAGTACAAAAAATAATACTGCCTTTGTTCGAAGCAATTTCGTAGGTAATCTAAGGGTATTGAAAAGCCCTGACTTGCTTTCACAATTCTACGCACAAAAAAATTCTTTCGAGTACAAACGCAATCTTTGGGAAAAAGGAGAAATCTCTATAAAATACAACAGGAGAACATAACGATTTTCAGATACAACTATGTTTTTATTAGCTGTTTTGTACATAAAGAATTGTAAATTGATGCATTATTCTATTGGAAGATCTATACTTTTTTCTTTAGTTTTAGTTGTTTCTTCTTTTACGTTCGTGTCATTTCATCAAGACAAATATAAATTATTTCTTGCCATCTGATCTTAAAAACACTTTTTCATCACAATACCGTCGATATCAAAAAAATAAACAATTTATCATCACATTGTTTTAACTTTATAAAATTATTTATAGATTTAAAACACTATAAAGGAGAAATAAAATTAGTAGAAAATTTTATATCAAAAAATTTCAGCAGTTCAATAAGGAACTTGTAATTAATTTGTCGGATTTTTCGATCAGGTATTTTTAACAGATGACAACATTTATATTTCAACATCTATTCATATTCACTGGATAAATATATCAAACTATGACAGATATAAATATATTATCAATTTTGTATCTCTTTTTTTCTTCACCCGTAAATTATGAAATCAATTACTTTTTGTATAGCATAACATATATTATTTCATTTTAAAAACTACTATTACAATTATAATTTAATTAATTAATAACCATATATAAATATATTTTTTTAAAAAACCACATACAGGAAAAATATTAACAAATTTAACAATACAATTTTGAAAAAAAAGTTGAACAAAAAATTAAATTACTAGAGAATAATAAAGTATTTACAAAATAATGAAATATTAAAAAGTTGTTATTATTTGTGTAGTAATTATATTTTTATATAAATGATGAATTTGTTTATCATAGTTGAACAACAGACAATATATAAAAAAGAATACTTCATTGTAATAAGTAAAAATAAATAATTGTAAATAAAAATGTCAAATACACAATAAATATAGAAATAAAATCGACGCGGGCAATTAAAAACAGACACGATAAATTCTTATGTTTAGTACATGCGTCTGACTCTGTCCACATGTATTATTCAATTCTCGCAAGTGGCAAATGCTTAACTTTTCTTGCTACAAACATTTTAGCAGCATATCTAGTCGACAACAAGGAACAAACTCCACAATAGAATTACACACGGGAATAACATCAACCAGCTGCTGTACATATTTTATCATACTTCACAATTCACTTAACGTACACGTATTTTCGATCATGCATTTATATGTACATTATTATATATATTTTTTAATTAATATTATAACTAGCAGAAAGTTTGTATTTCAATGTTTCTGTCTTGACAAATATAATGTTGAATAAACATTAAAATATTTTTATCAAAAGTTTTTTCTGTTAAATTCAAAAGCTTTTCATACTGATTACAATGGACTCGTTTACCGTGAGTCTGTATTATTTTCATAATAAACCAGCAAAACAATACTAAAACTTATAATTTGTTCTCATTGCAGTCAGATTTTTTCACTCATAAATTAAACAGTGTGTGTGTGTATGTATATACGAGGTCGTTTGATAAGTCCGTATAAATTCCGAAAGATGGCACCACTGGTGCATATCAAGGTTATTTTTAATTAGTAGCACCTCTTGGAAGAACACACATCAAGTTTCAGCCATATCGGTCTATTCCTTTGTGTTTGACAATCGTTGGAATCAAGGAAATCGAGTGATTGTCAAATAATGGACGAAAAAGAATTTCGCGTGTTGATTAAACACTACTTCATTAAAGGCAAAACGCCTCAGGAGACTAAACAGAAGCTTGATAAACATTATGGTGACTCTGCACCTTCGATTAGTGCGGTTTATAAGTGGTTTCAAAATTTTCGGAGTGGCCATATGAGCACAAGAGACGCTGAACGTTCTGGACGCCCTGTTGAGGTCACCACTCCAGAAATCATTGATAAAATCCATGATATGGTGATGGATGACAGAAGAGTGAAAGTGCGTGAGATTACTAGTGCTGTAGGCATCTCGTGTGAACGGGTACATAATATTTTGCACCAACATTTGGACATGAAAAAGCTATCCGCCAGGTGGGTGCCGCGATTGCTCACGATCGACCAAAAACGAGGTCGTGTGAAGTGTTGCAAGAACGGTTTGCAGCTGTTTCAGCGAAATCCGCAGGACTTTAAGCGTCGTTTCATCACTGTATATGAAACATGGATACATCACTACACTCCTGAGACCAAAGAGCAGTCTAAACAATGGGTTATCAAGGGGGAATCTGCTCCGAAAAAGGCGAAGACAATTCCTTCGGCCGGGAAGGTTATGGCGACTGTCTTTTGGGATTCGCAAGGAATAATCTTTATCGACTATTTGGAAAAGGGTAAAACCATTACAGGTGCATATTATTCATTGTTATTGGATCGTTTGAAAACCGAGTTGCAAGAAAAACGTCCCCGATTAGCCCACAAAAAGTCCTCTTTCATCACGACAACGCACCAGCTCACACCTCAGCAGTTGTGGCCGCAAAACTAATGGAAATAGGGTTCCAAATCGTTTCACATCCCCCTATTCTCCAGACTTGGCTCCATCGGACTATTATTTGTTCCCTAATATGAAGAAATGGCTCGCGGGAAAAAGATTTTATTTGAACGAGGAGGTGATTGCAGGAACGAATGACTATTTTACAGACTTGGACAAATCCTATTATTCGGAAGGGATCAACAAACTAGAGCAGCGTTGGATGAAGTGTATAAGCCTAAAAGGAGACTATGTTGAAAAATAAAAACTATTTATTCAAAAAAATGAAGCAGTTTTTATTTTTACACGGACTTATCAAACAACCTCGTATATATAGTGTGTGTATTATATATATATATATATATATATATATATATATATATATATATGTGTGTGTGTGTGTGTGTGTGTGTGTGTGTGTGTATGTATGTATGTATGTGTAAAAAAATAAAAATATTACCAACTGTACAGTTTCCTAAAGTAAACGAAACACGGATACTGGATAACTAAAATTTTATTTAATATTCTTTTTTTATGTTTAAAACTATATTGTTTTACAAAAAATAAGACAATATGAAAAAAACTATAGAACAAAATGTACATGCTCAATTACAGGCATATATACATAAGCACATGTGTGTGGGTGTGTGTGTGTATATATATATGTATGTATGTATATATATATATATATATGTGTATGTGTGTATATATATATATATATATATATATATATATATATATATATATATATATGTGCTGTAAGAAATAATCAAAAATATTTTTTTTAAAACAGTTCTTTCTAAACTCACAACTTCACATAATACCTAAAGGATTTTTCCATTCCTTTATACTATTAATTATATTTCAAACTATTAATTAAGATATTATGGTCACTACTTCATCTTTATCTTATCATAACCAGTTTTGATGTTGTGATTTACATCTAAAGACAGTAAAATGAGTTACAAATATGTATAGCAAAATACAATAGAAGCAGTGACCTTAAAATTCTAACTAAAATAATTAAATATCTGCTATTACTTTGTTATTTCTCTAATATGAACTTAATATATAATTTAATATATTTCTCCAATATGAGTTATAAAGTAAATTATGTAGTATGTTTCTGTTATATGAGTTTAATACATTTAATATATAATTACATTTCATATAACATTTGTAAAGTATATCTTAATAATAAAAATATTAATTAATTTTACTTTCCATTTAATTTTTTTATCTGATATTCTTTATTGCAATGTTATTTCAGTAAATCTTACAATTGTAAAAACTGTTTAATAATTGATTTTGGATTTTACTCTAAAACTAAATTAAAATATTAAAAAACAAATTTCTAAAGTAAATTGAACATTAGAATTTTTTTTCAATTAACTCTTGTATATTTGAATTCTAACATAAAATTGCATGAAAGTATCACGTGATCGTGATTAAAATTAACCCTAAAATTAAATAACCATTAGAAGAAACAAATATTTATTTAAGTTAATCAATTCTCTTATATAACATTTATATTCTAACATCAAATGTGTTGCTTGGAGGTATCACGAAATTGTCATGATTGAAATTAAAATATTAAAAGACAAATTTCGAAAATAAATTAAAAATTAAAAGAAAAAAAATATTTTTTTTCATTTAATCAATTCTCGTATATAACATTTGAATTCGAATATAAAAATTGTAGCATAGAGAAAAGGAAGACGGTGGTGTTTTAAAATAAAACAAAAAAATCGATGTAAAATATCCAAACGTTTTAAGAATATATAATTAAAACATGGGCGGAGTGGATCAGATGGACCAATCGATGAACTTATATCGCAAAATCATAAAAGGTTAAAACTGGTAGTGGGTTATTTGACCTATTCGATGAACATGGCTATTTCAAATTCATGGCATGTTCTTGCTAATAATAATGGACAAAAGCTTACTCTAGATCAGGGATTTCAAATGTTGCACGCGGGCTTTGGCGCCCGCGGACCTATTTTATGAGCCCGCCACTATTCGAACTAAGTCTCTCGTCCATTTCCTACAATGAAGAACATGCTAGGTAACAATGAATTAAACGTGTCATTATTTATTGAGAGTACCTTCAAGTGCTTCTAAAAACACAGTAAATTGAAGAGAGATTTCTAATAAGTTTACAAATATCGAGCCAATTGTCTCCTTCTGTATCAATCCTTTTCAGTAAATGAAAAACAGATCTTGTTCATAGTTAAAGCAGAAGAACTAGAGTTAGAAATTTTGGACGTTAAGAATTATATTTTGCTAAAATTTAATATAAGAGGACTTATGCAACATAGGGTTCCCATTTTTGAAAAATTCATATAAAATCAAATCTTATTTTTTACGTATTTATGCGAATCGTTGTTTTCAAACATGAATTGTAAAATCACGATATATCAAATGAGCATCTTTATAATTGTTTGCTAACAGGATTATCGTCATACTCTCCTAATTACGAGACACTGGCCAATGAAAAATGCCAGAGATCACACTAACAGATTGATATTTTTTTAATGTTTTCTTTTATGTTTTTTAAATGATTTCTTTGTATGTGTGTTTTACTTTGTATTACGTTTTGTATATAAACACTTTGTGTGTATGTAATTTGCACAATAATTTTATTATTTTGTTTGAACAATTATAAATATCTAAGAGTTATTGCCCGCCGCCCTATTGATCCTGTCTATAAGGTATCTAGATCAATTGACATTCAGGAGAAATGTTGCACATGCTGTTTTGTGTCAGTCAAAACCTATTAGGAGTCGTCTATTTTCATCTGTAGTGCAGGGTTTATTTACTTCCAACAACGGACATAATCCTAGAGTTACAAATCCTCTACGGTGTGTCAGTTGCTATAATAGAGTACATTGGTGTTGTGAAAGTTGCCTAAAAACACTTTAAATTGAAATGTTGTGTTTTTAACAATTCCATACTTGATCCTCCCGTTGTATTCGCTTAAGTACATCCCTTAATTTTGTAATATTTTATTATTATTTTTATATATAATTCAATTTCTGTTTATTTTGTTCCTTATAGTTATAAAATAATAATAATAAAATATTTTTGTACTTCAACAATGGCCGTTAATGGGTAAATGTAGAACGCTTTGATAAAAAATATAAAAATATTTTTAATGCAACATAACTATCACCCCAATGCCATAATATTCTATAAAAATGTCTAATCACTTATTGTTCACTTCATTCGCTTAGAAGTTGTTACACATTTCAATGGCCATACCGTCATCATGAGAGAGTTTATTATAAAATCTTAGTAACAAAATATACATCCGTAATTGTAGATTTTATAATATAACTCTCTGACGATGATAGTAAGTCCACCGAAATGCTCACAAACTGCTTAATGAATGAAGTGGACAATAAGTGATTATTGAACAGACAAAATCTTGTGGTGTTAAAGTGTTAATACAATTTGTTTTAAAGTGAATTTGTCACAAATACAAATTGTCACTACTCTTAGTTTTTAAAAATTCATTAAATTACCTTATAGAATTTTTAAATATTTGTTGGAAGAGCGAAAATATTTCATAATTATTTTTTGACAACACGGGATATTTATTCTGATGAAAAGAATTGAATTAGAAAACAGATATTTGTTTTTCATAATTGTATTATATATATATATATATATATATATATATATATATATTTAATATATATATATATTAGGTTGGCAAATATCTCCCTTCCGCCTTCTGGTCTTTTGAATTTCGCAGCTATGTACCAAAAAAAAAAAAAAAAAAAAAAAAAAAAAAAAGCGGAAGGGAGATACTTGCCAACCTAATATATAACAAAAATATTTAATTATTATCGTTTTCATATAGAAATTTAACACTTTTATATTTACTTCAATTCATTTGAAACTAAAGTTCTGATAGAACGATATAACTCATTCGTTTTCTCCAAAAACTTGACTATGATTATTTTTATAATTACATAAATCAATTACAAACATAACATGTAAACATCAACGTACTATAAAAAGATTATTTATATATTTTTTTCGTAAATGATCATTACTTTTATAGTGTATGTACATAATTTGTAATGGAAGGGTTAAATTACTGAAAATTATCTTAATCAAAGCTAGTTAAGTATTCCATCCGACAGATTTCTTAATGGAAACTGACACATATTTCAAGTATTTGTGACATGTTGGTCAACAGCCCAGCTCATATTGATTTAATGTTAGTTAATTAATTCATTAATTCAATTTCTCATATAATCGTTTCATATCTTCAAATTAAGTTTTTTTTAAAAAAAAATACCTAAGCTTTTACAGTATAACAAAAATTATTTCATACAGAAATTAGGATAGAAATTCTTATTAACCATTAACAAATTTTTAGTAGACTATTACACACAATAAATCCCTAAAACACATCTTTTTAAAAATATTCATTTTTTCAAAATGAATTTTCAGTGTATATATGAGTGTATATATATATATATATATAAATTAAACAAACATTGTTATTAAAATACAAGTTTTATATATTTTTTAAATTTTATATATATAAAAGCACTTTTTCTAAAAGTTGCAATTTTGCAAATATCTTTTGTGAAAAAATACTCTTTGTTTTAAAAAGACTCATTATTCACATCCAATCATTCAAACTAAAATATACAATACATTTGAAAACAATATATATATATATAAGTATGTGTGTGTGTAGTACATGAATAAATATATTCTGTATTACTTTTCGTCGGATACCTTAACGATGAGAACCTATTTTCATCAGTCCTGTAGCGCCGAAACAGCATCAAAAAGCAAGCAAGCAATCGCAGCAATTGAGGAAGAATAAGAGCCGTAAAGTGGTAATGGAAGGGAAGGCGTGGATAGTAGAGTGCTCTTATCTGTTCTAGATTTAAAGCATGGCACACCAGATACATCACGTTGTGTTAATTCTTATGCGAGATTCGGTTGCGTACAGTGTGTAACAAAAACCACGAACCGTGTTCGTTGATAAAGGCCATTCGAGAACACACACTCACGGTGTTATATTGTTCAACATTTACATTATCTCGAATGAATTGGACTTTTCTCAAGCTCCATTCATATTCTTTTCGGTTTATAGATAATTTTTCTGTTTCTATAAATTTATTTTAAAGAAGTCGTTTTGTGATTAAATTAATAATAGTAAAATATTGAGATTTTAAATCAACTATTATGTTTTAAAAACATTAAAAATGTAAAGTAAACAATTAAAAGTTTTTATACATAGATTCATTAATGTGTTTTGATAATCTTAGAGAAAACTAATTAAACATAAAATTAACACATCGTATGCGGGGAACGCGTCTCGATGACGCCTTTCGCGCTCTAGTAATAGTATGCGAAAGATGTCGACGAGACGTTGCCCGCATACAATGTGTTAAAATTGAAATAAAACTAAAAAAATACTCAAAGTAATAAGTAAAATTTTTTGAAGTGAATTATGTTATATACATAAAGTCATAGTCACTTTCAGAATACTTAACTATCAATTTAATTATTAGTTGTTTTGGAACTGTGGCTGATTCACTTTACACAAATGAATTTTCACCCCAACATCACAATAATTTAAAATGTTCAATAATCACTTATTGTTCACTTGTTTTTTATAATTATATCGGCTGATGCATTTCGATGGCGATGCCATCATCGTCAGAGCCTTTTTGTTAAAATCTAGACTAACTTTTTAATATATACCTATACTAATTCGTGTTTTGTGTCCTTATTCAATCCATCTACAACTAGGGGTTGTATCTTTCTTTTCGTCATCTGGTCTGCAAGCATGAAGTGCTTTCCCTTATTTATTGTCTTTGCAACATGTTCTTTTTCATATATCTGTCCTTTTTTGATGACATTGATTGATTTATTTATTACTTGTGACGGTACTCGAAAATTTTAACAATTTGTGAGGTCTGCTCTAGATGAATTGAATATCTGCATGCGTTAGTTTTGTGATTTAATTTTTTTTAAAATATGTTAGTATTTTTCTATATCTATATTTATTATATTAAACTAGTGTCATGCATATATTCTAGTTGTGTTTTTATATCAAATATTATTTACGATAATGCAAAAGGGAAAACAAGCTCGAGTTTATTGGACCATTATCCGAGTTCATTACACGCGATTTGTTTTTGTAAATTTCCATGCTCTTTTGGAAATTTACAAAAACAAATCGCGTGTAATGAACTCGGATAATGGTCCAATAAACTCGAGCTTGTTTATTATAAATTGTTAAAATTTTCGAGTACCGTCACAAGTAATAAATAAATCAATCCATGTCATCAAAAAAGGTCAGAAATCTATGAAAAAGAACATGTTGCAAAGACAATACGAGTAAATAAGTGAAAGCACTTCATGCTTGCAGACCAGATGACGAAAGAAAGATATAACCCCTAGTTTTAGATGGATTGAATAAGGACACAAAACACGAATTAGTATAGGTATATATTAAAAAGTTAGTCTATCGCCATCGAAATGCATCAGCCGATATAATTATAAATTATATAATTATAAAAAACAAATGAACAATAAGTGATTATTGAACACATTAAATTATTGTGGTATTGGGGTGAAAATTCATTTGTGTAAATATCAATTTAATATTTTAACAAATTAACTATAATTAGCTTTGAGGCAAATAATAAAAAAAATATTTGAAATATATCTCCATTTTACAAAATAAAATATTTATTTTTAACAAAAACTTTTCATTTATATAATTGTATTAAATTAAATATAATATTCTATTTTCGTAATCAAATTCGATACCTTTTCTTTCCTACTTAAATGAAAAAAAATCATTACGATTTGTAATTAAATATAATAAAATAGGTGAAAAATCAATGTATATTACTAAAAAAGTCATAATCAAACCTACGTTAAGTGATCAAAAAGCATTCTCGTACATAATATATTGTAAATATATATAATGTGTGTGTGTATGTATATAACACGTGGAAAAAGAAAGAGAACAGAATAGATAAAAAAAAAAAAGTTATGGACATTATAACAAGAGTGAAAAGTTTAAAATGGAAATGAATGTCATATACCCAAAAGAGAAGAGACCACTAATGGACAAGAAAACTGATTAATTTGAAACATATATATATATATATATATATATATATATATATATATATATATATATATATATATCCATAGTGTCATTCAAAAACAACCTTTTTAATAAAACACAAATCTAGGTGTCACATTTGGATGATCCTATATATAAAAAGTGTCAAAGTTTGAGGTTAGGAAGTAAATTGCCTATTATTTGATAAAATGTCAAATATTGAATATTGAACTATCATTATTTGATATTTATTTATTAAAAACTTGGAAAATTTTAGTGACAAGAAATTTTTGCATCTTATGTTTGTTAATTGGTACCAAAAAAAAAGAGCAGAAAATGCTGATTTTTTAACAAAATCATCTTCAATGATGAATCGCATTTTCAATTAAATGGTTATGTAAACAAACAAAACTGTCGCATATGGGGAAGTGACAATCGAAAATCTATTGTTGAACAACAATTACATCCTCAAAAAGTCACTTGTTGGTATGGTTTATGAACTGGAAGTATCATTGATCCATACTTCTTTGAAAATAAGCAAGGTGTTGGTACTACAGTTAATTCTTTGCGTTACTAAAATACGATAAGGGATTTTCTATGGCCGGAACTTCAATATCTTGATATCAATGATATGTGGTTTCAACAGGATGGTGTCACAAGCCATACAACTTGTGTAGCAATCAATTTACTCACACAATCAAATTCAATGGACGTTTAATTTCTCGTAATGGTGATGTTAATTGGCCACCTAGATCTTGTGATTTAACACCGTTATGCTTCTTCTTATAGAGATATTTGAAAGATAAGATTTATGCCAACAAACCAGCAACGATTCAAGAACTAAAGGATGAAATTCGTGCAGCTATATCTGAAATACAGCCTCATTTATTGCAAAACGTGCTTTAAAAGTTCAACAAAAGAGTGGATGTCTTTCGACATGGTAGAGGAGGCTATTTGACTAATATTGTATTATATTTATAATTTCCATGTTTGTACTTTATAGTGATATCAATAAACAT
This sequence comes from Neoneuromus ignobilis, assembly GCA_029203775.1. Taxonomy (NCBI): domain Eukaryota; kingdom Metazoa; phylum Arthropoda; class Insecta; order Megaloptera; family Corydalidae; genus Neoneuromus; species Neoneuromus ignobilis. Next base: position 32,143,585 of record CP092090.1, read on the forward strand.
ATTTTTTTCTTTCAAAAACTATATTTTATTGATAAATTACTTCCTAACTTCACATTTGGACACACACACACACATATATATATATATATATATATATATATATATATATATACACACACACGAGGGTCGTTTGATAAGTATGGTAAATTTAGTTATTGTTTAATTTAATTAAATTGTTCAATTTAGTTTTTCTTATTTTTTACCATACTTATCAAATGACCCTCGATTATATATATATATATATATATATATATATATATATATATATATATATATATATATATTTTTATATACAATATATTCAATAAATAAAAACAAAATCTAGATTTGGCAAAATTTAAAGTACAACTGAATTACAAAGTAATGAATGTGAATATAATAAAGGTGATATAAATTAAAATATTCTAAAAATATATTAAATATATCAATGTAAATTTTTTTATCCGCATATTTCGAATATATAAATTTAATAAAAAATTAATACTAATATGTTAACTAGCCAAAAAAAAAAACACTAAAATGAAAAGTTATTTTTAAAAATACAAAATATACTTCTATTTAGTCTTGTAATTTTTAACAGAAAAAAATAAAATAAAAAATATATATGAGACTATAATACAAAAAACTATTAAATATCTATAAATTACTTAAGTGATACAGTATAATGCATTTGGTGTGAACTAAACATGACTATTAATTACATCTGAGTTATTGAGTTTATCTACTGTTTGTCTGGAACAACAGTGCAAGTAAAACAACTAGTTCTTTGTTATTATGAGTAATGTATAGTCACTGAATTGAGGTTATTCGGATACATTTATATTTCACAATTTACTTTGAAGTAAAATCAAAAATTAAAATTTCTGTTCAAAAAACTGAATTAAAAATAATTTTGTTTACAAATAAAATTTCTTATAGGTAATATTTCATGAAACATTTTTAAAGAAAGAGAAATTTTAAAACATATACAGGAACTATTTAATTTCTTAGGATTAATTTATACCAAAATATATATATATATATATATATATATATATATATATATATATATATATATATATATATATGTATGTATATATAATACATACTTCCTACTATAATAAAATATTTACTTTTAATTTAAACCACTTATACAATAATATAAATATTAATTAATATATCAATTAAAAACTGATTAATTAAAGTTCTTTAATAAAAATTTCGTTATCTTTAATAAGAGTTATTTGAAATCCATTATAACGATATGAATGATTAATATTTAAAAGTGAAAATATATTATTGAATATCATTTAAATACAATTACACTTTTCGATACGTTTAATATACCTTCAATATTCAATAAGATCAAATATCGTCATTTTTTATTATATCCAAATAATTCATTTTCGAATGACACATTCAGTCACCTCTTGTCTATTGATTTCATTCGGCATTCCCTATTATTCGCATTATTAATATTGAAATGAAAAACAAGTTTAGCATACAAATTTATTTATTTTTTAATTTGACACACCATACATAACATTTTTCCTTATCACTTTTTATATAATATATCTATATGCGTTTGTCCTTCATTCTGTCTTCTGTGTTTACACCAACCCTAACGCTAATTTCAGATTAATCCGCAAAGAACCGTTTAAAACGTTACGCAAGCAAACTCCCTCGAAAAGCGGTTCATTATCTTCGACAAGTGTGAGCACCGATTATCGACACAAGAGAATTTTCTAGAGTGGTTGTTACTGATTAGCTGTTCGATATAAAATTGTTTTATAAAGATGAGGATGCATTTTTCGTTCATGGAGATGTAATCATTTCATTTTTCCACTTCGTTTATTTACATTTTTTAATTTAATTAATATTCATTATATTCTATCATTTATGCTCATTCACACATAAAACACAATTACAATTAAAAATAACACGATAAGAAACAAACTAATACACTTACTAGATTCAATCTTCTCTCTCTCTCTCTCTCTCTTTATCTTTATATATATATATATATATGTATATAAAATAGTATACACATTGAAAATAATTTTTCTATCAATTTCAAACAAATTTGAAACAAAGTTAATCAAAATATTTTTCTCAATTTTACAGGACTATTTGTCATTTTTCTGATAAAATGTGGATTTTGTGTCGACAAAAAGACTCTGGTTTTAATGCGATGAAATTATCTACCCATTTTCATACTTCTACGAAATTTCGGAAGTGTTTATCCTCTAACCGTATTGCATCGATCTGAATAGATGGTAGTCGGAAGACGCAATGACTGGAAAATGCGCGGGGTGGGGAAAGACTTCCTATTTCAATTCTAACAATGTGTCCTTGATCGACTTAGTAACATACAGCCTCGCATTGTTACAAATCTGGATAACATTATGTTATTTACTGGCTACTAACATTTGTTTTGTTTCCGTTCAATGACTGATTCAGTTTAATTATTAACTGTATTTATCAGCTATAACTACTTCGCACGGTAGCAGCAGACCATAATGATAACTCTTTCCTGATTACACCAAATACACAGTAGTCTTAAGACTGTTAACATTTCATTTTGGTATTAATTTCATCGATTGAACTTGGTAAAATCACTTTTTTACATTCATAATTATAAAAATACATTCACTTTTCACTTCTTCATGCAATCCAATTCAAAAAAATCTTTCTTATTAGTAAAATAGGAAAATGCAAAATTCGAAACAAGTTAATATGTTTTCTTTTGTCAATTCATGACACTAATTTTTCTCCTCTGTACATCTTTTCCATGCATTCTGAACGTTGAGGTAGAGTAGATTAACTCCTAATGCTTTTGCAAGATCAGTAATAGACTGAATTGAGTTTTCATTCTTCATTTTTGAATATTTTGTTATCTAGCATATTTCTTATTTTTTTACATCAAAATCATCAATATAAAATCTTCTTCCACACTTTGAAAATACTAGCAGATACATTATTGTTTTTATACAAAATGGACAATATCAAAAACCAGAACATTTATGAAAGAAATTCTTAATGTATAATATTACAATCTGATAATGAACTTCACTTTAATTTACACTCTTTATTACTAATATGCAACTTTCTGTGCTTCTGTGTGTTATTTAGAGCCGCTTAATTATTCTGATATTTAAAACATATATGTTTCACTTTCATAAATGAGAACAAGTATAATGGAATGTACTCAGAGTAAGACAAAAGTTATCCGATTGACGACTAACGACTAAAATTTTAGTCATATAAAATTAATCTTTAGTTATGATTAACTTATTTGTCGTTAGTCATTTCAAAAGATTGCTAAAATGATTGGTTTGAAATTAGTCGTTTTTAAATCAATTGGTGAGGAACGACTTTAGTCATGCATCGTTTTAAACAATTAAAAAACCGATTGATTTAAATATTCAAATTTGTACAATATTAGTTGAGTGCAATATTAACTAAATACGACTATTAATTAAATCGATACGAAAAATTATTTAAAACTTAAAAATCAAATTTTCAAATAAAATTATTTTGTTTGAAGAAATTACAAATAATTTTTTAATGAAATTTAATTTTTAATTTTAATGCAATTTAATTTCTAATTTTAATGATATTGAAATTGAATTGGAAATGATTATTAATAAAATATAATAGTTTCTAAGTTATTTCCGCAGAAATATGTAAAATAGTTAAATAAAAGACAAATAAGTGTTTCGTTCATACTTTTCATCTCATCTTTTAAGCAATAAAATGGGATGAATTTTGTTTAACAAAAAAATTCTTTTCCGAAGAAGATGCAAATAAGTAAGAAAAAAAAACTTGAGATTTTAATCAGTTTTTTATATTTTTTATTCAACTAAATTTTCATGAAATTTATTTTTTTAGTGAAAAAAACGACGAAAATGAAATGATTACTTTTTTTTAATCACATGATTAATTAGATGAAAAATTAGCAATAATATAATACCCTAAACTGACTGCACTGTTCTTAATAATATTATTATAATTATTTGAATCAGCTAAACGACAACAATTATTTTTAAATAAAATGATTAAAATATTGGGTATACACACATATACTAAAATACATCTATGTACATATATATATATATATATATATATATATATATATATATATATAAATATAAATATATATATATATATATATATATATATATATATATATATATATATATATACACAAATATATATACATATATATATATATATATATATATATATATATATATATATATATATATATATATATATATATATATATATATATATATATATATATATATATATATATATATATATATATACATATATATGTGTGTGTGTGTGTGTGTGAATCTTCTGTATGGAGGTATCACGTGATTTTCTATATGACTGAATTACAAATACTGAGGAACAGAAAAGTATCTAACGAAGCGAAAACTATTTTTTAATTCTAGCAGAAATTAGAAAAAAATGTTGATTAATTAAATATATATATATATATGTGTGTGTGTGTGTGTTTACTAAATTTATTTTTTATAAAAAAAACAATTCGTTAAAATTAATAATTAACTTGTACATAAAAAACTAAACCACCTATTATTAGTTATTTTCCTTTAATCAGTATCATCTGACTGTATTTAAAATAATATAAAATAAAAAAACGTAGTTATACAGAACAGATAATTTTGAAACACATATGTACACATTTCCATTATTTAAAACATCAACTGAAACTTTGTTAAATTAGTTTTGTTCATGTCTTTTATGATTTCAAAATATTAACAATTATCAGATTGAAAAATGTTTCTTGAACAATATATGACTCAACTAAAAATACTAAATTTTGATAAATTGTCTAGCATTATTCTACACAAACAATAATTTTATAAAGTTTCTATTAATAGAAGTTTGATAAAAAGTAAACGTATATTCAAATAAATTATATACAAAGTATATTATATTATGAAAACGGTATATTATTCTTTATCAAACCAAGATAACTCGAAAATTTAATACATTTTCCACTTTTCATAAAAGTAATTGACTTATATTTCTACATGATATAAATATGAGCAGGCCTTAATATTACATTTATTATTATATGTTTTAACTATCTAACAAATTACAAAATACTTTTTCTACAATTTATAAATATTTATAAAAATCTTACATATGTTTGATTATAGACAAGTGTAAAAAATATCCATTGTATCGTTTTAAATCAATTTTTAATCAAAACCATTATATATATTTTAATAAAAACGATTTAACATTAAATTTCATCATCACATCTGATCATGATATTTACATAATAGCTAAAAATATGTCTTATCACTTTCAAAAAATTAAAATTGGTTAATAGATATTATAAATCTGATTAATAATATTAATAGACAATTCCGTAAATTTTATTTCTTGTCTCATAATTTATTTATTTTCATCTTTTATATATTAACAAATATATACTTCCAAGTTTTTACTAAATGATTTTAAAATAAAATTGATAATATGAAAATATTATTAAAAATTGTATCGAACTTCAATTATTGTTCGATATCTATTTTTAAATATTTACAATGTTTTATTAATATGCATGCCTCATGACTTTTGTGAGTTACTAGTATATATATATATATATATATATATATATATATATATATATATATATATATATATATAAGTATATACAATGGAACAAAGTTCAGAAAAAGCTCGTTAGTTTCTAGAATTATCACGGATACCATCGAATTTTTAATTAATTTCCGCACAAACTTTACTTTCATATCAATTCCGTACACGATTTAATCGTAAAATAAATAAAATCGACACGAAACAGAAGCTATTGAAATCATTCAGTAGAATTTTATGCATTTATATAGAAAAGTAATTGAAAAGTGAATTAGGTATGCAAAAGAAAAACAGCATGAGTTTGAAAAGAAATTTATGATCAACGAAAAAGTTTTAAAAACACTACAAGCAATTCTTTCGTCGAATATATAATACCAACGACATTTTAATGACGAGAAAAAATCGACGATGAATATCAGACAAAATGTTTACCTTCTTGTATCTTGTCGTGATATTTTTATATCATTTTTTATGTCGATACGATTAAAACTCGTAATTTGTTTTCATTTCGAAGTCATTCGAGTGATAAGTATGAATAAACATTCGAAACACAATGAATATTTCAATGATCTTTTTTTATAAAATATATACACTTATATATTTGTATATATATATATATATATATATATATATATATATATATATATATATATATATATATATTTGTATGTATGTGTACATATAATATAGAATCATTTTATCATTTTATGTGAAATTAATGTCGTAAATCTGATACAAATAGTTATAATAATATTTTAATACCAATGCAATCTACCTGTTCTCAGTTATAAGAGCGAAACATATTTTTTTAGATGTCAGAAAAATTCAGTGACTCCAAACAGCAAATAAACAAGGAAAAACGGTGAAAAAAGACAAGAATCGGATAGTAACAACAACAACAAAATTTACTGATACACAAGAGCGTAAATTTAAAATAGAAATAAATTGAATATAATATAAGAAAAAGGCCTTCGATGAACAATAGAGATTATTAGTTTAGAACCGAGATATATAAAAAAGTCCGAGAAGAGTTCCATGGACAAATAAGATAGAATTATTGTGAAATGAAAAACAAAGGAATTGGTTCAATAGAGAAGGAAAATTTTAGAAGAGGCCTTCATTTAATAATTAACAGTAAAAAGATACTGATAAACAATATATATATATATATATATATATATATATATATATATTATATATATATATATATATATATATATATATATATATCAATACATCTTATATGTTCTCAAATATAGTATTAAAATATAGATGATTTCTAATGTCGGAATAATTCAATTACTCCAAATAACATTAAAAAGGATGAAAAGATGCATGTTAGAAATAACACATAGATATAAAGAGAAACGAGTAAATTGAAAATAAAATAAAAGTTACGGACATTTTAATAAGAGCGAACAGTTTAAAATAGAAATTAAACAGTCATATACGAAGAAAAGATCTCCAATAGACAAAAGATATTTATTGGGAATCCAAAGATATGAAAATACCCAATATACACATAGATAAATGAGACAGAGACACAAGAAAATTCATCTGAGTGGAATAGAAAAGAAAACCAATAGACCGATCAAAATAAAAAACTTTAAAAATCTTTAATCCAACAGTGAATAGCAAGAATTCAATGACAATATTTATATTTATAATTATATCACTTATTTCAATTTATATTATAAATATGTACATAAATGATTTATATATATACGTACATTATAAGATATTATTAAAAATATTTGACATTCAATAATTTATTGTAGAAAAATTAATGTTTATATTAAATTATTTAATTTAATTTATTTAAAACTATTCATGAACACTTTCATTATATTGTTGAAACGACTGCATTATTAATATTATTATTTAATAACCAATTTATTAATATTTAGTTCTATATATATTTTAAAATAGTTATTTTTTAAATAAAAGTTAATATTTTTAGTCCCTAATCAATTAAAAACAACAAACACACCTATTTAAAATTATATATATATATATATATATATATATATATATATATATATATATATATTTCTGTTGACCATGTATAATGTGTATTGCCACCTAGGTAGCACATATATAAAACATTTATATATGCACTATTGGTTTGAATCTGTACTAGAAGAAGCATTTATATATTATATATTTAATAAAATTTATACATTTTAGTAATTTTAATCCATAATATATATATATATATATATATATATATATATATATAAAAAATGAGTACAAAAAAATTATGAAATAAAACAATCAACTTTCAATAAAACATTTAATTAAATAATTTCATTATAAATGTCATTTAAACTGTGTATATAAATATACAAATCTTTAATAATTTAATACATGTGAAAAATATGAAATATTTAATTTCTCCTCAAATCCATTTCTTAGCATTATAATGAGTACATTTATTATTTATAACCGGTGGTTTTAGAATTTGTGTTAAAAGTTAATATTTTATAGATTGATTATAGAATTATAACTTAATCCATCCTTAAATAAGATGGTCAAAATGAGACTGAAGGATGTATATCAAAACTGAAAGTTATATTCTTATTCTCATTTGGGCCACCCTATACAAAAAATTAGTAAAAATGCCAAAATCGATCACAGTAGATGATTGCATTCCAAAGAATACAATATCATATATATGATGGATTCTTATTAATAAAATTATAACTTTAAATTATTATATAAATAACATTTAAATATATATATATATATATATATATATATATATATACCCTCGTAATATGTTCCAGCTGTTTTGTTTTGTAACAACGCGCGTTGCATGTCACGAAAATGGAACAGAGAAATTTAGATTTATGCAAAACTCGGCGAAACCGCGACAGAAATATGAAAAAGTGCTTATAGTGTATATAGTGATGCCCTGAGTCGTATCGGTGGCATGCCGATTTATAAAATATATATATATATATATAGGCCAATATACCGACGCGAATATATATATCTATATATATATATATACAAATATAAATCAAGTATTCTACCGCAATGTGCTCGAAAAATAACAAAAATACAGTGCGTCCAGAAGAAGTGCATCAAAATGTAAATCACAGTGCTTAGAACAATGGTCATAAAAGAACACAGGAGTAAGAAAGAAAAAACGGGTTCTATGTGACAAGATGAGTATAAACGTATTTTGATTTTAAAGAAAACCAAAATTACGAACTTTATAAGAATTAATATTTTAAAATGGAAATAAGTCAATTATGTAGTAAAAAGGGATCAATGAAAATAATTAACTGGAAACTCCGAGATATTAAAACGTCTAAAAAGAGACCCATGAATAGAAGAGATAGAGACAAAAAAAATATTGGGATAAAATGAAAGAAAAACAGATCACTGAAAATGGAAATTCCCACTGAAATAGATAGTTCTATCCAGCAGTATACAATAAGAAATTGCTTCTATTAAATATATTATATATATATATATATATATATATATATATATATATATATATATATATATATATTCACTAAAAATACACCGTCCCTCAATTTACTCAATTTACGCGGAACTTTTTTTATGAGAGTTTTTTTTTACGCGGTACTGATTTACGTGGCACTTTTTATACGCGGACAGATTTAATTTTATATAATGTTTCATGGAATTTATTATATATCAGAGTGATGCAATACAGAAGAAGTGAAAAATGTAAATATCTTAGAACAATGGTCATAAAAGAACACAGGAGTAAGAAAGAAAAAACGGGTTCTATGTGACAAGATGAGTATAAACGTATTTTGATTTTAAAGAAAACCAAAATTACGAACTTTACAAGAATTAACATTTTAAAATGGAAATAAGTCAATTATGTAGTAAAAAGAGATCAATGAAAATTATTAACTGGAAACTCCGAGATATTAAAACGTCTAAAAGAGACCCATGGATAGAAGAGATAGAGACAAAAAAAATATTGGGATAAAATGAAAGAAAAACAGATCACTGAAAATGGAATATACTATATATATATATATATATATATATATATATATATTGCTTCTATTATATATATATATATATATATATATATATATATATATATATATATATATATATATATATATATATGCATATGTATGTATGTGTGTGTATTATCTGTGCATGTAATAATGTTTTATATAAGATATTAAATTCATTTAATTATTTGTAACATTTAACGAAATTTTAACACTTATTTTATTTTGAAGTAATTTAGTAGAGACGAAAAAAATATATATACTTAAAATGACGATACCGTTCATGGACAAATGTAATAGAAATAGCATTTTTAAAATCTATTTAAAGAATTTAATACAAGTATAAAAGAGAGAGAAAAAAGAAAATATATATATATATATATATATATATATATATATATATATATATATATATATATATAAACATTAATTAGTATTCTACAGATTATACACATTAGTATATAGTCTGTAAAATATATTTTTTTATGTTAATAATAAAAATAAACATAAAGAATATAGCGTAAAGAAAACGATACAGTTACGTAGACTTTTTCCTGCTAAGACAAACTAATTTAATCAAATATTTTTATAAAATCTTTTCAAAATAAAAATACTTCTTATTTATTTAATACATTAAGACTAAATTCTCTTTAAATTAAATACGTTTCATTATACAAATTGCCGTTGGCGAAGCTTAGAATATAATGTTTTAGACGAAACATTAATTTAATTACATAGTATTTAATTTCTGTTTGTTTATCATTAATTTAATTATATTTTTATCTCTGGTAAATTCCCTTTGTGATTTACTCTTTGTTCTTGAAAAATTTGCGTAATGAAATATATGTATGACACTTTGAAATGGTGATCTCATATGATGATTCAGTAAACGTTTAATTTCATATACCTATTGTCTCTTAAACTTGCATTATACATACAAAAAATGTTAATTATATTTCTCTAATCCTAAAATTATTTAACAGAAAAAAATAATGATTTAATCCTATTTGACAAAAATTTATAAAAATATTAAATAGTCATTAGTAATGTCAAGTATAAAATACTTATGACACTTATTTAAATTACTAAATAATTTTCTTAATTCATGAGATAATATTTTCAATTAATATTAACCATTTAAATTATCAATTTTTTCTTTTTTTATATAAAAAAAACTTCAAATACAATATAATTTTAAAAATAATATGTATCAAATTATTAGATCTCACAAATTTATATTTGGAATAATATGTCTAAGATAATAAAATCCTGCTATTTTTCTGTTATAATATACATGTGATAATACATGAAAAATAAATAATTTTATTGTTACTTCAAGAAGTAATAATATCAATTACAAAAGTGTGTACTTAAATTAATACATTAATTAATAGTGTTTTTCTAACTCTATCTTTATTACATTGCTGCCTTCTATAGTTGAAACAAGATGGAATTAAATCAAGTATTTAATCGAATTTACATTTCATTCAATATGTGCATATATCCTGTATTAATAATGCTATTTATAAAATACAAGTAAATATAAATATTAATACGATTTTTAAACGAAATAAAAAAAATATCATGGAAAAGTCCTAATATATCTTACTTAAATATTTATGTGATATAATAAATTAATTAATATATAAACTAACTGAACTTATAATAAACCTCGACAAGACAAAAGTAATGTTCAATGAATTTTTAGACTAAAAACGAATATAATTAAAAGGAAGAGAAATAGAAGAAGTTGAAAACTATGTATAACTGAGACAATCCATTAACAATAAAAAATATTTATAGATAAAGTGAATAGAAGAGTGAAAATGAAATGGTGTTAGTTTAAAAGAAATTTACATATTATGAAGTAGAATATTTTGATATGTTTAAAAAGAAACATTTTCGAACAGTGTATCCTCCCTGTTCTCACCTATGATAATAAACCACAAATCTTTAATTTCAGAATAATTTAGTGGCTCCAGACAACATAAAAAAGCTCGGAAATATGTATGTTATAAGTAAAACGAAAAGATAGGAAGAGAAATTAATGGGCCAGAAAAAAACAAAAATTCGAATATTTTGGCAAAAGTGAAAAGTTTGAAATGGAAATGAATCACTCATATATCAAGAAAATGAGATTACCGATGGACAATGAAAGTTATTGAGAATCTAGAACTTTATTATTAATTGAGAACTTACGAAGCCCTAGAAAAAATATATGGATAGTTAGGACAGAGAGATAAGAAAATTCGGCTGAATGGACCAGAGAGAAAGGTATTAGATCAGTCAAAATAAAAAAAATTCGGAGACTTTCATCCAGCAATGAGTTGAAAAGGACTGATGATGATAACGACATACGTACATATATATATATATATATATATATATATATATATATATATATGTATATATATATATATATGTGTGTGTGTGTGTGTATATGTGTGTGTCATTATCTATATATAACTACTAATCTAGATTTATAAAAATAATATCGTTATACGAGTTATTAGTACTTAAATAAATTATCTTAACGTAATTTAAAAATTAAACATTTTCACAAAAGAGAAGATTTACTGCAAATTGAATGTCAGCAGTTTTGTTTGTTTAATAAAAAAAATGTATATTTTATGTTTAATAAAAAGAAAAGGCAATACTGTTATAGTCTGATTTTCAATTTAATACTACTTCAAAAATTACAATTCATGTAAATTAAATGTACGTTTATTGAATATTAATGAATCAAAATACATAGCTCTGATATTGAAAATGTATAATCGTCTTAATTTATAACATAAGGTTAGATTTCCACATTTCAACAGATGTCATATAGTATTTAATTTACATAATGTATCTTCATATCGGTGTCAGCTGTACAAACGCTCCGCATAAATGTTTTTGAAATCAATACATTGTATAAAATGATTAATAATGCTATTATTGTTACAATCGTAGTATTATATTTTTCATTTTGTACCATTGTAATATAATAAATAAAAAAATTAGTCAATACGTATATACTCAAACTATTGAGAAATTCATGAAATACACATACATACATACATACATACTTACATATATATATATATATATATATATATATATATATATATATACATATATATATATATGATCATCCAAATGTGATCCCTAGATTTGTGTTTTATTAAAAAAAATATACACATGTTTCCCTACACACCACCTTCTATACACATGTTTCTTTTTAATAAAACAAAAAATCTAGGCATCATATTTGGAAGACCATATATATATATATATATATATATATATATATATATACTTGAGTCTGTTTTTATGCGGTAAATACGTTCCGCAGAAAACTGCATTAAAAAATCGCACAAAAAAAGACTTAACTTACATTGATAAATTAGGGATACGTTCCGTAATTTTCGAAAACCGCATAAAACCAAAGCTAAAAAGTAAAATTACTCTAAAATTCGCATAAAAAATCAGGAAATAAAGAATGCTTAAAAAATTCAAATATCTGCAAAAAATTGATATAAAACAAAGCTTTTTATTTCATTTTTTATTATTTAATTTTATTCAAAGTAATATGTACATATGTGTAATTTATTTTAGAATTTTTCATACATATTTTAATTATCATCACAATCATATTTGCACTGTTTAGAATAAAAATAAGAAAATAAAAAAGAAAGTGAATGCTACACTGTTTTCAAGACATGTAGGCCAAGCCTTTTTCCAACAGGCATTTAAATTATGTTGTTTTATTTAAGTAATAGCAAATGCAACATTATTTATACAGTCAAAGGTAGAATTTTTTTTCCAAGTGTCAGTTACTGTTACTGACTCATTTTCTAATTTATCCAATATAAATTGAAAAGTGCGTTTAACATAATATTGTTTAAAAAAAATTGGCAGCTTCTTTATCTGCCGATGCAATCGTGTCCCTAATCTTCACGTTATGCAGTGCATTCCTTTTTAAAAACCCGGTTAACCATCCTTTGTTAGCTGAAAATTCCTTATCAGTTTGAGAAGTGGAAGTAAATGGCTCTGATTCCTTCATTTGTTCATAAAACTGAAGAGCTTTTCGTTGAATTAAATAACCACTTAAGGGAATTCTTAAAAAAAATTCGTATAAAAAGATACTAAGAAGAAATATGAATCGCATAGCTTCAAAATCGCATTAAAAAAATCGCATAAAAAGATATTAAGAATAAATATAAATCGCATAAGTTCAAAATCGCATTAAAATAATCCACACAAAAACAAACCCAGGTGTATATGTATATATATATATATATATATATATATATATATATATATATATATATATATACAAAGTGATTATTATTTCTAAATGAAATACTATATTTATAATTAATTGATGCGAGTGTAAACATGTTTAGACTTGTGCTATCAGGTATTCGCGACAATACTGCACGACATTTACTCGTGGGGTTACGTCAGTTTGAAATTACTCTCGTATCTACAAACATGAATTCGGTTAAAACTAAAATGCGCGTTAATATCAAATTCCTAGTAAAATTATGTAAAAAAACCTGATATTAGTATGGTTATCACAAATGTTTACGGAGTCAATGCACCAAAGAAAACTCATTTTTATGGATAGACCAATCGTTTTACTAACAGTTGAAAAAAACATCAAAGACGATAATCAACTTCCGTTTCTAAAGGAATAACTGTGCTCAAATACTCGTGCTGTGGAAACTTTAGTAAAAAGAAATAATCAAATAACAGTGCAATGATAACTCAAATTATAGGCATATACGTAGGATCAGCACAGAGCATTCTGAAAGATAACCTAAATCTAAACAAACTCTCATCACGATGGGTGCCAAAGTTATTGTGCGAAGATCAGCTAGCATTGCGCGCTGACTATTTGCTTCAATTTTTAAATAAATTTAACCCCGATTCTGATGCTTTTCTAAACAGAATTGTTACAGGTAACGAAACTTGGATCTACTAGTTTGATCTCGAAAGCAAGTAATAATCGAAGCAATGGTTACCACGAGGTTCAAGTGCTCCCATAAAGTAGAAAGATCGGCTATGAAGATAATGGCGACCATTTTCTGAGATTCTGATGAAGTGTTGCTTATAAATTTTTTTGAATACAAAAGAACAATAATGTCAAGTTGTTATAAAACAGTTTTAAGAGAACTGCATAACTCTAAAAGAAAAACGGCCCTGAAAAATTCGTCAGCACGTCTTATTTCACTATGATAACGTCCCGGTTCACAATATAAGTTCTGCCAGGGAAGTATTACATGAATATCGCTGGAATATTTTACCATACTCTCCATATAGTCCAAATTTAGCCCTATCAGACTTTTTTATTCCCAAATTTAAAAATAAAAGCGTTCACTGAGAGTCGATAGATGAAATGAAATATTTTGTAGAGCAGTAATTAGAATCAAAGAGCACTAATTTCTACCAGAAAGACTTAGAAGAACACCATATGGAAAAATGTTTTATCTTAAATGAAACATATGTTGAAAAATAAAGGGCTTAATTCAATTTGCTGTACTTTTATTTACATTTTCCTGGAATATTTGGAACGACCCTTATGTGTGTGTGTATATATATATATATATATATATATATATATATATATATCTATATATATATATATATATATATATATATATATATATATGTATGTATGTATGTATTGTGTATATATTCAAGAATAAATTAAAAAGGAAAGCAAAATTGTTACAAAAAAATGAAAATTGTAAAATGAATATTAGTTGGACTTATATCAAGAAAATAAGTTCACCAACGAAAAATAGACATTACTGTTTCGAAAACTAGAAATTTAAAATAACTCAAAAAAACATTGATGGATAGAATATAGATATGTGGATTTTTTCAATATGAAATCGAAAATAAAAATACTGAACCATTGAATGTTAAATCTTGGAAAAGACCTTAATTTAGCAGTAAATAGAAAAAAATGGCAGTGTTTATGATGTAACACACACACAGGCACACGCACGCACGAACGCACACGCGATACGCCCGTACGTTCACATGCGAACACACACACATAGATATATATATATATATATATATATATATATATATATATATATATATATATATATAAGGTCATCCAAATGTGATGCCTAGATTTGTGTTTTATTAAAAAGAAACATGTGTAAAGTTTCTTTTTAATAAAACACAAATCTAGACATCACATTTGATGATTATATATATATATATATATATATATATATATATATATATATATATATGTATTTACAGTGAAAATTAAATAATTACATGAATACTAGTAAACAGTAATATCAAAATTAAAGTCTTGATAAGTGCAACAGATGATATTTTCTCTTATTGAAGAACAATAAAGAAATTGTACAAACAAAATATTTCCGTAGTGCATTATACTTAAATAAAATAAATAAATAATGTATGAATAAACTATGTTGTTTTCGTTTCTCTCTTAAAAAATAAATAACGTCAACCTAAATATAACATATATAAAAAGGGTACTCGTTTCCGGTCATGGTCCGGTAAATACCAATAATGAAATTGTTATATGGATTTTATACACATTTACATAGCTCAATTAGTCTGTAAATATTTTTATACGATGCGGTATTATTTCACAAAGTAAAGCTTTTTTTAATTCAATACACGTATACCATATGTTATTAATTTTAAATAAAACGCTTGTTAATTACTAAAGAGAAAAACATGTCTGGTCGGTATTCACTTGAAAATTTGTGTGATAAAAATAATGGAACTCATTTCGTTCGAGATTGTGGATGTGTTTGCAGATTTACAATTGATAGAAGGGACAGATCTAGAGCACCAAGTAAGATACATACATTTATGTACGTATATACTCGTGTGCACACACACGCACAAACTCACACACACACACATAGGGTGGCTTAAATGAAACTAAAAAATTTAAACATACATTTACTTGCTTATTATCATTTACTATCCTTCAGTCTCATTTAAGCCAAATATATATATATATATATATATATATATATATATATATATATATATATAATCTACTACTTCAGCCCAGAAATCGACATAAATCACCCAACCAAAACATTCCAGTTGCCATTCTTTATATTCAATATGTTTTCTTTCTTAATTATTAATTAAGTTCTTGCCACACCTTTATGCTGCATCACTTCCAAAAATATTAAAGTTACTTTCATCCAAAAATATGATGTATTTCCAATATTCAAAATATTTTTTTTCATTTTTAGAAATTCTAATAACAATTATTCCATGATAACTATAATTTTCATAAAATCTCCTGATTTCTGTATTCATAACTTTTATTATGATCAATACAAATTGCTAACAACTTTATGTGCATTTATTTTTGAAATTTGTTTAATTTTAATACACCTCTGTCATGTTAATCTACAAGTTTCGCTATCCTCATAGAGTTGTATTTTCTATTTGATTCTCGACTATAAATCTTTTTAATATAATATATTAAAAATTGTAGGCCAATCTAATTTACTTATTTGTAAAATTTCCTTACAATTTTTTTTCTTCAAATAATAAATATTATCGTTTTTCTGAATTTTCCGTCTCTTCCATCTTTTTTTAGGAAAAAATGAACTAAATAGTCTGTATCAACACCACGATTGTTATTTCCCTTACATATGAAGATGCCAAACTATTAAAAGAATCTGTATATGTATATATATATATATATATATATATATATATATATATATATACATACATATATATATATATATATATATATATATATATATATATATATATATATATATATATATATATATATATATATATATATATACACACAATAAACGTTTCATATCGTTTGACATACATGAGCTCGAATTTATTATAATAATGACATACGAGTGTGTATTTTTGAGATTTTAGTAAAAAAATTAAAAAATGTAATTAAAAATGTACATCTAAAACTTGAATCACATTTCAATTTTTATTAAAAATCTAATTTTAAATCGGATATTTCAAATGTTTCATTAATATCGGTATCCTACCACTCGTGAGTCATATATATATATATATATATATATATATATATATATATATATATATATATATATATATATATATATATATATAAAGAAACAAGTTACTATATAAACAACTACATTAAAATCATTTCAAAATGACATTCTGTATATAGTAACTTCTTTGAATGCAAAAATAAATATTAACAATTATAATTCAAAATGTTTGTATAGAAATAAATGTGTACAGATACTTCTTTTAATAAAATTACAAGTATATAATTACTTTCAAATATTCGATTATACATAAGGAAATATATATCATTTTCTGCGATGATCACTGTTGATTTTAAATAATTAATATTTTATCTATTAAATTAAATATTGAACTACTTTGAGGTATATATATATATATATATATATATATATATATATATATATATATATATATATACATATACACGGATAGGTAGATAGATAAACATACGAGGGTCGTTTGATAAATGTGATAAATTTATTTATTGTTTAATTTAATAAAAATTTTCAATTTGGTTTTTCTTACTATTTTACCATACTTATCAAACGACTTTTGTAGATATTATAAAAGATATTAAGATTACAATATCCTTCACAAAACGAATAATGTATTAAAGCCTATAAAAAATAATTATACTTTCAATTGTCTTTTAAATGTTTATTTGCAAAAAAAACTGTTGAGAATAAAATATTAAGTGAAAAAGTGTTATATATAAATTTGCAACTAACAATATTATATCTTTTTAATGCATTGAATTTTACATGTTATATTTTTATCACAATAGGTGATTACAAAATACTTCCGTTTAATTTATTTGTATCATAAATAGAGTAACAGATACAAAAATTTCTAATTTAATAAATATTTATGACTTAGTGTTGAAATAAATATAAATGAATTTAAAAACAGCTCTGTTATACACACAAACATATATATATATATATATATATATATATATATATATATATATATATATATATATATATACGAGGGTCGTTTGATAAGTATGGTAAAAAAGTAAGAAAAACTAAATTGAAAAATTTAATTAAATTAATTAATAAATTAAATTAACACTAGAACTACCGATGTTACATATATACCTAGTTCTACCGCACGCGTCAAATTTACGTATTTTTGATTATGGCTTTCATATAACTTTTCATATATATAAATATATATTTATACAACATATATAATAATTTATTATTATAAAACAAACAAAAATATTTGCATTTATATATAATATTAGGTTGGCAAATATATCTTTTATATATATATATATATATATACAAATACATATATTATCTGTATACTTGCCACAAATATATTTATATGCATTACAGGTATAAACCGCTTTGTTTCTATTGCACAATCGAATATTGCAAGATTTGCGGTCATAAGGATTTTTTTTTGAATTTTCTGGAGTACAATCCATTGCTTTCCGTTCTTGTTTTTGGGAGGAGGATTCTTTTCTCCAGCAACTATATGCACTGGAGAGTTCTTCGGATAATTGAAACAAAAATTGTTTTCTTGTTATATTTTTATTGCAAGTCTCTTTATATAAAATCCACGCATTGATTGCTGCCAAGTCCAAAATATTATAAAATATATAAGGCCATCTACGTGACCCTGCTTTTACACTGTATTTATTTGGTCAACTATATCTACTCCAAACTTAGTCTCATTGTAAATATATATTAGAAGCAATTTTTACAGATTTGTGTTTAGAGCTAAGAAGTAGTACTTTTTTGCGAGGCTTACTTTTGTAAATCGTTAGAACAATAATATCATTGGATTTGTAGAGCTTTGTGGAGAAAACAGCCATGTCATCTTTTCTATCTTTAGCTATTTTCGGCAATTCTCTCTTATTTGCTCGCATAGTTCCAACAAGACTTGTTTTTTTGGCCAGTAGCTTCTTTGCGAGTTCTATACTTGTAAAAAAGTTATCTGTTGTTATATTTCTTCCACAATTTACATAGTTTTTTACAAGATTAAAAACTACAAATTCACTTAAAGGTACTCCTGATGGTCTAAGTTCATCTTTGCCTAAGTACGGAAAGCCATTTATAAGATATTTACTTCGCAAGTCTACAGCTAACCAAAACTTAATTCCAAATTTGTCCGGTTTATTGGGCATATACTGCAGAAATCTGCATCTTGCCTTTGTGGGAAACAGTTGTTCATCTACGCTTAAATTCTGATCTGGCTTGTAACAAGCTTGGCAGTTATCAATAAAATGTTCCATATTTCGGAAACTAATCCAAATTTGTCAGTTCGTAAGCGAACATGTCGAAACGAATGAATTTCATAATTTCCGAAAAATCATAGTTTCAGCAAAGAAAGAAGGTCCCCATTTTTTGGACCACAAATACGATAACTTCATGTTTCTTGCTTCGTAGGCTCCTCGAGCATACAAAATGGCTATAAAAGCATATAATTCGTCCATAGTAATTTTCCATAAAATGTTTCTGGCCTGTAGCTCCGTGCAAGTTTTTATGTGGCTCATAATTCTATTATCAATTATAAGCCGAAATACACTACTAACATTACCAAGCATAATGTTTCGCTTCGCATAACCAGTTGGACCCGAAGTATCCTTGAATATAGTACGTAATGGCAATCTACCAACACAGCCATTCCCTAATTCTTCCCATTGTACCGTCGACAGCAATATCCGATTCAGTATCTAAAATATTCGCAATCGCTTACTGCGTTTGTGGCTATTTTTGGGAATCAACCAAGAAGTTTATCATTAGAAGTCAACTGATAATGATTGCAACCTGATTACATTCACCATAGCGTTTAGTACTAATATCATAATCCGAACAAAATATCCCGTTATATATAACACTTTGGATCATTCAAAAATACATATAGGAAAATATAAAATATATATATATATGCAAGGATATATCATACGTATTTATTCACTTGAATATAAATTTTGAGATTGCTAATTTCGTCAATTTGACGTGTCTTGGTAGAAATAGGTATAGGTCATACTAATTATGGAAGTTAAAGTAGCTAATGGAAATTGAATATGAATATTTAACTGTTCTTATATTTCATTTAAAGTCGTCATAAAAAGAACAATACATAAACCATATTTTCACGAAATGAAAATCGTAACGCGCTTGGTAGTTCTAGTGTTAAACAATAAATAAGTTTACCATATTTATCAAACGACTCTCGTGACATATAAATATATATATATATATATATATATATATATATATATATATATATATATATATATATATATATATATATATATATATATATATATATATATATATATGTATATATATATATATATATATATATATATATATATATATATATATATATATATATATATATATATATATATATGGCATATATATATATATATATATATATATATATATACATATATATATATATATATACATATATATATATATATATATATATATATATATATATATATATATATTTATATATATATATATATATATATATATATATATATATATATAAACATATATATATATATATATATATATATATACATATAAATATACATATAAATATACATATAAATATATATATATATATATATATATATAATATATATATATATATACATATGTGTATGTATGTATGTATATTGTATATATTATATTATATTATAAAGATTTTCTGCGATAATAAGCCGGACACCACGTACGACTTGAAGTGTGCATTTAACAAGTTTCTGAATGCAAATACGGTTCATCTATAAATATTCGCCAACGAATGAACTTTATAGCATGATAAAAATTGTTTTTATGTAAATACTATTTGTAGTTATGCTAAACGTGGTACTAACAAAGATAGTAGATGAATCGCAAGATTCACATTCAAGAATAAGAATAACATGCACAGCACTCGAGTTTCATTGCCCCATAATAAAATTCTAACGTTTATTCGTTTTCTATTCAATAATTATCTACAATAACATATTTCTAATATTAAGAACATATGTATGTATTTTCATATATATATATATATATATATATATATATATATATATATATATATATATATATATATATATTACACAAATAAATACAGGTTAAAAACAATATTAAAAATTTATTTTATTAGCTTTTGTTAATGTAATACCATTTTTTATTTTCATATATAATATGAAAACGCCATATATTCACACTTATGCTAATATATATATATATATATATATATATATATATATATATATATATATATATATACATAAAATTATCTCAAACAGTTGTATGATAAACACTGAGTATTTAATATTTCTTATGAACTTTGAAGTGAAATTTTTGGCAATTTGTTTTAAAATTCCTTCATCAAAAAAATGAAGGTTTTCCAAAACGAGGTTTACCTAAGTTTAAATTGTCAAAAAAAAAATGTTATTCACACCTGACACATCCATTCGAAAACTAGATAATAAATAAAAAAATATTATCAGATAATATATCAGATATGTGTTCACTTTGCTGGAATTGAACAGATACTGTATTTCTTAAAGTAAAAAAAATGTAATATTCTATAAACAACGATTTATCACAAAAAAATTCTTTTTTATGACTAAATTTCAAAACTGCTATTATATTAGTCATTTTATTTGACGCTTATCGCAAGTAAAAAAATTAATTAATTAAATTAAACAACAATTAAATATACCATACTTATCAAACAACCCTCGTATGTATGTATATATATATATATCATCATCATCATAACGCCCACATCAGTCCACTACTGGACGAAAGCCACAAGTAAATGGTCATATTCACCACGCTGATAGGCGGATTGGTGAAGATTTTTTATTCGGGGTTTAATCTCGACAGTTATTTTTTTACAAGATGAGGTTGTCGGCCTTCACTAACCCTCGACTTGAAAATACTCTCCGACTGGGAATCGAACGCAATCTCCCGCATGACATATATATATATATATATATATATATATATATATATATATATATATATATATATATATATTCTGTAAATTCCTTCTTAACTATCTCAAAATAGCAAGAAGATATAAACGTATTTCTAAGAAAATGTGATATTCTTTGAATATTGATAGGTATACCCTTTCACATAAAATTTAAAAAATATTTTTGGTCAAAATGGAAAGGTAATCACAAACATGTAAGCAAGGTTAGCACTGTGAATCAATGTCTCAAACGTATCAAAATTATAACCGGTCATAAATGTCAATCTTATAATGTACACATTTATCTGAATAAGACAAAAGTAATATTCAATGAATTTTTTTAATCAAAAAAAACTGAAGTCAACGGAATAGAAACAAGAGAAGTTAAAAACTAATTATATATATATATATATATATATATATATATATATATATATATATCCGGCAAAACTCATTATTGCTAAAGAAGCATTCATAATTAAAGTGAACAAGCGAATAAAAATGGGATGGCCACAATTGAAAAAAAATCTCACATTAAATGAATTGAAAAAAATCTCACGTTATAAAATCGGAAATTCATCTCTGGTTAAAAAGAAAAATTTTTGATCAATGCATCCTACCTGTTGTCAACTATGGCAGTGAAATATGGATATGAATGTCAGAATAATTCAGCGGTTCCAGACAACACAAAAAAGTATAACAAGAAGCTTGTTATGAACAACACGTAGAGAAAGAAAGATAAGAAAGTGAATCAAAAGAAAAACAAAAGTTATAGCCGCTGTAGCAAAAATGAGAGTTTTAAAATTGAAATAGACCGGCCATGTAGCAAGAACAAAATACCACCGATGGACACAAGAAATTATTGACTGGAAACCTAGATATATAAAAAGGGCCAAAAAAAAATTTAGAAATAAATAGAACAGCGATATAAAGAAAATCGTCAGTATGATTTGAAAGAAAAAGACATTGAATGGGGGTATTCACACTAGTCAAAATTCATGCAGTATTCACGCCCATTACTGCTCGTCTCACACCCTCTTATCATCAAATTCCCCCACCTAAAAAAAATAGTTTTTTGGTAAGAGCGTGTGAGACGAGTGGTAATGGGCCATGAATACTGTATGCATGTTGACTAGTGTGAATGCCCCCAATCGGTCGAAGTGGAAAGTTTTGGAAAAGGCCTTTATCCAGCAATAGATAGAAAGGGGTTACTGTTGCTGATAATGATGACTATATATATATATATATATATATATATATATATGTGTGTGTGTGTGTGTGTGTGTGTGTGTGTGTGTGTGTGTGTATAAATAGACCACTTCTTCAAAAAATTATTTATTTATATTTGTAACATAGGATAACTATTTTTCCAAATCATTTTTTTTAATATTAAATACATTATATTACAACTATAATTGAAAATACATTCTCATGTTACTACATCTATAGTATACAAATCCAAAATCAAAATAATAATTAATAGATTTAATAAGAACAAAATCCATAATAAAAGTAATAATATTTGTGGAAAGAAAAGAGCCTTAAACTTTAAAATAACTATTATTTTTGATGCCTTGGTTTAATAACAAACTTAAAACATCAATATTTGCTTCTTCATAATATTTAAAAAAAAAATCAGGATAGAATAAAAATATTGGATCATATATATTGATAAGAAGTAACGAACATATCAAATTTGTTTGTTAATTTTTTATGTTTAAATATTACATCTCATATTATTGAAAAAAGTAAGTCCTCAATTCATACCATTTGCGATTAATGAAATAACATTTCTATTCAATAGAATATTTTTTGATGTGCTAATTGCCTCATTACATAAATAAAATATAATAAACAACTAACACGATCTGATGAAAGCATATAGATGTAGTCGTATCTTGTCAATTTCTTACTATTTTTGGTAATATACAATAAAGAAATAAATAAATACTAACAATAAAAAATAACTTTCATATGTACTTCACAATACGAGAAATGTAGCCCACGAAACAAGTATGTCATAAATATGAAACATGTCTAGTTTGATATGTAGGTGCACATTAATCTTTATCTATGATATCATAGACAACACGTATCCTCTTCATGTAAATGAATGAAAACGTTAATTTATGGAGCAGTGTACATACAACAAATGCACACAGAAAGTTGAACAAAGAATGACGTCATTCAACGGTCATGCCGAAGGCTCCCAACCGTCCAGTCAGTGGCCGATTAAAATACATAAAATAAGTCATGACCGCAAAAATATTAATAAATCACACGCGTGTGCGATTCATGTTCAAAAATGCAATTCGCACGAAGTGAATATTACGATAGTATATCTGTTTCTATTCAACACACCGGTTTTTTACTGGCTGTCGCAAGACGTTGGTATATTCTTAGAGTTTTATGTAGGGAGTTATTGACTCTACAATACATGCTTAAGAAGTGTTTAATGTGGTCAGTGTTAAATGATGATTGGGTGAGGTGTAGGTGATCAGTTCTTTCAGTTAAAGTTTATATTTTTTTCAATTTCAAATATAGGAAAGTGTTTATGTTATACAATTAACGTTTACGTGTCAACAGTTTGAACATATATTTAAAATATTTATATCAATACTAATATAAAAATATATAAATAATTAAATTTAAATATTACTTTAAACATTATCTAGTTTTTAATATCAAGTGAAACCGTTAAACACTGAAAATTTAAGTATTTTACCGGTATTTATTTGTGTTTTCAAAATGTTATCCACTTTAACTTCAATTAACGCAATGAAAGCGCGTCAATTTTGGGAACAAAAGGAACGTAAAGAATCGTTTAATGATCATGATGAAGTTGATGACATATCTTCTGTTTTTAAAAGAGGATCCAGTTTTAGATCGTCCGGAAGATCGTCGGGAAGTTTATCTCCAAAAGATGTACAAAACTGGTCGAATATTTATTGCACAAGTGAGTTCATTTATACTATATATATATATATATATATATATATATATATATATATATATATATAATATAATTTAATTTTTTAAAAAAAATTATTCATAACCGTATTACTTGAATTATTAATATAACTATTTCACAAATGTCAGATAATTTTTGAATTCCTAAATTACTTATTTCATACATTTATAATGCATTACATGTTTTACGTGGCAGTATTTTTTATTTATATGATAAATGCTTTTCATTACATTACTACCAAATTATTTTTTTTAAAAAAAATACAAAATCTGTGTTTGATATATTTTTCTATAACCGATTTCGTCACCTGTTCCATTACTAGGTAACTTGAAAGTTACTCATGCCAGTACAAATGTTAAAGTTGACCATTATAATGATAAAAAGATATTTGCTAAAAGAGGTAAATGTTTTAATAAATAGAGACGAATTTAATAGACAATTTAAATATAAAGATGTACATATATCTTAAATATAACATTTATATCTAGATATATACTATATAAAACAACTGTAATTGATAAGTATTTATTTACAAAAGTAAGTATATTGAATAAATATAATCACTATTCAAACTCATAAAAATTTATAAATTAATAAAATCTGTTTATGTTTTCTCTTACTGGCGTTTCTGTGACTAAATTATATTTTTTTAGATTTTATCATACTTAATTCTGAAAATGATGGTTTGTTTATCGAATATACTTTATTTGAAAAAGTAAACAATAAATAATTATTAAATATTTTTATAACATTTTGTGGTATTCTATACTAATAAATTTAAGTAAAAGTAAATTAACTTGAATTACAAAAAAATGATAATAATTATATTTAAAATATTTAAAAAACACTTTCTAATATCTTGTGGTGTTGGGGGTGATAATTCATTTGTGTGAAAGTGAATTTGCAACAGTTTCGAAATAAATATGATAATAACAGTAAATGAAATTATATATAGTAATAATACATAAACTATTAATGTGATTTCTAAATATATTGTAAAATAATTCAAATCAAAATTAAAAAACGATAATTTTCAAAAGTTAATTTTGAAATTAAAAGTCATAATATTTTGAATAATTTACAATATCAGATAATTGTTTATTAAAAATAAAATTCATTTTCATTATTATTTCATTCCTAACCATAAAAGAAATTTATTTTTATGAAACTAACATCACAGTTCTATATTTGATAAAGAATATGTATGTTT
Organism: Neoneuromus ignobilis; assembly: GCA_029203775.1. Taxonomy (NCBI): domain Eukaryota; kingdom Metazoa; phylum Arthropoda; class Insecta; order Megaloptera; family Corydalidae; genus Neoneuromus; species Neoneuromus ignobilis. The sequence continues at coordinate 32,170,391 of CP092090.1, forward strand.
GAGCTTGAAATTGTTTTCATTAAAATAAAATATATTTAAAGTTACACAAATTAAATAATATTAATTGATAAACAAATAAATATACAAATCATTATTGCAAATAAAGTTTATTAAAAAAATGCTCTTTATATGCAAACAATGAACGATTCCAATTGCATTAGACACGTGAGTGGAAGTATAATTAGAATTCGTTTCAAAGAATCAATTTCGATTTTTATTATTTTGTAAATCTCTTATTTGAACATAGCGCTCAAATAAAATGTTAGATAAGATTTTTCGTTCAAATAATATAATTTCTGATTTTATGTTAATATAAGTGTAGAATAAATTATATCAACATAATTTAACTAATTATATTTATATGTTAACAAGACTTTTTTACTTTTTTATATATATATATATATATATATATATATATATATATATATATAAGTAAATAATCAAATTGATAATTCTACTGAAAATTTATTAAAAGAATTACATTCATTTTTATAAAAGTTTTAAAAATTTTCAAAATGAAGAAAAACAGAATATGTAAAAATTACATATTGTTATAAAAGTTTGTTAGCATAGTTTAGAATCAGATTTGTTGAATGTTGATTTTGAAAAAAAATGTTTATTGAACATTAATTTTAAGGAAGTTACTGACCTCTAAAGTCTAAAAAATATAGATAACGAACTAAGGAAAATACTAAATTATTATTTGACTGAAATGAGTATTTGAATACTCATATAATATTACATATAAAACATTAAAATTAAAAATTTTATTAACAATAAATACGTCGTCATTATTCACATATTAAAAAATATATGTATAAAATTGCTACAATACAAATAAAAAAACACGTTATTTATATAATCAAAAATTACTTGTACTATTACTGCATACTTCTTGTACATATATAATAAATTAAGTAAACAAAGAAATGTATGTTTCCGAGAAACACGTCAATAAAACAAATAATAAAATTTTAATATCTATAAATTTGTAAATACGTAAAAATTTAAGTATGCAATTCAACTTTCAAATTTTGCATTAACTTTCGACTTGGTATATTACAAATACTCATATTTAATCAGCTTTCACATAACATCTACTTTTATTCAATTTGAAGCTATTAAAAAATTAAGAGAGATATTTAACATTTATGCAAATATGTACATATACATTAATATATATGTTTGTGTGTGTGTGTGTGTGTGTATATATATATATATATATATATATATATATATATATATATATATAACATTATACTATATCTATGTTTTTATTAATATATATTATAATTTTTATTATAATATAACTTTTCCGAGAAAACGTTACTAAAGTATTTATATTTATGTTCAGTCATAATACAATCAAAAATATTTGTAAAAACATTATTATATAGTTATTAACTAAACAACAAGTTTCAAACAGATAACATATTAGGAAAAAAATGTACAGATTTTATTAATGAATTATTTAGTTTAATACATAATGCTGTTGTTTTTACATTGCAGAATAAAAAGTAAACAAGCTAATAAAATAAACTCAACTGGATAAATTTCTTTCTAAGAAAAATATAAAATATCTAGTATATAATATAATAATTTTCAAACGTATATATTATCAGCAAATATTAGAAGAATGGAAATTCTATCCGGTTTGAAATAATTGTCATTATAATCGTCTAATTGTAGCAGCATTGATACAGATACAAGTATTATATTTTTGAAAAAATGTTATATTAATACCTCGCCTTTAAATTGAAAAGAATAAAAGTATTTTGGTTTATTTTGAATACATTGTATTGAATTTATTAACTGTCGAAAATAAAGATGGACAGTTTGAATATTTAGTATATCATGTTATTTCTTTCGGCAAAATGAAAATATTTTAAATAATATAGAACGAAAGTGAAAATATTGAAAAACTGTCAAATGGTGATTGGAAAAAATTGATATAGAAATGTTGACTTGACTTATAAATCATATACTAATATCTCTAGTAAAGGTGAAGTCAGATCTTATTGAAAAATCACTGAAGACAAATACACAATTATCGATTAAGAAGTTTGTTGAATGATTAAATCTTGAAAATCTAATACAGTTTTGATATATTAAAAACTTGGAATAAACGTAATTGTGTTAAATGACATTACATTTATTAATAAAAAAAATACAGGTCTCAGGATACAATCCTTTGCTAGGTTAAATAAATAATAAAAAAAAACATGAAGGATCAATTACTAGTTAAAAAAAGAAAAATGGATCAATTATAATCTTATTTGGCAAAAGAGATTATAAATTATTTGTAAAATCAACAAAAGCGAACTAAAGGCTCTCTTACATCATTCAAAATATTTTTTTCCATTTAGTTATAATTTTAAAAGTAATTTTATAAACTATATAATATTAATCAATTATTATATAAACTTATCTACAAAACAGAATTTTTAACAAACAAATATAAAAGACCATCTTTTATATATATATAATTTATAAAAGACCATCTTTTTTATATATATATATATATATATATATATATATATATATAAAATTTATAAAGACCTCATTATAAATTACATACACAAGTATTTATTTGTATCCATAGATATGAGTGTATTTCATATTTAAATAAAATTCCCTTATCTATACTTTTAAAATGAGATAACAACATTTGTCATCAGAAAAACAATTTCAGGAAATACCTACAATACCCTTTTGATTCATATTTCTGATTCAATGACCTCAATCCCATATAAAAAGGCATCTGACATCCTATGAAGTAATTCTATATTTACCTGTGACTTCAAAACCACAAAATAACCACACTTTCACCTTGAATTAGTATTAACTTTTGCAAAAGCTAACAGTAATATTAAATCAATAAAGATATTTTTATAAGAAGTGGTCAGTTTGTATAATATTTGCATTGGATTAATTTTTTTTTGTAACTATGCATTTACAATATGTAAATAAAACCATATATATAAAAAATTATTTGTTAATATTTATACCATTCCGTTCAGACGTAAGGTTTTTTTAATTAAATACTGTATAGAATAAAAACTGCACATATTTGCTTACTTTGCAGTTGTATACGATTTACTTGATGACATTACTCTCAAACTGTGCAAAAATAAATATTTTAATGCAATGTTGTTTTCTTTTATACTTAATTTAATGACATTTTTAATACACTAACCTATCTCTTAAATACATAATTAATTCCAGTGTCTGTATCAAAAAAACATTACTTACTGTCAATGTATGTTTACATGTAAATGATAAAAGATAAAAAATTACTTGTACTATTTATCATTACTTTATTTTTTAACTAAAAAATATTTTATTTTTATTTTTTACATAAAGTTACGGATTAATGTTTAATATAGTGAGACAAATAAAATAAATAAACATTCTTACATTAGTGTAATTAAAAACATATTCAAATAACTGCTATCAATCAAACTAAAATCTGAATAAATAAACCTGAAAATGATAAATAGATAAATATAATTATTTAAGGAGCAACTTTTTTTCTGTTTATATATATATATATATATATAAGAATGTATTCCGAATTGACATCATTCCATTTTCATTCTCTTGTTTATTTCACCTACACACATAAATATTAATGTTCTTTTTGTGTTAATGAGTTGTTTTAAATATGTATAGTTTTAATTGCATCTGTTTTACTCCTATTAATTTGACTTTCCTCTGCTCATATATATATATATATAATTAATAGTCACCTTCCATAAAATAGTTTCACCTTTCGTTTACACATCGATGCATGCGATATTTCCAATTTTGAAAACATTTTGGTACTTTTCTCGTTTAGTCTTTGAAAAACACTTCTATTCTTTTATAAGAAGTATTTATTACTTTATGAAAACAGTTTCTTGACATTAAGATTAAAAATAAATGCATATTCAAAATTTGAAAAGTATTTTCTCCTATTACATGTTTTAATAAATTTACTTAGAATCATTTAATAAATGTAGTAAATAATCATGTATATAAATTAGGATTTTTTTTAGAAAAAATGATCCATTTTAAAAAATAAATAAATCAGGACGATAAACACAATTCTTTACAAAAAAATTCTATATGTAATTACAATTTTTGATACTATAAAAAATTCACTTTAACACAAAAGAATCACTCACTTCCAACAACATAAGATTTTATAAATGTGGCCAATAATCACTTCATTCGTTTAGAAACTCAGTCACATTTCGATGGTTGTGCTATCATCGTCAAAGCACATTAAAAAATCTTATTTTAGTTCATTCGAACATTTGAAATCAAATTTTATAAATTAGTTCTTTAAGGACGATGGTACGGCTATCAAGATGGGCAAGTTCTAAGCAAATAAAATAAATTATAAGTGATTATTGAACACATAAAACCTTGTCGTGTTGACTATAAGCAATTCATTTAAGTTAAAATATTTTCAATTTTTTTGTACAATAGATAAGTATTAAGAGAAATATGTATATGTATTTTTTTGACATATAAAGATCTTTTTAATAATTTCTTTAAAAAGTATATATTAAATTATTTTATAGAAGAAAATATGTTACTTATACAAAATTATAACGTCAGTGCACAAAGTATTATCAAAAATAGGATTATTTCTCAATCACTGTAATACAAATTATACTGTTGTTCGTGTTATACTATCAAATAAAATAATATATGAATAAAACATATAAAAATTCTTATTATTTTATTATCACTTATAATTTGTGGAAATATCACGTTTAACGGAATCGAAATAATTTATTAAAAATATTTTGTAACATTAATAATTGTATTTTATTCATATTTCAAACGCATATATTTTATTTCAAAACTTAATCCATAAAATAATAAAAAAACTGTTTAAAAATAAAAAAAAAATTCTAATTTTTGACAAAAATATAATAGAATGTTAAACTAAATTTAGTTTTTTTTTATCTCAAAATAATTGTTTATTGGCATGTACATACATACATATATATATATATATATATATATATATATATATATATATATATATATGTCTTAAACAAGAATATGAATTTTTACGCTCACCTAACATACAAATACATAATTATAATAATATTATATATTTATTCTGTTACTGTTTATATTCATTAAGGGGTTATACGCAGTTAGAAATTTCAAAAAATCGATTTTTTTCTTTTTGCATTTTCGGAATGCACATATATTTGAGTACATTCTCTGAAAATTTGAAGTAAATCCGAGAAATATTTTCGGACATACACCTGAATTTGTAAGTAATTTTTAACTATGTGTAAACTACTTCCGAAACTTCAAACGCGTTTATCTCAAAACAGTGTTTTCATAGTCGGTGATCTCGATATCTCAGAAATGGCTGAACCGATCGGTCTCAAATTTTCACACAATCTTCTCAAATATATCAGGTATTGAACGAAGGAATAAGGTTTACAAAAATTATTACTATAAACAATTTGGAGCGAACATTTTATAAAAAACGAAAAATTTTTTCACATTAGACGCCATTTTGTCAAAAATGAAAATTTTTATTATTCCTTCGTTCAATATGCATTAATCTATCCTTTAAAAGAAAAAACATATTTTTGATTTCAAATAATCCAAACCGCCGATATGGAGATCACCGCCAAGCGCCTTTTTTATCGTTCGGGACATCGTCTGCAGGAGCGGTGCACTTAAATATTTTTTTATGATCGACATGTTATTTTATTCTTGAAAGTAGGATCTATTCAAATAACCATAATTTGTAATTGCAAAATAAATACTGTTTCTAAAAAAAAAAATTCCTAAAAAAACGTCGTTTTTGCGCCTCGCAACTGCGTATAACCCCTTAAATCATCCAAATGAAACACTACAATATTTTTAACGAGACTAAAAAATATCTTACTTCGTCACTTAAAAGCATTAATTAATTAAACGTGAAAAGACTATCAACTATATTTTTGTATAATTATCTACATACACAAACGTATACGTACACACACATACGCATATAAATTATTAAAACATAAAAATAATTTCATTTCAATAATTTAGAAAAAACATTTGTAAGTAATCAAAAATAAATATAAATTTTTAATTTTTATTTTTTCTTTACAAAATTATTTTAACATATTTAAACGCAAACTTTTGTATTTCCTGCGCATATGTAATTAATTCATCAATTATTAATTTATATATATATATGAAATTTATAAATAATTTAGTGTAATTTTTAAATGCACGTAAAAGGTATAAAAGAAATCTATATTTATAATTTTCGTAAAAAACGGTGTAGCAATATTTTTATGAAGTACTTTAAAATAAGTGGAATTTATATTACTCACACTATTTGTCAAACCTTGAACTTTTTTTACAAAGTGGTATTAATTCAACAAACATATAGGCGTTTAGAAGTATTATTTTTTTCATTTTTTATTCAATATAAATATCTTGTCGATTCTATTTGTTCACTACAACTTTTCTATAAAAAGGCAAAGTATACACTCTTCACAAAACCGTGTGTATAAAATTGAAATCCAATCATACTTGAAATGAAGTCAAATTCCAAAATTATATCGATGACATATATATGCAATCTAATTAATATACACGCGATCGTATTTCATGCAGATGACATGAACTATTGAATAATAAAAACGATAAGATAAGAGAATGAATGTTTCATACAAGTGCGGCTTTACATTTGCAAAATAACGTCAGACTTGTGAAAATATTATTGTTAAACAGTTTTCCTTGTGATAGGTTTATTTTATTTCAATAGAAATATTGCATTATGTTAATTAATTGTTTGTAAATATATTCATTGCGAAGATATGTAAATTCTAATTCAAATGTTTTCATATATGTGTAGTGTTTATAATTAACTGGTTCAGGAACTGATTTAATAAGAAGTGTACATGCTTATTTAGAATAACTTACGTACATGTTGATTATTATTTATATAGTCTTGTACATAAATAACATTCATTTATTTCCTGATAAGGTAAGTCAATATGAGAGTGAATTAATTTTGAACGTGTAATGTAAAAAAATAATATGGTTTAATTATATTGTCTCGGTAAATATTAATTAGTTTAATTAAAACTGTATTAGTGTTTATATATTTTACATAAAACTTAATATTGTCATTAAAATTTCGTAACAATATTTTTCGTGCAGTGAAATAGTTGTTGAAATAATAATTATTCAATTTATAATTTAGTAATATATTTTTGTATAAAATTACATACATATATTTTTTTTTAATTGATTTAAAAGTAAAAACAATTTTTATTATTTATAATTTGTTCATTGCAATAATTAATTAAACTAAAAAAGATTTTTTATTTAACTATGTGTATGAAGTTATATATATTAAAAACGAAATTGTATTTATTAAAATTCATTTTCACTTTTGAGGTGTAAAATTAAAATTAATGAATTTTATATGTAAATTAATGTCAATTGACAATAAAATTGGAAATAATTTAATTCATAAAATAGTATTTTATAATTAGAATTGATTTTATATACGTACATATATATATATATATATATATATATATATATATATATATATATATATATATATATATATACATATATCAAGATTTATTATATTATAAAATATTATACAAATATTTCATTTCACAAAAAAAAGAAATATCACAATACAACTACATGCATTTCACTTTTTAATAGTAAATATTTTTTGCATAATATGGATTTTGTAATATTTTTCTCATCTTTCTCCATATTAACTACTTTCTCATAAATATTACTATTGTATTACATACATTTCAAATGTCGTAAAGCTTTTGTATAGTAATAAATTATTTACATATTTTTGATTAATTATTTAAATACTTTCATAATGTATTATAAATATCTTATTCAAAGTAGTTATTAAAATGAATCGAATTTAAATAAAAGTAGTACCAGTTTTTCATTTAATAAAAATTAAAATCATGAAACAGTTTTACTAAGTTAACAAACATGATAATTTATTAATATATAATGAATACAAATACAGTCCTAAATTATCATTCACTTAAAAAATATTATTTAAATTAATAAAATCCAGTCAACAAAATGCACAAAAAAAAATTAAATGCAAAAGAAGAATTATTGCAAGTGAAACACTTTCTTGGAAGTTTTAAAAAATATCTTTGTCTAAATACGATTATTAAATAATTTCAAATTTGATTGAAAAATATTACCACTTTTTTTAAAAAAAATATTAATTTTGATTATTAATTTCAGTACGAGAACGAAAACGTGCAAGAAGTTCATCAGGAGCTAGTCAGAGTAGCGGTATAAGTTCACAATATAACTCTGAAACTAAAAGTCCAAATACTTCAAGTACGAGAACAACGCCATCGCCACGGTAAAAAATTGCGATTAAATGAATTAAAATATGACATATGTATATGTATGAATATGTATGAATATATATATATATATGTATATATATATACACATTCATATATACTTAAGTTCGTATTTAAGTTGTGTATACAAAATACAATACATAAAAGAATAAATACATGAAAAATAAATGGATTTGTATTTATAATAAAGTAATAAAAAAAATTTGACTAAATTGTAAATTCAGTATTGAAAAAATATTAAAATAAACAAATAATTATAAAGTAACAAATAAAAAAAATATATTGGAAAAACGATAATATAAACTACAATAAAATAAAATAGTACAAAAAGAAGAAATATGTATTAATTTTTATTATATAATGTATAATGTATATGTATATGTGTATTATATATATATATATATATATATATATATATATATATATATATATATATAGATTACATAAATTTAAAATGAAGATTACATATTTCCAAAAAAGTTGATAATTGCATAATATATTATCGTTTATTAATTTGAAAAATAAATTATTCGAAACTGCTTATTTTGAAAATTTGATAGAAAAGTGTTAAATAAAATAAGTTATTACTAATTTTATTTTTTTTTATTCGCAAAATGATGACGAAACAAAAATAATTTTGTCCTGAATATTAAATATAATGTATTTATAATTTTCATACTAAAGAAGTTATCATGTTTATTTAATAGATACTTACAAAATAATTGTTTGAAATAAATTTTGAACATAATTTTAATTGACAACTGTTTTTTTTAATTATTTTAAGAAATATTTTAGCTATAAAAAATATTAAATGAAGGTATATTTTTAACATAACCACAATACATAAATATAAATAAATATTTATAACAATTCATATAGCTACTATATGGCATAAATCTTCAATAAATTTTAAAGATTTTTTATTACTAAAGGTCAATGTTTTGTAACAAGCAATATTTTCGAACAATTAAATAGTTAAAAATAAAAATAAATATTTACCATTAGAATGTACTTCTTAAAAGTTCTTTTATCGTATCATTTTAAATATTATTTATATATAAAATTCAAACACTGTTCAATAACTGTTTTAAACTAATCCACACAAGAATGCACTAACGACTAATGTAAAATTCATATCTACTATAAAATCATTATGCAATAAATAATTCCTTATATAATAACTGAAATATTTCGTATTTAGATTAGAGAAAAACAGTTATCTATAATTTATATAAGAGTACGTTTTATTACTATACATTTAAATTACAAACCAAGCATTTATAACTCCCATTTCAATATAGCTACAAAATTTATTATTCTATAAAATGAATGTAAAGAAATGTATTGAATTACGTTCCAAAGATATAAAACGTTTGAAAACGAATTCAAAACGAGAGAAAACTCATTTAAAATTAATTCCTGCTGTTATATGTAACCCGTCTTTATGGCCTAACTTTGGAATTATTGTTGAAAATAGACCAGTATTTATGTAAATACATAATTTATGTTAATTTATATGTAAGCAATACTACATTTCATTAATCTAGATAATATTTTAATTGCAGACGTTCACAATCACGTGCAATGTCTGAGGAAACGCTAATTACTACGTCATTTAAAACAGAATCTGGATATTATGCACCTAAAAGGTATAATAATTTTATTCTTTCTATAATATATTTTTCTTTGTCGAATTTAGCACACTAGGCGTCTACATAGAGTAATTTAATTTATGCAACATGTTAATTATTTACATTTCACGCTTACGTTTGTAAAATGTAAACGTGTATTCTGATTCAATCTAATAAATATTTAATAAGATACATATATTTAATAGCAATAAATTCTTATTTCAAAATAAATTTATCAAAGAAATAAAAGGAAGAAAAAAATTAATCAATAAATTAATATAGTTATATTTTAATTTTTTTAAGAAATATGTCATCTTCAATAAATGGCATATAATAATTACATATATATATATATATATATATATATATATATATATATATATATATATATATATGAAAAAAATGTACATATAATCATTTTATGCAGCCTAATTTCAAAGAACAGTTATTGTAATTACTACATTTCATTATCATACTGTGATGAATTATCTTTAACACAAATGAATCGCTCATCACAACATTTTATGTATTTCAAAATCACTTATTATTCACTAATACATATTTTGATCGTCAAAAAGATTCATTATAAGTTTTGAAATATAGATTTACTTTAAATTGCAGTGTTCTATCAATGATGAGTTGGCCAACAAAATGTATATCAGCAAATAAAGTAAATATTGAATACTTTTATAAAATGTTGAATGATGTGCGATTCATTTTCATCTATTAAAGTAGATATTTTTTAAAAAAGCTTTAAATAAACTATAATATTTTTAATTTGCAAATATATATTTCACTATAATGTATATGTTTTTAGGTATCAAATGACTTGTTATCTTAAACCAAAAACGATTCCAGTTTGGTTTACTACAACTATTGTTATGAAAACTAATTCAACTAAAAAAAAATATACAGAAAAGGCGTTCTTTGAGGTATTAATGGAATACTTTAATATAGAAAATTATATTCTTTAATCAAAATTAATAGATAAAATATAAAAAAATAACATTTTCAATCAATCTTTATCGTAATTAAATTTAGTATTATGAATATTTAACTGGAAAATAAGAATATCTTACTAAATAATTTTGGAGTATAATATATTTTTTTCATTAGTCACATTGATTATTTATATTTTTCAAAAATAAATAAAATAACATGCTTCTTAATGTAGAAATAGTATTCATTTCTTCAATATTAAAAAAAATATCAAAATATCCAAAAAACAAACTACCAGTTAAGTTATTGAGACTATTAAATAAGATTTAAAAAAATAAAGTATAATTTATTGATTAGATTATTACTTTTATTTAAATAATTGATTTTATGTTTCATTAGTGTTCTATATTTTTCTTTTTTTACTTACTTTTATTTATGTATGTTTTAATGACATATCCATTATCACTAGAATAGTTGCCTATAAAATTTATTGTATGTAAAATTTGTAATTTTGAAAGTAGTGAATTATTTTAGTAAAAGTAACTTCAAACGCAATATTACATTATAACTACTAATCTATTTTATCTAAATATTACAGAGGAAACTTGTACCTTTCCATTACACTGAAACTATGAAAACATTAACAGCTGCTACAAAACCACCACAGTTTGTAGCATCTTTGGAAATACCACGAAATGTACCTGCTGAACACTGGATTAGTTTAGAACATCAACAAGATATAAATTCTAATAAATGTGTACAATCATTATTTGTAAATGATTCAACAGCTTTAGCATGTTAATGAGCTGTTTATATTTGTGTTTTTATTTATCACTGTCAATAATATTTTATAAATCAATTAAAAATAAAATTCCAATATAAATAAGTACAATATTATATCGATAAATATTTTAAAAATAAATATCTTTATGATACAACCTTTATAAAAAAAGACACTTTTGAATGTATATATTTATTTCATTCTTATTACATAAAAATATATAAAAAATATACATTACATTTGTTCTTTTGATGTAGATCCAGGGCTTGGAGTGGAACTGAGTGAACTTAATGTTTCGTCTTTAATTTTCATTTTATTTGGATCAGCAGGTTCTTTCTTTTCCTGCTTTATCTTTTCTTTATTACTTTCTTTATCCTTACCATGTTTATGTTCATGTTTGTGTTTATGCTTATGTTTATGTTTCTTTTTATCTTTTTTCTTTTTATTTTTCTGAAAAAAATAATTATGAAAACACTGAATTTAATTTGATTATATTAGAACGACTATTTCAAACAATTAGTATGTAAATGAATAAATACATAATGTATAATTTTTATTAATTACCTTAGAAGGATCACTTTTGTCTTTATGATGTTTTGAATCTCCACTTTGTTTTTGGAACATTCCTGGTTCAAAACCTACAGGTCCTGCAGGTCCCATAATACCAGGTAAAGATGCAGAATTATCTGAAAAATATTCTTGTTTGACTGGTTTTGTAGGTGGTGGAACTTGAGGTTGAGATAAATTTTCAACTTGAGCTGGTTCTTCCTATATTTTAAATAGACAAAATAAATTATAATACATTAAACTATACCAGTTTATAGAATTAATTAAATACAAACCTTAATAAAAAGTTTGTGATCTTCTGTAACAATGATATCAATATTTGAAGAAATTACTTTTTCTTCATGCACAGGTGGAATTGGTACTGCTAAATCAATAGGAGGTGAATCATTTCGTCTTTTTATTGGGCGATCCAAATCTCCCATTGGAAATGGTGAATGATGTACAATAGGTTTGACCTTTACAAATAATTTAAAATATATACAAAATAATAAATCATTATACATTTAGTACAAAAAAATCTTTATCTTACATCCATTTCTAACAAGCCCATATTACTTTGTTGAACTTTTTGAGGTTTCATTAAAGCAGCTAATTCTGGTACAGGTAAACAAACAGGTCGTCTTGTACCATACAATGTAAAATATAAATCAACTAAATCACATCGTAATTTTGTATCATGAGATAACATTCCGCTGAAATTATAACAATATTAAAATGTTATTAATATTTCTAATACTCTTTATCATTAAAATTCTTAATTTCTTTTACTTAATATTATTCCATATTCTATGAACTAATTCTTCTTTGTCTAATCTTTGTCTATGTGCTTTTTCAAAAGGGGGACGTTCAATCATCATTCTTACTAATTTGTGACGAATACCAGGATCAGGATCATTTTCAACTAAATCTAATAAATTACACAGATCATCCCAACGTCCATCAACACGCACAAAGTCAACAAGGCATTCAAGTGCAGCTATTCGAACATCTGAAATAAATTTAGTTACAGCTATATTAAGTACAAAATGTGTGTTTTATATATATATATATATATATATATATATATATATATATATATATATATATATATATATATATATATTATATACACATACATACATATATACACACACACACACACAGAATAAACATTATTCATACCAACAAAGTGACCATATGTAGCATAACTTTTAAATAAATTCGCACTACTTGGTATATGTCCAAATTTTTGAAGTTTTCTAATTGCTTTCAGACAAGTAACAGTTACTGTATATTTGTAACAAGGTAACATTTTCTCCAAATTCAGTATTCTAGTTATTTCTTCTAATACCAATTTTGTATCAGCACTCAAAGATTCTGCTATAATAGGTGCTCCTTGTTGTACAACCGAGACAACAGGAGTGACTGTTTCACCTAAAGCTTCCACAAGCATTGCTCTATAATAATTGTCAGAATATCGATTTTTACTATTATCATTATATTTAAATAAATCCAATAAAAATCTAATCACTTCTGGTGGACAAATACCATGAGCGTTTCTAAGACCTGCCATTGCAAGTGGTATTGTTTTTTGTAAAAAGTAATGTTGTAAATTAGTGAAATTATTTTGACGTATTATGTGAGGACAAGAAAATGAACCAAAAAATTTTCTAAATATAGCTAACATTGCTGGAGGTCCTACCCAACTTGCAACCATCGCATTTGCTACCTATAACAATAAAAAATTTAAAATAATTTTATAAAATATATAAGTAATCAATAAGTTTATTAAACCTTTGTAAGACATCTAGCAGCTCTACATCGAACTTTATAATAAGCTTGTTCATTTTCAATTGTATCTGTCAACGCTAATCGTGTAGCTGGTGTCGGGTATCTTTCTAAAGCACTTATAGCATCCATTTGTGCAGTAACATCTCTTTCATGGCGAAGTTGATATTGCCACTGATAATCTGGCTGATCAATTATGGTAGACCTAAGTAAAGTCATTTCTGGATCAAGTCGAATCCAAAGTACAGGTGAATCACTGAAAATAAAAGCAACTTTATATAAAACAATACTTTTCTTAAAGTTTAAAATTAATAATCTTACTCCATTGCACTTAAATCCATATCAACTTCTTCACCAGTACAAAGAGGAATTTTCTTTTTCTTATTCCGTCTGCTTTTTGAATGGCAAGTTATATCTGATTTAACAACAGTATTTTCAATTTGTAGCATATGTTTAAATGTACCATCTAATTCCTGAATAGTAACAAGCAGAGGACCAACATATTTCCTTATACCACACTGAGTTGTAGCATCTTGTCGAATTTCCAATTCAACAGTATTTCTAAATAAAATGTGATAAAATATATTAAGAGTAATCAATTTTTGTTTCTGAATTAAGTATCACACATTTTTCTTTATTTTTAAATAGTACTTTGAAAATATACCTTTTTCTATTAAATACAGAACTTAAATGAAATTTAGCATGACCCCCTGTTCTAACCCACTGATCAATAAAAACAGCCATATCTTTTCCAGTAACTGTAAATATAGCCCTTGTGAAAACATTAGTACTTATAAGCATATGACTCCATAAACCACTTCCTATTTTTTGCTGAGCTGCATTTACAGCTAATGATAATTGTTTATTAAAAACCTAAAATGAGCAATTTATTTAAATTCATATCAAAATTATAAACCATTGATATAATTGTATAAAATTACATATATATTATAATAATGATACCTGCAAAAGTAATTCCTGTCCTATTCTATGTTCTAACATTCTAATAACTAAATGTGATTTCTTATGCATCATTTCAATATATTTTGGTGACATTGTGTGAAAATTTCTAATTGGAAAATAGAAACCTGGGTCATGTACTTTCTGTGCAGTGACTGGTGAATTTACAGATACTGGTAAAGGAGCTGGCGCTTGACTAGGATCCAAAATAATTCCACCAAATTTTTCTTCATATTTTACTATTTCACACAATTCTTGTTGTATCCACTCTCGATATTCATTATTACCAAAACATTTTTTTGCATACAGACCACAAAGATATAATGCAATTCCTTTTGGTAACCATACATCTGACCAATTTTGCATTGATATAAAACAACTAAAAAATTGTTCTGCTACTGCTTGAGCCATTGCTTTTCTTGATATATACTGTTGATCAATTATTGCTGCTGAATGTAAAAAATTTGTACCGAATATACTCATTGTTGCATAAGCTGTAACATCTTGTTCAACTTCATCTACAAATACTTGCTTATAACAGGTGAATGGATATCGATTTGCTAAAGTTTCTTCATAAAATTCAAAAGCTTCATGCATGTATCTTGTAGTTACTTTTAACAGTGGTAGTAATTGTGGTAAACAAAAATGTGTAACTTCATGCATAAATGGATCAACATATATTTCAAAAGGTCTATAAATAGAATATTCATTAATACTTCTTTTATGGTAAATTTGTTTATATACTCACCCAACTGCAAGAGCAATATTTGGAGCACAAACTGGTGTATTAAGCATATAGTGGAACGTTTTTCTTCGCATATCTGGAGTATAAACAACCTCCATTAAATCACCACAAGATACTGCAGTCATACTTTCATCTACTGTGAATTCTAATTTCCATGTACATGGTTCAGCAAAACTATCCACACAAGGAAACCATAAACGTGATGAATTTCCATAATTGTAAGTGAACATGTGTGCTGATTTCTAAAATATTATTAATAAATAATTGAAAATAAAATACTTATTTTTGTAATTACTTCTGCCATAGTTCCTTCACAATCCGGTACGACAAAATGAACACCTCCTTGTGGACTTTCCAATGAAAATTCAATACCTATCCGTAACCCTCGACCTTCTCCAACAAGATGTGTTGCTTCAGAGGGTATAGTAATAAGAAGTTCACCAGCATTATTGTCAGGATCAACTTTAAGTGCAGCTTGTAAATGATGATTGGAAAAAAAGTCAAGTGAACGACTAAAATTACTTTTAATTAGAGTTGTATTTTAAGCAATGTAATATATAATGTACAAACGTTTTATTATCTGCTTGACATATATCCAAAAAAGGATCAAAATATTGAAAAGGAGCTTCATAGCTATCATTTAATGATATTCGATACACTCTGCATTGTTTTGCATTTAATTTAATATATCGGAGAGAATCTTTCAATGGAACAATTGTCAATTCAACAAATCCCTAAAAAGAAAGGAAAGTTAAAAAATAAAATTAAATGTTATTTTCTTTAATACTAACAATAATACTTTTTCTTTCGAAACTTATTCCAGTTAAACTCAGTATTTGATGAGCTGTAAACAAATATAAACATAACCTATAAAATTTTATTTCTTAATGTTTTATTAAGAATATACAAATAATACTTATAATTTATACGGTCGACTATTATCGCCGGTTCTTTCTTTACGTCCTTTATTCATCTTCTTTATAAGTTAGTAAAAATATTTCTTTTTAACCATATTATAAAATATCCCATAAATAATTATTTAATGACACAATTCATAACATGTATCTATTTTACCTATATCATATTTAAGGGATAAATTATAATTATATATATCTCAATTTATTGTACAAAAAACAATTTTCATTGAATATATCTATGTTTACATGCTTATACACAACACTTTTATTTTTAAAAAATATACTTTGGTTCAAATCTCAAATATCTATATTCTTTTTTATTATTTTAAGCAGAAAGTATGTATAAACATTAAAAATATTATTTTCAGTAATATAAAAAGAAGTAATAAAACATATTTAAATATAATCATTTATATATATATATATATATATATATATATATATATATATATATATATATATATATATATATATATATATATATATATATATATATATATATATATATATATATATATATATATATATATATATATATATATATGTTTATTGATAATGATCGTTCATATAACAAGAGGTTACTGATAAATAAGAAAATTTATTGGTTGAAAATATAGATATACAAACAGGCTCAAAAAGAGAAACAAGAACAAATGGGTCAGAGACAAGAAAATTCATCAATGTTGAATGGCGAAGAAAAACATTGGATTGTTAGAAATGGAAAGTTTCAAGAGACCTTTGTCCAATAATGAATAGAAATAGGCTAATGATTTTATATATATATATATATATATATATATATATATATATATATATATATATATATATATATATATATATATACAGATGCACATATGGGTAACATAAGCAATTTATTGACATAATTCAGTAAAGTTCTTAAATTAAAAAAAATAATTATTTGATTAAAAATAAATATAATATTCATTAAATTTATTTATTATATAATAATTATTATATTTATTTTCAATTAAATATATATTTTTTTAATTTAACGTCTTTATTGAATTATGTCAATAAATTGCTTATGTTACCCATGTGTGCGATGACTTATGAGCACAGTGTATATGTGTAATATACATAAGATTTTGGATTAAACCGTAAACTAAAATTAAGAAAAAATAATAAAAAATGTATTTGATGTAATTTAGTTACTTATTTTAGTTATAATATTTTTTTATTTTGATCTATAATTATTTCTATTCTAATTTATTTATGATGAAAAAGTCAACGAAAAATTTATTTTCAAAATTTTTATTTTCTATAATGTAATAGATTATTGTATCTCAAAATAAATTTGAATAAGAAATATTCAATGTTTATTTATATTCTCTCATTCAAACACTTCCAATAAGTTTTATAGATTTTTATGTGTTAACAGTTTTAACTGTTTGTTTTAGAACTGTGGCTGATTCACTTTAACAGAAATGAATTTTTATTCTCAACACCACAATAGTTATAAAGTATTCAATAATCATTTATTGTTTATAACTGTTGGCTAATGCGCATTTCGATGACGATGGCATCAGACCTTTGCCAGAGCTTTTGTCAGACGATGATGGCATTGCCATTGGAATGCGCATCAGCCGACATAGTTATAAACAATAAGTGAACAATAAGTGATTATTGAACTCTTTATAACCATTATGGGGATAAAAATTAATTTGCGTTAAAGTTGTTTTAATTAGGTATGAATTATAAGATCTAAATATGTTTATTATATAATTTGTTTATTAAAATTATGAAAAACTATTGTTTTTTATTTATATTACATAAATTGAATTAGGAAATCATAAAAAAAGAACCTTATTTTTATAAAAGTAAATTTATTTTTTTTTAAAGTAAAAAGGAATAAACAAAATGAATAGAATGGTTAAAGTGAAATTGAATAATAAAGAATAGTAAATGAAAGTAATGAAATAAATGTTTGTTTAAACCATTCAAATTCATTTGGATCACCTACATATATTATTATTATAAAATATATTATTAATAATGTATTTTTAAGTTATTCTTTCTTGTTTTTAAAATGTTATTGTAAATAATTGAAATCACATATAATGTTTATTAATATGACTTCAATAACATTCAAAAATATTTGAATCCATTGATTACTAAACTTTTTTAAAAACAAAAGTTCTTTTTACATGTATTAATACTTTTTTCAGTTACTCATCTGAAATTCTTTTTTTTATTAAATCTGAATGTAATTTTTATTTAATTTAAAAATAATAATACGTGTTTGCAGAATTTATTCATTTGCCTGTGGTAGTTTTTTTTTAAATTTATATATTTGTTCAGGAGTGAAAACACCTGTTGAATACGCTCTTCCAACTAGAATATATCTTACTGTCTTTTACTGTTGATCGGAACGACTTCTTTTGAAACCGATCGTATAGTGAACGATGCAAAACATGCATCCCCCACTATATTACAATATACGCTGAGATGTCCCTTCGCCCGACCACCCGCTCTTGTAAAGGCAACTGAAGACAGAAAAATGGCCGTGTTGTTGATCGCGTGGCCTCGCGTGTCTAAATGTCGCTCAGTAATCGGGCAACCGTACGACAGATTGGTGGTCAATCAGCCACCAACAATCGGTATCCTCGCGAGCACATGTTGTACGATACATATATCACAAAGTCATTGTTGCAATGCACCAACGTGGACATTGTTTCATTGCTAAGAGTATATGTGTATTTGAATGTATGTGTATGGTGTTGTGCAGGTAGTAGTGAAAGTTTTAAGACAGTTCCTTTAGTTTGTTTACAAGATACTTGTCGATGCGATGGTGAACAGTGATTATGGAAAATGGACCGGCACTGTTATTGTAACTAGTGAAAAAATGAGTTTTGTTAGAATGTTTAAACGATGTATACAGACACTTGTCGTTGCTGTGATCGTGACTTATTTTATTATTTTTTTATATCAAATCACGCACAAATTGTCAAACAACAATAATAATGAACAAGTGAGTTGATACATTGTTGATATTACAATGCATTCAAATATATACAATTTATATATATATATATATATATATATATATATATATATATATATATATATTCATACATAATAAATACCTACATGCACATGTGCTTTTAAACATAAATATCCCTCTAATTACAAATTCTTACAGTTATCAAAATTTAAACAGAAAAGAAAAATAAACGTTTGAAATTCTTCGCAAATTGAAATTAATAATTATCTCATTTATATTTGACATACTATTCTTGATATATTTTTTATACATACACTTTAAATTTAGTATAATTCAAGATATGTTATATCTTTACTTTTATATATATATATATATATATATATATATATATATATATATATATATATATATATATATATATATATATATATATACATTTTTAAACTGAAAATTAAAAATGAGTAATATTTTTTTGTGACAATCTATAATACTTGAATGTTTTCTTCAATTCATCAGTCGTATATTAAATATAAATAGAAAATAGGAATTAGAAAAATAAGTATAAACATTTTATTAATTAGTTTGTAACAAATATTTACATGAAAACATTACCCATTTTTTTGTAAATTTATGAATATACATATAAATACATATTATATATATATATATATATATATATATATATATATATATATATATATATATATAAAGTATGTATAATATCTTTTGAATATTTTTTTATTTGAATTTCAAGTATCTTCTAATAGAAAACACATTTTTGTTACATTTGTTTTAAAGAAAATCCACAATAATTAAATTTTATAAAAAAATTAAGTCTTATAATTTAATAAAAAGAGGACTGAATAAAGTGATGAGTATATATAAGTTTATAAATTACTTTTTATAACAATTTTTTATAAACATTAACAAGTAAAAAATTATATTTATAATTTTTTCTATAATATGCATCCATACATATAAATTTATAAGCATGCATACATACATGTATATATATATATATATATATATATACATATATATATATATATATATATATATATATATATATATATATATATATATATATATATATATATATATATATATATATATATATATATATATATATATATATATATATATATATTGCAATAATATTTATATTTATTAAAAAAAACGACAAAAAATAAAATTAATAGTTATAATATGACATATTTATTCATGCCATTTTAACATCCCCAGGATTATAAAACAAAATAATAAAATTTTAAAAGTATTAATATGGTTATTCTTTATATGCTTATTTAAAATGCACGACTTAAGACCTTAATATGTTATTTATTCAAGATTAAATTGATAACGAAAATTGACACATACTAAATATATGAAATTAACTGCAAAATATTTCTTTATTAAAGACTAAAATATATAACAGTCATAAAGATGGTTGTAAATAATTATGAAAATAAGATAATCATAAAATTAAGCTTATAAATAATTGTTTAATTAGAATAACATATTCGATTTATTATACACGTGCAAGTATATGTTTGTCTAGTTGACACCGTCGTACATAATATACATTTATTAATAATTTATGCATATGACATAATGCTTTTTTCGCTGCAATAAAACGTCCCACTTCTATGCAATTCTTACGAATGTAAATAAATAAAGTAGAGAATTATTAAGTGCAATTTATCAGTCACTCTTATAAAGTGGTAGCTAAATATAGTATCACGTCGACATTTATTTTAAGAATTTATTCTAAATCCCACTTTAACATTGAAAACACTTATTTATAAATGTATGTGTACATATGTATATATATATATATATATATATATATATATATATATATATATATATATATATATATTTAAAAGTTTCATTTATAGGCATTATAAAAAAAATATGTTAATAGATAAATATATGTATGTATGTTGTCTTTGTGAAACTTAAGATCAATTTACTCCAGAAAAAAATAACACTAAATAGATCATGGTATTTAAATGTAGGTCAATTCACAAGTGTAAACTTAAACATTATCTATTTTTAATTTAATTTTTTTACTATTTCCTGTGTTAACATTATAGACATTAATAATGAAAGAAATTTAAATGTATATATCGTGGTTTACTATGAGTTTGCAATATTTATTATTTATAATTCTCATGTATTTGTACTAAATTTAATGAATAAATTTATTAAGAAAAAAACTTAAAAATCAAGTTTAAAAAATATTACTAGTATATATATACATAAATGCATATATATATATATATATATATATATATATATATATATATATATATATATATATATATACATATACACAAATACATGTACATACTTGCTAGTTACGTAAACATTGGATAATTACCAAAACAATATTCAATTCCACTGATAATTGATTATGTTTATAAATAATGTTCCAAACATTAATACGCTCAGATATATCTATTTAAGTATTAAAAATAAAATAATTGAATTGGAAATAAAAGTACTTATGGTTACGTTTTGAAAGAATTTTTAAAAATTATTTGAGCCATATGTAAAGTTTGTTAAAAATTTGACCAATTTGTATAAATAACAAAATATGATAAAAAGAATTTATTGAGAAATAATTTGAGTTTCTAAATTACTTAATGTCATTTTAAATTTTTTTATTATATCCAATTAAATTGATAATAAATAATTTTTTGACAGTAAATATAAATGCCTCATTTATTATGTATTTAAATTATTTATAAATATGTAGCTTTTTAAAATTGTAAATATATAGATTTTTCAGCAATTATTTTATTTTGTTGTAGTTTTTAGTTTAGATAGGATATCATTTTTATATATAGAAATGAATCTTAAAACCTTTAATGTATGTAGTGCAGAAAGTACATTGAAAAAATAAAGAATAATACATTACGAAAAATGTTTTTGAAACATTTAATATTTTTTCTTGATTAATATTCCAAAGTGTTATTTTTCAAGTAAATATAAATTAATTAATTGATAGTTATTTGTTTTAAAGAATATGATTTAAAAGTAAAGTGGCGTGTATTTTCGTTTAGAATTCATGAATGTTATATTTTTCAAAATTTTTTAATGCTGAGTTAATGTTAATAAATCATTATCAGTAGTATATATTAATTCATTTTATACTGGATATATTTTATTATTATTGCAAACGTATCAGTGTTTTATATTAAACAAATTGCATTTATGTAGAATGTTTTTAAAATATGTCTGACTTTTAGTAAGAGGTACTAGTAGTTAAATATTTTAATACTTCATAGTAAATATCAGAAAGATATTTAAAATATCATATTTTTGATATGTAGAATATTTAAGAATATTAAAAATAATAATTAAGAAATATATTTATAAATTATGAAAATTGATTGATTGAATGTTTTAAATAATAAAGAAAAGATCGAATGACAATTCATTTTAAAAAAGATTAGCTTTAAAAATGTATTTAAGTACTAAGTTATATTTAACATTTATAAAAATGTTTAATACAAATGCATTCAATTCTTTTCAAGTTAAGAGGATTTACTGACCTTTCATATCTATTTTATGTCAGTTTTATTAAAGGAACAAAGAATGTATAGAGAAAGAATTGCAATAACTTTTTATATTACTAAGCAATAAAATAATCACTGATATACAAAAGATACAATGTTGATTTAATGAGTTTGTGTACAATAGACTTTATACGTATTATATTTTCAGATCATCAATTGGGAAGAAAAGAGCGTGAACATTGTACCAAGAGATTATGATGAAGTCTTCACACAGTCTCGGCTGAAAATAATTGCTTTTCAAAATGACAACACTAATGTTAAAATCAAACCGACAAGTGAAGAAATTTTACCAATGTTAGTTACCGCTACAATGAAACCACCGACAATTAGTTTAGAGGATGTGTTTATTAGTGTAAAAACTACAAAAAGTTATCATAGTTTAAGACTTCCAATTATTGTAAAAACTTGGTTTCAACTTGCAAAGGAGCATGTAAGTATATATTTTTATGTTTTTCCGTCTTTTTTCTTAAAAAAGATTTTTATTTATTCTATGTTAAAGTGTAAACTTATTTGAATAAAATGAATATTCCAGCTGTCAAAAATGATAATCTTGTTGAAATTTGTGTGTTTGATTAATATGTAAACATATTTTTTATAATGTATAAGTGAAATATTCTGAGAATTGTAATGTTAGAGTGATTGTATTGAAGATAGTCACAAGCTTAAATAAATTTATATACTAAAAATGAGAAAAAAATATAAATATTATTATTTACTCTATATTAGAAAATGTTTAAATTGTGTTAATAAACAATCTTTGTAATTATAAATATTGAAAAAATCAAAGTTTAATTGTATTTTTTAAAATAAATTGTTATTTGTCTAACTTTATTTTCAATTCGTTATAAAACTTTGTATAAGGAATTGTAGTTTGAAGAAATATATATATATATATATATATATATATATATATATATATATATATATATATATATATTCAAAGGAAAGTATGCGATATATATGAAATAAAAATTTTATATTTATCCTAATGCAAAACAATTTTTCTTAAATAATCGTAGATATATTACAACCAAATTAAAATGAACTAAAATTTAATTTGTATCGAGATATTACGAGGGTCGTTTGATAAGTATGGTAAATTTATGTATTGTTTAATTTAATTAATTAATTAATTTAATTAAATTTTTCAATTTAATTTTTCTTACTTTTTTACCATACTTATCAAACGACCCTCGTAGAATAAAAATTCAAAAAATGTATGAACACAAACAATTAAAATGAAGTATATTTCAATAAAAGAAATTTATTTTCCTAATTTTAGAAGATTTTTACGTTAAGTAATTATTTAACAGTTTCAGCTTCTCCTTCATTTTCAAATTTTTTCAAGCAGTCTATTGGACATATTTTAACTTATTTTTTTACAGTTATTGATTGATGTTTTCTTAGTAAGTGATCATTTCTTTACAAAACTCAGTTTTGTTCATTCATTTTTTTCTTTTAATACTTGAATTTGAAATTATCCACAGGTGCTCAATTGGATTCAAATCAGTTAATTGAAGAAACCACTTCAAGTAATGAATTTTATAATAAAATAATTAATACCTAGGAAAGTATCTATTAGTAAGACCAATAAAGGAAGCATTTATTAATATATTTTTTTATTAAAAAAATAGTTGAAAATAAGTATAATGGACCGCTTAAACTAATTGAAAATAAAGAAGATGAAACTGTTATAATAATTTAAAGTTTCTAAAAATCTCTTAAAGTAAAAAAATAAATTTATTTTATTATTGTGTATTTGATATGAAACTTTTGGATATACACATACATTTTATTTTTTTTTATAATAACTGCCTATAAGTTAGGTTAGTTAATTTTGATTTCTTTTCGATATAATTGTAATTATTTACTAAAAAATATTGTCATTTTTTAAAAAAAAATATTTTGTATTAAAATAACTGCAAATTTTATGTCATACATAGACAGTAAATTTTATTTTAAGCGTATATATATATATATATATATATATATATATATATATATATATATATATATATATATATATATATATATATGTAAACACTCGTCCCTCAATTTACGCGGAGTATTCGTTTCACGTGGATTTGTTTTACGCGAATGAAAATCGCGTAAATTGAGTCTGTCAGTACAATAGACAAAATATTGGAAATAAAAGCTAGTAAAGTTGTAGAAACACATATTTATTTCACATAGCTTAACAAAAAAATAATGACGTTTTAGAAAACAAAAGTAGATAAATTTTATTCGGTGTCACTATCCCTACTGAAATTCAAAACAATCAACTTTTTATAAATTTATATCGTGCTTTTATACATTCAAGTAAGAATTTGCGTCATTCTGATATATAATAAATTCATGAAAAATTATATAAAATGAAATCTATCTGACCGCGTATAAAAAGTGCCGCGTAATGAATACCGCGTAAAAAAAGTCCCGCGTAAATAGAGGTATAATTTGTGGACTAAAAAAAACTTGCGTAAAAAGTCCCGCGTAAATTGAGGGATGGGTGTATATATATATATATATATATATATACACTTTTTAAAAAAAAAGTATATTTTTGTTAAAAAAATAGGTATAGAATAGTTCATTTTAATGAAGCAATTAAGTTCTAACAAATTATCTATGTCTTAAATTTTAATTGTTATGTTTATTGGCGAGTAATTATAATAATTATGAGTTGATTCACATAAAGCTATTATTTAAAATTACTAAATAATGCTTTATAAAATTGAAATAAAATAAAGCGAACGGTTTTATATAGAATAACGTAATTGTTCGCGAATATTGAATTCATTCGCCCTTTTTTATTCGTATATTCATTATTTCCAGGCAATGCATACATGAATGGTACTATATAAATAATATACTGTATTTTCTACCATGAAATGTCTACTACATATATATTGAAGGTGCAGTGAAAAAAAACTCGTATATTCATTTGCTATCTTTCTTTTTCATTTAGCGTTATTGTAACTAAATTTTTGTTTTTCATTTATATTATTCGTATATTCTTATTTTCATGTGAATATTTATGATGAAATACTGAAAAAAAATTATTCGTTGTTAAATTAGTATTCTTTCTCTCATTATATATGTATATATATATATATATATATATATATATATATATATATATATATATATATATATATATATATATATATATATATATATATATACACATACATACGAAATCGGTCACAAAAGTATTGACCAAATTTATATATCTAAATATTCTTACAAATTTTATTGAGTTTGAATTAATTTAGAAAATTAAAAAAATACTTATATAAACATTTATTAATAAGCGTCAAAATATACTACATTTAAACCAAAAGTAATGTAATTAAAGAAAAAATATCCCAATTTAACGTATGAAAATCAAGACATCAAAGTGTTGGCTGATGAAATTATATTGAGAAAACATTTAAAGAATTAAATTTATTAATTAAATTCAATGTTTTTTTGTCATATTACCTTTTGATTTTAAAAAAGTTTTTAGTGTACATGGTATGGAATGTACCAATTCTGTAATAAAATTATTGTTTACTTTGGTCTATTATTTTTGTTAATGTTTTTCAGCATGTTTTTTTTAAAAATAGTATATTCATTTATGGACAATTTCAGTTTTTCTTTTCAATGTTCAGTGAAGTTGTGTTTCTAGACTTCTACAGTTGTACAGTTGTAGTCTTCTACATTTTACAGTATGTATTCTTTCATCATTCTCGCACAACACTTTCCATCGTTATCCTGTTGGAAATAGAAATTGTTACGTAATTCTAATTTTTCTGCAGTGACTTAAAAACTGCTTTTTAAAATGTCCAAATTTGTAAGCATGTCCATTGTACTTTCTATTAAATGAGGATTTTTTTAAAAATTAAGATAATTTAAAGAAAAATATATTTTTAAATTAATGATGTTTCCCCCCTTTCAATTTTGATTATTTTAAATAAAAAATAATATTCAGAGATGTAGGTAGAATGTAAGTGTTTAGAGCTATTGACTAACATTTTTTTGTACCTTTTTTTTGAAAAGAATAAATTACATAAAATTCATGTATTGACCGTTAGAGAACAAGCAATAAATAATTAATGCTTATATGTGTATCCATATAATAGGTTGTGATATTTATTTGTGATAAAATAAATCTAATCATATATCAATAATTAATATAATCTTTTTGTATATAACTGCCAAACAATCATAATGTTAGTTCGTTTTTCTAAAAAAAATTCTTTCGTTGTTTATCTAAACTGTCAAATGTAAAAATTGTTTATCAGTTAATACTTATAATAGCATATTTCCGTGAGATAAGTACATCGTGTAATAAATGAAAACATTGTGTGATTTTAATGTAATGTAAATACAGAAAAAATGTGTGTAAATAAGTATTTAAATAGCCAGGTGTTGACAGATATTGATGAATATTTAATAATGTGAACAAATACGTTTGAAGTGTTCTGAAGTGATGTTACTCAATTGGATTAGAACTACACGTTTTAACGACATAGAATATTTTTAAAACATTTTCTCGGAAATTTAAATTAAATCTCTAATCATTTCTGCCTTTACAACAACTAGAAATTATCGATGTAATAATAATATATTAGGTTTCTTTCAACTTTTCGATAATTTATACAAAAATCTTGTTTTTTATTCTAATACAATAATAAAGAATCATATGTTTATGTTTAACGAAATAAATTATAGAAATCCATTTAGTTTTATCTAATTAATTTTATTTTTGTCGTAATAAATTGACAACATTAATTTTTATAGTTTTTGATTAATAAAATATTTCTGATAAATTTCGAATAAAATTTATTTTCAACATAGTGTCACAGAAAATCTCATTTGACATTTACAATGAATTGGTAAACTTAGACCGATTCATTTTCAATAGAATCTAAATGGATAATGGATTGAACAAAGCCGTAATTATTTGAACATAGCAACCCTGTTAATAGTTTAAATAAGTTATATCCTATCTTAGAATTGAACCGGTTTAATTTGTTTAATTAAATAAGCTTTTATGAAATAATACTTATTAAGTATTTATCTTTTTTCAAATTAAATATATAAGTAATACTTATTTTTACAAATAATTAAATATATAAATATTAAGTTTATAAAGTTTATTGCATTTTAATTTCAAATTTTTAATATATTTATTTTTAGACTATTTTTTAAAAAAAATCATTTTTGTGAATATAAACAGTATAATGTAAATTTAAGGAAAGTAATAGTAATTTTGTAAAATTTTGCAAATTTATGGAAATTATTGATATGTTAAAAATACGTGATTGTAATTTGTTGTCTTTTAATAAAAAAATACCATAGATTTATTTTTTAATTATAAAACAAAAAAAAGTTTTTCGATTTAAAAAGAAAATAGTATAATTATTTAAACGAAATGTGATTTATATTTTAAATAGAAAATAAATATATTTTGTAAGAGAATTTTTTATTCTTGTCTAGGTTTTATTTCCGTTCAATGACCACACAACTTCAGTGACAATAGTCAATGACACAATGCATTTTATCTTTGCTTGGTTGATAAATATGATATCAAAATAAAATGGTTGGCGTTAATATTTTAACTGTATAAATGTTTTTTATAGCATGTTTTGAATTATCGCGTCATTTAGAAAGAATTTATATATATATATATATATATAGGTCATCTAAATGTGACGCCTAGATTTGTGTTTTATTAACACATTAACGCCCGTTCACGCTTAAACGTGTGTTTCGTGTTGGACTACTTAAGTCCGTTCACGTGTTAACGCGTATTTCGTTGTATGAACTTTTGACGCCAAAAAAATATGTATACAAGCCATATTTTTTTCTAATTCCATCAAAAGATGGTGGTGTATATTCAAAATATTGGTAAATTATAAAAATTATGAAAAATATTTCAGATATTTTAAATAAAGTAATCTTTATCTTTAGCAAAGTTCTGTGTTTTTTTTTTTGGAATAAAATCGAAATTGGTTCTCTTATTTTTTTTCTAATAACTTCTGTATATAGAATATATGCTTTACATAATTTATTGTATTTTTTATCCCTTCTAGATGTTTTTTTAACGTTAAAAATGTTTTTTTATAATAAACTATGTTTATTATAAAGCACCTCTTTTTTTGTACTTTATCACGCTGGTACACTCATTACAGATTGAAAACTACTATTATATTTACATATATCTATGCATCGAACTCTTTTATAGGCAGATATGAAATTTCATTTCAAAATGTTCATTGGTTTAAGAATTACATCGATTTTATGAAGAAGTTATTTTTGTGAATTTTTTTGCGAAATTCGCCGGACTCTAGATGAAGTCTAGCGCGAAATACTGCGGACCGTAATGTGTTAAAAAGAAACATGTGTATAGGAAAACAAGTGTATAGTTTTTTTTATTTCTTTTTAATTAAACAGAAATCTAGGCATCACATTTGGATAATTCTATATTTCACTAAATTTCGTAAATTATTAAGATAGTCGTTTATTTCAATTCGATTTATTTCCCAATTCCAATTTTAATTAGTCGATATAGTGATATGAAGTCAATAATTTATTGCATTGTGATAGCTTATGGTTTGAATTATTTTTTTTAAAATGAATAAATATGTGATGTGTGTTTTGTGAAACAATTTTTGGATAAGATTTTTATATTTTTGGTTATTGGTAGTAATTATAACTGATAGTTGTTTGGTATTTACAATTGACTTTACAATAATACAAACATCTTCTTTAAGTAAGTTTAAATTTAATTGGAAAAATAGTATTTTAAAACAATAGTTTAATCCAAGTAAGAAATAAAAAGTTCTCAAGAAGTCCATTAAAATGTAAAGAATTACCAGTTAACAGATATTTCTCATTTTGGTATTGAATTTTAGGTGGCCTATAACTACTAATATTTATTCAAAAATGTAAATCTATATATTTATTATATAAGTGGAATTACAGATATAGAAGCCGAATAAAGTAATTCTAATAATTAAAAAAATACTTACTTATTCAGTAAGTTAATATTTATATTTTGAGAATTATGTGAAATTTTATTTTACATGGTTCGTAAATTTGCCTTTCAAAAAAATTGCAATGTTTTTAAGTAATCGTCAATGAGAAGTTTTTAATTATGTGTTTTATTAAAGTACGAAAATAAAGTAGCACGTGTCTGAAACAATCAGACAAAAAATGAGCACTCGTGTAATGTCTGTTGGATCCGATTTGAAATGATAATTAACACGTTCCGGGCGGTTTAATTCGAAAAATACTGTGTAAAGTAATTACGTGTAAGTAAAACAATACAAATTAATAATAAAATCTACAAACATACGGCCATTGTACGTTTCGACGTACGTCTACGCGTGATAGCGTGAGCGTGACGCGTGACCAGAGTCGGTCCTCGTGGGAACCAGTCGGCAGCCAACAACCCTCCATTTCTAACGCGTTCATTCGGCATGTCAGACACGGTTGACTTACCCTTACTGACATAATAAATAAAAGCTAAATGGCATGGCCACTACCAAACGTGAAGATGTAGACATAAGGGAAGGCTGGAGTTTATCAATCAATTGAGAATGTGTAAGAACTTATTTTTAACCAATGAATGACGGTGGACCATGAATTTTTTATTTCAGTTTTCATGATTAAAGAATTTTAACGTTTTTGGTTTTTCAAAACTTATTTTAAAAACATTAATTTAATTTATCAAGTTTAGATAGTTGAATTAACTAGAATTTATTTAATTAATTATATATATATATATATATATATATATATATATATATATATATATATCCAAACAAAGTCATTAAATATTTCTTTCTTTAAGTTCCAAATAATGCGGAATTTAATTTTATTTCTTTGTGACACGCAATTATATTTTTGCATGTGAATATTATTGCAGAAAGTATTTAAATAATGGTAATGATTTTTGAGATCAAGGGTTTTTATTGTTATTTAAATTAAAAAATATATTAAAACAGATTTGCTTATCGTACATTCTATATTTGAGTTATTAGAGTTATAGATCAAGCTTTGTTTCAAAAAATTATTATAGTAATTTTCACGTGTATTTTCTTTCTGTTCGCATATTAATGTATCATTAATATAGTAATAAGGGTATTGTAGTAGGAATATTAATGTACATTTTTGTTTGAACGATTTTTTAAAATAAAGATAAATCACGAGTTATTTATTAAACTTGTATTTATGTCATGATTGTAATTTATTATTTAATATTTAAATATTTTATTATTATTTTTTTTGTTCCATGACAAATACAAATTTTGTATTTGATTTATAAAAACATTATTAGATTTTTATTTTCATTATAGTGTTTATAGTTTTTATTTAAATAAAAAAAGCTTAATTTAACAACTTACTGTTTTAAAAAGGAATTATAAAAATCAAATAAAGATTTGTGTACCATAAGATTTAGTTCTTTCATAACTGAGTTTCAATTTCAATGAGATTTCTAATAGTTTCTCAATTTTTTTAATCACTAAATCGTATTTTGAACTTGTATATGTGAAACAACATATAGATGGATTTTAATACCTGTTTGTGGAATGGCTTCGGTATTTTTTTTTTAAAAAGAAGTATAAAGAAAAATATGTTGGGAGTTGTTGCAAACAAATCCTAGGATTATAAACTGAAAAATATTATATATATATATATATTATATATATATATATATATATATATATATATATATATAATACATACATATTATAAAAGGGACTGGCAAAAAAAATCGTTGAAACGTACTGAAAAAAAATTGAATTAGTCAAAATGGAATATTTTGAGAGAGGCTTTCATCCATCAGTGGATTGAAAGAGTTTAATGAATATATATATATATATATATATATATATATATATATATATATATATATATATTGGTTCATCCAAATGTGATGCCTAGATTTGTGCTTTATTAAAAAGAAACAGAAGAAAATATACACATGTTTTTCTTTTTAATAAAACACAAATTTAGCCGTCACATTTGGATTATTCTTTATAATGATTTAAAATTTATTTCGTTTTAGTAGTTAATTAGTATTGGTATTTGTTCTACAAAAGTTTATGATTTATAACAATTAAATATATATTATAATATTAAATTGATATTAGGTAAATATTATGAATTGAATATATATAGTTATTCAATTTTCCTGATTTACCCTACATTATAAACCGCGTACAAATTCTTGTCGCGTGAACGTCGTGTGAATGAATATCTCGCGATTTAATAAATAATCAAGAGTAAAAAAAAGGTTGACATTAATAGAACTTAACTCTTGACCTACTTGGTCAAGTTTACTGATTGATAAGGTCAGTACAATACCCCAATACTGATCGAAAAAATATACCTATATTGCTTGAGCAGCTTTTTTAAATCATTCATTATGTTTTGATCTTTACCGTGTGGAATGTGAATGTTTTTATTGTTTTCTTTTTTTTATTTAGTACGGTTTTAAGGTATGATCGTTATTTTGGTTACAGCTCGAGACGTAACGGTTTTTATTTTATTTTATGTGATTTTCTGTCGGTGTTATCGAATATTGTATCACATAGACGATATTTTTTTAATGTTTATTATTTCTCCTACGATTACATGTATGAATAATTTATAAATTGAAATGAATTTTTTTTTATGCTTAACTTTTTTTACAGCCTTTGGTTATATATATATATATATATATATATATATATATATATATATATATGCGTACATTTTTTAAGGATGTTATTTTTCTTTTCTCTATCATAAATCATTTAAATTTTTTCACGAAAACGTTTATTACTCTACTTAAATTTTATTCAGTCATTTTTTACACCTTATCTTTTTCACATATAATATTGAATAATGTCTTTTAATGTTTTAGTAATTGTGAAGCACTGCAAGATATTTTTAAGTTTAACTGTAGAATTAAACTGAAATTTTAGATATCTATATATTATAGAATTATAACAATTTTTTCCATTTAACGTACATAAATAAATAGTATATATTTTGAAATATATTTATGAAAATCTTTTCGACATTTATATCATTTCTTATTAAAATGAATATTATTGAAAGTAAGTATAGTTATTTTATTTCATAAATTAGGTTATATTTTAATACTTGTAATTATGGGAATAAAATATTTTACAAATAACAGTCATTATTAAACTAAATACAACTTGTCTATATAAATACAAAAATAATATTTTTTAAATGAATTTTCAAGATTTCTTATAATTGATGTTTGCGAAGCATTGGTTGAAAAATGTTTACTTATAACACATATTTTTTATTTCTCATTTTTAGTAGATGTGTATATAAAACATCACATTATATATATATATATATATATATATATATATATATATATATATATATATATATATATATATATATATATGTATTTGTGCAAGGCTGTATAGCACGTATGTTATAAAGATACGTTGACATAATTCGAATATTATCAATTGATACAGCTAAAACAGTATATTCATATATGTTCCCACAACTACATTACCGATTCATTAAAACTGAATTATTCCCAGGGAAGCCCTTGATTGAAAGCTACACGTATCGTTGCACCCTCGAATCAATGTGTGCAAATGACCAAACGTAAACAAATCTACCCTGTTATGAATAATCATGTCAATATACATTATTCCACCTACCAGTCCCAAAACGTATAGCTATTGTTCAACTACTTATGTCACGCGTCAGTCAATACACATTGACTCTACTGGTAACACATTGTCAGGAAGTAAACCCCTCACATACTCTTTTCACACGAGAATGGTTTGTGTGGCGATGAGGGGGTGCGACTTGACGAAATATATACACGTTTTCTAAATGTTGTTGACTAAACTATTGGAGTTTTTTATTTATACATGTAATCATTCCTTGTATAATATAAACATTTTACTGCGTTTTTTCATCGAATTCATTAAAAAGAATATTTTTGTGTTTATGTAATAAATGTGTATTAAATTTAAATTTTTACCATTATTTATGTATTTGTGATTAACATATTTGCAATAATTTTTTATTAAAATATTTTTATACTTATGTATTTCAAATAAGGAATATGAAAATGTTATTAAAATATTTAGTTAAATTCGATAATGTATAATCTTTTTTATGTTTCAATGAAATTTTGAATCTAATTTAATTATTTTTTTTATAAATTAAGATCATATTTTTCCATATATATTTTTCAAATGATCTATTATTTTATTTTTATTAAAATGAATCATTCTGTCAAACACTTTAAATATTTAATTATAATCAAGTGACAATTTTTCACATCTACTTTAATGCATATTACAAATTCGTATTTGAAACAAATTAAAAATGAAAAATAAAAATTATTTAACAGTATGGTAAACGTGCATATTTTAAGGGTAGTGTTTCAATTTAGATCAAATAAATTCATTCGAAACTATAATTGTTAATATTTCATATATAATCAGTAATTTCTCTTTTATTGTAATTGTTTGTATAATTGTTCATTTTGTTGTTTTTCAATTTATTTATTAGTTATTTATTTTTTATTCGTTATTGATTTTTGAATATAGTCGTTTGACTCCTTAGAGAGGTGGAGGGGGTTATTGCAATTAATTTTTTTACTTGTTGATAATGATTTTTGATTTTATAACTCAGGATTGTATTGAAAATTAATGATAAAGATATTTTAAAATCATGTAAATGCCGAAATAAGTAATATCTTTAAATTGAATTGAGTGTGTTACATTTTTATAATGTATCGATTTTAATGAATTAGCCATTAGTGTTTAACAAAATTCAGATTTATCCTCAGACATGTTTCAAAAAAGAATATTTAGATATAATATATAATTGAAATGTCAATATTCTGCAGAAATATGAATAATATAGGTTTTAATATTCATGTACATGATAATATAAAAAGAACGAAATACACAAATATAAATATAAAACCTAATGTGTCGTTCATATATATATTTTTCCAAATTTAGGTAATCTTTGTTTATATGCACATATATATTTACTGAGTTAGGTTTATCTTTATGAAGTAAACGCTGATATAGAGTTCTTACAAAGAATCGCTTGTTTTCATTTAAAGTTGTCAACGGTAGTACAATTGGTGGGAAATGCATGTTTAGCGTTTATACAAACATGAAGGGGAGTTGTTTACGTCAAATTTGTAATGTTTATGTAACGAAGATGTGGCTTGATCATCTTGCATTAATATAACGTTTTATCTTTGTTCTGCAGATGTATTCATGTCTTTTGGATTATTTCATGTATGTATCATTTTACTGTCTTGTATCTGTCTTAACTCTTCGGGATGTTTCATAGTAAGATAAGATAAGTGGAGCGTATAAATGCCTTTTTAATGGAATTATCAATAACAGTTTATTTGTATGCTAAAAATTTTTATTTGTATGAAATTTCGTGATATAAAAAACTGTACACAAGAATTACATTATTTGAAAGATTTTTGTTCTGTTGATAAAACTGTTTGCAAAAAGATATTTTTATCAATAATCGTCAAATGCATGCGGCTATAATTTTTATAGATGGAGTGAAAATAAATGTGTGCATGCATTTGATGACTACAAACGATTCAAAAACTACAAAATTAATGATAAATAACATTTTTTTTAAAATTGATTGAAAACTTACAAAATTATTCTAATAGTGTCTGCCATAATTTCTTATTATATATTGTTATAATATTATTAACTTGTTACTTAGTAAGTAAAGTAGGTTTTATTTGATAAACAAATCAATTTCAGGTACATAAATTTCTATATTTCTTATTATTTTAACTATTGCATTTTCAGTTGATTATAAAAGTATTGATCCACTCAACACATCTAAAAATTTATAAATTTTACGGTTTGAATCAATTTAGGAAATGAAAATATACAATGATACAAACATTTATTTGTAAGTTTTAAAATTACCATATTTAAATCGAAAGTAATAAATATATTAAAAGAAAAAATAAAATTGTAAGTTACTGTATAAAAATCAACACATAAAAGTATTGATTCACACACCAATTATATATAAAAAAGAAATTTATAAATATTTTTTCTGTTCTTTCCAGTAGATATCTACTGAAATTAAAGATGATTATCATTTTGATATTGTATTTGAATCTGACTAAATTCAAAATATTGAAAAATTACAAAAATAATCAAAATGCGTGAAAAAAATGAATCAAGTAGAATTCAGTATTTTTTTTAAAATTAATATTCGCAAAGGAAAATTGAAGTGATATTAGGAATATCACACTTTACCGTGAAAAATATTATAAAAAAAATATAAAATTAATAATAGTTTAAATAATAAGCCATGTACATAGCTGTCAAAATTTTTAAGTGAGAATAGTGAGAATTAAATTATATAAAATCCAAATATTATTCAACAAACAATTAGAAAAATTAGTTTTAATGGTCGTATTGTTTGAAAAGGTAGTTGACAAAATAAATAGAGGTAAAAATCGTCTTTTTTAATGTAAATTTAAGATATTTAGTTCATTATGAAGAAAAAGCGTGTAGAGAAAATAGGACCAAGAATTCAATAAAAAAAAACTTACATTCTATAAATAAATTTATGGTAGTTTAATAATTGTATGAATGTGCATGAAGACGAATGGAGGGGGTAATTTTCATATTATGGAGATTAGAATGAACAAGTTTGTGTAGGTAACATTTTAAAAAGTAATTTTAAAATCAGTGTAGAACAATCTGAATTAAGAGACAATTTCTTTTTCTATCAGAATAACGACCGCAAGTACTGTGGAGGTTGTGACAGATTGGATCTTGAATAATGTACTTAGAAATACTTTTCGTTTGTCCGATATAAATCTCATTGAACATTTTTGGAAAAACTGAAACGATTGTAATAGAATATGTCGAAAAATATTTGTGAGATGAATTGGTTAAACATTAGTAGTAATTTTTAGTACAAAATTGGTACATTCTACCCATGTTGATTAGAAAGTATTTTAAAATTAAGAGATCATTTGGCAAAGATTTAATCAATTAATTTAATTTTCTCAATTTTTAGTACCATTCAGAGGCAATACTTTTGTCTGTTGTTTTTCAATGAGCTACGATGTTACTTTTTTATTTTAATCTGTTTATTATATTCGGTTTAAATGAGATTTATTTAGAAACTTACAAATAGATGTTTATGTTAATCAATATTTTTTAATTTTCTAAATTTATTCAAACTTAGTAATATTTATAATAATTTTTAGATGTACTGTGTAGGTCAATAGTTTTGTTACAATCCCTCTCTCCCTCCTCTCTCTAAATAATTTTACTAATTCACAGATATATTTATGTAATAATATAAATGTAAAAACGTTTTAAATAAATGAAATAAAATTAATTCATATACCTCATGATAATTACACATAACACGCTTCTGTTACACATATGCATATGTATGTACATGTATCGACATAAGAGCAAGTATATTACCGTGGGAAGTCGAGTAAAAACCGCATACATCTTACTTATAAAGAGAATATTCTCAACTTTGTGTTGATCTTGTCTTCAAAGCATCTTATAGACGTGTAAACGTTGTTTATGTATGTACACAGTGAATAAAAAATAAGTAATAATGAGGGTAATTGTAAAGACGTATATAATTGTGAATTACTGATGCCAAAACATGATATATTAATTGTCTTTAAAGTGAATTAATTTAATTAAAAAATTAACTGTTAATTAAAATGAGAAAAAAGATTCTGCATTATTTATTTCAGCAAGTAGTGTTTCCACATATGGCGAATTACAATAGTAAATTGTTTTATTTATTGATGTTAAAAAAAAATTGTATACCTACAAGTATTTTTAAGAATATAAAATACTTTTATATGAAATTTTTAAGAATATTTATAAATGAAAACAGTAATACATACTCAGATATTCCTGAGATATTTTTGTAAAAAAATAATTTTTAACTTATCAATTTTTTTTAAAAAAAAGTGCTTTATATTATTATTTTTAATTATTATTAAAAATTAATTGAATACATACATCGACTTTTGAATGCCTTAAAAGAACTATAAATGATTTTTGTTATGTAAAAATATGGCGAATTAAAATGTGCGTGTGTCTATATATGTATATATATATATATATATATATATATATATATATATATATATATATATATTATTTTGATTTTGAACAATTTTTAATATTATGAATAAATTTTCAACAATATTTTAATGTAAATGTATCTAAAATATTAGTATTTAGGAATATGTTTGCATTTTATTGAAGGATTATTAATAGGATAAATATATATATATATATATATATATATATATATATATATATATATATATATATAATAAAGCAAAGAATTTAATTTTCTTCTTTTTTGTAAACTGAATATTGAATGAAATCGTAATAAATAAAAACAAAAAGTAATTTACAATCGCGTGATGTAATCGACATGTTGAAATTATATACATACAGACCTTATAATTAAAATAATAATAATTTTATACTAAAAAAAATTAAAAAACACATACAACAGCATTAAAAAAAATAGATAAATGTCACGAAAGTTTAAATGGCGTCTCGTTCCATATTAATTACATAGTTTTATGCATGTCGGAGTGTTTTAAAATGAGAGCCCACTTGGTTTCTATGTTTCACGTTTCTTAATTACTTTTTTCCGACTTGTCATTGTAAACGCGTATCTTACTGCACGGTTTATTGTCACTATAACCATAATGGAATTTGCACAGTGTCGAGTTACATGCGAAAATGTAACATATACGTACAATTATATGCATATCAGTCTGTCGTAGATATTGGTCGACGTCTAGTGTTTCTTACTTCCATTTTATTTTCGTAGTAAAATGATCTTATTAATGATGATATAAAAACTCACATTCCATTGTCATATATATATATATATATATATATATATATATATATATATATATATATATATATATATACATATATTTATTCGTATACACGTATGCATATGCAAAAGTGGTGAAAAGTTTGATATCTTTTTAAATTTTCAATACTTTTATTTGGGCTTGATAAGAATTTTACTGGTAATCTTTTATTTAAAATTGTAAATAACAATAATAGAAAAGAATGTATGTATGACAGCTTACACTTGGATATATCTAGAGGTCGGAGTTTTTATGACGATATTTTTTTTAAAAAATAAAATGTTCATCATTCCAACACTATAAGATATTAAAAAAGTGTTCTACATTCTAAAACACAGCACTCTGATGATGTTGGTATTGCCATCGAAATGCGCTTTAGCTTATGAACAAAGAAAATGAAAAACAAATAATTATTGAACACTTTTTCAATAGTTTGTGATATTAAGTTGATAGTTCATTTGTGTGAAAATGAATTCATCATATTTTCAAATCAAATGTTCTTGAAATTATATATATATATATATATATATATATATATATATATATATATATATATATGTGTGTGTGTGTGTGTATGTATGTGTGTGTATATTTTCTTATATTTTAAATTTAATTAAAATAATATCTTATTCGTACAACCATATGAATAAGTTAAGGGGTTATACGCAGTTGCGAGGCGCAAAAACGACGTTTTTTTAGGATTTTTTTTTAGAAACAGTATTTATTTTGCAATTACAAATTATGGTTATTTGAATAGATCCTACTTTCAAGAATAAAATAACATGCCGATCATAAAAAAATATTGAAGTGCACCGCTCCTGCAGACGATGTCCCGAACGACCTCCAAAAAAAGGCGCTTGGCGGTGATCTCCATATCGGCGGTTTGGATTATCCGAAATCAAAAAAGATGGTCAATTCTTTTAAAGGATAGATTAATGCAGGTATTGAACGAAGGAATAATAAAAATTTTCATTTTTGACAAAATGGCGTCTACTTGAAAAACATTTTTCGTTTTTTACTAAAATTTTCGCTTCAAATTGTTTAAAAAAATAGTAATAATTTTTGTAAACCTTATTCCTTCGTTCAATACCTGAGGAATATATTTGAGAAGATTGTGTGAAAATTTGAGACCGATCGGTTCAGCCATTTCTGAGATATCGAGATCACCGACTATGAAAACACCGTTTTGAGATAAACGCGTTTGAAGTTTCGGAAGTAGTTTACACATAGTTAAAAATTACTTACAAATTCAAATGTATTCCGAAAATATTTATCGGATTTACTTCAAATTTTCAGAGAATATACTCAAATATATGTGCATTCCGAAAATGCAAAAAAAAATCGATTTTTTGAAATTTCTAACTGCGTATAACCCCTTAAGCAAATGATTGTATTTTCATGTCTTAATTAATTTTAGAGAATATTTTCAATTTAAACAAAATTTACATGTAATTGAAACTAATGATATCTTTTTTTTAAAAAAAATATAGTAATTGAGTTCTTAACTTAAATGATTGAAGTATAATTATAAAATATTTAAAAAATAATTTTATTTTATTAACGATTTGAAATCATGCTTTTAAAAAGATTTTAACATACGTATGTGTAAAACACTGATGGTTTAACTGAATGAATATTTTCAATGAATCTTCCATGTGTCATAAATCATTTAGATTACAAAGAATAAATTTGATAAATGATTTAAATATACATCTTTATAAACTTTTTTCATATGCCAGTTGGATAATCAAAGCTGTAGTCTATTTACTATAAATCGCATTCCTTTTTGTAATTACTCAATGTCACATCCTTCAAAATATTTTATATGACACAAATATATATATATATATATATATATATATATATATATATATATATACTGTATATTTTTTATTAACTCTTTATATTTTTGTTACAAATTTTTTTAATTGTAACTCATTAAAAACATAAATATGATACAACAAACATTTCATTATTAAATAATGTCAAGAAAGTTATCTTCCTTTCTGTATATATTTTTTTCATTTTGGTAACGTTATTAATTTTATAGAGTTTTTTAATTTTTTTATATTGATTACGATCTATTTTAAACGATTGTTTTTTAATTTATATGGAACGGTTTTCTGACATTTGATCTAAAATATATTCAATTATCAAATATTTCAATTACTGACAAATTTCATTTTCAATATTTTTTTTTTAGTTTGTATATAATCTCGTGTGTTTTTAGTTCTAACATATCTTAATTGTGTATAATTTGTCATACATAAATTAATTCAAAATTTCGGTCATAGTGACGATTATCATGAAACCTTTTTTTGTTCTGTTTTAAATAGATACGACGTCCTAAGCGTTTCCGACTTATTGTGTCGCGAACAATAGAACAAAAACGCGAAAACATACACATTGTAATTTAGAAAATTACACATGCTAAGAATTTATTTAGTAGAACATTTAACGTTTGTGTATGTGGTGGTATATTTACATTCTCGATGTTAATATAATTAGAATATCAATTTAATCTACAGTAGAAGCTACTAAATACGAGTTTAGATCGTGTCATAGATAGAGGAAATATGTTCTATATTATAGATAGAGGAAATATGTTCCATATTGCTGCGGTAGTGTTAAAACCGCAACATTCATATACTTTAATTGACATAAAGGAGATGAAACTTTACTCGTTAAATAATTTACATCATGCAGCATCACTAATATGCGTTTTCCTTGTTGCAGACGTGGTTTTTTACCGACTCGGATGATTCGTTTTATCAAGCGAAGACTAGTAAGTATTTTATATTGTTTTTAAATAGTTCTTGTTAATTTATCAAGTTGTTAGTAATTAATTTTATTGTATTGTACACGAATAGGTTATTTAATAAATAGAAGGTGTTATAGAGAGAAAATAAAAACGTTGTATTTCCAAAATTTCGTATATTATACTCTCCTGTTAATTAACAGTCAAAAATTATATAAATGAAAAATGATGAACAATCTTAAAAAGAAAAAAGTATTCTCAAATTATATAAAATGTGATTTTAATTTATAGTTTTTAAATATAAAAATATACAATATTATTTACATAAAGAATTTTTTTGCAGTATTTTGAGTCTAAATTTGAACTGATTTCACATTTCAATAATTATTTCTAGATTGATTGTTTGAGATATTTTAAGTATTTTTGTATTAGATTATCGAAATAAAAAATATTTTATCTATATCTATCTATCTATCTATCTATCTATCTATATATATATATATATGTGTACGTGAGTGTGTATGCATGTGCATGTTTCAAATAAAAAATAATATATTTGTCTCCTAATTTCTGTAATTTGTCGACTTTATTAGGTATTTAATTTTATTTATAGTGATATTTCGTATGAAAATTGTAAGAT
Source organism: Neoneuromus ignobilis (assembly GCA_029203775.1). Taxonomy (NCBI): domain Eukaryota; kingdom Metazoa; phylum Arthropoda; class Insecta; order Megaloptera; family Corydalidae; genus Neoneuromus; species Neoneuromus ignobilis. Next base: position 32,212,975 of record CP092090.1, read on the forward strand.
ATATTTATCATGTATCTTTTATAAATAGAATTTTATTTTTACGATTGACTATTAAAACATAACGGATTCTCATAAAAAATTATTTAACTTCTTCGTATGTTTAATTCATAAAGAGTCTTGCGGATTGGTTTTTATTTTCGAAATAAAATTGTCGATAAGCAAGGTTACGAAATTAAACATGCAGCTTCACGTACGCGTATTAAGGAGGTGTCAATCAACATTCAACCAAATAAAACACCTGCTTTATTTTACCTTGAGACATCAACACATTATAAATCGATTTATAGTTTTGTTGTTTTTATTTCACTTTGAAGTTTAGTTCAGTAGTTACATACTTTTATTTTGAAATGTGATTTTAATAATGATTGTGCGAGTATTTTTCCCAGAGTTATTTTTTTTATACCTCATAGGAATGTCACGTGGACTTTTTATTATCTATTATGGAAACAAATTTAGTTTCAATTTAAATATTCTAAGCGTGATTAGCAATTAAAGAAATAACATGTAATGCTTAGTCAGTTCTGTTTTTATTTACTTTTACTATTCGTAAAAATAGAATTGATAAATATTAAAATTATCCAAGTTCACGACAGACAATATTTTTTAATATATATTTGTATATGAGTGTGTATGTATTTTAAAAAACAAATTCTGTTAAAAAATATATTTATCTAATGTAATAACTGTTAAATTATAAAAATAATTAAATATGAATTTTTTCTATCTACAATCTTATAACAACATATAGGAACTAAAAAAAATGTGACATGAATATAAATTGTGTAGTTTTTAAAATTCCATATACTCATGTTTTGAAATGAGATTGTCTTGTAGATAAACAAAATTATAATATAGAAATGAAAATTTTTAAATAAATTTTCACATAGGAGGATAATATTTATATTGAAATAAGAAAAATATTAATAAATATTAATTTATTACTTAGCCATTAAATGGTATCTAAAATTGATAACATATATGGCGAAATAAAAAAAAAACACTTTATGATTGCATATTTTTGTGAAGTAAGTTGGATGGATGGTATTTGGGAAAGATAAAAAAAATATGGCGTTCATAATAAAAATTTTAATCTTTATTTTATAGAGAGTTAACTAAAGCAGTTTCTTTATATTTTTGTAATATTAGATTATCTGAAAACCTTGTGCTGTTTTTGAATATATATACACGAGGGTCATTTGATAAGTATGGTAAAAAAGTAAGAAAAACTAAATTGAAAAATTTAATTAAATAAGTAAATTAAACAATAAATAAATTTACCATACTTATCAAACGACCCTCGTATATATAACATTTATTTTTAATTTTAATCAGTTATGTAATATCATTTTTTTAAAAAAATTATCAGTTTTCGATGTAAAAACTGATTCAAATATTCCTTGATATCACTAATAGTGTTAATTCTTTTTCTATTTATGGAAATTTCAAAAAGAACATTAAATATTATTCCAATGGTGTAATATTGAGTGTATAACGTGGATGATTGATAACATCCCAATTGGAGTTTTATAATGTGGCCACGTATCATCTTGATGAAACACAATTCCGTGACTGTTGTCCAAGGAGCGACTTTTCGCAAATTATTGCTTCCAGATTGTTAAATTAAATTCAGTATTTTGTAGTATTCTAAATAGTTTACAAAAATTAAACCTTTACAATTTCATCAAATGTAAAGTATTACTTTTTGTATATAATCCAGCTTCCAGATTTATATTGAATTCTTTTTCTTTCCACTTTATTATATAATAACTATTTATCACTGCCTGTAACTAAATGAAAAATGGACTATTTTTGTTTTAATTAGACAATGAAACGTATCATGATACTTTGTCTCATTTTTTTTTTAGTAAAAAGATAACATCTGTATATTATACCAACTCATCACACTCATTTTGTGTTAGTGGTCATATCTGCTTATTTCAATATTCCTGATATACGTGCATGTTCAATAACTATTTTTTTACCGTTGGTTTTGTATTATTTGTATGCGGATTATATTTTCATCGACATCAAATGGTCTTTTGGTACTTGTGTTATTTTGAGTTTAAAACTTCCGACACAAAATCCAGCAAACTACATATTGTAGGTTGTTTTTCGGTCACAGTACCTTCACGATACACTTCACATAAGATTTTCAGCAGTTGCTGCATGTTCTTTTTTAAATTCGTACATTAGAAGGCGGAAATCCATTTATTGTTATCCACTTTCAATTTTGAAGTACCCTTTATAAAAATACTGTCACAAAAAAAGAGAAGTATGTTTGTTGCCTTCACTGTTAAGTTGATTGTTTGAGACATAACGATTTTTTTCGGTGTGTACATTAACAGTATGTGATGAATTCTATCGAACAATAATAAAACGGAGTGAACTTTTCAGATAATCTAAGATTTAAAACATTAAGTAAATTCCATATGTTGTAATATAAGAAATTATTTTTGACTATTTGTTAATAAAATGCACTAAATAAATGTTAAATAGAATATAACATCTTATAGAAGTTTATTACAGTGTTTCGGTATTTAAATTATAATTGTAATTCAATTTAAATTTTATTTTATATATTATATATTTTAACAGTAAAAATTCTGTTATAATCAATTTAAATTAGTTTATTTCAAAATTATAATATATATATATATATATATATATATATATATATATATATTAATATCATGATTTAATATATATTTTTTTACTAACAAGCAAAAAAAATGACGTAATAAGTATAAAATTATGTCATGTAACCAAAAAGATATTAATTTTCTATTTATTTCATTTTTATGGTATCTTTTATGTATTAAAAAATAATGTTTAGTTTTTAAAAAAATAATTTTATTACAAATATAAATACATGTACTAAATACAGTTATGAAAATAAGTTATAAAATTCATCAAGAATATATTTTTTGTGCATGAAATTATATTGTCTTAAATCAGTTTAAATACTTATTTTTTTTAATGGAGTGTTTTTATATTTAATTTTATTGCCTATTTTATAATATTGACTATTATATAAATAATTAAATATCAAAATCAATTAAATATAGTCTTTAAGTCATTAAATTAACTATTTATCTGCCAATTTATAACTTTTCATTCACTAAGTGGAATGTTTTAAACTGAGATTGATTTCAAAGCTTGTTCGAATCTACTAAAAAGAGCAATATTGGAAAACTCATTTACTTACATCGGTACGAAACTTTTGAAGATTCGAGTTCTAATTTTACGGTTCTTTTCTTACAAAATTGTACACTCTGTAGTTTAATACTCGCTCAAAAAGGAGACTATTTCTTTTTTTACGAAGTAATACAATAAACGTGAAGTTTCTAACGTATATATACATGAGTGTGTGTGTATGAGAGAGAGAGAAAGAGTATGTATATATATAATGTGTGTGTGTGTGTGTGTGTGTACGTTAGAAATAATATATATATATAGGTACATTAATTTTTTTTATAAATAATTTAGAATTCTTTAGATGTATAAATAAATTATATTGTTTATTTAATGTTGAACTGTATTAAACAATTTATATATATCTATATATATATATATATATATATATATATATATATATGTGTGTGTGTGTGTGTGTGTGTGTGTGTGTGTGTTTGTGTATGTGTGTATGTATGTGTGTGTGTGTGTGTGTTTGTATGGTATAGTTGTAATTTGATGATGAAAGAGGTTGAAATATGATTTTATTTTCTAGATGGCCACATGATCAATACAAATTGTTCGTCGTCGCATAATAGAAAAGCTCTTTGTTGCAAAATGTCCGTGGAGTTCGACGTTTTCTTAGAAAGCAACAAAAAGTAAGTATATAGCTACAATACAATAGCTCAGATTCTACCACCGCAGAACCATCATCCTGTTTTCATTTATTATTATTTCATAGTCGAGTATTGTTCCTTCAATGGCTTCGCATGAATTCGAATTTTCGAAACAATACGCCGTTTCATTCGCAAATTTTTGCGATTATTCGTCATTCACAGAAGCGAGCAATACAAATACCGTGACAAATACGATAGTGTACGAAATGTAGGTACTTGATGCGGAAAAATTGTTCGTAAAATATTTCGTATTTCAGTTCTTAAAATGTATGCTTGTTCTTGTTAATAAATTAATTTTGATCAAAAGTGTAGACATGGGGAAAATTAAAATTTAATCTTATTCACGTCTCGATGTTTTCAATGTACTTTTATTTACTTTTACGTATTGATTTAATGTCGAGAAAACGTATTTAAAAAATCTAATTGATTTTTTTATACAAAATTTAAACTTTGAGTTACCCGAAATTTGAATTATTATTTTAAATATTTTTAATTCTCAATTATACATCAAATATATGTACTGAATATAGAAGTATAAAATAAGAAAACAGTAACTACTCTAATGTAAATGTTTAAAGGAAAAATTTGTATTAATAAATATATTTTTCTTAAAAATAATCATTTTTAAATGAATAAAACTGTCTTATTATTCTTTCTATACAACACATTAGTGCTGAATAATTTCTTCTTTTATCTTCATATATGTGAAATATATAAGAGAAATACTGCAATGCAATGCAATGCACTTAATTGTTATAACGCATGGTTAATCAAGCGACACTTATATGCAGAAATTAATGCTGTAAATGTGCATACGTCCATTCCAAACTTATCACTTGATGTTCATTGTATTTGCCAGGTAATAAATTCTGTTTTCGTTTTATACACTTTTTTCAATGATATCTACATTTTAATTTTCTTAATAGACCTGAATAATGTATGAGAAATAAAAAAAGAATAGAATTTTAAAAAATCGCTAACTTACTTTTTCTCAGAATTTTTTCAATACATTTCTTTTATAAAATACCACATTTACATTTTGTAAGTTCAGAAGTTATACATATATTGTAGTTGAGACAAATATCAACGTAGTAACACAAAAATGTAAAATTACGTATTTTTAGTGTCTGATAAATTTCTTTGGTTATATTTTAAACTAATATATAATTGTTATACTAATTTCTGTACACGAATTTAATCAAAAAATTCGTAATATCAAAGATATGTCCTTATGATTTTTAACAAAAACGTAATTATTGTTGTAACGATTTATATATATATATATATATATATATATATATATATATATATATATATATATATATACAAAAAAATGTATGTATCGAAAATTTTGCATCGTGTATTTGAAAATAAAAATCATATGATGTATCCATTACTCCATGCAAATTAGTTAAAAATTTTGCTAAATGTTAAAATATTAAAATTTCTAATTTATTTATGTAATACTTATGGGAATTTATTTTTAAAAATATGTAAAAGAAATCAAAAATATAAATCATAATAACTGAATGTGACATGTAAGTTCTAAAATATTAATAAAAACCCAATCGTACACGTACAAAAATATGTAAATGTTCCATTTAAAATATTTTAAATTATTCAAATTAATACGCAATGTTCGCCTTTTTCGCTCAAAAACGATTCTTTTCATATTTAATCACTTATGTTTTTGGCATTGTTATAAATTAGTTAAAAAATTATATACATCTAGATTAAAAATCCTCATTACTTTCAGGTAACCAAAAAAAGTTCGTGCGGTTTGTTCATGCAAAGTAAAATACTTGAAAAATTGCAGAGCATATTTTATTCATTATAATGAGAACTTTCACCATATAGAACTCTTTTTCAACGATATTCAAGTTTATTTATTTCACTTCTACATAAGTCTGTATTTTTTAGTGGTAAAAAATCTTTACATCTTCTTTTTAGTCTCTGGTGTGTTTTGGAATTGTCTATTTTGCATGTGATGATCTAGCGCGAAAAAAATGATGGTCGCTTGGAGAAATATCTAGAGAATATAGTGAATAAGATAAAATTTCTTATCCTAATGCTTGTTTTTTTTTTGGAAGACGTTTGCAGCATGCAATTTTGTGTTATCTTGTAAGAATACAAATTTCTTTTAGTTGATTAATGTTGGTTGTTTTTTGAGTAACGGATTCTGCGTACGTTTGAATAGAATATTTTAGATCTAAGATACAATTATTTGATCTTAAAATACTGACTTTAATCCATCACATACTGAACAATATTTCCTTAGGATGAAATATATTGGATATTGTATTTTTGTATATTGGAGTTGGATCGTTTGAAGATAACCAATGATATTTTCGCTTGCTTTGAAGTCTAAGATTCACTTTTCATACTCGAACTAATTTCAAATGTGACGTATAATTCGTCGTTATCAGTAGTGGATAATTTTAAAACAACTAATGATTCATCTCCAAAACAAAGTTTTTAATAGTATTTTTGTGTATTATGTTTGTTTACGTTAACCTCAAATGCCAAACATTTCTTACAAAATGCTTCTGCAGTCTTTGAACCGAATTTAAATTTATGTAATAAATAAACAAGCTTAAATTATATCAAAATTAATAGCTATTCTAATGTACAGAAGAATATTACTTATCAAGTCAGAGCGTACATCGGTCGACTGAGGCATGTTAATTACAATTCCAGTTAAAACTTGTGCGTTGAAAATTACTTGGCAATAAAATAATTCTTAGAAGAACCCTCCACCAAAAACTGCACGAACTTTTATTAATTATTCGACATATATAATGCAGTTACGGATTTTCTTTGTTTTTAGATAATTGCATTTAGTTTTATAGTGCTTTATAATAGATTGATTTATAAATAAGTTTTTGGATGTTTTCAATTTTTGCTTAATATAAATTTTATAATTTTAACATATATACTAATATATACATGTACACATATTATATACGTACTATTATATATATATATATATTTATATATATATATATATATATATATATATATATATATATCATCATTGTCATTATCATATTAGCTCACTACTAAGCGGAAGCTCATTGAATGTTATCATTCAATAGTACTTGATTATACTCATCACGTTGATCAGGGGAAGAAATTTTTCATTCAAAGTGTACTCCCTTTTATATATATATATATATATATATATATATATATATATATATATATGCATAATGATAAAAAAAATTAACTTATTTTATTTAATTCTTACAGATTTATTTAGTAATATAATACAATTTTAATTTATGCAAACAATCTTAAAAACGAATAAGTAACTTTTTTTATTCTTTTTCGTTTTTAAACAACGAAGCAAGTGAAATTCGATTGAGAATAATGTAATTAGTACTATATTTAACAAATTGTTTTAATCTTTAAGTAAATAGAAAATGCAACATACCTTAAAATTATTTTTCAACGAATTTTTTTTTACAATATTTTATAAATTTCACAATTTTAGTGATCTGGTCAAAATATTGTCAAAGTCGTTTTATGTGCTCGTAACAAAAGTCATTATTTTATTATATTTGTTGGAAAACTGTATGTATTGTTTTTCATATCAAAAATATGTGCGTGTGCGAAATTAAAAATTTTATGTAATTTTTTGTCGTCGCGTTGACGGAAAAGAAAACGTCATCAAAATTAGAAAATAAAAATAAAAATAAAAATGATTTTAATACATTAAAAAATATACAGCTGAAATTTATAATTATCCGCATTTACAATTCATGTATTATCTAAAAAAGAAAGTAGGAACGTGTAAAGGTATCCGATGTGATAAAATGGTTTGTTTGCATAGTAAACATAAAAAATATATACATAAATAAATACTTGACCATAATGTTGAATAGCAACGAATGTTCCTTTGTGTGTTCTACCACAGTTGAATTTTAATCCGCAATACGTGCAAAAAGCTGAACAATGAAAGTTGACGAGCCTGGTGGTTGTTATTGTGGCCATCGAGGGTGAAAGGAGCACTGTTTAAAGTGAGAACACTCATTGATATTCGTTATACACGAAGGTCAAGGACAGTATATGGCCTCAGGTCACAATCTCGTGACACACGGCAGGACGACAGGTGGTAAATGTGATTACTAATATATCTCGTTGACTTTTTTTATCTATAAATAAAAACAGGTCTTCTGTTTTCGGTTTTATTAATGTTTCTATTTCGTTCGTGTCTTTTTGTACGGTATTTAATTACAAGGCCATTCAATTATATTCAGAGCGAAATTTGAAGATATGCTTTTGTAGATAATGGAACGTAAATGATGATGATACATTTATTTTAATATTAAAACGTATAAAATTATCTTTCATTATCTAAGATCATTTAAAATATACGTTTACGTAGAGATACTTAATTCAATTCATCTTCGGTTCGTAATCTTTTTGTATATATTTTAATTTCATTTTTAAAATTTACATATCTAATTTTTATAGTCATTAGCGTTATTATTCTAAATCGTTATAATTAATTAAAATAAGTAAAAATTAAATTAAAAATATTTAATTAATATCTTATGATAAGTTTTTCAATTTGTCACAGATATAATTTTAGGTATTAATAATTAGTGTATTTGTTAAATAATTAAATATATATATATAATGAAAATTGTAAATCTAGAACATCTCATTAACACTAAAGGAATATTTGTAAATTAAATAAATAGGAGGGATGATATTATTTTGGAAAAAATTCTCACTTTACGAAGTTAAATATTCGTTTGTGCTTAAAGTATGTAAAGTTACTCTGCATGTAATTTTCTCACTTATGGTACTAAAACATGGGTCTTAAATTCCAAAATAATTTAGTAGCACTACACAACAAAAAGAAGCATGGAAGATACATGTTAGGAATAACACGTAGAGATTGAAAGAGAACTGGTGTATCAGAGAGAAATCTAAAGTTTGGACGTTATAGCCAAAGTAGGAGGGTTAAAATGGAAATGAGCTGGTCATATAGTAAGAAGATATACAGTATATCATATAGTAAAAGAGATCACTAATAGACAAGAGAAATTATTGATTGGAAATCCAGAGATATAAAAAAAAATTAGTAAGAGATTCATTGGTAGATGAAACTGAAATATAAGGAATTCATTGGAGTGGAATGAAAAAGAAGGGCAATTTTATTTTATTGATCCGTCTAAGTGGAGAGTTTTGAGAGAGGCAATCCTTCATCCTGAACTGGATATATATATATATATATATATATATATATATATATATATATATATATATATATATTAAAACAAATTGAAATAATAAATATGATTTTTCAAATTGAATATTTTATGTGAATTTTATCATACTAAATTTAAATACACATGCATATTTAAAATGAAAAAGAAGTTTTTGTTGTTCTTAGTGTTCATTTTAAAGTTTTATAGCAATTTAATGTCTACAGCACTGATTTTCCTTTATTTATGTTATGAATGAAGGTTGAAAATGAAATAAAGTATTAATATAGTTTGTAAAACTACACGTATTAAATTTAAAAGTATGCTAAATTTACTAAAAGTATTTATTTTATACTATTACTGTAGTTTTAAAACAATCTTAAGTTTATCTATTCTCAACTTATTTTATATTATGAGCTTGTAAGGAACATGAATGTGCATAAAATGTATTCAGATTGCTTTGTCACATCAATCAAAAGTTAACATAATTTAAAATATCTTTATCAACATTCGTTTATATTTCGTATAGAATGTTATATTTATTTTTTTAAAAATATGAATATTATTTAAAGTTAATGTTGTCTGTGACTAAAAGTAGAATTTTTTAATTACGATAGTTTTAAATTAGATATTATGAAAGAATAATTTAAAATTATTGACATTTTTCGATAAAATTAGATCAATATATAATATTAAATGAAGGTTATTTTAATTTACAAATTCACTTTTTTAAAAAATATTATACTATCCAGTTTCAAAACAACATCTGAAATTTTATACTTTGTAATATAATATTTATTTAATCATTTGATATGAAAGTTTTTAACTCATATACATAGTTGAATTCTTGTTTTTTTAATCTAAATTACTGTTTTAAATGAAATTGTTATTTTTTAAAAGTATAAATTAATTCGATGTCGAAATGGAATTTAACTTTCATTTTTAGAATTAAATCCTTATGTTATCTAGTTACATTTTGTCTAATAACAGGCAAAAGAATAAGAATATAAAATTCATATTTTTTTTATTTTTATGCTTTGTAATAAATATATTTGCGTGTATATATATATATAAAGGAATAACGAGAATAGACACAAAGGAAATAGATGAGATCAAAAAGAAAATAAAAGTAATTAAGGAGCAAAAATGAGGAGTATGAAATGGAATAGAAACAGTTATATACGAGAGTCGTTTGATAAGTATGGTAAATTTAAAATGATGAAAAATTTATTAAATTTTTAAATTTTATGGTAATTTTTTTTACCACACTTATCAAACGACCCTCGTATAGGTAAAAATAGAATTCTAAGAGAAGTTATTTGCTGGACAAGAGAAATTACTGATTAAGAACAAAGATATATAAAAAGGTCAAAAGAGACTCATAGGTAGATGGGACGGAGACAAGAAAATTTGTGGAAATAGACTGGAAGAGAAAGACTTTGAATCGATCGAAGTGTAAACTTTTAGAATAGGCTTTTATCTACCAATGGATAAAAAAAGGCTGCTGTTGCTGATTATGGTGATATACGAGGTCGTTTGATAAGTATGGTAATTTTTTTTACCATAAAATTTAAAAATTTACCATACTTATCAAACGACTAACGTATATATATATATATATATATATATATATATATGTGTGTGTGTGTGTGTGTGTGTGTGTATGTGAGAGAGAGAGAAAGAGAGAATAATTGTATTGAATTAATAACCAGGTAAGACATGCTGATTATTAATATAATATATACTTTCTATGCTTTTATAAAACACGATATCTTTTATTAGAAATCAAGCATAATTATAAATTTTATTCCATTTTTTTATATTCGTCTGTAATATTTTTGTTAGATAATTATTTTATTATAACAATAGAACGAATTGTTTTATTGTTTGTTTAGAAATAATTACTGATTTTTATTTCTATATAATTATAATATAATCTATTTTTAGTATTTCTTTAGATAAAAGAACATAAAGAAATTTACTTTGAATAAAAACTACTATATTTTTCAATATTGAAATTGAAATAAATCTTGGAATTTAATAATGCAATGGAAATTTCAATAATAATACTTTTTTAGAATTAAGAATAGGTCATTTCTCTTTTTATTATTTACATACACATGTGGAATTATATATATATATATATATATATATATATATATATATATATATTTATATTATGTGTGTGTATGTATATTGTATATGAATAACAGTTGTATTTTTAAAGTTTACATTAATTAAGTGTACATTACACCCAAAATGAATGTGTCGAAAAAAGAAAAATAAAACAGCCTCCAACAAATCTGTAAATTTATGACTTCTGTATGTTGTGAGATGTGCATTTGAATAAAATTATGTATGCACATTAGAATAGTATTATATGTAGAATATTATCGGGTGTCAACGAGATATTTAAAATTCGAAATATGTTATTTTATGATATTAAAATAATTTACATATTTTATTGAGATACTGTTTTTATGTTTTTTCTGCTTTCAGTGATGCGGATATAAAATGATACTAAAAACATAAAACGTTTTTATGTGCTTGAACTAAAACTAACACTGAAAATTTAAAAAGATATCGGAATAAAAATAAAGTAGTTTTATTTTCTTCAAAGTTATCGAATTTTTATATGTTGAAATTATATAATCTGTTTATATGTCTTTTAAAATAATATTGCTTATATAAAAATAAAGTATCTTTTTGTTTCAATTATATATACAAAAGTTGATATAAAATCAAATAATAATTTTATGAGTTCTGTGTAATGTGAAAATTGTTATATTTTTCCAGACGAAAGCTTGTTTTTAGTATACCTCATTGAATGTACTAAAAAATATGACGAATAATTAATTATTTTTATTTCTCTGAAATCATACATTTTTTCGAATGACACTTCATTGCAATATACTTCTATTTGTTCAACAAATAAAATTTATGTGTACAAAAAACTGTCACATTTGTAATTCGCAATTACACATCTCATTCGTTTCCTGTGTAGTTGAAATAACTGTAGCTAATTTAAATATGACTCATCAAAAACTGGCAGATGAAAAGAGGTAACTACTTTATTTGTGTATGTACACATATAAATGAAAATTAAATTGTTAATATGTAGATTTTGCACTTGAATTACATTAAGTATATTTTTAAGAATAAGTATTATATATATATATATATATATATATATATATATATTTATTATAAAATAATGTATATATGCATATTTATAGTACCTTACGGTCGGTATTAGGTTTTCTTTCATAAATTTTTCATTAGGTTTTCGCCACATTTATGAGTTCATCACTTCTAAAAATATTGATTTTAGTTTCATTCGCAAATATGATGTGCTTTCAATATTCAAAATCTACATTTTTATATATTTTTATAAATTAATCTTTTATGGCGATTTTTTGTTCATAATAATTTGTCTTCGTGCAGTTCTCTTATGATAATATTAATGTTTAATAATATTTGTATGGACACACATACACACACACACACACACACACACACACACACACACACATATATATATATATATATATATATATATATATATATAATTACAACTCCGACAAGAGATAAAAATTAGTAATAAAAATAAACAAAAATACAATGGACAATATAAAGAAGAAATCAATACGTTCAATTATCCTAATCTTGTGTCAAGTATAAATAGAATTACAATCGAAATATCATGTGTATAAAAGCGGAAAAAATCCTCTTAGCATAATAATCAAAAGTAAATATAAATATATAGGGCTCAAAATTGCAATTAAACTATTTAATGCAGTGATACAACCAATAATTATATATGGAATGAGGTATGGGGAACAGACCAGTTAAGCCACAAAGTAGATTTCATTAAAGCCGATATATGTAAACAAATACTAGATATTGTTAAAGAAATTGCTTGTTGTTTTGTGTTGCTGGCAGTAAAAGAGCTGTAGGCAAATTAAAAAAATTATGCATATTATAAAATATGACTTGGTGAAAGGAAATTAGTACAAGAATGTGTGTATCGATAACTAAAGGACGTTAGTAATAGGAATTCGAATTATTATTCTATACGTAGTTTGATATCTGGGTTTGAATAGCATTTTTTTAAAAAAATGTACAACAGAAAAATTCAGAAAATCATATAAAAAGCAGTAGTAACTACTTTCGATCCTCTATTAGATGAAGACCTTTTCTAAAACCTTCCACTTCGATCGGATTTAGTGCTTTTCTCTTTCAGTTCAATACGACGAATTTTCTTATGTCTCTGTTTCATCTATCCATGGGTGTTTTTTGTGAGTTTTTGTACATCTAGGTTTCCATTCAATAATTTCTCTTGTCCATCGGTGGTTTTCTCTTCTGACTATATGACTGTGTCATTTCCATTTTAAATACCCCACGTTATAACGTCTCTTTTTCTGATCCACTTAGTTCTTTTTTTTCTACGAATTATTCTTAGCATGCATCTTTTTATACTTTTTGATTTGTCTGGAACTGCTGAATTATTCTGGCATTCAAGACATTCATGTTTCACTGATATATACATACACATTTACATACATATATACATACATATATATATATATATATATATATATATATATATATATGTGTGTGTGTGTGTGTGTGTGTGTGTGTGTGTGTGTGTGTGTGTGTATAAGAACGATAAATTCAAAAATAAAAATAAACAAAATCAATATCATATTTAGAAAGCCAAGTTATTAAAATTTCTGAAAAATAAAAATTATATTTTTTAATGTATACAAATGTGGGAGAGGTCATCGACTTTAAAATTTATTTTAATCAATATCAGCAGACGTTCTGTTGCTTATTAAATGTAACATCTGAATTTGATGTATGACGTTAGTTATCTCTAGTTTTTCAAATTGAATTCAATTTGTGACGTTTATTTATAAAAAAAGAAGTCACCGTTGTAGTTAAAAGATCAGTTTGTTTTGCTTGCTTGTACAAAACTCTGTTAAACGTGCTATCAACTGTATAATGATTTTGAAGAAATCCTGTTATCCTGTTTGAAATATTTACCTGTTCTAGAATACGAACTTCTGTAAAGAAAACTAATATATTTAGTCTTTATTTTTGATACAAATAATTAATTTAATCTTAATGAATTTTGTTAAGTTTTTTGAAATAAAATTATTTTTAAATATTGTTTTTCATTAAATGATTAAAACGTTTTTTTTGTTATTAAATTTTATGAAAATTTTATTAACACCTTTGATTTCAATTATAGTTTTTTTATATGAAAATAAATTATTTTTTTATACTAATTGTTTCTCAATACTACAGGATTTTATATAGTGTTGCCATTATTTATTGTTTGCTTTTCAGTAAATGTACATGCATGTGACAATACTATTATTTTCATTAAATGATAACTTGGTTGTTTTAAATTAATAATAGAGAAAAAAACGAATAATAAGTGGTTGTTGGATAAATTTATGTATAATTTCACACAGATGCTGCGCTATTACCCCAATACCGCATGATATTGAAAAAGTGTTCAATTATTAACTATTGTTTACTTTATAAGAAAATATGCATTTTGATGGCAATGCTATTATCATCAGAGAATGCTGTTATAATTTAGATTTTACAACGCAGTATTATGATGATGATAGCATTACTTCGAAATGCGCATCAGCTAATCATTGTTATAAAAAAAACAATGTAATATATTGTGATGTCGGGGTGTTAATTCATTTGCATGTGAATTCGCCACAGTTCCAAAAAATAAATTTATATAATGTTATGAATTTGAGAGTATTTTATTTTCTTTAAAGTGAATGAATAATGTTAAACCAATTTTATAAAATTATTTTTGTGTTTAACTTTTTTATTTATGTTTCAAATTTTCATTCTTAAATTACATGTTTAATAATTTGATATAAAATATTTTATGTATGTACTAAAAATGCGTTTTTTTCGTTATTTCATTTTGTACTACATAAGTAAACATTTCAAATGATGGGAAAATAATCATAAAATGATTTTTTACTAGTTTAAGATTATTGTTTTTATTCGATTTCTAAACTATATATTTTTATTTCTAACAAATAAAAAATACGTTATTTTTATTATAAGAACGAAATAATTTCTTTATTATCTAAAAATAAATATTAATCTTTTTATGTTCAATAAAAAAATATGCGAAAGATTTAATTTTTTTATGAAACTGAATATTAAAAAAGTGAATCATAAATAAAAAAATATGATTGATAATATCCAAGCATCATAAAACTGCAACGAACATGTAACAACATCGAACATATAACATGTCGACGATAAATGAAAAACACTCATGCTGAACGCCATTAACGTCATACGTGCAATATCGTATTTGGCGTAAATGACGTTATTTGGCACGAAGCCCAACTACAAACACAGCTAAAATCGAATCTCGCTTTGGCACAGACGTACGTAAAAGCTCTGCCGTTCATTAAGACTCTACATTTAATGAAGATAATTAACCTCCACGAAATGCAATGTCCTTAATGCAGCACTCTCTGTAAGGGATAATGATAATTCGTCTGCTTGTATCTCTTAGTAGCGGATTCTACAATTGTCATTTACCTGCCTCATAATAGTTTCAAATAATTGTCATTAATGCCTTTCTTGTAATATGATTCATTTTAATATGACAAGTATATTGTTCCGGTTATTCCTTTGATAGCTATTGATTTGCTACATTACAAGAGAAATTTAATTTTAAGAAGTTTAGTTTCAATTATAATTTATTAAAATGAAGTAGTATGTGTGTGTGTGTGTGTGTGTGTATATATATATATATATATATATATATATATATATATATATACACGAGGGTCGTTTGATAAGTATGGTAAAAAAGTAAGAAAAACTAAATTGAAAAATGTAATTAATTAAATTAAACAATAAATAAATTTACCATACTTATCAAACGACCCTCGTATATATATTTATATACTTTTGCTTATATACATAAAGATATTAATAAAATCATATTTTAAAACAAAAATAATAATATTTTATTTAAAAATCACTTTTTAAATAAAATATTAGTAGCAACTAACTTTTTATTATCAAATTGTGATTTCTTTGATTAGCAAATTTATTACAATTGAATTTTGAATGATAAAAAATTATAAAATATTATTTACATTAATTGATGACAATGAGTTTAATTACTTATTTTAACACTAGATTGCCCAAGGAAGTCATTTTGACTGCTTTTTAAAAGATTTCCACTTTCATTTGCATAAAATGTACAAATAATAATGCATAAATTATTTTTTTTCTAAGTGAAGTAATTTTTTTTATTGTTAATATTTACTAATAACTTGTTATATAACTGTAAATAATATAAAAAATATTAAAAATTAATTTTAAACAAATTTCTTTACACATTAGTTATTTTCACAATGCAGTCATTTTGACTGCTTTTGGGCAATATAGGTAACTAAGTTTCAGTCTTTCTAGTGTTAAAAAAATAAATAATAGAATTTTTATAAATATTAATTTATATAAATATTACGTATAATCGTGTAGATATAACAAAAATATTTATATTTTTAATTTTACTCGATATATGAAATAAAAGTGGTAGTTTTCAACTAACCGTTAAAAATTTGGGATCATTTTGATCTTATTATCTTTCGTTCGAATGTTGAAAGTCGCGTTGTTTTCTTACTGTTAAAGAATTCCTTAAAGATGAACGTATAGTAACAGGTGCAGCCCCTATTTGCTTACACATGCGTCCCGTGTCGTTTCTCTGATAGGTTTCTTATATATTCAAAAGGCTTCGCTATCGAGCAAACAAATATCTTTTGTCATATTTTCTATCAGTTTGGGTACAAAGCACAAAGGTATCATACTAACGGGCTATTAAAATACAGGTCGTAAGTTCAGTTCCGCTTAATATACGCTACTTCTTTTATATTCAATGGTGTTTGTTACAGACCGGATATATTTTCATTTTGATAAATAGCCATTTAGAAATTATATAGTATTGAATTTTGTGTTCATGTAGAACAATTTCCTGTTCAACGAATTCGTATAATATGAACGATATGTCTTATTTGTTTATTTATTTTCTATAAAAATATATGTGTGAAAAAAATATATTTTACGATTAATAATACAAATTCGATTTTAGTAATCGTGCATAAAATTAAATTTAATGGTAATTTTTACAGTAAATGAATTACAGTTGATTTTTATAATTATGTTGAAATACTTTTTATATCTTTAATTGAAATATAAATTAATTATATCGAAAATGTATTTTTCTACTACCTTTAAAATCTTATTATGGATCATATATATTATATGTTTAAAGTAATTTATACAAATATTTGTGTAAATTTTAAATCTAACATATTAAAGTTAATTATAAAACATTAAGTACGTATCAAAGTAGAAAGCTTTAATCATTTAACTTTAATCATTTAAATCTTAATAGTAATTTATTTAAAAAAATATATAAGAAATATTAAGTTAGCATAAAACAGCAAATTATATAATTTTTTTAAGTATTTTATATTTTGAAGTATAAAATTCTGTTGTTAACTTTTATTTAAAATTGAATTTAATATTAAAGTTAAAAAAAACTTGTTATAAGTTAAATATTTCTAACATATATAGAATGAATTAGTAACTAATAATTTTCCAGACAGTAATTTGTAAAATTCTATTATTGAAATTTAAATTTTTTATTATGATTTGATTGCTTTAGAGAGAATGATACAATTATTCACAATTTACTGAAGAGAAATATGTAATTTTCCGCCAAGAAAATTTGTAAGAGATTGAATATTAATAATTCCACATTTTGATATATTTAAAAAGTTGCCTACGTTTCAAAACTAATATTTAGGTATTGCTTTCCAATAAATACAAAACTAAAAGACGTTGAAAAATACCCATTTCAATTTTCGATCAAACGATTCAATAAAATATAATTTTAGATTTTATTTTTATCGGAAACAAGAAATAAATTCAACACAGTTGTACAATTAAAATAATATTTGCATATTAACTGGTGACACCGTTAGGAAGATATTAACAACTTGCATATTCGAAAAATATTTTAACTTGTTTGTCAAGATTTCAAAGGAATATTTTTTAATGATACATTCTCAACGGAAATTGACACAATTATATTGTTTTCTTTTTATTTATCCATGATATTTTTTCAAATAATTTCATTAGATCATCATGTTTAATTTATTGTAAAAATATAAATGGAAGAAAGTTACTTGGAAATATTAAAAGTTACTTATTTTCGTTATTCTGTCAGAAACTTATTAGTTTTATTATGAAAGCATATAAATATTACCAGGATATTGAGAGAATAGTGTAAATTATTTTATTAATTAATTGAAATATTTTGTTAAAAAGTAAATTTATATATATATATATATATATATATATATATATATATATTTATGAGGAAAAATTAGTCAAATTTTTTATTGTTATCGAGTACTATAATATTGAAATGTGTTGATCACTTTCGTATAAATGTTCCAGAAAAAACTAGTTTATTGATAATTATAAATATAGTGTTTCTTTTCGATTCGCATAAATTTTATTTTTAATTTATGCAAATTTGTATTAATGCTAAACACCTATAGTAAAATGTAATAATTATGCAAATGAAAAAATATCCACTCAATGAATTTTAAAACTGATCTGACCACTTGGCATCTAAATATAGTCTTACATACAACAGTTTATATGTATTTTCAATCAGTATATTTTTGCAAATAGCAGGTGTGATTTTTTTATGATTTATTTTAAATATCTTGTAATTTTTTACCAGACATACAAACATATGTAAGTGCTTTCCCTATCTCTTTTTATTTCATGAATATATATCAAATTTGTATGTGTGTGGTTGAGTGTGTATTGATTTTAATCCTATATGAATATAAGAATCACTAATAGTGTAATATTGTCAACTACTGTATATAACATACATAGTTTTGTATGTTTGAAAAACTTTTTAAGTTCGAATATTGCACAACTTTAGTGTAGAATAAAGTAATGGAATTTGGTAAGTTATGAAAGAAACGAAAATATGTAAGAATTTGGCGGAGATGAGTATTATATGCTTGTACTACGTGCTTTCAATAATAGAAAAATTGCTACGGGTAGAATTCAAGTATAAAGAAAAAGTATAAGCGGAGTTCAAAGTTTTAGCTTTAGAAATATCAAAGAACTGCATAAAAGTCTATTACTACAATTTGAGAATGTATTAGTAGTATATATTTTGTTTGATCTAGTTTTGTATATTCGTATTTTAAATGGATATCGTATGTTTATAAGAAAACTTTTGTATATGCATTTTAATATATATACATGTTTTTTGAAATAATGTTAAATAAAAATAGAAGTGAATGTAAAAAGAGATAAATGAAAATTCCTATTGATTTAATTATTTTATTAAAAAAGTCATTTGTATTCAATGTTCTATTATTCTAAGATTGTATTTTATTTTACATTTTTAATTAATATTATAGTTGCTTTTAATTTTTAATTTTATTAAATCATTATATATATATATATATATATATATATATATATATATATATATATATATATATAAAACAAAAAAGAGTTTATATCATTAATCTATTGTATTTATTACAAATATTTATAAATTATTAGTTGTAAGTACAAAAATGTTTATTTTTGTATTTAATTAATGTGATATATTTTTATGGTTAATCCATTATTCCTGTGCTATATTGCATTTGAATGTCCAATATTTAAATGATATGTAAATTGAAAATAAATTTTTGCTTTCTTGATTAAGTACTATTTCACTTATTTAAGGACATTTCATTTTTAAACATATTTTTTGAAGAAAAAAATTTAGAAATTAAAATTAATTCATTAAATATACTTTAAACAGTTGTACACACACACACATTACATACTTACTGATTTGTAATTTAGTAACAATAAAGTTCAAAAAAATAATTTTTGATCAAATATATTTAATAATAAATAATAGTCTTTTTATCATATAAAGAAATTGGAAATTTAATTGTGAATAATAATTTTTAATATAAATATTATTTATATTATCAACAAATCCATAATTTTTTTATATATAAGAAACATTTAATACGAAATTTAATATTAGCAACATTGAAATCTTAATCATTTTGTAATAGAAGTTATAAATTAAATATATAATTAAATGTTTGATTTACTGCAGTTATTCTCCTGTATGTTTTTAATTGATCGGATTTGTTCTTAAGATCATTAATTTGTTTATTTTTTACAACTGGTTTTAACTGGAAAGCCTTCTGTGGGCAGACAGGATAAATTTATAGTCTAAACAGATTGTAAAATATGCTAAATAATATAGTAACCTCAATGACAGAATTAGCAAGAATATTATATATACGAGGGTCGTTTGATAAGTATGGTAAATTTATTTATTGTTTAATTTAATTAAATTTATAAATTTAGTTTTTATTACTTTTTTACCATACTTATCAAACGATCCTCGTGTATATATATATATATATATATATATAAATATAATTTTACATTAAAATGAATTTTCCATATTTTTCAATTTTTTTGTTTTATTATTATTTTTATTTGTTAATAAATTTCAAGCGAAAAATTCATTTGTAAAAAAATATTAAAGTAACTCAAAATGTAAATACATAATTCTATATTTGTATTTTGCACAAAGTTGATTTTTTTGATCTCAAATGTACATTGCTTTTGTATATTATTTGCTTATGAGTTTGATGGATGAATATATGTGTATGTACGCTAGTATAAACGTTCGTGTGTGCTATATGACTCTACAATCCAGAAGTATTTAACATTTTTATTATTTGACATAAGACTACAGATGAGAAAAATAATTATTTTTGTTTGTCATTTGTGGAACAAGACCGTTTGTCCTTGACAATAATAAGACATAGTGTCATATTCAAAGCACAGCATCATCTGATTTAGAATGAACGTTCCATGCATAACAATATACTTTCAATGTTAACCGTATTCTATAAATCTTCAACTATTCAATAAACTGTTTGATTAAATCAGTGCGTATATACAGTGTGTATACGCGTTTCACGATTGTGTGCGTGAGTTTTGCGTGAACACGTGCGTGCGTGTTTACGTATGTGTTTCTTGGTGTGTGCGATAATCTGTTGATTGATACGTCTTTTCTGGTGTAGACAGACGCTAGGGCGGCACAGTACAGACGTGAGAAGCATTCCAATTCGCGCATCAGCCAGACTTGAATAGCAGCATCACTGTTAATATCAGCACATTTGAAACGTTGCGAGAGGCATCTTATTCATCTAATTAGCTCTCACGGTTGGAAAATCGATTTTTCTTCGTCTTCGTCAGAAAACACTGTCAGTACAAGATATAATAGAAACACTGTCGTGTTTATTTATTAGAAGATGAATTACGTTGTGTTAAAGGAGTGTTTTTGATTATAAATTAATTTAGTTACAATAGTTTATAGTAAATGAAACTTGTGTTCTTCATTGATCAGTAAAATATTTTTTACTGGTTTCTGTTCAGAAAGTATTACATATAAGTTTTTAATTTAGGGAAAATAAAAATAATGAAAAATATAACTGGATACGTTATGGAATTAAAAGCAAATGAGTAATGCAAAAATAATATAAATATTATTTTCTAATATTATTTTTGCCATTTATATTAGCGTTAATTGACATTTATGCCAAAATTTGTTAATATTTTTGAGATGAATAGAATTATAACTTGATTTTAATTCAAAACATATACTTCATTTATTATTATTATTTATTTATGGTTGAATATGAAGGTCTCAATCTGGTTTATTATTTTTTATATATATTCGAAATAAATTATACTAACAACAAAAAAAATAAAAAAACAGAGACGCGATTCAAGGAAGAAAAATGGGAATATCCAATGATTAAAGTTCAAAATTAAGTTTTTTTTTTTTTAATGATTTAAATGTCTCTCTTTCTCTCTCATATGCATACATATATATATATATATATATATATATATATATATATATATATATATATATATATATATAATGAAAGGACTGAGATAGGGTGATACGACGTTATCAAAATTATTTACAGCGGAATTAGAAGAAGTCTAAGACATTAAATTGAAAATTTGAAGAAATAGAAGTAAATGACGGGATACTAATTACTTAAAATTCGCTGACGAGATAATTATTTTCTCAATAAGCGTAGATGAACTTGAAAAAAGAATAGAAGAATTAGATGAAGCAAGTTAAAAAAATAATTTTATAACGAACCTTAGTAAGATAAAAATAATGTAAAATGAATTTGTAGATCAAAGGAAAATCAAATTAAAAGAATATACGCATATATATATATATATATATATATATATATATATATATATATATATATATTATGCGTTATAGTAAAAGTAGAAAAGTTTTAAAATGAAAATGAGCCAGTCATATAGCAAGAAGAGAAGACCACCGATGGACAAGTGAAATTAATTATTGATAACCCAGAAATATAAAAAGGTCCAGGATGAGACCCTTGAATAGATGAACAGAGACATAAGAAAAAAATGTAGAATGAAATGAAAGAGAAATACATTAAATTGGTTGAAATGGAAAGTTTTTAGAGAGGACTTCATCCAACAGTGGATAGAAAGAGGTTGTTAATAATGATGATACATTAATTTGATATTATATACATACATATATATATATATATATATATATATATATATTTATATATATTATATATATATATATATATATATATATATATATATATATATATATATATATGCTTGTGTGTGTGTTTATGTGAGTATACATATTGTTTTATTGAAAAAGTATTGAATTAATAATATTCATTTTACATTCAGTTTTTAGGGATTGTCGTTATTTAATGTTAAAGTTTTATAATAAATATAATGAAACCTTTTCATTAAAAATTTGTAATAAAGATGAGATTTGCTATAAAACTTTCTTGTTTAAAAATACTACTGCTATGTTCTATTTTGATTTTATTAATCTATAAAAAATACTTTGGTATTTTAATGAAAATAACAAATCATTGACTTCCAACATTAAAAACTGGTAATTAATTGTGATATAAATAAAGTCATTACAAAATAGTTAATTGAATTTTCGTTTTCATAATTTATTATATTTAAATTTCAAAACTTTCTATATAAAAAAAGTTGGTGCTCCGCCTTCGAAGTGATGTGAAAATTGACGGAGTGACGTGAACATTTCGTTTTTGAACTTTCCCAGTTTTCTGAGAATTACCTACGTGCAAATTTTATGAAATATTAAAATTAACAAAAAATAGAAAAAGAGATTTTCAGGCAGATTTTTCGAATAAATAAATTTTAACTGTGTTGGCATTAGATTTGAATGCATATCCGATCATCAATCTATAATAACATCGTCTATACAGAAGCATTAACACAGATAACTTTTTAAACGTTTTATTTTTCATAACTTATTTACATTGTTAAACAGAAGCATGTTCGAGGTTTGAAGAACGAAATGAGTAGGAGGCAGAGCCTCTCTTAGTTTATAAAAAATATGATTTTTAACAAAATATCAAGATATTATTTGTGAGACCTTAATAGATTATATACATTTTTACTTACAATTTTATAATAAAAGGATTTTATTCTAACCAATTAATAGGTTAATATTTTAATTTATGACAATATATTGAAATATATGTAAATATTTTTTTAGCCTTCATTTGCTTGTTCACTTAATCTATATAAGTTACAATGTATGTATAATACATATCAATATGTTGATGTGTTTGTTTTATTATCATAATTTTGATTTAGTATATCTTGTTGTGACAATTTAGAGAATTTGTGGTTTGCTAATAATAATGATCGAATCGTTCTCTATGTTTAGTACATGATTAATTTGCTAGATTTACGGATTTAAACTTTAATCGTGGTATTATATACGTACATACACATACATTTATATTTGTATGTATGCCATGTATGTATATATGTAAATATATTTTAAATCTTCTGTGTTTAATGGGGATTTTGAATAATATAACTGTATTCATTAGTGTTATTAAAAATACTATGATAAAAATGAATTTCTTATTCGAATTATTTTCAACTATATATAGTATTTGTTATTAGTTATGAAAAATGTACATACGTAATTTTTAATTAGTTCCATTTTTAAACTTTCAGTAAATCTTGTTGAATTCACCTCGATGTTGTTTCATCTCTGTGACCTTATCTGACCTGTGTATATACAAATTAAATTACATGCATTAAAATAATTTGTCGACCAATCACAAACGAGCACCTTCGTCGACACATCACTCCAATAGTAATTATCTCAATTGTTGCAGTTAAACTGCTTAACAATCAAATTCGTGTACTGATAGACTAATCACTTTATTCACCGGATGTGGGCTATTGAGGCTTCACATTTCTCTCGAATGTCTCTTCATGTTACAACTAGCATGTTTTATAGTGATGAATGGCTGTTGACTGTGATAAATAAGGGACTATACATGTCTAGAAATTATTTTGTTGTTGGGGGAAAAAGTATTTTTAAGTTGGAGTTAAACGATGTCAAATAAATAAATTAAATTTATATATATATATATATATATATATGTATATATATATATATATATATATATATATTATATTGTATGTTTTATATATGTTTATAAAGTCAGCTTAATTTTAAAGTTTCATTCTAAGGAGTACCAAATTTTCATTCATGTCTTGGTACTTTATTTATATGAAAAATTTTTGCGTATGCAGTTTTCTTTGGTAAATTTAATGTAAAAATATATTTTAAGAAATATTTTCTTTTATTATTATTTTCTTAATCACTGTATTTTGTCAATAGTCCTGATTGTATGTTATTAATAATTTTCTTATCTGTTATCGAATAAAAATATTTTCTAAAACTTTTTAATTTCAGTGATCCAATGCCATTATTTTTTATTTTACATTGATAAATTTCTCAAATATTTATCTCACTTATTAATAGGTTTCTTCTTGGATTTTTATATTTTTCTGTGTTCCCAATCAGTAATTTTTGTTGTCCATCCGCTGTCTACTCTTCTTACTATATGTTCAGCCCGTATCCATTTGAATCTTTCAGAGTTTTATATTATCCATAACTTTTGTTTTCGAATCCACAAGTTTCTATTCTTCCTTCTACGTGTTTATCCTATCAAGTATCTTTCAATGTTTCTGTATTATGTGGAATCACTGATTTATTCTGGTATTTGAATCTCATGTTTATTTTGTAGGATGTACTAATAAAAGTTTTCTTTTAAAACAGATTTTTTTTATTTTTTCCAAATTAATACCATACTCATTTTTCTGTTCACTTTATTCATAATTGTTCGTTTTGTGTTAACAAGTTGTTCTAAATATATGTTGAACACAGTTCGTAGATTCTTTTATTTATATCCCTTTAGTTCAATTTCTTCGAATTTTTAAATTTATTATAACAGCAATATATATATATATATATATATAATATATATATATATATATATATATACATATGTGTGTATTTGTGTGCCTGTGTGTTTTTGCGAGTTAATAATTTTTCGTTGTTAATTTTTCTTATGAAGTGCAATTATACTTTTGAAGTCTGGTCAAGTCAATGTTTTTATATTTAATTTTGTTATCACAACAATTTTCGTAATATTTCAAATATAGACAGTTATATCAAAATCAAATATCCTCATGTTACTTGAAAAGCAATATTTATCTTTAATACTTTAAATGTTTCAAATATTTGAGTTTTGTTTTTAAATTTTAATTACATTATTCGGTTGGAAAGTAATAAATTGGTTTAAAAATTGTTGATTTTTGAATGAGACAATTTTTTTTATTTATTAAACTTTTATTAAAAATGTATTCTTATATTTAAATTAATTTAGACTGAATATGTAAATCAAGTTACTACTCTTTTTCAGTACTGCTTCATTTAACCGAATGATAATTTTATATTAAAAAATAATTTGTTATGCTGTAACATATACGATACTTATAGTCTATTTTTTTTAAAAAAAAGTATTAATATGAATATTATAAGAACAATGTTATTAGTTTCGATCACTGAAAATTTCAAGCACTCTAAAGTTAAGTTATATATTAAGTATATATTATTTTTGCATATCACATTTTATTAATTAAAATTTATAAAATGCTTTCATAAGCTGCATTATAAATCTTTAGTGTAACGAGCCTATAATTCTGTTGAATAAGTTTTATTTCACTGATTTCATTTTTAATTAACAAATATTTTTTATAAAATAATATTGGAGATATGTGAAAATGATTATTAGCCGAAAATAAAAAAAATATGTATATGAATTCAAAATGATAAAAAAGTTAAATCGGGGTTAATGACCTTATTTAATCAAATTAAAGCCAGTCGTACAGCAAAAAAGATTTAAATATTTTTTCAGAGACACTTTTTTGCTTGTTTTATACTATAAATTTGCTAATCGTTTAAGCAATAAATACGAACCGGATTATATTAATTTGAATAAGATTTTAGATACTGAAAATATGTTGAATTTATCAATTATAAAATATTATGAATATTTTTAAAATATACATATATATATATATATATATATATATATATATATATATATATGTTTATATTAAAAAGTATATTTATTATTGTCTATAAAAGTATTATTATTTTTAATTTTGAGTGTGAATATTAAGAAATCTGCAGTTGTTTCAGTAATTTGTATTCAAGTTTATACTAATGAAAGAAAAAAAGTGATTTATGTAAATACTATAAAATTAAAAATGCATGAAAATGTTATAATGTTTTTTTGTTAAATATTTATTATTTGATAAAGATGTCTATTAAATTAAGTTTTTAGTAATAGTGCTAATATTCATTTATATTATTGTTTTATTACTATTTAAAGATTGCTGTCAGTTTCAACTTTGTAGCATTTCATTGATTTTTTAAACGATTAATAAAAAATACATATTACCAAATAAATACATCCACATCTATAAATATATATATATATATATATATATATATATATATATATATATATATATGTATATTAATCTTCAACAAACGTTTAAGAGGACTTAATTATATTCAATGAATCTTTCGTCCAGCAGTTAGTTGATATAGGCGTTTATGAAAATGAAAATCACACACATAGACATATATATATATATATATATATATATATATATATATATATATATATATATATATATTATAGTCATCACCATAATATTATATAAAAATGTTCAATTACGCTTAAAGGATACCTCTCAATTTAATATATATTTTCAATTGTTGTTCTCAGTCCTGTATTATATGATAAAATATTTTTCTGATTTTATAATTTTGCACATTGGTATACAATATATGGTTAGTTTGAATTCAAAAGTATTTAATATAATTTCATTTAATATTTAATCAAGGAAAAATATTAGTAAATTATATCTAGAATATATAATATAATTTATTAATTCTTGTTTTCTATTTTGCATCATAAACAATTTTTTGGTTGCTATTATTAGATTCATTTATGTTTGGTTATTGTTATTTTTTTTACACAGCAAACGATGGTTATTTTTTGATATGTTATATATATATATATATATATATATATATATATATATATATATATATATGTGTGTGTGTGTGTATGTGCATGTATATATATATATATATATATATATATATATATATATAAATATACCATGAATGTTTGACATTTTTCGGATATTTAATTCATAAATAATTCATTTTACATACTGTGTCCTATTTTACATATTTTGAATTTTAATGTATTGTTCATGCAACAATAATTATAAATGCAATTAATACTTCTTGTTCATATGTTGTGTATATAATTAGTGAGATATAAATCGGACCATATCTTTTTTTGTTTTAAATAATAAGCAAACTATGGACACAATTCTCTAGTTGTCGAAAGCGGCAACCAAACGTTTGCGAACGTAGCAAAACATGATCGACGACGTTTTCCTGTGCACAAACCGTGACCGCACAATGCCAAAGCTTTTGTCATCGAAAGGAAGCATCTACAATGTTTTTGTCATCAATTACACTTTACTGAAAACGTTTTTAACATCGTCGCATTATAATGATTCGCTTGCTTCGTGTTTTTTCCTGTTCTCATTTTGAAATCGCTGTATTTGTCACGGTTATTGTTATATGAAACGGATTACAAAATCAGTTGATTGGAAAGAAATCTAATTATATAATTACCGGAATTTTTTTCGTCACTTTGTTGAAGAGGCAAATACAAAACCATTCTTCAAGTAGTTCAATGTATATGTCGTTTTTTTTTATTTCAATTATATATATATATATATATATATATATATATATATATATATATATATATATATACATATAAATAAAAAGAAAATTTTGATGGTATTATCATTGTTATTAAGATATTTACAAATAATTACTTTTTTATATTTTTCCGTACTTTATTTTCTTTCTTTAATATTTTTATATTTTCCTTAATATTTTATTCGTTCTTTTGTAGTCGCATTTTTTATTTGAATTATATATATATATATATATATATATATATATATATATATATATATATATATATATTTGAACAAAATATGTTCAATTAAATAGTTATCTTAATTGGGGTTCTCAAGTTGAAATATATTATCTATAATGTTTTCTCGTGTTTTAATTTTATATAATATTTAGTTTCTATATCAAAAATCAGTTATATTTATTTACTATATTTATGTATGTTTATATACACGGGGGATTGTGTTAAAATTCTAATTGTAGAGTTTCCTAAGTAAAGGGTTGTATATGGAGATAACAACTTCGTATTGTAAAAAACATAATCGTTGTAGAATTTATACAAGTAAAGTTTTTTTGGGTTTCAAAAAAAAAACATTTTTAAATCCTAATCTGGACATGGACTGTAGCACTTTGATTATTATGTTTATATATATATATATATATATATATATATATATATATATATATATATATATACTTATGTGTATGTAAATTTATTTCATAACTATTTATATACATATATTGTATTATTTATATAATATATATAAATAAGTATTTTAGACTAAACTTTTTCTGCTATAAGTATTGTCTTTTTCTGGATTAATTTTTAAAATAAATATCTGCTATTACTCACTCATCATTTAAATACTTTTTGAAATTATGAAAAAAAATTTTTTTTATTTCAACATTATAAAGCTTGTTAGACGTGTTGGATTAAGCAATGTAAAAATGTGTTTCGTCAACACAGGTTTTAATAGAATTAAATTTTAAATCGTAATCTATTTGCATGTATTATGTATTTTAATTAGTTTTTTGTAAAAGACAAAGAAAATATTCAGAACATTCTTTTTAATTTTCGAGGTTTTCTGACTGAAGAGATTTCCAAATAGAAGTAAAAATCGTTAAAGATTGCATAACATTATGAAAAATATAAAATATAACAATTTTTATTATATGTTTGAATTCATAATTTATATTGTACCAAATATATATATATATATATATATATATATATATATATATATATATATATATATATTTAATTAGAAACTGTAGATATTAATTTACAATTGCATATAAATAACTGTATTCAAAGGAGAGCTTTGTTGAGAGTGTGATTTTAACTTAAATAGCTCTGGTAGTACTTAATTATAATGTTTTGTATTTTAAGATTTCACATACATTATATATCAACTTTTTGGATGCTGAATATAAATTGGTATATATGTTAAAAATTATTAGAATTTTCGAATTTAAGTTTTTAGTAATATATTGTTTTATAAACATATTTTATGAATTAATATCTGATAATTTATAATCAAATTCTGAATAAATATGTAAATAAATCTTCATAAAAATAGAAACCATGAATACTAATGTTAATATAAATATATTTTTTTGATTTTAGTTTTAAAAAAGTAAAGTTCAAATTCTATAAATACAAAAAAGTTTTAAAATTCTGATGATACTTACTTTATGCATCATAAATTTAATTTGTATTTATTTATACATTTGGTATGAAGTAATCACTAGTTTTATTTTATATATATATATATATATATATATATATATATATATATATCCAAATTATTTGTCATTTAATTATTGGATGATATAATAAAGAAATATTTAGTAATATATACAAATGTTTAATTGTAAAAAAATCTGATATGCTTAATTTTAAATCATATGAAAATAATTGTTATCAAAAAAATATGTTTGTATAAATTCTCAAGCGTTCTTAGAAAATACTAAATAAGTATTCTCTTTAAAATATAAATTTATTTATCTCCCTGTTGTTTATACCAATTTATTATGAATACACAAAATTTTGTACATTCAAACATCTGTCAAAGTTTAATAAATTCGCACATATCATTTCAAATGTAAATGAGTCACCGGACTATAGATAACATCAGATAAATAATCTGCATAATATTATTAAATTTTACCATTCCAGGTGTTTAATTAAAGTATCTTTAAATATTTTATCGTATATACAAAGTACGTTTTTTTTAAGTACGCATTATTGATAGAAAATAATATATTTTTCTTTTAATTACTTTATTTCAAACGTCAGCTTACAAAAACTAGAACAATTATATACTACATGATGAAAAATTATCCGAACATTATTATCTACCATCTAACGTTAGAAACAAGTAGTTATCTATTTTTTTAATAATTAATAGGCAATTTAAATATACATTTTTCATTCATTCCAGTCTATAAAATACTAGTTTCTAAATAGAAATACAATTTCAAAAAATATACGTTTCCATAATTAAAAAATTCGATATGCAAAGCCTGTTTTGTTAATACGTTTGACTTTTAGAAGTCAAACATATTATTTTCTTCGTGTAATTAGTATCGTGTACGCAAGTTGTGGTATACGCTTCATGTTCATTTACAATATTACTGATAAATTAAAGTTCAACATAGGATTATAAATTTGAAATGTAAATTATTACAATAATAAATTTATTTAATATTATGTTTTTTAATTTAAATATTTAGTTTTAAACTATATATATACATACAGTGTGTAAGAGAGACAAAGAGAGAAAGAAAGAGAGAGAAACTTTTTTCCATATTCGTAATTAATTCATACTATTTTGGTATACATTATGAATAACCATTTGATAAATTCGAGGGTATTTATTAAATAGAAACCAAAGGGTTCAATTGAAAACACACTGTCAGATTAAATATTAGTAATTTCAGAGGTACGTCAAAATAGTGTAATTTGGTTTTATTCTATTTATTTTTTTATAAATGATTTTATAAATCGAGTGAATGTGGAGAATTTTAATATTTTTCCAATGACTACTTTATTGATAAAGGAAATGTGTAAGTACAATACTTCTCACTTGTAATTTGAGATTGTTAAAATTATTAATTGGACAATGAATTATCAATTATTAATAACGAATTCCTTGAAAACTTGATTTGATTTACTATAGATGATATTTTATTTCTTCATTCTACCTTTTTAAAGAAGTCTAAATGATAACAACTGATTCATGTGAATATTTCAGGCAACACTACAATCATTTTTATAATGAGATGAACATATTTCAAATTTTGTAAGTAAAAATCATGAAAATCTAAATTTTATAAAGAGAATAATTAAGGGATGTACTATTGTCGTTAAAAAAGTATGTTTAGCTTTAATAAGATCTTTGATTAAATATTGAGAGAGAGTATAGAATCTACATTTATTAACAAAAACGTCAAACATAGAACGAATTCAGAAAAAGTCTGCTCGTTTTGTTCCAAATAGATATTTTTGATTGGATAGTCCTAGCAAAATAATTAAGTAATTCGTGTGAAAGAATTTAAAAAGTAGACGGAGTATCGCGAATTTAGCTTGTAAGTGTGAAGTTTGTATGGAATATCTGGTCTGGGAGAAGAATATGGATCTCAAAGAATAGTTTATTCTTTTTTTTTTGCTAGAAGTGATCACGATATTAAAATTAAGTCGAAAAATGCCAAAAAACAAGTTGGTAGACAATTCAATTTTTTATAGAGGTAATTGGAACAGAAAGGCTCTGACGATGATGGCATCGCCATCGAAATGCATCAGCCGATATAATTATAGATTATTTAATTATAAATAATAAGTAAACAATAAGTGATTATTGAACACTTTAAATTATTGTGGTGTTGGGGTTAAAATTCATTTTTGTTATTGGATTGTTTTTTCGATGATTTTCAGTTAAGTTAGATTAAGAGGGCTAAAATATAATAAAGATTGTATGAAAATTAGAATTCCTCTCACCGAATTTGCATTCCTAAGCAGATGTATTATATATATATATATATATATATATATATATATATATATATATATATATATATATACATATACACGTGCAGAAGGATAAATAGAAATTATCTGGTCATGAATGTATTTATGTATGTATATATTTGTTTCCTGTCATTACAAACATTAAATGAATTAATGTTTTCCAAGAATATAAAAATATAGAATTAATACTAAACAGAAAATGCTGATATATCAATAAGTAGTTTGTACGTTCTGAATTTTTCTTTTGAAATAAAAAAGTTGTATTTGATTGTATGTAAAAGCTTAATCTCGTTATTAATTGTGCTTTTTATTTCCATATAGATGTTATAACGTTATACAATAAGTTGTATGTTTTGCTTTTTAATATTTTTTTACAGTGGCGTTTAATATTTTTTATTCATTTACATATATGTGTATTATAATGACAATTGTATTCATAATTCTTATTTGTTTTTAAACAATACGTAAAAATGTTGCATAGGTCTAATGTATTTTCTACTTAACCTTTTCGAATTTAATAAAGAATTAAATCTAATTTACAGCTGTAGTAAATATTTTTTGATTTAAATAATAAAATGGAGATTTTTTAAAAAGATATCTAGTTTATTTTTTCAATATTGAATCAAATTTGAAAATCATTTAAAATGATAAGAAATTTATATTTTTTGTATTTTGTATTTTAATTAAATAAATAATTGATGAGTATTTTTAATACAGTATATAAAAACACATATTAATAGCGTTGTATATAAAGATTATTTTCGACGAAGAAAAATTAATGTATCTTTTAAGGGGTTATACGCAGTTAGAAATTTCAAAAAATCGATTTTTTTTTGCATTTTCGGAATGCACAATATTTGAGTATATTTTCTGAAAATTTGAAGTAAATCCGATAAATATTTTCGGACATACACCTCAATTTGTAAGTAATTTTTAACTATGTGTAAACTACTTCCGAAACTTCAAACGCGTTTATCTCAAAACGGTGTTTTCATAGTCGGTGATCTCGATATCTCAGAAATGGCTGAACCGATCGGTCTCAAATTTTCACACAATCTTCTCAAATATATTCCTCAGGTATTGAATGAAGGAATAAGGTTTACAAAAATTATTACTATTTTTTTTAAACAATTTGGAGCGAAAATTTTAGTAAAAAACGCAAAATTTTTTTCAAGTAGACGCCATTTTGTCAAAAATGAAAATTTTTATTATTCCTTCGTCCAATACCTGCATTAATCTATCCTTTAAAAGAATTGACCATATTTTTTGATTTCAAATAATCCAAACCGCCGATATGGAGATCACCGCCAAGCGCCTTTTTTTGGAGGTCGTTCGGGACATCGTCTGCAGGAGCGGTGCACTTCAATATTTTTTTATGATCGACATGTTATTTTATTCTTGAAAGTAGGATCTATTCAAATAACCATAATTTGTAATTGCAAAATACATACTGTTTCTAAAAAAAATTCCTAAAAAAACGTTGTTTTTGCGCCTCGCAACTGCGTATAACCCCTTAACAAGATCTCAGTTTTAATACCAAGTATTATAGAAATAAAAATATGTTTATCATAAATTGTTTTAGAATTGTGATGAATTCAGTTTTGCACAAATGAGCTATCATCCTAACAGATTTTATAAAGTAGCACACATCGAAATGCCTGTTAGGTTATAAATAAAGAAAGTGGACAATAAATAATTATTAAACACTTTTTTAATATCTTGTGATATTGGGAAATAATTTATTAGTGTGGAAAAAAACATGTTTTGATTATTTTTTTACATTAATGTTCATTTCACTGAAAAATTGACTAAATTCTCGTGTTAAATTTATAATATAAATAATGTGTTAATAAAAATAGATCGATAAAAATATAACAGGTACTCAATTGAAAACATTATTTAAATATAACAACATATTTGTATGTTATTAAAATGTACAAAAGAATTTTAATAAGAATAAAAATAATGTTCATTTATTATTCTTGACCCTCGTTTCGAAAATATTTCTACTAACTATTACTAATAATATGTCGTATACACTACACCATGTCACTGGACAGGATGTAATTAATCTGTAATAATTTTTTATTCTGACAGTTCCATGTATCTTCAATTTTTTTCGTCTTTAGTTCAAAACTAGTATATAAATTATAAGATGTATTTAAATTATGATAACCGTGTAAGTGTTTTTATAAATTTATATTCAACACATTTATGAAATCGAAGATAGATTTTTGCTTTAGGTAAACACTTATAACTGTATAACACATTAATGAATACTATTTTATATATATAAATTTTACATAAATGCTTTTTTGACTTTTTCACTATGACCTTTTATATGTGAAGAAAATAATATGATAATTTAAGCAAATAAATTATTATGCATCTTGTTTTTAAAAACATGTTTAACTTTTTTTACTAGAAAATTAAAAATTCACGAATTTATATTTTGAAACTTGGGTTTCTAATTATTAATATTTTATTTAAAAGTTTATTTTATTAAAACTATTGTTTCATTAATAAAATACAAACATTCTATATATTTTCTAAGACCAAATTTAAATTCGTTGTGTATTGGTTAACCCTATTGAGATAGTTATTTAGTTATAACAACTTTTTAATGTACGTATTATTCGTTACTGTCGATTTTTTGAGTTTGCTTTTTTTAAATTTACTACATGTCTTCATTAAAATATGATTGATAAGATTATAAGGCTAAATGTAAATGTAAATGTGCTAATTGTAAATGTAAATTAAAAAGTATGTTAAGTTTCAAACAATGATAAATACGAGTTGTTTAAGTATGTTTAAAAAAGAGAAATTTGTAAATTATTTTTAATCATTTTTTTTAGTGGATTATCACATTATATATATATATATATATATATTATATATATATATATATATATTTATTCATAATATTACACGAATTTATTTGTTTTTTTAAAGCCTATATCAGCTCACTGCTGGGCGAAAGTCTCATGAAATGTTACTATCTCTTCTTAAATATTTTTCCAAATTTTTGTTTCATTATTATTCGTGATTTAACTCGTTCAACTCATCTCCCACTATATTTTACAATTTCAACTCTCTATTTTTGATACTGACTCTTTTTTGGTATTTTTTCGTC
>CP092090.1:32253567-32303567 GCA_029203775.1 Neoneuromus ignobilis
AAAGATAGAAAATTAATTGTATAATAAATTAGGCGGTATAATATATATATATATATATATATATATATATATAAATGTGTGTGTGTGTAACTTGTTAAATTACTCATGATTTAGCACATAATTAACTGTACGAATATAAATGTATTCCAGAATAAATAAAAATGTATTAGAAGAGCCATAAATTATACTTGGATGTATTTTTATGTTAAATTTTTATTTTCAATTCAGAAAATATTAAAATATAATATATATATATATATATATATATATATATATATATATATATCTTTACAGACAATTACTGTTTTGTAAATTTTGTATTTTAATATCTGTCTTGTTTTTTGTTTGCACAAATTGAAAACAGTATATTTAGTTCAACATTATTGAACTTTTAATAAATTCCATAGAGGAATTTTCCTTAAATTTATTAAAACTAGGCTTGAAAGTGGAAAGGTTGAATAGTTATTGATTTTTCAAATATTCTATTTTAATTATATGTTATATAAAGTATTTTAGATATAAAAGTTTGAAAATAACATTGATATAGAATTTGTTTCAAATTTGTGACCAATGAAATTGAATTTAATGGGTTTATAAGTAGTATTTAAAAATAAAATTCTGTAATGGCGTTAAAATATAGTAATCAGCTAAGGCACAGATGTTAAGAAATACAAATAAAATGTCGTTGGAATGACTAGATTATTTATATTTTATTGAGGTCTGTGGCCTAGTCGATTAGGATAGTTATTTATTATTCAAAAGTTTCAAGTTTGAGTACGGTCGTTTTTCTCGGCTAACGTTTTTTATGGTTTTCTCAGTTTTTCCTTACAAATAACGTTTCGAAGTATCTTGAACTATTTGAAATTATTTTCTCTGCGTAGTTCTATTTTCAAACCATTATTGGACGATTTTCCGTATTTCGATTATATTGATTTTTATTATTTAAAAGAATTACATCTTACATACAACATTTACATTATAATTTATGTTTATTTTACTTACAGTTAACATTTTATTCGATTTTTTTTCTTTTTAATGAGATTTAAATATTTTACAACATTAAAACAACATTTTTATAGTATTTTATATTTTTTATACAAATATTAGTATGCTTCATATATTTAAATGCAAAATTATAATTTTATTTTTGTATAGTAATAAAAACGTATTTGGAATTTCATCAAAATTTATTATTCTTTAAAAAAACTTGAAATTCAAATACGTATGTTCACTCATATTTATTTTAATTAAATTTATCAAATTTATTATTAATTTATACTAAATATTTTTTATATTTTCATTCTGTTATACGCAATGTATGTATATATAGTGCATATACATTATTTTTGAATTAATATTCTCATTTATTAACCATGACATCAAATTTTCATTATAGTTATGAAAAGTTATTTATTAACGTAAACATGTATATATGTATATATATATATATATATGTAATTACGACCACAAACGATATTTTTTATAAAAGTAATTTTATAATAATAAATTGGCCATACAATTTAATTACTGAGCAATGAAGGCTCACGTAGTTGACGGCATTAAAAAAACATACTCGTACACATGCACAGAACTGAGTGTTCAAAAAACCAATCAATTCCTTTGCGTACAGAAATCTTTAATCATATATAATTTCATCTATCGACTTTAATAACATGGCACTACAAAATTACTGGCTACTAAAAAAGGAAGCTGCTGTATATGAATAATACTCTATATGTTATTAAACTAATACGTTTTTCCTATTGCACATTCAATCGTTTACAAAATATATTCGAACAATGTTTATATGTTACAGAATGTACGTAAAAAGGTCGACGATTTATGCGCACTTTGAAAATGAGATTTGGAATTTTTCGAATCGTTATAAACATTTCGAATAAACATTATATCTAGTAGTTTTATAAATTATATAGAACGTGATTTAAATTTGATCACGTAATACAACACCTAGATGGCGAGAACTAGCGAGAGAGATATAGATTTGATTGCAGTTCGAAACAGTTGGTTTTTTAACGGTGTTTGCGATCAATCAAAATAATTTTCTTATCGAATGGTCTATATTCGATGAACAAGGTTATTTTTTTGTAGAATATTTATAGTACTTTGAACATTTTTCACTTGGGATCATTAGAAATTTTAATATACAATATAAATCGATTTGTCCTTAAACAAATGTACTTGAAAAACTAGAACAAATTTTACATATATTTACGAGTTTATATATATATATATATATATATATATATATATATATATATATAAATTAATTATAAATATTAATTTTATGTAATGATGGAATTGATATGGAAATGAATATTCATTTATTAGAATACAATCATTTTTTAAATAATTAATTATTGAACTCTATATAAAAAAAAATTCTGTCATATAAGTAGTTTGTTAATTTATTTGTGGATAGAATTTACAATTCTATTCCTTAATTATGTATACAATAGTTAAATAGGAAAATTTAATTATGTTTGAATTTTTTTCTACAACAAATTTTAATTTCTGAAAATGATTTTTAGTTTCTTTTGGTTATTATATAGTAAATTAAATGCAGTGTTTTTGAAAAAAACTAAAATATGGTAGAATACAAAATATGTTACAGTAAAATATAACATAGTATTTTTTAACTGAAATAAGTCTTGAATTTTTGTGTAACTTAATTATCGTAACTAATTTAATAATTCAGTATAACATTCTTTATGTTATCTACGTAGAAAAATAAGTACTCCCGATTTTTTATGGTTCGTTGGAAAAATAATTCGTTGTATGTGTGTGTAGTATGTATGTGTGTGTGTGTGTGGGTGTGGGTGTGTGGTTGTATATATATATATATATATACACACATACATACATACAATATAATCGTCTTTTCAAAAACAAAGTAAAATTGAAATATCATTTAGGTTTATGAGAATTGAAATCTTTTTTATATTTATTGAAGAATTACAAAAATAAAATATTAGATGTACCCATAAGTAACGTCGTTTTTTCAAATTTTCAAAACATTGCCATCTATTTATTAAATAAAATAAATAAAATTATTAAATAAAATAAAACTTTGTACAGTATCAAAAAACGACATTACTTATGGGTACACCTATTATTTCAAATTAAAATGTATTTATTGTTAAATAATCGAAATGTATCGTTGAATTTTTTATTTTAAATTTAATAATAATATAAATATATTTGTTTAAAACAGTAGTGTAGTAGAGTATTTGTGTAGTACACATAAATAATTAAATATTTTGATATGCATATTTTATAAAGTGTTATGGACTTTAAAATATTCACTAGTTATTGTAAAACTATATTTTACATTTTTTAATAGTTCATTTTTATTATATATATTTTTTATATTATCATATTGGAAAAATATAGCAGAGTTATTTTAAAATAGTACTTTGTTATAAATTTAATATTTTATTTGAAGAATCAAAGACATTTTAATTTTTTTGTTATGTTCTATTTATAAAATTAATAATAGTTTCCCTTATTTGTTTTGTAATCTGTTAAATTAAATTGTTGTTAATCCTGAAAATCCTATTTAACAGTTCGATTGTCACACAATTTGTAAATTCAAAATTTAACATCATTAAAGTTACCAGTTATTATATTCATTGATTTCGTCTTTAATATTAAATTTTCTTGTTTCTAATTTTAAAAAATGAAAATTGTGCAAATTTAGTTATGTATATTTAAACAGAAAAAGTTTACTGTCTAATTTTTAAAGTGTGAAAATTAAATGTGCACTATTTGAAGTTTTATCTGTAATTATTTTATAAAAATTAAAAAAAATATTGGTACAAATTTCATTTGATGAATATTAGAATTAAATGAAATATATATTACCGAAAATTTTGTAATTATTATTATTTTTAATAATATTCAGCTAATAATATGTTTATTTATACAAGGAAAAGATCTTATTTCTATAATTATAGTTTTTAATTAAGAGAATATTGAAGATCTTTATAATGTTAACGAAGGCAAAAGAAAACCACCTCAATTAAGTTGTATACCTCGATA
Source organism: Neoneuromus ignobilis (assembly GCA_029203775.1). Taxonomy (NCBI): domain Eukaryota; kingdom Metazoa; phylum Arthropoda; class Insecta; order Megaloptera; family Corydalidae; genus Neoneuromus; species Neoneuromus ignobilis. Next base: position 32,257,627 of record CP092090.1, read on the forward strand.
CAAGAATTACTGATGTTAAGAATAGACCTGCAGAATTGTAGAAACTCGATAATGGCGAATGTGTCGAGAGTTGTCAGTGTATTGAGTATGTACACATATATTTTATTTATAAAATTTGAGAAATAAACTATCTGCTTTAGCAATAATACATATACAGTAAATATTAAATTTTTGAATGCCAGTGAAATTTTTTATACATACAATGATTTTAAATACAAATGCATAGTTATAGAAAATAATACATTTCGATCAATTTTGAGTTAATGTTAATGAAATTGTTACACAATACTTAGAAAATATTGAACTTTATTTATTGCTAATAAGATCAAAAATAAATTCAAATTTTTTTGCAAATAAATTAAATTTAAAATAAGTATTTGTAAAAAACTGCATTTATTGTCCTTCGGAATGAGTAGTTTCGACGATTTTTGTAAATCATAACTGTTAATAAGTAGATGTAAATAATCCCATTAACTTTCATTTACATTTGTGCTTTTTTAAGCAGAATCTATGAAGACATTTCTTGCATATTGAAAAGATAAAACAGGATCTTTTCGTTAGTCCTCTATCCCTCTATTGCTAAATACAACACAATTTTTCATATTATGTCTTGGTAGTTTTTCAAGACTGATATTATGATGAATTTTCACCACTTCTTATATATTTCTACTAATTATTTCATCTATATAGCATTTACTATAGATAATGTGAATTTTAGATGGGACTTCTTTTCAGTTGTAGTTTTCTATTAAATAAAAAACGCGTTAAGCACCATTCTTCCGAAAATGATGAATGTTTTTTTTCTGAAATTTAAGACTTGTTCGTTCGTCTAGATATATATATACTGTATTATATCAGATACATTGATGCCTCTTATAAATTTATTGTAATCTGCGACGATTTCAGGTTTTGTTTTTTGAATATCTTGATTTTGGTGTTTCTCAATTATTGTTACATTTTCAGTAAAAGATTTAGTAGATATATTGTATTTGGAATATAACGAGTACAACACATAAAAGTATACATATGTGCATTAGCTTTTGATGTTCTTTGTGAGGCAAAATTGATTTTTTATGAGCTCTTAAAAAACCGTGGAGCAATATCGCTCTTGGTATTTTTACAAATTTTTGGAAGAGCGATATATCGCTGTTTGGTATTCAAAGAGTTAATATAAAAGACAAATAAAAGATAAAATTTTAAAGACAAATTTGTTATACTTTTTGTTTGTATTAAAAGTATGTAATATTGAAATATAATAAAATAATTTCGAGATTTTATAAGATGTGTTATCATTTACATCTGTAAATGATTACATATTTTTTTTTAATAAACCGACATCTGACAGACTATTTTGAAATGTATCGCGATATATTTTTTATATGAGGATGAATAATTATCTGCATTTGCATAAGACAAAATCAATGACCTCACCAACAACCACCTGTGTGACTAACAACCACGTATATTGAAAACCCCACGCTTTGCGCTATACAAAACACATCAACTACATAGCATACATAGAAGTTTATAATTAACTCAATGAAAACCTGTTCGTTTGGTGGTTGATAGTACTGGTGTCGACCCTCGCCACAACCTGCCGCCTTAGATATGAACACAGATATATAATTACGCGACAGTCGACGTTCTACTTATTTACCCCGCTTCACATAACCAGACATATAAGCCAATGCTCTTTGTCAAGATGTATTAATTACAATACATACATTTTTACTGCAATGAGATCTCTTTTATGGTTTTACGTCATGTCGTTGTACTGTCTTTCTTCAGGTTCTTATTGAATAATAAAAAAAATGTTATTTTTCTATTTTTAGATATCCTTGTTTCATTTATACAGATACATAGCGGTGAACATATTTGATATTTTATTATTTATATATATATATATATATATATATATATATATATATATATATAATGTTTTACTACATCAATATTTTTATTATAAAAAAGTTGTTATTGTATTTTAAAATAAAATTAAAGGACATATATTCATGTACGATTCATTCAATTCTCTGCATGTATTCAGCATGAATTATAAATTCAAGACATATCTGATCATTTAAAAAGCTAGCATAATTGCATTGAACAACTTTGTGATGTATTTATATGAGAAATATTTTATAGGGATGTCCATTTTTTACAATACGAGAAATATTTCAGTTCATTTCTTTTTTCGTTTAAAATTATATATTAAATACTAATATGTATATTTTTTGGTGTTTGTTTATACATACATATCCACACATACATATATAAATATATATATATATATATATATATATATATGTGTGTGTGTGTGTGTGTGTGTGAGAGAGAGAGAGAGAGAGATTTTTAATGTGAACAGAAGTGCATTAAGTATGTTTATAATAATTTGTTATTTTTGTTTTAATTTCTAATTAAATTTTAATTAAAAAATAATAACTTAAAAAGAAATTCCTTATTTTGATAAAAAAAAATTGTAGATACATTATTATGGTATAAATATACACAAATAATATTTTACCATAATTATATATATATATATATATATATATATATATATATATATATATATATATTGTAATATTTTTTTAAGAACATAAATAAGAACGAAATATAATTACCTTGAAAACATTTTCATTTTATTGATATAGAAAATTGTTTACAGTAAATTACGTTTTTACTTTAATTTCTTTACTTATTAATATTTTTTTTATATTTTACTCTTTAGTAATTTTGTGCATCGTTTAATTAAAATCTTTACGTTACTTATTATAAACAATTTGTTCTTTGTATATATGTATGTTAAAAGTCTGTATTATTTAAAAAAAATGTTACATTTTTTTATAATAAAATATATATTGTAATAACACTTCATTTAAAATATTAAACAATAGTAGAACAAATTTATAATACAATACTTATCTATACATATTAAAAATAAATTGTTTAAATAGATTTCATAATTGTTTAATTTCTTTTTGTTTGTACAAATGTATATATTTTTTTAATTTTATAAATAATGAGGTGATTATATATAAATAAATACATAATTTAGGTAAATATGTATGCAATAATTAATATTTTTTCGCATGAAAAATTATTTATTAATTACACATACATTTAGAAAAGATTTGTTTTCAAAAAATTACTAATGTCTAATATTTTTAAACAAATATTAATTAGAAAATACTTAAAATTATTTCAAATAGAAAACACGTATAATTTTAAATTTAATGATTTAATTATTCAATGATTTTTTTAAAGCGCATTTTAACATACATATTAGTCTAATTAATATCTAATTATCATCATTAGCCTCTTTGTATCTACTGCTAGATGAGGTCTTTTCCAAATATTTTCATTTCCAGCAATCCAGTGCCTTTTGTCTATTCCACATCGATGAATTTTTTCATGTCTCTATCTCGTCTATCTATTGGGTGTTTCTTGAGAATTTTTGTCTCTGGATTTCAAAACAATCATTTATTTTATCCAACAGTAGTCTTATCTTTTGCTTTACGATTGTCCCAATTCCATTTTAAAATTTTCACTCGTATTTTAACGTCCATTTTTTTTTTTTTGGTTTTTCAAATCTATTTTTGTTTCTTTATGCTTATACATGTTATTCTTAACATGCACTTCACCATGGTTATTTGTCGTCTGACGCTGCTGAATTATTCTTGTATTTAAGACTCATGTTTTTCTACTCTAAGTGAAAACAGGTAGGATGCATTAATCAAAAACTTATTTCTTCAAACAGATGAATATTTGAATTCATAATATAAATTTTTTTCTGACTTGATACCATCTAGTTATATTTTCTTGTTAACTTCATCTACGTATTTTTTATGTTAATAAGGTGTTCTAAATACACAGTTTTTAACTTCTTTTTAATTCAATTTTTTTCTAAGCTATAAATTTATCGTACACTGTTCTTGTCTTGTTGGAAGTTTTCATAAGATCAATTTTTGACTTATTTAATTTTCTTTTTTGAGTTTATCTGAACTTGTTGATAAAATATGTCATTAGCAAATCGTAGGTGAGTACATATCTCGTTCTTTACTTATATATATGTATATATCTATCTATAATATTTTATAACTATTAAAATTGTGAATATTAAGTTTTCAAATTTCTCTAACTTTTTTTGTGATTACAGATAAATGATGGGGTTTAGATTATAAATATTTTTCTGGATGTTAATATAGATTGAATTAATTCTTATTAAAAAGTTTTAGACTGTATATAAATAAATTTTATATTTGGGTATCGTTAAGACTATGTTTATTTATTTTAATTTTACTATGTCCTAAATTTTGACATGACTTTCGAAATGCATATAAGGAATAAAGGAATTAAATATTAATACTGTTCCAAATTCTTAAGATGTCGAGGTGTGAATAATTCACTGTAAAAAGAGAATTAGTTAAAATATCAATTCAATTGTGACATTTCTAGTTTAATTTTTTTAATAAATATTTTTTATACAATATCTTATTAAAAGGTATTTTCTCGATTTTTTTATATATTTATCAAATTTAGTTTTTAACGTAATAATAGTTTACAATTATTTTTATGTTATATACAGTTAAAAAATCATATAATATTTTTACGTTTCTGTTTTATTATCATAATATATTGATATCATTTAGTATTTCTAATTATTGTTATAATAGTTATGAAAATGGGTTATTTTAGTATAACATGACTCGAGTATAAAGTATTTTATGATGTAATTATAAATTTTTCTTAATACACATCTAATTATTTTTAAACGATTACAAAAGTCAAAAATATTTCAAAAAAATTCTTTGCTATTTTTTAATTTTCACCAAGGTGTTAAAATTTCAATCAGAAAAGTTTTATATATTAGTAATGTTAATTCTCGTAAATAAATAATTCAAAAAAAATTAAACGATTACTAGTCGTAAATATAAAAAATGCGGAATGTAATATCTGTCTTTAAACAAATTAAGTATTTTTTTTTGATTAATAGATACATGATATTTTTTTCCTCTAGCTCTACACATACAAATCCGTTACGGCAATATTAATTAACGTGGATATTTGTAAAGTTCAACAAATACATTATTGTTATTAATGTAATTCCATCAAAATATTATTATTAAAACACATTTATAAGCGCCGGCGTAGTATAATAATACAGAGAGGCTGTAAAACAAGTTTAATATATTTTGACAGAAACATATTAGAAGCAAATGTTTATGTTAAAACCATTAAAAGTAATATGGGCAACCCTACGTGTTCAAAGTAACATCTTCAACAACACTTTTTTTCGTATAGAAGAGAATAGTATCGGCATCCTTGTTTAATAAACCTTATCTAATGGCATGTATTGAAATTAATGTTGTCATTATACACAGGAATGTTTATCACTGTTATAAAAGGGACTCATACTTGATTATATACATAAATTTACTTATACACGATACATTCACGCGTACGACCTGTTAAAAGAGATATATATTTTTTTGTGTATGTACTTGCAAATTGTACATACAACAGGTGGTAGACCGTGTAAATGCAGAATTTATTGTACGAGTTTGTAATATTAAAAAAAGTACTATAAAATTACTTTTACTGTGATGGTAATTTTTCTTATAAAAATATATATTTATATACGTGTTTCTTTTCGATGGTAAATTGTATGAAATATATATGTATGTTACTCTGGAGAGATATTTACGATTCAGTTGCAATCTATAATATATAATTGCAATTTTATAAAATTTGGACATGTAAAATTTATAAATCAATTTTTTTTAATGCTAACAGATTTTATTATAATATTATATATAAGAATTTCAATATTATCTGTGTTTTCTTATGTATGTGTGTGTGTATTTTTATATATATATATATATATATATATATATATATATATATATATATATATATACGAGGGTCGTATGATAAGTATGGTAAAAAAGTAAGGAAAACTAAATTAAAAAAAATAATTTAACTAATTAGTTAATTAAATTAAACAATAAATAAATTTACCATACTTATCAAACGACCCTCGTATATATATATATATATATATATATATATATATATATATATATATATATATATACAGAGAGAGAGAGAGAGAGAGCAACAACATATATTTTTAAAATTAATTTTTATTTTTCAAATTTTTCTTCATAAATTTCATCAGTATATTTTATACGAATATATGATATAAATAATGAGTACCACAAATTTATAACAAATCATGATACGTATATACATTAAAATCTTTTTTATTATTACTGTCTATAATATGAAAACAGGAAATGTTAAAGATTTAAATAAAAATAGACATACTTGTGTGTGTGTATGTAGTTGCGAGAAAAATAATAAGTGTACATGATTTTTTCTGTAAAGTTAATGAAAAAAAACTCAGATTTGATTTACTTATACAATATTTTTTTTTCATAATAAGTGGAAGATTTTTTAATGAAACTTTAAACATCTATATTTTTTAAAAAAATATTTTTTAATTAATCAAAATAAATATCATCGGATGCAATATACTATTTTTAACGAGATACAAGCACATTCATGTCAATTATGTAAAAACTTTTTTTTACACTTAAGTAATTTCTCGAAAACGTTTTTGACTACTACTTCATTGTTAATTTTTATCCACCCAAAAAATGATTCAAATGTCTAAGAAAACTGTAATCCGCTGACGAGAGATTTAGTTAATTTGGTGAGAGAGGAAGAGTCTCATATTGCAACTCTTACAATTTCTTGAAACATATGATCGAGTATTGTAAAACTGAGCACTATAATTCTATATCTGTTGACCAATGCAGTTTGCTTAATTCATAATTACTAATTCATATTATTTAGCTGGGCACAGTATTTCCCCGTATTAATATTTTCATCGGGTTTCAGAAAAATAATATTTATCATTATCTTCATTGGGTGAAGGTTCAATTTCAGAAAATGTTTCAAGGTCTCGCCAGAATTCACCTATTGTCTTATAGGATCCATTTTTCATCACATACTAAAAAGGCTCGTTTATGTTCTGGGCGAGTAGAGAACTGCAAATTGCCAATCGGTGCATGTTTCTTTCAGTGAGCTCACGAGGAACTCACTTATGTAACTTTTTTTTGTTTCAATGCCTTTTACTGAATTTAAAGCATTAGTTATCACATTTTAGGAGTATTTCACAAAATTAACACTTTTTTATAAGTCCACTCTTCATTTCTACATTCTATAATTAAATCCATTTTCTGTAGTTTGCAATGTTTACACTATCGCATTTATAATTACAACAATAATTACTTGATTATCATTTTACATCTATTCAATGATTATTAATTTCGCCATTCTCTAAAAGTAAAATTTTGCGATTTTAAAATGAAAGAGTTTGTGTATATATGAATACAAGTTTTATTGAATACACCGAATTTTCAGTTTTTAAAAATGATATTTTTTAATTTATCAATCAGTTGCAACAGTGGCTTGAGGAGCTCTATATGTTGTTGTTACAATTTTTATATTAGAACTGGTTTTACAGTGTTTTAATTAACAAAGAAACCTCTGGTTCTGGTCATTAAGATATTTTTGTTTACTTCAAAATTGATAATGGATTATGTTACATTTTTATAGTTTTATTTACTTTTTGGTACTCACAAGGGAGTTATTGTCTAATAGTTGGCACGTGTTTACAATGTATGAAGTGTTCTGTATGACTTTGTTGATAACGGGTTATGTGTTACATATAACTTACATATTTATATGGTAGCCTCAATGAGACTGAGAAATAGTAAATGTATGTCTAAACCTTTCATTTCATTTGGTTACTCTATATAACAAACATGAAAAATATAAAAAGAATATCTTATATTTAATATTTCACTTTTATTATTAATGTTTGTTTTTATTTTGCAGGTAAGTTTTCCAATTTATGGCTGATTGTGCTATCTTATCTATAACTGGTCGTAATTTTGGTAAGATTATAATAAGAACATAAAATGGTATTTTTAACAATTATATATATATATATATATATATATATATATATATATATATAATTGTTAGTACTTGATTTAGTATATAAAAATATTAATTTAATCTACATATTTCTTTTATCTAAACTAATTGCAAGAAAATTTTGTTATAATTTATTTTTATTTTGAAATTGGTGTTTTAAATTCTATAAGTTATATTTGCATTTTTTCTCGAAAAAGTTTAGTTTTAATTTATTTTATATTTATTAAAGATTAATATTTTATACATTACCGTTATGCTATTTATTATTATTATTCATATTTAGTTAACTATACCGTTTCGGTAAGATTTGTACATCTAAACTTGTATATTTAAATTGTTTAAATTTAAATTTATCATGTTAGTACTTTAGAAAATAATATATATATGTATTGTTTGAGTATGTATTTTATTTTATATGATTAGCACTTTTATGATTTAGACTAATTACAATAACTCTTAATATTATCAAAATTTACAATTATTTTTGACAATTCAATAAAAAAATAGCGATATTATTATGCAAGAAATTTTTTTGCCAAAAACTAGTGGGAATTTAACGTTAAAACTAATAAAGTTAGATTTTTGAATCGGTGCAATATTTGGTATATAAACTCAATCATATATCACTTTTTAAATAAAAAATACTTATTGTTATTCCATTATAATTTTTATTATAGAGTAAATGGATGAGGTAATTGATTTCGTAAAAATAGAGATTAATTAATGTTTTCGAATGGATAAGTATATAAACACATTCATCTACCAAGGTACACATATATACACTCATATATATATATATATATATATATATATATATATATATATATATATATATATATATATTTGTTGTGTTGTGTGCAATACTTTATGCTCGTGTGTATATCCTATACTACATATTTATAGTTGACATCGAAGAAAATCCTTGAGCAGATGTAAATTTTAATAAATAAATAAATCATTCAAAAAAGCTCTGCACTCTTTCATCTCCCTATCTACTTCCATTATCATTACAAAAATATAAATCAAAGAACATTTCTACAATTCAATCTCGCGGTTTTTTCAAACCACTTTGTATCTGCTCTGTTCCCTACTCGAACACGTGTGAGCTGAATATATAAAATCTGTGTCTTACGTTGTTGAATGCTTTCAAAAGAATCGTAAAGATGAACATACATAGAATTTGAACAGAACAGCGGCAGTATTTATGTGGTGGTAGTAGTATAACACTAACGCTCTTCATCTAGATCATCTATTTTGCTAAAGAAACAACCCGCATGTAATGATAAAAAAATACTGTACGCCGTTTTTTGTCCATTGAATGTTTTAAACCGAGTGTGCAGCTATTCTTACACTGTAATATTCAAAATACGATATATATTTTTTTAATATATTTTTTATTATTTCTCGTATAGTATAGAATATAGATGTGTGTATGTGTGTTTTTACGAAGGTTATTTATTATTAGAGATGTGGACCCAATGTCAAAGTAACTATGTATATACATTTTTTGTGTCTCTGAAAGAGTTCATGAATATGTAACATGTGGGGTAATCTTTTCATGTCAAAAATTTCTTAAATTCTTATTGAATAGCCCCTGTGAAGCTAAAAAGGTTTTGTGTTTAAACATGTCTGACGTGTGCTACTGAATTTAATTATCCTTGTTAATACATATTTTTATGCACGTAAGGTTTTGCTGTATTACATTTATATATGTACATACATACATATATCTATATTTATATATATATATATATATATATATATATATATATATATATATAAAACTAAATCGTGTTATATCACGATAGGGATAATCTTTTAATAAAAAAGTATTTTACATACTCAGGTTGTATTTTTTTGTTTGTTTCGAGCTATATTAAAAATGAATAGTGTTTTATTCATTGTAAAAAAATCAAAGGATAGTTTTTTATTTGGAATTAGTATCATTGTTTTTTTGCTGAAATGTAACAAAATTTTAATGATATATATATATATTTTGTGTATATTATATATATATATATATATATATATATATATATATATATATTGTGTGTGTGTGGAATTCAATAATACCACAGTATTTCCATAAGTATAGCAAATAATTTTGTGAAATATTTATACACTTTTTATATACACTTTTTTTAGTTCAGATATAAATTTATTTTTCTTTTATAGAATTGTATTCGTTTTTAAAAAAGCTTAATACTTTTAAACATCAAAAATAAAAAAAAATAAGATAAAATAATATGCTCGCAGTTTCTTTATATAAAATATTTTATTATAAATTATAAATAGTAATAATAAATATTTTAATTAGATTTTATATTCTTATCAAAAAAAGGATATCTTTGTAGGGGTATCATTTAGCTCCAGCTCAATTTTCAAAATCCTTTGATCTTCTTTACTACAAAATTCTTACTAACACTTTCTTTAACAAATTCTTTGTTTTGAGAAATGTAATAAATCATTTTCATTTTCATAGACATATGTATATATAAAACATAAATATTTAATTTTAATTAAAAACAGTGAAGTTTAAATGTATTCTCTTATCCAGCATACAGCAATTAAAATATAATTAGGTTTTCATAAATATATTAATTTTTAATTCTTTGTAAAAGGAATGAAAATGTATATAAAAGCAAACATCTGCAATTTTTCCAGCATTATTTGTAATAAGATTAAATTATTCAATTTTCTATTAAAGGAATGAAGTCATTAATAAGAAATAAAATTATGTTTAAGTAACCACTTAAACAGAATTTATGTCCCGAAGTCATACTTATTTATAGTTGAAGGTATACTCTATGTAAATTTCAACAAAAATCAATCTAGTTTGAATATATTTACTAGCTAATAAAGAAATAATAACTACAATCATCGAGCATAAAATTGTTTGTTATTTACGTATCTCAGAGACATGAAAGATATCGTATGTCTTACTGAAAATTATACTAATTCGTTTAGTGTTAACGACGAGCTCATTTATACCATAGTCGTTAAAATACCACTAGGAAATGAAAAGAACGAAAGAATTGTGATGCCTCATTTATATTATAGTAGCTGGAATAAGATTGAATCTAACTGTATATAATAATAGTAATTTAATATCTCGTAAATTAAATCTAGGTTGTGTAAAAAAGTGTATTCAGTTAATACGTTTAATACAAGTGAACGTAAATGTCGTATTTTATTTTATTAGTTATCTCAAATGTTATTCGAAAGTTTATATATATATATATATATATATATATATATATATATATATATATATATATATATATATATATATATATATATGTATGTATGACGTATATGTACATAAATTATATATAAATGTATCTTTAAAAAACTGTCTTAGATCTTCATTCTTTTTTTAGATGAAAGTAAAATAATTAAATTTTTACTTACTATTTGATTGAAATATGTCAGGCATAATTGATATATATATATATATATATATATATATATATATATATATACATATATATATATTCAGAATTTAAAAGATAATAACTTATAATTACTAAATTGTTGATTATTGATATTCCTGATCGAAATTACTTACAACAGAACATTTCATCATATAGAAATAACGAGAAATTACATTCCGTGGTATGAGAATCCAATTCGTAATCAAATTATGAGCTATGCTAATTCAATATTCTAAGATCATATTTGAAATACTGCACAGTATGCATACCAGAGACCAATGTATTGACCTCAACTCTAATGGAACAAAAATCATTGAGCTTTGTCCTAGACAATTGAGATACGATTATATTCACAGCTTCTACTGCAGCATCTCAACTTATATAAATTATCTGAATTGCTCTTTTGTTCCTTGTATCCGGTGATTCATTCATTTGGGATTAAGATAACCGAATTTACTATATTGTTCCAAATAGTGACCGTTATATATTCATATCTTTTCAATATTTCATTTCTGATACATTTATAAGATAAAATTATAAAGAGATACAGTATGTATTTTTTTAATTTTTAATATACGTTATTTTGTCTTCGTTTTTCTTATATAAAATGTTTAGAATAATTTTAAAAAAAGTTTATGTAAAAAATATTCATAAAAATTAATTACTGTTTGCAGTCTTTTCATATATATATTAAAACAACTTTAAAATGACTGTTTTTTTTTTTGTGATTTGAACGTTTAAAATTTTTGTCATTTAGTTATTTAGTAAACTGCATTGTTCTAAGATATTAATATTTATATAGAAAATTTAACATTAAATTAGAATAAATTACGAAAATCAATCACTAAGTACATGTATATACTTTTTACTTAAAGTTGTGCTTTTATATATATATATATATATATATATATATATATATATATATATATATATATATATATATATATATCCTCAATGTATCTTGTTCAAGTATACCAAATAGTACTTTGTTAAGAAAAGCAACGATTTGTTGTTCTTCACAAATTCGGACGTCTAATGGTCCTGCATTGCTTAATTAAAATTTTAGTTAATTATATCAGTTTCTGGCGGATTAAATACAAGTACACGAATCAAAATAACTGGAAGTAAAACCTTCATATTTGATAGAACTTGAGATAAGGCCTTTATACGAGGTCAGACAATGCCTCCAATGCGACGATTGAGTCTTTTTCCTCGGCCTGTATAACATGTTTCGAACCTGTAATGACTTGACTCGATTGAGACCTTGACCGACCCTCGTACGATCATTTCTTCGCCAGCTGTTTAGTGTTTTGTAACAGTCATGTCACTCAATATATCAGTGATATTAAATATATTGAAAAATTAAGAAATTGCAAAAACATACACATATATGAAATTTTTATGAAATATTTATAGAAGTGCTAAATCTTCTCTACAAGTACACGAATTAATAAGGAAGTAAAAAATATAAAAGAAGTGAGATAAGGCCATATATCACCAAATATATTTACAACGACATTAGAGATATTTACGACTTTAAATTGAGAATATGAAAGAATACAAGTAAATGATGAAATACTAAAGTACCTATTATTTATCAAATACATTATTATTTTCTCAATAAGCCCATATGACTCCAAAAAAGAAAAATAGACTAACTACGAGTCGATATAGTATGACAAAACATTGATTTTATAATACACTACATCAAGACAAAAGTAATGTACAATGAATTTGTGGAACAGAGAAAAATAGAAATAATAATAAATAAAAATAGAAGGAAATAAAAACTTTTTATACATTAATCTAAATTAAAACAACTCATAAACCCGAAATGAATATTTTGAGGTTAAGTGAACAGGAGAACAAAATTATAATGGTATTAATTTGAAAGATATTCTTGTATTATAAAGTCGAATATTCCTCTTAAGTTTAAAGAAAAAAAAACTGTTGAGCAATGTACTTTGGTTATTTTCACTCACCTATAGTAATGAAAGATAATGTTTTAAATGCCAAAATAGTTCAACAACTCTAGAGAACACAAATAACTGTAAAAAATTTTTTCGCAATAACGTTTGGAAACAAAACGAGAAACGATTGGATTTGAAATAAAATTAAAAATTTGGATGTTATAATAACTGTGAAAAGTTTAAAATTGAAATGAATCTATCATATAGCAAGAATGGAAGAACAACGATAAAAAGAAGAAATTATTGATTACGAATTCATGGATATAAAAAGGCCTAAGAAGATGCTCATGAACAGATTGGATAAAGACATGAGAAAATTTGTTAAAACAGAATGAGAGAGAACAGCATTGGATTGATCAAAGTGGAATATTTTTAAAAAGGCCTTTATTTATAACTGAAAAAAGAAAGGTTGATTATATATATATATGCATTAATGTTGTTTCATTGTTAACAAAATTTAAATAAAATATGGAATAAAATATTTACTAAGTGTATGTATATTTGGTTTATTTATATATATATATATATATATATATATATATATATATATATATATATATATATATATATATATATATATGTAATGTTTACGTTTGCATGTTTATAAGAAAAATGAGAATAAATCAAATGGAATAAATTATTTTCAAATCAATGATTCCGATTCGAAAACGGTGTTACAATTTAATTAAATTTCAGTGAAAACAGGTTAAAGCTCTTTATACCCTCATTCAACAACGTTTGACAATCTTATTCAAGCAAAGGTCATCTATTTTCTCACAGGTAAATTGCATCAGATACTTTGAATAAATTGCGTATTGTGCTCGAACACATTGTGATTGATGGTAAGTTATCATAGTACTTTGATCACAGTTTCTGATAATGTATAGATAAATGGACGACAAAGCAAAACGAGTAGGACGGGAAAAATGTTTTTTTTTCTCTGACATTGTTGTATTCATGGTCATTGATTATGTAATACTTTAAAGTAATCGTTAGCTTCTATTTGTGTCTATTATTATTTTGTGCATGCAAATAGGTGATCCTTTTTAAATAATTATATAGGCGATTAAAAAGAAAAGTTAAAAGTAATTTGTAATGTTAATAGCATACATAATATACTGAATTTTACCCTAATCTAAAATGTTTGTTTTATATAAGTAACAGTATATATATATATATATATATATATATATATATATATATATATATATGTCATAAGTTTACAAATTATTTTAGTACTGATAATAATTTTTATTTGATGGATTACTACAAAACAGAAATTAAAAAGTTAAAATTGAAAACACGCTCTTAGAGAAAATATTAGTAAATTGAGGTGTACGTCAAGTTAATGATATTTTTTTATATATTTTGGGGTAGGTAGTAAAGGTATAATTGGTCTTCCTCTGTTTATCATATTTATAAATATTTTTTAGATGGAATTACAAATGAAAAAATTTGATTTTTCTGATATTATTGAATTATTTATAATGAAATTGTCAGAATTCGATGCCTAGTATTTGCAATTGGATATAAAAAAAATTATTACTTTGACGAATTATAACTTTATGAAATTGAATACGTCGAAAAGTAATGGGTTAGGAAATAAATAATTGCTGTTGTTGGTAAATACAATACGATTTTTTCATGGAATGAAATAATTTTATTCAATAATGTATTGACAATTTCGTTCTACTACTTTTTGCCAAGTTTCAGGCATTTTCATATTTCCGTGCTCAAAAATCTTTTGATCTTTCTGGACAAAAAACTGATTCAAGTACGAAATGATAGCCTGATCTAAGTGAAACTTTTACCTTTTAAAGAGTGTTGTAAGAAACTGAATACATGGTCATTTGATGTTGCACGGTCAGATGAGTATGGTGGATGTGACATCATATTCCAACCGAGCTCAGATAATTTTTGGCGAGTGACCCAATATGTACGTGGTTTCGCATTGTCATGATGGAAAAACAACACCTTTACGATTTACAAATTTTGGATGTTTCTTCTGGATATATATATATATATATATATATATATATATATATATATATATATATAATTATGTATATCGAAATAAAATGACTTATTAATATAAAATGGACAACATGTTTTTGGTTCATTTTATATTAGTTATCGTTATTGAGTTTGAATTAAATTATACACTCAAAGTATGTTTCTTAAGACTGCTAAAGGAAATATATTATGATAAAATAATATAAAAAATTAAAATTATTTGTTGTACTGACACTTAATAATGGGCATATTTTTGTCTATTGTTAATAAACAGTGTAATATATATATATATATATATATATATATATATATATATATATATATATAGTGTTGCAGTATATTTAAAAAACACGATCATGAAACTCATTTAATATCTCTTGTTCAGCAAACAACAAAACAAATCTGTTTTGATCACCTTTAAAATAATTAATAATTTCAGACCCCCTGCTCATTTTAAATCTCGTACAAAAATTGAAATCAAGAGACTACACAAATCTTAGAATTCCTATAGTTAATATATTTTATCTGCATGTAAAATATATTAAGATTCTAGGATATATTATATTAATACTTAGTAGACAAATATACATAAATTAACTTGTAACTCTTACAATATTAATATTTTCTATACCTTTTCTCAATTCTAGTTTAAATGTTAATTGAGTATTTAATAAAAAAAATCCACAGAAGTGATATATTTCTCTTCTTTTTATAATAACATTCCATGGACAATACAAAAAAATGAACGAAGATTGTTACAAATGAATATAATATATTGCTTTACATTTTTATTCATATCTTCTTCTAATCTTCTATATTGGTATATCTTTAGTACTCCGTTGTTCGATTCAATAGAAAAATTTATAACAAAGACCTCCCTCAGTGAACTAACCACATTTCTATAGAAGTATATGAAGGGTTATTTTATTCAGGGTTTGGGTGACGTATATTTTTTTTTGATTACGTTTTTGCGGTTGTTGAGATTTTTTGTAATCATGTTTTGTGTTATATATATCTCTTTAAAACTTTATACATATATATATATATATATATATATATATATATATATACACATACATAAAAGAGGTTTTAATATTCGTTTAATTTTCATTTAATAGCATTTTTATTTTAGTAAACTAATAAAATCCATTTTATTTTACATCACGTGTAAATAATTTGTTATTTCATAGATTTAAATCGATTAAATTATTATTATAATTTTTTTGATTATCAATATAGTACATATCGAATAAATTTATATATATATATATATCAATATATATATCGAAGTAATTTATATATATATATATATATATATATATATATATATATATATAAATTGCTTCTAGTAATTTAAGTCTTAATAAAAAAACTATACATAAATGTTCATATTTTTTTACTAAATTATTTGAATCATTTGTAAATGTAATTCACTGATTTTTCTTAATACTTTGTACTTTTAATTTACAAATTATTAATATTTCATTTATAGCACATTAAATATGAAACTTTACTACTGAACCATTTGTTTTATTTTTCTTGAAACTATGTGATATTTATTATCTAATATTTCATTTTAATAAGTGTATGGAGACTTGGAAATAGAAAATGTCATCCATATTACTGTACTCAATAGGTTGAGCAAAATAAATTACAATACTTATAACAGCTGAGTAATTAAATTCGTTTTCGCAATAAAGGTATATTGTGAAAAACAAAAAATTAGCAATATTTGCTTTGTAAGAGAATTTGTATAAATTTACGACAGAATTTTCAAGTTTTATATTATTTTTATATACTAAATTATTGTGGATTCCAATTTTTTAGGTTATATGATATCAATGTTGTTTGTATAGAGTGATCCAAATGAGACTTGGATAATAAAAGATAATAAAGAAATAAATGTATGTCTAACCCTTCAATCTTATTTTGGCCACCTAATATATATGTGTATATATATATATATATATATATATATATATATATATATACAAAGATTTAATCTTATTCCACTGAATTTTTTTATATAGTAAAATAAACCGATCATATTATATTGTAAAACATAAATGAATCACCAATTTGTACACTATAAGATTTTATACAATTATTTAATGATTTATTGTTCACTCTATTTATTGATCTCCACATGTCAATTGTCATACCATCATAGTCAGATTATTATGTTTATTACCAAATAAAGTAAACACTAAGTGATTATTGAACACTCACAAATTTTATCATGTTGAGGGAGTGACTCATTTATCTTAAAGTAAATTTGCAAATAAATGGTATCGATCATGGAATTTAGAAATTATTTCAATATTTGAAACTTTTATTATATTGTTGATATTTAACGATTATTTAACGTTATTTTGTTTTATTTCATACACACATACATGTATATATATATATATATATATATATATATATATATATATATATATATACAAAGGGAGTAAACCCCGAATAAAAAAAATCTTCACCAATCCGCCTGGTCAGCGTGGTGAATATGACCAAATACCAGTGAATGGTAGCATTCATTGAGGCTCTCGTCCAGTAGTGGATTGATATAGGCTTTATGATGTGATGTGATATATACACAACCGTCCCTCAGTTTACGCGGAGTAGCCGTTCCACGAGGATTTGTTTTACGCGAATGAAAATCGCGTAAATTGAGTCTGTCCAAAGATATAGATTTTCTGTTTCTTCGTGTTATTAAACGTTTGTTAAACATTTTTGGGTTAAAATTACATACATTACATTTCTGGGTTAAAATTATTTTCTGGCTGCGTAAATTAAGATCACAAAGATGAGTAAGGCAATGTGACGTCTTCCTGAGCATGTTTTGTACTGGATTGCCGTGCTTTTATACGTTCAAGTAAGAATTTGCATCATTCTGATATATAATAAATTCTATGAAAAATTATATAAAATGGAATCTCTCTGATCGCGTATAAAAAATGCCGCGTAAAAAAAGTCCCGCGTAAATTGAGGGACGGGTGTATATATATATATATATATATATATATATATATTTGTATTTCAAGTAAATTACTTGTTCGATAGTTTACTCGATATAATAAATAAATATATTAACTTTTATATTTTTTTTATAAAAGTATATGTCATATAATTTATTTAATATTTATATAGTTACATTTTCAGATTATTTATGATTTGAAGGTTCATAAGTTTAATAACATAAAACATTTGTAATAAATAAAATGATTACTGAGAGATTTTCAAATATCCGTTCGCTGTAAACTTATGAAAGTTTCATTATATTATAGAGATCAATCTTCTAACTTTTTAAAAAATACGTAAAGTTTTGACACCTGTATATATATATATATATATATATATATATATATATATATACACATATATATATATATACACATCTGTGTATGTGTGTATATTATATTCGTTTCCGTAATTCATTTAACATTTTATTGGTGTTACGTAGTGCTTATTTATCTCTCGTTAACATCTAATGTTACATCCATTCTATATATTTTTGTGTGTTAATTTCTATATAATTTATAAAAAGATAAACGACACGTATAAACGAATAACGCGATGGGGGGAAATATCCATCATTACTGATAAAATCCAACATGATATGACACTTGAAATGATACTACTGGAGTATATTTCACTGTTAACAATATAACAAAAGGATCTTGTCAGACATAATCTACCTTAATCGTTAACAATAAATCTATTTGATGGAACACGGACGAGTGAGAAGACGTGAATAAAAATAGCAAAGTGCTATTAAAAGACTGGTTATATTTAGGGTTAGTGATAAAGCTTAAAGTTCGTGATAGGCGTAACGATGTGTGCTATTTATTATTTAATACATATTTTGTTATTAATTGTTCACTAAAGACTTTATTGATTTCTGTTATTTATAGTGTATTAGATGATTTGGATAACTTTGCCTTTGCAATAAGTGTGGTTTTGTTCAAATATTCCTTCAGAGAATATTGCAAATATTTCGTTTATTAATAATTAACTTCATATTATACAAATTTTCTATATATATATATATATATATATATATATATATATATATATATATATATATATAAAGAGAGAGAGAATAGGGTAAAAGGGTAGTGAAGAAAATGTTTATAATAAAACTGTTATTTGGTTTAAATACAAAAACTCATCAAAATATTTATGGACTAAAAAAATCTTTTACAAAAATTGCGTATAATTAGCAATTTTTTATTATTTTTTTAATATAATTTGCTAGATTTTATGTATGATAATAATATGTCTACTAATGAGTAATAAATCAGTCAGATGATTGAATTAATCTATTGTTACCTAATAAATCAGTCTAGAGATAGGGGTTTGTTTTAGAATAAAACTAAATTACTAGTCATATAATACCAATTACTTTAAATTTTTGCTGAAAGTTACAGAACATTAGAATATGACTGTATTCTATTTCAATTTTAATTTTTGAAGAATTTTTTTGAAAAGTTATAAAACCTACAGTGAATGTTATTTGTTCTCAATTATTTATTTTTAAATATTAATTCTTTTGAAATGAATTTGTATTTCAAGAATTCAATTCAATAATTAATTTTGAACTATAATAAATTATAAAGTAATATTGATTTATTCAATAAGCTGATATAATATTTTTATCTAATCCATTTGTCAGTTAAAAAGAATAATTTTTATTTTCAATTATATTTTTATTCAAAATATAAATTTGGTATATATCATTTTTGTGAGAGTTTTTATATATTATTTTAAAACAAATCTTTTTTTACTCTTATATTTATTTATAAAGTAAATTCCTTTAACTTCAGCAATTTATAAGTATACTGATGGTCATTATCAGAAATAAAGTTAATAAAACGACAAAACGATATTGAAAGAAAAGAAAATAATCCAATATATTTTACGAGAATTGAAAAAGTTTTCGAATGTATAAAAAGATGATTTGTTTAATAAAAGTTTGTCGTGAAAATTTTGGCTATTGTTTAAAAATTATTTTTCATTATACATATATATATATATATATATATATATATATATATATATATATATATATACATATATATATATATATATATATAGCTTAGCCCAAATGAAACTGAAGAATAGTAAATGATGTAAGGAAGTAAAATATGTCTAAACCCTTCACTCTCATTTGTACCACCATATATAGGATCATACAAATGTGACACCTAGATTTGTATTTTATTAAAAAAAAAACATGTGTATAGGATGGTGTATAGGGAAACATGTGTATAGTTTCTTTCTAATAAAATACAAATCTAGGTGTCGCATTTTAATAACTATATATTTGAGAAAATAATGATGTTTTTGTTTTACAGTTTTTTATAATATTACTAAATTTGAGTAAAATTATTAAAAATTAATAGACCATTATTGTATATGAAAAATAAAAAGAAACAACAAAAAATATTTTTCTGTTATAAAATAATGAAAAAACGCCATAACTTGTTCATGCAATGAACATAATGATTTGCAGTGAAATATAAACTATGTATATTTATTCTAGAAATGTAATGTTACATATTTGTTTCGATATCGTGGCAAAATCATTTCAACACAAATGGCGTGATCACCCACCCTTGTCCTCAACACCATTTTATAAAAATGTTCAATAATCATTTATTGTTTACTTTATTCGCTAATGTGCATTCAGATAGCCATGTTATCATCGTCAGAGCGTTGTGTCATAAATCATTTTCTATATGACAGCTTCTGTCACCGGATTTGCTATTCAGTATAGTTATTTTATGATTTTGTAGAAAATTGGTCATATTGATATCTTTGTCTGTTTTTTAAAAATTATTTTTTACTCGTAAGTTTATTCGTATAATATATGAATTTAATGTTGTTTGTAATTGTTACATTTATGTATACATTTTATATTGAAAATTATAAAAAAGTAGGTATTTTTTTGTATATTATATGAGTGTTTTTAAATTTTACGAGAAACGTGAATATATTTTAAGTAATAAAAATATACTTGTCTTTTTGAGGGAAACATTTATATATAATTTATGAAAGTACTTACTGAAGAAATTTGCAGTATATAAATTTTATACGTAATTATATATATATATATATATATATATATATATATATATATATATATATATATATATATATATATATATATATATGAAGATAATGAAATAAAACGTATAGCTATTTTATATAAAAAAATATATTTTTTTTAAAGTATATGCTTTTATGAAAACGTGATGTTTTTGTTGTTGGAATATAATTGAGTTCATTGCAATTTATAACTATTTTTATTGATCAATAAATTATTAAGTATAAACATAAACTAGAGAAACACTTTCACTTGAATGTGATTGTTTGACAAATAGATATAAAATGAAAATAAATGCATATTTAAAAGTTACTTTTTAGTTAATTAGCAGGATCATAAATCTTCCTATTATTAAAATACTGACATTGTTAAAAAATCACGGTGCTGTATGTGTCGACACACCCTTTCAAAATTAATGCAGTTTTCACTTTTAGTGTTAAACAAGACATTGACCCTATCTGCACCGTTTACACATATTTGTTTCAGTCATAAGTTTTACTCACCGAAAAGAATCATTACGCTACCCACGGTTTCCTGTTTGCTACAAGCAACAAACCATCAATTACAATGATGTTTTTAGAATCGTATACGTCTCTATAGATTAGTATACATGTGAATGTATGTATGTGTTTGTATATTACCTTTATCCGTTCTATCACCTGTTACCTACAACTGCTTGTGCTATATATACGAATATATGTAAATTCATCTTTGCATACGTGTCGTATATCAAAATCAAACATCCAGAAGTCGATTTATTGCCAGAACGCTGAATGTAAATGTCTGTACAAAGATGCGGCTAATTTATCAAGATTCGAGAAATGGAAATAAGATCAAGACGGGAATTATTGGCAGAGATGAAATGTACGGTTTTTTTGATATTACAAATTTGATGCGCTGGCGTATACATATACATACATAACTAGCAATATTAATATATATATATATATATATATATATATATATATATATATATATATATATATACATGTTCATATACAATTAAAAATATTTACATTCAAAAAATATGTTTTTTATAAGAACATGACATGTAATCTAGTTCATTTTTCGTTAAAATTTAATCCAATAATTATAACATTGGTTATCATTCATTTCTAGAATTAAATGTTATAAATGAATATATATTTTGTAGGGATCAGTTTATATATAAATTTTTTGAATGGTTTTAAATATTGCTGTACTAAAATTTAAATCGTACAATAATTTTTTTTATTTGATTAAAAAATGGATTGTTTTAAAAACATCTCATTATAATAAAACATATATTTTATTAAACTGTTTTAAAAATACTTATTAATAATTTTTTTAAAATTTTGTATGTTTAATTATGAATATGTTTATAATTACTAAAAAAACTTTATATAAAAAGTATTTTTAAAAGATTAGTATTTTTTTCAATTAGTACTGTTCATATATTGATTATATCTTATATATATATATATATATATATATATATATATATATATATATATATATATGTGTGTGTGTGTGTGTGTGTTTTTGTGTGTATATAAATTAATATATTTTAATTTTATTATTTACACATACATATAAATTATGCATACAAACATATACGCATAAATACTTACATATAAGTGTGCAATAGTAAATGAAAAAACACAAAACAAAATTAATGCATATAAATACTTGACTAGTTCATAAATTAATTACTATAAATTAGGAAATAAAGAAAAAATGAAAAATACAATTTATAATTCATACAGAATCTTGAACACTAAAAATATTGAAAAAATCTCAAATATACAAAAAAATGGATTAAAGTACTATATACAAGTATATATATATATATATTATTTTTTTTAATTTCTGTTTTGTAAAATAATGAAAGTTTATAAAAAATTAAATTTATGACATATATATATATATATATATATATATATATATATATATATATATATACGAGGGTCGTTTGATAAGTATGGTAAATTTATTTATTGTTCAATTAAATTAAATTGTTCAATTTAGTTTTTCTTACTTTTTACCATACTCAAACGACCCTCATATATATGTATATATATATATATATATATATATATATATATATATATATATATATATATATATATATATATATATATATATATGTATATATATATATATATATATATATATATATATGTGCATATATCCGCACACACACACATATATGTGTTTTAAAAAGAAAAATATATTCTGTTATGAAAATTATTAAATAAAAAAAGATATTCTTTTTCATTTTAATCAAATTTATGGAAGTATACTCGTAAGATAAACTTTTTCATTTTAAATTTAATGAATCCTTTTACAAAATATATAAAATATACAAATGATTATAAATGTTCATATTACAAAAAATAAACATATTATTTAGTTATTACTATTATTTAACTAGAATTTTTCCGTTTGTTGTATCATTCTTCTTTGTATAAAATTAATATATAAACCAACAGTTCTATAAAAATAGAAACAATGTCTACGTTAATAAATTAATTCTTGTGTTATCATATTCCAAACATGGCAAACCTATACCACGCGTGTCAAGAGTGACACGAGAAAAAAGTTTGTTGACACGCAGAACATTTTGTAGATGAACTCATCTTAATTTTTCTAAAATTATTTTATTAAATAATTTAACACAGTAATTGTTGAAATTAAAGAGAAAATTTTCATTATGAATGAATTCATTTTAAAATTATAACACGCAACAGGCCAACAAGGTATATAGGCGGCACCCTGTTATCAAATATTAGGCTACATAGAATAAATTTGTATTTATTTTATTGTTATTAAATTGAATATATATCTGTAAAAATATGCTACTCTTATTTTATATCTTTTTGTTAATGACATGCCATTAGTTCTTATATATACATACACATATACATATACATATATATATATATATATATATATATATATATATATATATATATATATATATATATATATATATATATATATATATATATATATATATATATATATATATGTGTGTGTGTGTGTGTGTGTGTTTTAAACGTCATAGAAATTTAAATTGATTTCAATGTTAATTTCTATCACGCTTAAAAAAACACCATAATATCATAATCATCATTTCTCTATCCATGCTAGTTGAAGGCCTCTCTTTACACTGAAATTTTATCAATCCAGTGCCTTTCTTTTCTAGTCAATTTGGATGATTTTTTTTATGTACGAGAGTCGGTTGGTAAGTATGGTAAAAAATAAGAAAAACTAAATTGAAAAATTAAATTTAATTAATCAATTAATTAAAATAAACAATAAATAAATTTACTATACCTATCAAACGACCCTCGTATTGCATTTAACAAATATATGAAAAGGTCTCTTCCTGGACCTTTTCATATATCTGGATTCCAAATCAATAATTTCTCTTGTTTATCGGTGGTGTTCTTTTCTTTTCTTTTATATATATATATATATATATATATATATATATATATATATATATATATATATATATATATATATATATATATATATATGTATATATATATATGTATATGTAAATATATATATATATATATATATATATGTATATGTAAATATATATATATATATATATATGTATATGTATATATATATATATATATATATATATATATATATATATATATATATATAGCCCAATTGAGACTGAAGGTTTAAAAATACATTTACATATTACATCCTTCAGTCTCATTTTACTTACTAACTAATGGTAAGGAGTCGGTGAGCATAGCGAGCAGGGAACGGAGCTCCTTGGTGTATGTATGTATACGTTTGTGTGTGTGTGTGTGTGTATGTGCATGTGTATGTATATATTATATATATATATATACTACTACTACTGACAACCCACATCAGCCCACTGCTGGGCGAAAGCCTCGTCGAATGTCATAATTAAAATAAAAAGAGTTTTCCAAGCCTGTTCCATTCTTTCCTGTCGCTGGCCAATCTCATCCAGCCTTGGCCTCCACAATACTTCACAATTTCATCTCTCCATCTTTGATGTGGCCTTCCTTTAGGTCTCTTTTTATCTCTTGGTCTCCATTCCGTAACAATCTTCGTCCATCTGTTGTCCTCTCTTCTCGCTATATGTCCTGCCCATGTCCATTTCAACGATTTAACTTGCTCTATTATATCAATTACTTTTGTTTGTTCCCTTATCCATTTACTTGTTTTTCGGTCCAGTTTAGTAATTCCTACCATTATTCTTTCCATACTTCTCTGGGCAGTTAACAGTTTCTGTTTCATTCTTATGTTTAGAGTCCAAGTTTCTGTTCCATACGTACAGGCCGGTAGTACACATTGGTTATATGCCTTTCTTTTCAAACTGATTGGTATATTGCTTTTCATTATACTATTTAGTCTCCCAAATGTTGCCCATGTAGCTCTGATTCTCGTTTTGATTTCTGGCCATAAATCACCATCGTATCTTATAGTTTTCCCTAGGTATTTTATTTCGTCCACTTGTTCCAGGTACTGATTCTCTAATTGTATGTTACTTCTTTCAGCGAAATTATTAAACATGACCTTGGTTTTTCCAATATTTATATATATATATATATATATATATATATATATATATATATATATATCTGTCTAATATTTTCCTAACTTCAAAATATTTTTACAACTGTAATTTCAGCATATTTATAAATTATTCTAATATCATAAAAGCTCGTAATTATTATTTTTTTATTAATTTTCGGCGTTACCTATTCAAATACTATGATAGGTATATGGAAAAATATTCCATTATAATAAATTTAACAACATATTATTAACTAAGTATTCAAAATACATCAAATCAAGCACATTAGGTTATTAATATCTATATTTTATTTATTGTGAAAAATTATTTGACTCTAGAAAGTTAAAAAAGAAAAACTTACAATAAATAAATCGTTAATTTTATTATAATGTTGCTAATAGTTTTTTGATTTTTATCAGTAATCAAATTCAATATACTATCTTTTTTTAAGAAATAAATTTGAAAATGATAAAATAAACTATTTGACAAAATAGTATTAGTCTGGAATATATTAATACTTATTATTATTTATTTAATTATGTATATATATATATATATATATATATATATATATATATATATATATATATACATATTTAATATGTTATAAAGAGAACATATTAAAATGTTATAATTAAGATCAAGATAGAATAAAGTACAGTTTGAAAATGAACGCCATTCGACATGACATTAACAGACGTTAGTGTAAGAAGCAATACAAAGTCAATCTTAGTCATGAACACGCGATGTTACCTCAAGCGAAATAATTATTAAACAGCTTACCGATCAGTTAGTTTATGATCTCGTTGCTCGACGTTCTGCTATCGTAATGCGAAAGCCAATAAATACATACATTTGTAAATTGGAAAGCAGTGACTTTGGAAGTAGCGGGAACCCTGCTGCTATTTTAAATCGCTGGAAATATTGGACTCCGTAAACACGGAAGATATAAATTTTCGATACGAAGACATACATGAACGTGTACTATTGAAAGCTGCCATAAATAACGGGTATATACTATTTTTCTTCCCTTTTCTTGTTCACTTTGTAGCTTATTATAGTAGTATGTTTTAATGATAGTTTTATTTATTTCGTATTTGTTTGTTTTCAACTTGAATGAATGCTGGTCATTTCTATTTAATGTAAGTAATTTTATAGGTTTTACCTTGCAACAATGTGTTTTAAAAATACTATACTTATTTAAAAAATGTATAATTTAAAGAAAACTATCTAAAAAAACCCGTTCAGGATATATTATAAATATAATTATTGTTTACCCATACATAATAAATATAATATCTGAACAGAAGCCATATAAAAAATATTTAAATATAAATTGCTTGAGGTCAAGTTTAAATATAATTATAACTAAATTATTTATTGCATTAAAAACAACTTGATGCAATACATATGTTGTTTTATTTTATATAACTTAAAATGAATGATATACTTTATTACTTATTTAAAGAAAAAAATGTTACGTTACTGTTATTAAAAATTAATAAATAAAATTAAATACAATAAAAGGTTAACTGTACCCATATAAATTAAATTAATCACTTTACATAATTGATAAATATACAAAATACAATTTGTTTGTCATAGAAAATGCATTTAAAACGGTCAAGTAATATTTAAATTATTTTCGATAAAATGATTATTTCAACAAAAATGTATTTAACAAAAATTATTAGTATAGAATAATAGTAATCCTTCACTATTTATAAAAGTATTTAATATGTACATACATACACACATACATACACACACACACGCACATACACACACATGTATACATATATATATATATATATATATATATATATATATATATATATATATATATAAATTTCGTTCTAGAAATTCATAACACATAAATTAACTAAATGTAATATCACCAAAGTGCACTTTAGGCGTAAATTGCAGATTTCGTGTACCTGTAATTAGATAACTTCGTACATTCATCGACTTCATCTTTACTTAATTAATTATGTTAAAAGTGCCTTAAGGTTCGAAAACACGTTTATATTAAATTAGACGTATCCGTGCAATTATTGACTCAATTATCAAATTACTATTTATAAATTTACAAGTTTGTTGTTTGGAAGTAATTGAGTTATCTTAAGTGAAATGTTGTATAAGAACTAACTTTAATTATAATTATATACGTATATATATATATATATATATATATATATATATATATATATATATATATATATATATATATATATATATTATTAAGTTTGCTTGTTTCTAAAGTACTGGCGTAATGACATTTCTCTTTTCCCTTGACTTTAGCAGTTAGTAAACTATGAAGAAATGTGTTTGTGTTTATATATATATATATATATATATATATATATATATATATATATATATGTATATGTATGTATGTATACTAGTCTAAATGTATGGGTATGTCAAAAACCTGCTTTTGTTATAATCTTCCCTAATTATTATTCGTATTTAATTATTAATTTCTTAATTTATATTCTTTGATTGTTAATTATAAAATTTTGTGTAATTAGAAAAGTACATATATCTGCTTATATAAATATATATATATATATATATATATATATATATATATATATATTATACACACATATGTACTTATATGTATATGTAAGCAACTGAAAAGAATAATTGATTTATTCTAAAAGAATTTATTTATTTATGTATTCCCTCTTTATTTGTTTATTTATTTTAATTGAAAAGATTTTTTTTATTTATTGTAATGTTGCTTAATAATATAATAAATTATCTCTTCAATATTAATCAAAGCATTTTTCAATTAGCATGTAATACAAAGAAGTTAAGTAATTAATCTATATTGAATTTTATCCATATACTGCGTTATTTAAATACAGATTTCATTTTATGAATATTTAATATTAATTTTATAATTTGTAAATTTGAATATAATAAAAATAGTTGCTCTATTTTTCAGAAATTTTTATAGTCTCGAATAGAAAACAGTTATTTATTTCTTTTATCGAAACAAAATATAAAAGTACGATTTCTTAAAATAAATTCTTACACATACGTTTTTTTATAACTTTTTTAATTTAATAAATCTTTGATGTATAAAAGATTATTATAAAAAAACATAAGTACTTTTACTGTATTCAATATTCCATATAAAGTTATAAATAATACTTTACAAGAGGTTTAAGATTTAATATTTTATATTTACATTTCGTTTCTATAACTTGTTTGTACAATGTTTTGCATCATTAAGTACATTGTGTATTTATCTAGATTTATATATTTTTGACCTATTTTGTAAATTCACATGTATAACTTTTCATATGTTTAATGGTAGCAAATTAATTATAATAGTATTCTCTCTCTCTCTTTATATATATATATATATATATATATATATATATATATATATATATTTACTTATAAATGTGAATATTAAATAAATCGACTTTATTTTTAATTTACTTATTATTTTCACTTTTCGTGTTAATGTAGGTTGTTAGCATTGAAAAAAAAGAAATGTTCTGGACACAAAACCGTGTGTCAAGTGATAAATCAATGCGCAACACAATAATTAACCTTTTAGCTGCAATGCCCGTAAATTTACGGGAGTAACAACGATACATTCTACTGTCGTAAATATAGTGTCTTGATTGTACTCGCCCAGTACGGCATCAGTAAATATATATAGAATGAGCTGGCAATTATTTTTAAACGTTGGGAAGAGAGGACAATCAAAAAGGTTGTATTGTGATCGTTGAGACCAGTTAAGCTTCACAGTACGAACACTCCGAAAACGTTTCAACAGTTTTTTTTATTATTATTTTGTAAATTCGGATTATTGTTTAACCGTTTATTGAAAATGACATTTTTTTCAAACAATGAATTTGAGATGGTCGATGTTTTAAATGAATGAGATTTATTACGATTTGCCATTTTAATGTGCGAATGGTGTTTGTTAGTTCAGACTTTTCAGTTAGATTACCTTTTTATTGGGGTTTTCTGTCCTTATCAGCAACTGTATTTCAAACTTACAATGTTTTTTTTGGATGAACTTTTTTACGTCAACATAAAAGTCGGGAGTTATATATTTAAATTTGAGGTAAATCAATCGATAACGTTGAATGGATGAGTTAAAATATTTAATTGTTTTTAAATATTTTTACTTTTTTTTCGCATTACTGGCTTTTAATATCTGTTGGTTAATATTTTTTATTTGTTTCTAATGAAATTTTTTTTGGAATAATTTTTCTCGGAAGTATTTTTATAAAACTGTTATGATTAAAACAATCAATATTCGATACAGATTTATTATCTATCATATTAAAAGAATAACGTATTTATGTACGTGTATGTATATATATATATATATATATATATATATATATATATATATATATATATATATATATAAATTTATAACAGCAGCAGCAGAAAATCCTCTTTACCAAATGTTTTTTTTTCTTTTATTCTACTTTTTTGTCTTTATCCCATCAGTGTAGGTATTTTCTTAGCTCTTTTTGAATTTTGAAACTCCCAGTCATTAATTTATCTTGGTCATCAGTCCTTCTCTTGTTATATATCAGACCCATTTCCATTTAAATGTCTGCAGTTTGCTTTTCTTCCTAATACAATATTATTCTTAATATGTTTTTCCATGATTCTTTGTGTTGTCAGGAATCGTTGAATTATTCTTGCCTTTAAGATCTATGTTTCACTGTCATGAGTGAAAATAATGAGGATGCATTGATTAAAAAAATGTTTTTAAAATGTAAATAAATATTAGACTTATTTAATATACCATTTTTGAATTGACACCATTTTATTTTTATACTCTTGTTCATTTGTACAAATGTTCTGTTTTTATTAATGAGATATCCTAAATATGTTTTTAACTTGTAATTTTATTCCTTTTATTTTTATTCTGATCTAAAAATTCATTATATTCTATTTTTGTATTGTTCTTATAATGAAAACAAATATTTAATTCGTTTTGTATGATTTTTCTGTTATTTTTTGGATTTGTTAAGAAAATCATAATATGATAGGAAAATTTTAAATAATTAAATATTCCTAAATTTATTTTTATTCTTTAAAATTCTCAATTTAGCATCATAATACTTCTTCTAATTCTGCTATAAATAACGTTGGTGATATCGAATCGTCCTATCTTACTCTTTTCGTAGTCTCAAACTTTACAGTTTCTTCTTGTAAATATATGTATAGAAGTTGTAATATTTCTAAAAATATGTTCCAAAAGATCAATATATGTTTATTCAGTTCTTCGATTATTCAATAGATTTAAATTTCTGATGTATTGACTAAGTCGAAGGTTTTTTTTATAATCCATAAATTCGAGATAGAGTGGTATTTGATATTTGTTATATCGACTGATAACTTCTCTTACTATTTGAATGTGATCCTTTGTGCTAAATCCGCTTTGAAATCCTGTTTGTTCTCACGACTGTGAAAAATCCACCTGACTTGTAGCCGTTTTGAAATAATTTTACTGAAAATTTTATATATCGTCAGAAGTACAGTAATCGGTCAATAGTTTTTCAAGTCTTTCGTGTATCCTCTTGTGGATAAGAAATGTATATTAAAAATCACGTCTGATTGCAATATATATATATATATATATATATATATATATATATATATATATATATATATATATATATATATATATATATATATATATAGTACCATAAAATAAAACATAAACAATAATATTTACTATATGCTTAAACTTATAATTATATACAAGTTTGCATTTTATTTTTGAAGTTATTTTTAGGTTTGTATCATATTTTTTAGACACACTTTTAATTATGACATAAATTGTTTCATTTAACTCTTTGGCGCACCGAATTTTAGAAAATAAAAAGACCCATGTTACACAGAAATTTTATTTTTAACAAATTTAACAAAGTTGGTTTATTTTAATTAATAAGGAAGTAAAATTACCAAAAAAATAGAAAGTCATTTAAGTTTTTAATTATAGGATGGGAAATTACTAACCAGTTTAAATAGGTGGGACTATATGTAATCCTCTGTTCTTCAAGCTATTGTAATTTTTTGAGGTGATATAAAAAATATCCCAACATGTATATTTAGGTATCAAAAAAGTGGGACACTTTTAACTCTGCCATGCTCTAAAGAGTTAATATATTAGATTACATTTGATATATTTTGTTACAAATACTTTCGGCATTTATTCAAATTGTTTAACATTTTTTGCATTAAATATTAGAAAATAGTATAAACACCGAAAATAATATTAGTGTAATATGTAATCAGCCACTTAACAGTTTAATAATTGTTTTAAACTTAAAAAAAAATCGCAGAAATGTTCATCATCAAAAAATAACAGTTTTAGTATATTTTCTATTGCTCAATAATAAATAGTATAATTATTAACTTTTAATATTTGTAAGTATACTACAAGTACTTAATGTTGGATACTTTTAATAAACTATTTTAAGTATTCATTTATTTGTATTTTTAAGCAATGCAGTTTAAATTTATTTACATATATATATATATATATATATATATATATATATATATATATATATATAAATTATACACGTACATATATTTATGTGTGTGTTTGTATATGTATTTTTAAATTTATTTTTGATCACTGTACATACACGTATAAGGAGCCTTATTATATAATATCTATAATAAGAACATATTATCTACCAATCATTTGCAATACATTGTCTCATTACATACCTACAAAAAAATAACATCGAATCGATTCGAATTCCACTCAGCATCATTTGGTACAAGTTGATCTCGTCAATCTGTTAAAACATCGTAGAAGATATCTCTGAATCCGGAGCCAACATGCAACGAGATACTTTCCAATTTAACGATTGGCCAATGAGTAGTTCGTGTTAGAATGAACTTAGAAGCCACACTGGCAATTCTTCTTGAATCACGTACACACTTGATTGCACGGAATACACAACATACAACAAGATCTACTTCCTCTTAGTTGACTGAAACAGGAGATTATTACGGGTGACTAGTCAGAGGCGTAACATTACTAGTGTAGTAAATAATTAATCAAGGTACGCGACTGCTTAGTATTCTGTTTTGAATTAATTAGACATTATCTTATAGCATAAATAGAATATCTCTTTTGTATGATGTCATCTTTAGAAGTAACTAATATTTTTTTTGTAAAAAAATCTAGGTAGGAGCGTATCAGTATTTAAACTTTGATCTTAATTTTATCATATTAATTAATTTATCGTTCAAAGATCCTGATTTTTATCAGTAAAATGTTGACATGAGCAAAGAAAAAAGATGTATGGAAAATATTAAAAAGTAATGTTATCTTTATCCTACAGTTTACATTATATAAGAATTTATTTAACAGTAAGTAAAGGTATTAGTGTTTGTAATTTCATTTAATTAAGCTACGCTTTTATAGTAAATATTTTTTAATAATTTAATGTCCATCTAAAAATTAATTTATGTAGCCATGCAGAATAGATTAAAATTTACATATATTAAAATAGAAAAGTGTAATGTCTATGCGAATTTGATTTTAGTATCGTAATATTTAATGTCATTGTTAATATAATGAAGATTTTTTTATATATTTGTGAATTTGACGTAAAACAACGTTTTAAAATAATTTTGACAAAAAAATAAATAAAAAGCAATATATATATATATATATATATATATATAAATGTATACCATGTCTGTAAAATAATAAATTCTAAAAGTTCTAATCGTTCAATTTATATCCTATTTAACATTCTTTCGATAGCACTACGAATCACATTTTCCGATTTCAACTGATGACCTCCTAGTCATTAATAATGAAGTCATTGTTATTTTTTTTATTGTTTGAAATCCGAAAACTTACAAATCATAGTAACCAACATTAAACAAAAACATGATACAAATGAAACAACCAATGATGTATTTCATAAATCCAAAATGTGATTACTGAACATATAAACACTTAATACGAAAACATTGTTGATATCTGCCTTGTACATTTACTGTCTTAATACCTTACGCCATTGTAACAAGTACTCAGCTATACCATCGTACACCATGTTTAGTTAGAACGCCCAACACGTTTTGCCAATGTTGTCGATACGCAAGTAATTATCCAACTTTGTAATTGAGTGTGGAGAAATAACACGTATATTCACTTCTGTTGTATGATGTTCAATCTTTAGTCAATGTGCAACATGCACGCATGATTGTATATAAATTCCCTATTGATTAATATCATATGTATATGACGATCACAGTAGTTTGTATAATAATATCATATAAACATATATGCATATGCAATATTAGATGCAGATAATAAATATACATTTTAATATCCCACTACATTGAGTTAACTGATGTTGTACGTAATAAATTTGAGATAATATCGTAAAATATGTTAGATATCTTGTAACATAAATCATTAAATACATAAACTGAAAATGATACAATTGAATAATTAAATTACAAGCTATTATATTAATCTAAACTAGAAGTAAATGTTTAATTTTGACAGTTGGTTCATATGATAACTTTTAATAAAAAATATAAATACAAATGAAGGAAAGTTTGAAAATTAATATTTATATTATAATATATAAAGTGAGAGTATGATTTTTTTTATTAAAAAAACATTTCAATCTCATATTTTTCATAAATTAAAAAAATATTATAAATTGCTAAGTAATTTTAATTGAGAATTAAAGTTCTATGGTATACACATGTATCATTCTATTTTATACTTGAATATTTTTAACGTTGATTTGTCTAATTATGGTATTATAAATAAAAATTTAACCCTTATCGGACGTTAGCATTTTGTACTTAACTTTCCGCTAGGTCGGAGATATATTTGAGTGCTTATTGTAAGAGAAGAGTAACTAAGGTTACTTGTTATAAAAAGATAGTTTTATGCATAAAAATATTTATATTTACACTTTAAATGTTTACATTTTAAATGTCTTTGTCATCACTGTCGATTTCAATCCAATCTTCATCACAATCAGGAACAATTTCTCTTTCCACTTCGCTTTCTTCTTCACTTGAATATTCAATAGGGATCAATTTTTTTTCTTTGACTCAAATATAGCACTTGTATCACTATCTCCTTCGTCACAAGAATTAAAATCATTTGCTGAATATTCAAAATTTTCACATATTTCACTACAACTATCACTATTGCTTTCCATATTGCTATAGTTTTCTTTATTCATTTTTAGAGGAATAAAATATTATAATATAAGTAAAATAATTGCTGAAATATGACAGAACGTGTTGTCTGCTATCGAGTAAGAATTAAACTTTAAAAACATACAGTGTGTAGATTTAGCAATAAGGACGTTGTTACTTGTTCAGTATTGTCACCTCGCACGTGACATAAGACTGATAGAGCAAAATTGTGATGTCACGTCAGAGGTGACATACGATCGATAAGGGTTAATATATCTTAAGTAGTGATATATGTTTGTTACTGCATGTTATTTTTTTTGTATTTCTAATAATAAATGAAACGATTAAAAAAATTATCAAAACAAGAATTTTTATATTTTAAAAAAAAATCATTTTTATCTCTAGTAAATGTATATTGATTGTTAATTTTTCATTAAGCCATTAAATCACTTTTGTCATATAAAAAAGTGTTTAAAAACTATTGCATTAAGTTAAAATTTTATTTAGATTTTAAACAAAATAGAATAATAGATGTATATAAAAGAAAATTAATTCAAGTCTTTACTGAAAATCGTTGTAATAAATCAATTATCAGTTTTAATAGTACACCATTTTCTCTACGTTATATCAAACTATTAAAGTATGCACTTTATTGAACTGTACGTCGTTATACTTCGAATGTTAATTAAATAAAATAATAAATTTTATGTTCTTCTCACTAGCACTACTGAAGACAGAAAACAGGAAATTTTATCTTAATATTGAATTTTATGTAAACATTAAATACGGTTTTTAACTTGTTCCTTTAACTTATTTGGTTTTATGTGATGTAGAATTGAAAAAAAGTAACGTAAGTTTTTTTTCATTTCGTTATCTGATATAATAAAATGTATAATTTATTTAAACTTTTAATCTAGCCTACAAAACTACACAAATCTATTTAAATTTACTTTATTTGAAAATACATTACCTTCAAATAATTTATCATGTCTTATGTTTTCTTTTTTAAAAAATGTTATCTCGACAAACCTACACAATTCCATCTAATTAAAATAAAATACACAGCCACGTTTATATTCGAAATAACTAATCGTAATTATGACTAATGATATAAAATATATCGAAGCCATCAATTCAGACGATTTTTTATACCGATGTGGTAACAGGTAATGTATTCTCACGCATTTTAAATGAATCAGCTTACACCTACATTGATGGTTTTCGAACGAAGATTAACTTTGGACGCAATGTTATTTCGACCGCACTGTGGTTTTTATATATTATAATATATTGTAGGTGTTACATGTTACCAGTTTTATGTATCTACTGTGTATAGAAAATCACTGGTAGTTATTAGATGTGTCTCATTTAATCAGTTAATAATATTGTTAATCTATCGAAAGGATTTGAAAATAATTGAGAGTATTAGAATGATTATAAATTAATTAATTTGTTCTTTAATCATTTTAAAATATAAAAACATTTTAAAAATGTTATGGATATTTCTAAATTATCATTAATTTTGTTAGATACAACATATTTGTTTTTTTAAAAAAAAATATCAAAACATTTT
Organism: Neoneuromus ignobilis; assembly: GCA_029203775.1. Lineage (NCBI taxonomy): Eukaryota > Metazoa > Arthropoda > Insecta > Megaloptera > Corydalidae > Neoneuromus > Neoneuromus ignobilis. Next base: position 32,294,483 of record CP092090.1, read on the forward strand.
TTTAAAAATATTTTTTTTTGATAATTAAATTGGAAATGTAATTACGAATTAAATGATTTTTAAGCTTATTGTATAATTAATGAAACAAATTAAATAGTTAACGAAAACAACAATTTTTATTCTAAAAGAATCGAAAGTAAAAACCAACAAGATTAATTCTCAGATTCAGTAAAAGTCGGTGTCTTAGACATCCTCTGAGATTTGGATAATAGCATTTTAAATGCTGCAGTGGAAACAGATTTTTATTTAACACGCGAGGAGTTTGCAAATAGATTTCGTTCATTTAATAACACTATTAGAATTTCAATTTCATTTTTATTTATAATAAAGTATATTCAGAGTGAAAATATTATTTAAAAATATATTTGTGATGTAATTATATTGCAGGTGTATTAATATATTGCAATAATAAAAAACAGAAAAAATATTTTTTGTCTATTTAAAAACATATCTTTGCAATAATTGAGTATTAAGTATTTTTATTTAACTTAGTCCTAAGTACTTTAGTTCCATAATTTTGAGTGTTAAAAATTTATTCAGATTTTCTATAAAGAAATCGTTAAGATGATTATTTATGAATTTTAAATTCTTGAATGTTTTCCATTTAAAATATTGTGGAGCAATTGATAATAACTTAAAAGTGCCAAGTCTGGTAAATACAGAAGGAAAAAATATATATTAAATAAACTTAAACTTTTTCTATTTTTTTGTTTTACTGAAATTTATATTTATTCGCCACATCGTGTACTTTTCGTTTAGATTTTTTATCATATACTTCACATGCTATTTTGGTTCAAATCAAAAACAGTCTCATCATCGGTATACGACAATGAATGCAATATGTTTTGCCCTACTGGAATAATCATACCCACATATTTTTATACCTTAGTTTTATGACTTGTACGTATATATTAAATAAAATCGGAAATAACGTACATTATTTTTTAAGAGCCTTATTTACTCTTTTATTTTTTTAAATTTTTATTCCAGTTTTTGTATTATCGTTTACAAAATTAATCCATTTTTTTTAATGTAAATTTTTTCATAACTGACCACATTTTATTCCGGAACTTTTTGAAAGTTTATAATTCTTCATAAGCTCTTTAAAAGTTCATGAAAGTCATAAATGTATCTATATTTTTTATTTATAACTATAAATACCAAAAAACTTGATTTGCTTTTTAGAAAACTGCTTAGTTTCTCTAGTAACTGTGTTATCTTTTGTTCTACCCTATCTTTTATTATTTTAGTCAATGTTCTTAATATAGACGGTATGACGCTAACTTATCTGTAATTGTGACGAGATTTTCTGTCTCTTTTTAAAAATCGAACAGGTGCTTTATTCCATTCTAATATGATTTTTCCATTTTTTTGATATTTCTCCATTTTGTTCTATTTTATTGAAAAATTTTGTAATATACTCTGTTAGTTCATTTTTTCCTTATTTCAATAACTCCATATGAATATTTAATTGGTCTTGGAGCTTTGTAATTTTTTGTTGATTTTAGTGGTTTATATACATCATTTTTAATTGTTTCTCTTGACATCGTTATTTTTTGGGTTATTTTTTCTGGGCAAATATTTATATTGAATAATATTTCATTAAACCAAAACACTTTCTTGAGATAGAAATTGTATTTTGATTATGCTAATGGTAGCTTAATTTATTTTTCGCTTTATTTTTGGTAACATTTTTTTTGCTAGTGAATATTAATCATATATTGTTCTAGTTGCTTTAATATGCAGATTAAAATCATAAAAATGTTCTAATATTTCTTTAATTTAAATAATACGGTATTGATCCTTACACTATAAATAGATTTTCGATCTTTTTCTCATAGTTTATCGTTTTTCAAAAGATATTCCAAATCCGGTTTCGATGCAAATTTTTTAATATAGAATTTTGCAACTACACAGATCATTTTTAATAAATGTTTTTTTTAGTAAAAAATATTTTAATTGTTCTCTAAATAATAATTCATTACATTCATTTCATTTATTCATTCCTTTATTTTTTCACTTTTACAATCGAATTATGTGAAGATAAATTAAATAATAATAATTTTATATATAAAGAATGTGCGAAAATCAAAATCATAATTAATTAATTTGATTTTGAATAAAATTAGAAATTATTTAGTATAAGAACTTTCATTGTTTAAAATACAAACGAACTTTTTGATCATCCCGATGTTAAGCACGTGTTTAAAGTAAAAAATAACTTCATGGTAATAAATAATAATTTAATAAATAAATAATTAGACATATAGACAATCGGTTCATTTTTCTTAGCCTGACGTGTTACAATCCAATTTGGTATCAAATATCAGTGAACTATTATTTACTAGTTACCGAAGTTATAATTAGATTATGACGAGCATCCCACTTTACATCAAACAATATTTAAATCATAGTTAAATGTCGTTTTCTTAAACCACTGTAGGCATTTGTAATATTTCATCGTAGATAAACCCTTCAGCAATGCATCATTAATATATGTTAACTCATAAAACATTCAGTAAAAAAAAGTGACTAATCTTCAGTGAATTCTTTTCATTAATTAATTCCATATCTGTATAATAGTCGTACGGGTTAATTAGACGAAACTAATTTGTTTTCTTTTTTATTATTTAATTGTATTTTTTTATGATTTAGTATATGTTCAAAATATTTAAAAGCTGATAACTTTGAACAAAATACTTTTTTATTATCAGATATTTCTACTACAACCATATGTAGTTTCTTACTAAAAGAAATAGTTTCATCATTATTATTTTTTATTTTAACTAATATAGTCTATATTTTTAATTAAATTTAATTAATACGCATATTTGTTGTTAATAGTTGAAATAATTAATTTTATCTAATCGTTCTAACACTATTAATATATTGAATATTAATAATTCGTTTAACGATGTGACGAAATTTGATCTGCCAATCGTAAGATGATTAGGTATTAACCGTTTAGCTTAATGGTTGTTTTCAAAAGGTTATATTTATATAAAATGGTTTTTAAAATTATCTACTTCATTATTTTTGATTATCCATGTGTCTTTTCAAAAGTTATTTATTTGAATGATTCCACATATTTTATGGTATTTTAAAATTGTAGGGATATTTTTTTCGGTTATAGTTGTTTCATATGGATTATTATTTTTTTTGGTTACAGTTGCAAATTATATTAATGACGTTTTGTAGATAAGAGCAATAATATCGATTTATATTTTTTTACATATAGACGAATGCGTCCTCATTTAAGGTAGAATAGATTCAAAGTTTCTCTATACGATCAAATATATAAAATTTAAGAATATTCCACAGTATTCGATTTATTTGATTGTTATTATTCGTTATTAAATTGTTGTATGAAAATAATATATGAAAATGTATGAAAATAATACACAATATTAATTTTACCCAATATACTGACAACTTAAGCAGAACAAACTATTATTATATTCAGCCTCTTTTTATTTACTGTTTACAAAGGCCTTTCCATTTCATTTCCAGTAGTTCAATACTTTTCTTTTCTATCCTATAGACAATTTCTCTAATGTCTTTATGCCACCTATCCAGAGGATTTTCTGTCTTTTTATGTTTCTGAATCAATAATTTTTATTTTCCATTGATTGTGTTTTCCTCTTGTTATATAATTAGCCTACTTCCATTTTAAATTTTTCATTTTTATTATAATTTCCCTAACGTCTTTTCTTTCCAGTTCACTTATTTCTCTCTCTCTTTATATATATATATATATATATATATATATATATATATATAAATATATATATATATATATATATATATATATATATATATATATATATATATATATATATAATTCTAACTTCTTGTAGATGTGTAGGAGTAATAATACCATCATTAATATTTCTTTTCCAGCTTTTTCGCAACAGTACGTATTACTAAGCTGTACATTGAATTATCTACTAAATTGGTCATTTGATTGATCCAATGAGTTAAAACCTATTTTTGTGATGTTTACTTTTCCATATTCTCTTGAAAAATTGATATTTCCACCATAATCAACTCTTTACATATCACATAACTAAAGTATTAAAGCGACTTAAGTTAGATTACCCTTAAGAGCTTTTTTCGAATTTTTTTCTCATAATATTGAAATATTTCTTCGATGATCAGTTCAAAGGAATCACAGAATTCTTCTCCAACAAACATCTTTATAGCATCTATTTTTCTCATTTGCTTCTGCTTAATTGTCCAGGACTCATATCCATACAATAAAGCGAACACCAGGCAGATTATTAGTCTCATTTTTATACTCCTAGAAATATGTTGTTCTTTCTGGATTTTTAATTTCCTTGCTACTTTTTTTTGCTTGGTTACATCATTAGACCTCTGATTTTGTTCTGCCTACATTGGCTACTAAAAATCTTAAGTAGACATATTTATATTTATAGACGACTTTGAATCTCTTTTTATTTTATCTATCAATTCTTATTATTTCAATCTTAGAGATCTTTAGCTCTAATTTAAATCTCTGATTCTCATTCTCAACAATAATTTTATTTGATATATATATATATATATATATATATATATATATATACACACACATATATATATATATATATAGAGAGAGAGGGAGAGAGAGAGAGAATCAAATAATGATAAAAGTTTTATCTGTATTCAATAATGGTCATAGAAATTTAAATCTCTTTTATTATATATAAAAATTATTTGTTTAATAAAGATTTAATGAAAATATTAGAAATTGGAGAAAATGAGACTAATTTATGTAGTTAATAAGTAATAAAATAATTTATAAGTATTTTAAAATTAACCCTTAATATTTTATATATACGTTAAAAAATAAATAAAAGAAAATACAACTTTAAGTACCTTCTAAAAAATGGATTATCATGTTATATTCCATAATATGTAGCTATATTTTAAAAATGAAGTTATATTTCGAAATTAAGTTGTATCGTTTTTTGGGTATGAGGAAATTTAAAAGAAAAAATCCAAATATAATTATATTTTGAATATTAAAGCACAACTCTAAATAATCTGTGATTTGTTTCAATGATGTCTTTAAAAAATCTAAAAATGTATACATTGAATTAATGAACACATCATTTCATTAATTATATAAACGAAATCCGACGAATCAACGCGACTCGAACTCGTCATTAATCAAATAATTACATTTTAAATTTAATTCTCGATGGTCCTTAATACGCCTACGTGCGACGTAACGTTTTCACGTACGTTTCAATTATAATTAACGATATGCCTGCAGCGTAATATATATATATATATATATATATATATATATATATATATATATATATCTGAATGTGTGTATATGTATATGAATATTACAGATGAGCAGAGATTAAATTTAGTTTAAACTCGTGTCATTCACTGTATGTCGGCTATTTTAATCTGATAAAGAAACGATCATCTGTCAAAAATATCCATGTAATGTGGACGTTGTTGTAACTCGGTTAGTATTTGAAATGATTAAAAGTAGCTGTCATTTTAAATCATGAGCAGCTCTTATTATTTTAATGTATAAAAATCGTGTCGCTGTAATATTTATTATGTAAACGAAATGCTTTTATATTGTCAGTAATATATATATATATATATATATATATATATATATATATATATATATATATATATATATATATGCATAAAGAGGGTTTAGTAGATGCCAATTAGGCATTTTAAATGACACATCCAAAGGTAGAATATTAAGAGAGACATGATTATATTTAACTTAACAAAAGATTTTTTTAAAAGTGTTATTTTATTTTTGAATACTATTCTTCTCTTATTGAAGAATAGTGAAAGCAAAAATATTGCATTTATTGCTAATAGTACTCAAGATATAGGTTTTAAGAGATTTGAAATTGTTCGAGAAAATTTATTTTGCAATTATAAAAAAATGTATTAATCTTTATTAATATTCTAATTATTTTTTTACTTTTCTTACTCTTATAAAAAATTATACAAAACGTTACAATATGTTTTGAAAATGACGAAATCACTTTCACATAAATAAATTAGCATTTCTAACATCAAAAGGTATGAAAAAAATTAGTCTATATTTTATAACAAAACGCTCTGACGATGATGGCATCGCCATCGAAATGCACATTAACTTATTGTTATAAATAAACAAAGTGAACAATAAGTAATTATTAAATATTTTTTAATATCTAATGGTATTGGGAGTGATAATTTATTTGTGTAAAATAAAAAGCATATTTTTTAACGACAAATGTTTCAACATTTTATTACCAAATTTATATACAGTTTTTAATTGTGTAAATCAATATTTTTCAATACAAATAATACACACACACACACGTGCACGCGTGTGTGTTTATGTGTGTATAAGTATGTATGTGTGTGGATTTGAAAGTAAACTACAATTACGGATGTTATAAGAATGCATAGTTTATAATGAAAGTTGATCGTCATATCGTAAGAAAAGAAGACCACTAATAAACGATAGAAATTATTGATTGACAACTCAGAAAAATAAAAAAAGTCTAAGAAGAAGCATGGATAATAGAGTCGAGACATGAAAAAATTCGTTGAAGTTAATTCGATTTTTATTAATTATTGTTTCATATTAAACAATATAATTTATTATTAATATGTATTTTTTTTAATTTGTTTGTGATTTTAGTATCGTATATATAATAATTATTTTTTAATGATAATAATTACTCCTGCTTTAGATTTCAAATCTGGTAGCAACGAATAATATGTTTGAAAACACATTTTATAATTTTCAAAAAAATTAGTTTATATATACAATACTTGTTTCGTATCAGTAATAATTTTTTTCAAAAAATAATTTGTTTATATAATCTAAACAGTAAAAAATATCTGTAAAATTGTAACCTTATATTATTCTCACTAGTAAATAATTCGAAATTGTCATTCTAAATTACGTAAATACGACTATAAATTTTAAAATTTCGAAGTGAAATTTATTACTGAAATAAATTTAAAATACTATTAAATTGTTTATATTGCACACTATCTTAATCTAAGTATTTTTTTACCATTTCAAATATTACAAAAGTTGTAGAAATTCATTATTAAATTCGTATTGAAATTTATTTTCAACTTTATAATCTCAATAAAAAATTCATTCCATTAATATCTTATTCATAGAAAAAAAAACTCTTAACTAGCGAACGTATTGAAGAAAAATATACTTGAGTAATAATAGACGGATTAAAAGATTAATTTCTTTATGAAAAGAAGTTTTAAGAAGTGAATAAGTATATTAAGTTGCAAAAAATCATAAAAGATGAAAAGAAATGTTTTAGTTCTATTTTAATTCTTATTAAAACATTTTAGATTCTAGTGTTTATGAAGCATGTATAAGTCTTTTATATTAATTTTATATAAATTATTCTGAAATAGTTAAATTTATCACATTCAAAAATTTACAAATTAAATTTATATATATATATATATATATATATATATATATATATAAATATATATATATATATATATATATATATAAAATAAAATATGTATAACGAACGTGACTTTATTAATTAGATTTATATTCTTTGAGATATTTTTAAAGAAACTAATTTGTACCTTTATTTGTATTAGTAGTTAAAGTTTTAATTTTATTTTCCTAGAATAAAATCTCTAATATAATAAAACTGTTCATAGATAATATCTCACAATTTCCTTTATATGTCTATATATACATATAGGTGTTTTTTTAAACGTCATAGAAATTTAAATTGATTTCAATGTACATTTCTATCATGCTTAAAAAACATTCTCTCTCTCTCTCTCTCTCTCTCTCTCTCTCTCTCTCTATATATATATATATATATATATATATATATATATATATATATATATATACGTGTATGTGTGTATACGTGTGTGTGTGTGTGAAATAAAGAGAAAGAATGTTAAGTTAATGTATTTTAGCGAAAACATAAAAAATTAACTCAATTTCAAATGACAAATTTCATTCTTAAAACAGACAAATAGTTATTTATATTTTTATTGTTATATGTGTTTTTATTTTTATAATAAGTTTTGCTAAAATATTTTAAGATCGATCTTTTTAATATATTTTTCTTGAATAAAAATGACAACAGTGATAAGAAAGTAAATAATTTTTAATAAAAAGATCATTTTGATAACAATCATAAAAAGAATGATAATATTTATGAGAATAAATCCATAAAAAGATAGTACAAATATATAATTTTATATCAAAATAATTAGAAAAATATTATATTACAACTTATTATCAAGACGATTTTTAATAATTATTTATATTATTTTTCGTTCATTATATCGTTGTACTGTTAAATAATATTGATACCATTTTTTATTATGGGTAGTATAGTTCACTAATTTCAAAAATGAATAGATTTTAGATATTTTTTTTATTTACCGTTACAGAAATGAATGAATTTATTTTTAATTGAATACGTTTTCGTGCTTGAAAAGAGGTATTATGAGTTTATTTGTTGTACTGCAACCAACTGAATCGTTCATCAATAAACAAAATGTAGTTGAATATTTTTCTCCTCTGCATGTATTAGTGTCCCCGTTAGATCATGTAATCTGACGGACAGAATCTAAAGCAGCATCAATTAAAATTAATTCAAGATGAAACAAATAAGAGAAAGAAAAAAACGTCAAACAAGCAACATACAACTAGTTGATCTCGACTGCGCGGTTCTTTGGCTAACACTGTCGAAAAAAATGTATATAGTCTTGAATGACGTTTAAATGCACGGATTTGTTGTTATGTTTCGCGTACGATTGGAGTCAGTCGTGCATGAATCTCGTGCTCAACTTACATAAGTTGTCATACTTCAAGTGCTTAGTTCGAGCACTGCTTCAGTAATAAATCATTCGTATGGCATATAAGAACCTTATTGAAACTTTTTTTTGAGAACTTTGTATGTTTCGACAAAGTATGGCGAAACAACATTTAAAGAGGAATTCATTTGATTTCTTACTGTACATATTGAATTCTTGTTTCGTTGAATTTCTTGGAAATTACTTTGATAGTGATCTAGAAGTTTCAATG
>CP092090.1:32306067-32311067 GCA_029203775.1 Neoneuromus ignobilis
AAAAAGCTGATGATTAATATATATTACATATACACACACATACACACACTTTTTGGAATTTACAACCTTTATTTAGCTTTTGCCCTTATCAATGCCAGTAGTCCAGTAAAACTTGACTTATCAAAATTCCTTGACGGTTATGTTTTTACAAGGTCAATCTAGATATACACATATATGAAATTAAAATAAAATGTAATTGATATATAATATATTTTACAAATAACAGTTCATATAAAGTGATTTATATAGATTATTTCAGTAAATTTTTCCACTTATATTCATTATATAAATTGTAACAAAGTGTTAAATAATTATTATATATTGAATATGACCTTTTATTACCTCAAAATTTTTGAAATTATAGTATGTATACTCATTACTTGCTTAAAAAAGTAATTTCGTTGATATTAATATAATTGAAGTTCATATGAAAAAAGTGCAATGTAATATCATTAGTACAAAATCACGATTTTACTTAATGGAAAATACTGAACATAATATGTAATATTTATATGTATGTGTATACATATAAATGTATATATATATATATATATATATATATAGACATTTCAGTAACTAGAAACTAGCTACATTGTATCTACGAAATCGATATGTAGTTCAGATAAATATCACGATGTTCAAGAACTGTCCAGATTCCATTCTCACAGATGAAGTGAGAATATGTTTGGGATAATTTATTTTAGAATTAGATAGCCGAAGATATTTTTGCGCTAATAGGGATGCACATACCTGCTATTGTCACGTTGAACTGATTTTCTATTCAGGAATTCTTAACATTACTTATGAACTTGTATATATGGATTAATTTTATACGATAAACGAGCGGCTATGATCAAAGTCGGATGCTCTTGTGCATTATATCTTAATTGATAGACATTTTTCTTTAAAATAATGATCGGAAAAATACTTCATCACAATCGAATGTTTGTGTTGTGATTTTTTTTATGGCCACAGTCTAACAAATAAACGGCGATTTTTGTATATTTTTATTTTATACACACTCCGATTTTATTTATAAATAAGTGTTTGATACTTTTCAGACTACCGAATACATTCATGCTATCATTAATTTAAAAACTTGCATCTCTAATAATAATTAAGAATTTCAAACATTTAAATTAATTTGAAACAAATGCGAATTCAATTTTTAGTTCATTTAATTTTTTTCGTTTATTAAATTATAATAAATATTTTATGGTCATTTATTCATTTATAACAAATATTTGTTTTCAGGTTTCAATTTAAACCAAATTAGTATTTTCACGTTAATTGTTTCTTTATTTATATATTTAAAAATAAATTCCAAAATTTTTAAAAATATCTATAGTAAATATCTATTGTATCTTTATATCAAATAAAATCATATTTAATATAAAAGTATGTTTAATACAAATTAATTACTCACCTTAATACCGTAAAGTTTAACAAAAGTGTTCAATAATCATGTATTGCTTACTTTATTCTTTGATGTGCATTTCGATGACTATTCCATCATCGTTAGAGTGTTGAATTACTATCAAAAATGTATATTAACAAATGAAGTGATCAATAAATGATTATTAAATATTTTTATAAAAGTTTGTGGTATTTGGACGAGTGATTTATTTGTGTTAAAATGAATTTACCACAGTACAAAAACAAATACTAAAGTATGTTATTGAAATTTTAAAACATACATTATTTGGAAGAAGAAAATAATGATTAAAATTGTTTTTCATTTATTAAATTTAAAATACCATTAATATATATTTTCAATCTTCTAATATTTTATATTCTTAAAAAATGAAGATTCATGTTTCTTCATAATTTTTTTTGAAAATATCTAATTGCTTACAATATTATCAATGATATGCTCATATTTATGAAGCCTATATTAAGGGTTGTGGTATTCATTTGATAATCATTATAATTCTCAAAAAGTATTTTTTTAAATAATTAAAATGTGAATAAATTAGATAATTATTAATGATAAATATAAATTATAGAAATAATCATATGTATAATTAAAAGCATTTGTGGATTGCAACTTTTTCTTTTCTAATAAAAAGAAAGTTAGAAAATAATTATAAATTTTATACTATTGTTTTATATTTTACTTATATTTATTACTTTTCACACATACTATTTATATAAATAAAAATTTGCTTTGTGTAACTAATCATTAATTAGAATTCCAGATCTTTTAAAAATGAATTTTGTTGAAATGCTATAGAATATCTTGATCGGCAAGAACACAGCGGGTGTTACTTTTTAATCACAAGGCTTATAGAGCGTCAATAGCACAACGATTATTTTAAAAGTTTCACAATATAATTACTTTTTGTTGCATAAGCCAGAATTAAATTCTTCATAAAAGATACTGCGTTTTTTTGAAAAAGTTAAGTTTATTAGAAAAAAAATATAATAAAATATTTTCTTAAAAATGATTTAAAAGTGTACAGTTGTATTATTAGTTTTAAAAAGTAACCAAATTAAAAATAAATGTATTTATATAGATTTTTAATTATAAATTTTGTAGACATTTATATACATAAAATAGAATTTCAAACAAATCATAAATATTAAAAATAATATTATTTGAAGTTATCTTCTAAAAGAAATATACCAAACCTGCATTAAAGAACATTTTTTTTCAATCTAGAATTTTTGAACTAATTAATTAATACATTGTTTTCAAATTGTAAATAAATTGTCCTGTTATTATAACATTTTTTAATTCGTTTGTAAAACTATTTATTTTTTTAAATCAGGGAATTTTAAAATAAAAAATAACTTACTAACTTTATATTTTTTGTAACGTTAATATTTTTTATTATTATTAGGATTATTATTATTAATTTCTCCGTAACAAAATGAGATTTGTCATATCATATAACATGCTTAAAATTGTAATCTATGTGTATTATATTTTATTTAACATTATTTTATTTTTCATTTAATTTGGTAGTAATTTTATACAAAGGTTTAATACCGTATAAAATTATTCACAGTATTTTGATTTGATAAATATGTGCTTTAATCATATATGTATATGTAAATGAGTCAAATTCATTGTATTCAAATATAAAAAAAACTTTTTATATTAATATAGAATGAATGTATTGTTAATTTGAAAAATCAATTACTGAATTCCTAATATATTAAGGATTTAAAAGTAAATATAAAGTGCATTTTAAAGTTTTTCATCTCAAAAAAAGAATCGAAGTGGATTGATTTCATTGTGTTTCGCTTTAAATGAACGAAAAATGTACATTAAGCTTTTAACGTTTTTAACAGACTGATCGATATTCGTATTCAGTGAAATCGTGAATAAATATACATCGATTACATTTAAATTAATTTAAACCATATGTATATCATAGTGTGTGAACACATAACATAGAAGTGTTATTATCGCCACGTGTAGAAAACTACTTAACAATCAATTATGTTATATAAAAAAGAACAAAAAACTATTCGACTGTCATACAGATGTCGAAAAGTGTTTTTATATTTATATAAAATCATATTATATTATTTTCTTAAAGTATTCATTACACCTCGAAGGTTTAACATACACGCGCTATTAATTTTTTTCGTCGTTTTCGCTGTAACTGTCACACTTGTTGCGAGCATATAGACTTACTGTGTTGTTTTTACAGGTGGTTCTGTCATTTCGACGACGACAACTATGTGAATGTACCACGTCTGGTGAGACTTTTGGATGACTATAACCCACAAGAAGATTGGTATTTGGGTAAACCGAGTATAAGAGCTCCTTTGGAAATTACAAGCCGGGATAATACGGGCGTAAGTAATATATCATCGAGTTTGTCTTTTAATATAAACGTATGTGACAGAAGGAATGTGTAACCGTTTGATTTATTTAGTACTTGGTGACGGCCGTGTATTGAATCGTTTTATTATACATTTTATTTCAATGGATTTTTTACGGATTTTAAGTAACGCTGCGTATTTTTTAGTCAATCACACGAGGATTATAGACAAAATATGTAATAAAAACAATCTTATATTTTATATTTCATACCATTTTATATGTTACTAGATTTAAAATTCCCAATAAAAATAATACTTACTATATAGAAATTAAAAAAATAGTAACTACATTTGGAAAAACAATGAAAAATCAAAATTATATATATACATATGTATATATGTATATATATATATATATATATATATATATATATATATATATACACAGGTAACCTCCATATAACACGGTTGTTACGTTCCTAAAAAATGCCATGTTATGCGAATCCGTGTTATACGAAACAAAGAACTAATGCAAAAATTAGAAAAACATAATATTTTATTTTTATAATTAGGAGGAATATATTTATTAAAGCAGTTTTCATCAAAAGTATTATATATTAATATGTATTAAATAATGTTTTCTTCGTCATCACTAATAAGCAACATTAACCGAGGGCGTTTTCTTTTTGACAAGATATCCTCATCTTCTGAACTTTCTTCAGCATTATTTTGAGTTCTACTTTTCGCAAAAAATCTGTTATTTTAGATTGCTTGCTTTTAGTTGAGAGTAAAATCTGTAATTTTTGTTCTAGCGAGATGGAATGTCTTTGTAAAGGTATTTTTTTATTTCTGCCAGACATAGTTCAGGACTACAAATTAATTCACAAAAATGAAAAACATAATTACCATTTCTAAAAAAGGTTGAAGAATACGCACCCGAAAATTTTTGATCTATGTTTAATATAGTAAAAAGAAAAACACAAAGTTCTAAAACGTACTCAATACTCCACGAACAAACCGGATTTCAAATTCTAATAAATTTCAAAATTTTGTAGGCAAATCTGATACGACATACACGCTCAAATGAAAATTTTTCAATGAGATATCTTATGCACTTAAAAGCTCTATTTCGTTCCGTGTTGTACGAGGATTTCCCTAATTTCGAATTTTATTCTTAAAAACTTTAAGCGTTATACAGGGATTTATCTAATTCTCAAACTGTA
>CP092090.1:32313567-32328567 GCA_029203775.1 Neoneuromus ignobilis
GCTTGCGTTTGATTTGTGCCACACAAACTAACATAAGACCAAGAAAAGGCATGCCATAGAAACATTATTAAAACGGTCAAAGAGATTATAAATTATTGGATTTCACTGTTACTGGGGACAAGAAGTTGTTCTTTAAGTACGATTCGGAAACCCAAAATGCATCGTAAAAATTATCAGATTCACAGAAACTGAGAAAATTGCGTTTTCAGAAGTCGAGAGTGAAGACAATGTTCATTTATTTTATGATTAAAAAGACATCATTCATCACGAATTCATTTTAGAAGGTGAAACTGTCATTGATGATTATTATTGATACATTATTATTATTGATATATTGATGTTTATTTTGATAATTTGGGTGTTATATATAACGTTCGTCGAAGAGAAGAGTAATAATTAGACCATAAACCGTGAAGTTGGTATCTGTTACACGACAATGTGACAATAAAGTCTGCTCTACACGAATTTTTAGCCAAAAAACAAGTGTGTGTCATCCAAAGTCTACCATATTCGTCAGATTTATTTTTTACTATTTTATTTTCTCAAAAATGAAAATGGCTACAAAAAGAATATTGAACAATGCCACTGAAGCTATACAGTCACCATAACTAAAGCCATCGAGGGCGTTCAAAAAACAAACTTGTTAATATTCATTCATGCATTGTTTATCAAACGTAGTATTCATGTACAAGAGACATATTTTAAATAAATATTCATATTTTTAGCAAAATATAATTTTTTTATTCAAAAAGTTCTCTTTGATACGCTATATATAGAGACATATATGTATTTGTATGTGTGTGTATTTAATTATTAAGTTCATTGCTTTTCACATAGAAATTTTTCAGCCAGTTTTAATTATTATTTTTTGTGACAATAGAAAATATTCATTGTGTTTTATGAATAGAATATTGCTCATTGATTAATTAATTTCCTTTTAAATTGATTATAAAAATATAACTTTTTCAGCTGAAAAAATATTTGTTTGATTTATAATTAATCATGATTTCGATTACGATTTCTTTAAAAAATATTTTTGTATTAACTTTGTTAAAATCAAATATCACATATAATGAATTATACTTTTAAATATAAAAATAAATATTTCAAAATTATATATATATATATATATATATATATATATATATATATATATATATATATATATATAAGAAGAAACAGCTTTAAAATAAAAAATTTAACATATTATTCTGATCGTTTTAGTTCCGTCTTATAAGTATTTTCATTTTAATTAATTCGTTGTAGATTTAAATTTATTGTTATAATTGACGTTTACTATGCGAAGAGTTCTTTTCAATATTCATTTGTAATCAATAAAAGTTATAAACGTCTATGTTAAAAGAACCGTATAATGTTTATCGGTGGAGATGACGAGAAATTTAATTTATCTTTTTATCAAAGAATTAATTTCATGAGATACGGAGAGAGTATTTCATTTCAGTTTTATAGATCTTTTGAACGAAATATAATCTCGTATGTGTATGTATGTGTATGAAAGATAGTATGTGTCAATGATTCCGAAGAATATATAAATTAAAAATAAATCAATCATCTAGTTAATTTTACGACGACCGACCGTTCCACAGAAATAAACAAAAATAAAAATTATATTACGACATAAAAAAATGTCGTTAAAAATCAACGTCTCTCCAAAATTAAACTACGTTCACGGGAGTTTAAAAAACGAGCAAGTTGAAGCGAAGATACACATTTTATATCATTGCAGAGACATAATAAAACTAAATAAATAATTTTACGAGCTCCCAGAATGCATTCGTAACAGTCCGTAACGTTCATTAAAGAAGCAAAGCACTTATATTTTATTCATTTGATACAAAGAGTACGCCTCAGCAGGTTATGAAATTAAATATTCGAACTGTGTTCTTTATACACGTATGATCAAAGGCGGGCTGTTTAATGTCCATCTAATTTCGATAGTCGCTGAATATATCAAATCTGTTTCACTATCAATGTATTTTGTACGGACATGTAATTATTACTTACGGTTTTAAACGATTGCACGTACAAGAGAACTCTGAATGGCATTGTGAGACCTACTTGACATGGATATATCGTGCTGAGATTAATAAATGTATTAGTTATAACATTTTTTTTTTGCTTTTTTTATAATTAGCGAACGGTTTGTGTATTACGAAGTTTCAATTGCAAGTAACTGTTAAGCTTGATTTAATGAGATACGCGTGCAGACATTCTTAGATTAATGATAATAACGTACACTTTTCAAAAACGGCCCATTTATCTTCCTTTTTACACTTAAACGCCACTGTCATGTATTTAAATAGTTAGAAAGTATGTTAATTAACGAGTTATCAACGTTTGTTCAAAAAAATAATAAATTATTTTAACGAAGTAAATTATACTCTAGCATGACCATTGTAACATACAAATTCCAAATAGTTCACTCGTGTATAATTTTTAGTATTTTTTTTAAATACTAATGAATACATGAACAGATACTAATTTATCAAACGGAAATCATATATCACATTTTTATTATTCTATTTAATATAAAGTGCTATAAAATTATATAATAGTTTTATTTATCCTAAAACACTTTATTGTAATGTAAAATAAAATTACATTCTATACTTTTATAATACGCTTTAATTTTTCAATCAATATAAATTAAAAGATAAAACAAACAAATATAAAAATTACAAGATATAAAACGTTTAATAATTTGTATTCAACTGTTCGCTTTTAGTAACGTCTCTTTAATTAAAGATCTTTCATTATGTGTCTGTATTTTATTTTATATTACAACAGAAGCAGTCATTAATCTTTTGTAAATAGGGTTGTACTAAAAATATGATTTATTTTTATAGTCTGGTCAAAATGGCTAAGAGCTGCTTTCGAAGATCAGATAATTCGTCACGAGTCGAAAGTAATAAAATTATTAAAAACTCTGGAAGGTTTAAAGCTACATTTTTATTTTGAAATAACAATATTGTATCCAGTACTATCTTTTCGACGATAATCTCATTTGAAAAATATGATTTATTTTTACGATACCGATAAAGTAACCGTAAGGTCTTGTCTTCATAAATAAAATTATTAACTTTGTAAGTTGGATTATATTAAACAAATGAAATAAAACAGACGATTCTGTCCTCTCTCTTATTTCTTACAATTGTTATTTTATATTAATATTTTTTTCGTTTTTAAATAATTAAATATTAATATAAACAGATTTTAATTGTTTACGTTTGCTTATTTTACATTAAAATCAACTGGCATTATAATTTCTATATAAAAATCTACAGAATTTTAATAACGAATAATTTTATTTTAAGTTTAATTATATTTTTCATGGAATTATGTTTTTTATCCACAATTAGTTTCATTAGTTGTTTTAATTATTTTCATTGTGTACAAGTATTATATATATATATTATCAGAATCATCCAAATGTGATACCTAGATTTGTGTTTTATTAAAAAAATGAAAAAAACTATACACATCTTTTCCTATAAACATATAAAACACAAATCTATCACATTTATATATATATATATATATATCTATATATATATATATATATATATATATATATGTATGTGTGTGTGTGTGTTTATGTATGTGTGTGTATAAGTGTGTGTATAAGTGTGTGTGTGTGTATTAATGATTTTTATAATAACTTATTTGTCTTATTATGGGATTTCAAAAAATGCATTTTAATTTTGTTAAAATAAGTATTTTTTTCTATAATACATTTCTATTGTTTTTTTATAATAAACATTTAAAAATCAAACTATTACCATTCTACATAAAAATTAAATTGTATAATTAATACAGTATGATTTTCCAAAAGAATTCATATTTTTTCTGTTTAATTAATTGTTTAAGTATAGAGGACAATATTTTTAAAAAGAATTAAAATTATCCATAAATAATTTAGAAATATTTTCTAAATTGTATTATTGTACGACCATTTCACATTTTGGAAATGTTCATATTTTTATTATTATTAGTTTAAGATTATGATTGTGTAAAAATTAAAATATACACAAAAAAATATATGATTGCCTGAAAATTAATAACAAACGAAACAGTTCATTTGTGAAAAAAAGATAAACTCAGTTTATTTTTAAAATATCTCGATCAAGTTTCATGTAGCCAATTTTTCAGGAAATATTTATTACCGAAAATTTTCTTTTATAAACTATTAAGTTTTTATATACATACATATACATATACATATATATATATATATATATATATATATATATATATATATATATATATATATATATATATATATATATACACTGTAGGTTATTCATTTTCATTCAAATGAAATCACTCAGCCTCATCATCTTAAGGCTTTATAAAAATGTTAAATAACTAGTTATTGATTTTATTCATATTTTTAAATACTATAATGAATACACATTAGTAAATAAAGAGAACAAATATTAGGTATTTCTAGAAAATTGTTTGATGATTGGAGTGAGTGATTTGTTTGTGCATAAACAATATTTCTTTACGTATGACCAAAATTCATGAATATAGATAAACATTTTTCATAAATTTTGAAAATAAATGAAAAACAAATTGTACTCTGCATATATACATACATACATACATACGTATATATATATATATATATATATATATATATATATACATATATATAAATGTGTGTGTATGTATATATATATATATATATAAATGTGTGTGTATGTATATATAAAGGTACATATAGATATATATTAAGTCCGAATTTTCTATTTCAATTTATATTTGTACTACAATTGAAATTGACTCCTGTGTGTGGTCTCAGGTAACATGAAATCAACCACACGTAGAAGTACAAACTAGCATTATTACAATAATCGCTGATATACACGAAAGTACAAATATGATTTGTTGAAATAAAATAAATAAAATATTGTTAAACAAAAAATGTCATTAAATATAACACAAAATGTACTTTTTACTTGTATAAAGCCTTACTTTAGTAATGTAATTCATATACATACATATATATATATATATATATATATATATATATATATATATATATATATATATATATATATATATATATATATATATATATATATATATATATATATATATATATATATATTGTAATAAAGAAAAAAGTGTTTATATTTCAAAAAGTAGTTTTATGGATAATGTGTTTAAATATCTAAAAATAATACTAGTAAATTGGTTTCAAAATAAGTATTGTAAAATTAAATTATAATTCGGTAGTAAATTAAAAAAATTATATAAACTTTATTATCAATTTCAATACTATTTTAAAATTCAAATTATTCAAGAGTTAACGAAATTATTAAAAATGTTGACAGATAGATTTTTTTATTTCGAAAATTTTTTTCTAGTTTTATATCTTCTTATTTTTTTTTAAAAAAAGATAATTAGTTCTATATGTTTTTACATGTTGTAATAAATTATTCCTATATTTTTAGTTTCAATAACATAACAATTTAGTAGATTGAAATAATTATATATTTGTTTTTTAATATCGTAAATGAAATAGAAAAATTCTCTTTATTTGACTACGTATAAATTAAATTTTAATTAAAAAACTTAATTATTCATTAATGGTCTTAAAATTAAAGTGAATTAAGTTTTTAAGTTTTCACTTACCATCAACTGATGTTCACCATATGCACTGCAGACGTTTCTGAAATAATTAAAATTATTTTAATATATTTTGCTTTATATCAATTTAAAATGAACATATGTCAAATTCTTTTGTTTAATTTTCAAGTAAAACTTAATTAAAAATAGTTATACCAATCTGTTTTTTCAATCACGATTTTTTAATAATTATTTTAATACGTCAAATATGTTTTATTTAATTTTGAATTTCAATTTATAATTAATACTTTTTATGTGATAGATTATTTTTTCTAAATATTCAGTATTATTAATTGTCCCAAATGGAATCTTTTCATTTAAAACAAGTTATTGATTTTATAATTCTCGTTCATTTCCAAATTTAAATGTTTTTTATACGTTTATGTATATATACATATACATCTAATTGTGTATGCTTTTATATACATATATATATATATATATATATATATATATATATATATATATATATATATATATATATATATGTAATGAAAATATGCATGTGTACCTTGGAAAAATGTTACATCATGATAATTAAAAGCAAAAATCCATAAATATATTCCACATTACCACGTTTGTAATTTGAAAAATGTCTGTTTACAGTATTTGGAATTTAATATCCTGTTGTTATCGATTGCACAACATAGCTCTATTATTATATTATTCTGAATTTAACACAGATACGATGATTTCATAAAGAGTAAATAATTTCATATTCTTGGAATTGAAACGTCGTTTCGATTAAAATATATATCGAAGTCCAAACACTTCAATATTTATATAAAAAAAAGAATATTACTTGTACGTGACTGAAATTAATGTATGATTGTAGAACAACTAAATATATAAGTAAACCGATAATGTACTTGTACAAAGTAATTCAGTACAAAAACAATTTATCATACCTGCTCAGTATTCAGAGCAACGCACATAACTAATGTCAAATTGACTTCACAGTTAATACAGTTGATTTATGAGTTTGATTCTGACTTACAGATACAGAATTTCAATTCAATATTCACGATTTCGAAATGTCTTGTACTCATATTCGTTAATTTATGACAATTGTGATGCATCGACATACTGAACTTGTTTCAAATGATCAATACAATAGATAAAAAAGTAGTTTTTATTATAACTTTTTTAGTGTTTACAAAACATTAAAAAGACTATAATTATTTTGCATGTCTCAAAAATGTTATCCACATACCCGTTATATATATATATATATATATATATATATATATATATATATATATATATATATATATATATATATATATATATATATATATATATATTAATTTTTATTTTCAGAATAATATATATTTATGAATTTATTTCTAAAAAAATATTTTCTAAAATAAAAAAAATATATTTTAAAAAAAATCTATTTTTGTATTTTCTTAATCAAACACTCAATAATTTAATTTGTTTAATAACTTAAATACAATATTGTGATATTGTAAAAAGTAACACATGATACTTTAACCGTTAAAAATTAAAAATACCTAAATTGAAATAAATCTTAATGCCTGTTATAATGCATTATTATAATTTAATAATTTACTTTCATATAAATGAATTATAATCTCCAACACCAAATATATTAGAAAATGTTCAATAATTAATTAATGTTTATTTTGTTTGTTTATAATAACAATAAGCTAATACGCATTTCGATGGCAATACCATCATCGTCAGAGCGATGTGTTATAAAATCTGTTGTGGTTAGTAATTCATTTGTATGAAAGTGAATTCGCTGTAGTTTCCAAAAAATAGTAATTAACAATTTATATCTTTGTTGATTATCAAAATTCTTTATGAAGCAGTGTTATCAAAAAAGTATATTTTACATTCATATATTTTTTCTCTATATCTCATTAGTTATGTATGATTATTATCTTCTTATTTTTTCCCACTATTTAATCAATAGTATTTTTTTTCAAAATATAAAAGTTTAATTTTGAATAAGTTAATATATTAGAATTAAAATTTTATACCAGATTGTTTATATGCAAATTTTTTGTAATAACACGGTACTCTGTACATTTAATTGTTATAAATATTATTTAAAAACATTAACCTAAACTATTATACGAGTACTTTTGATGAAACAAAATATATAATTAAATTAAATTGAAAGAATATGAATTTTTTTAATCTTTAAATATTAAAATGTTACAATTAAAATTATTTATTATGAAAGTTATCTTTTCAAGAACAACATCTGCACATATATTTTAAATGTTGCATTTTTATTACCAACACATTTATATAATTCAAAAAAAAACTTTTGTGATAAAAAAGTTTTGTTTTATGAAATGCTCATAACTCAAATAAATGTATTCAGATTTTTGTATAATCATTTTTAATTGTTAAAATAATTTCAAGACGAATTGTTTCATAGTGTTAATTAGTGATCAAAAATTAATATCATATAGTTGAATCTATCAAATTAAAAATCAAAGTAATGTTTGTTAAATTCATTTTTATTAAAGTTTAAAGATAAACCATTTAGTAAAGGAACATTAAAAAAATATTTTCAGAAAAATAAATTAAAATCTATCTAGCTTGAACGAAAAATTAATAAAATCCAAGTTTCATAGATTAAAAGTTGTTTTGAACTTTAAAAGATATTCCACCAATTATTTTGTTTTTAAATTTTATTCTTTTTTAAACTAGAGTATTAGTATTTTTATATAAAATTATCACCCTAAATACCACAATAAATTAGAAAGCGTTCAATAAACACTTATTGTTCACTTTGTTTGTTTATAACAACAATGGCAACATCGTCAGAGCATTTTGTTATAAAATGCTTATGTTATTTAGTAACTGGATATTTTGGCATCTACAAACTTTTCATGTTCAATTAAAACATAATTGTATATTTTCTCCGAATTTTTTTATACATTTTCATTTAGAAATTAAAGTACACTAATAAATGATAACCACTTGCGTTGACAATTAATTAACATGCGCGTGTGGCAAACCCGTCCAAAGCAATTCTCAGCGAGTTGGTATTTGAAATCATTTTTTTTATAAAGTTTTAAACTCACACACACACATTAACATTATAGTAAAACTCTTAAATTGATTAACAAATTTATTAATAATATTAATAACTTTTGAAAAGGAGTATTTCTTGAGTTTTGGTACGTTTGTTATTTTATCGAATAAAATATAGATATTAAAAAATGCCATATCCATTAGATAAAAGAATATTTTTCTGTAAATTTTTGCAAATTTTCTCATTAAAGGAAAAGATGATAAATAGCTATCTTGCAGGTCTACTCCACCTATACCATCATTGTAATCTAAAACTATATTAGGTTTTGTAATGTTTCCATTTTGGTCGGCATAATTTCTACTTTTTTTCTTTTTTGTTGTAATCATTTCTGCTTTGGAATGTTTTGAAGAAAGTAAATATATATCTTTTTTGTCTTTCCATTTTACAGCTAATATACCATTGCAAGATCTTAAAAGAACCTAAAATGTTTTTAATTTTGTCGCTGCGAGATCTTTTAGCATATTCTTTCTATTAGATCTGACTGTTTCGATAATATTAATTTTTAAAAAAGCACTTGTATGCATTCAAAACAGAAGTATGACACTTGCTAACTGAACTCCGATGTTATTTCAACTTAGCAAAAATCACACGAGTTCTATGTGTATGTCTTATCGACATTTGTTACAGATAGCAGTTGACGTGCATAGCGTCATTCCAGCGCAAGTGGTTGATAGAAATATTTGTATTTTTTCTGTAAACATTTTTTTATGAAGCAAAATTTAATGAATATGAGAGGTAGCTGAATATTTTTGTGATATACTGAATACATATAATTTCAATATGAAAATATATACACAGGCTAAAAATGTTTCATTGATGATGTAAGAAAAATTGTATTATTTTAAACGTTTATATATATATATGCCAACCTAATATATATATATATATATATATATATATATATATATATATATATATATATATATATAATGTGTGTGTGTAGGCATATATATAAGCCATTAAATTAAAATAGTTATAAACTAAACATAGACTAAATATTTTTAAAATATTAACTTTAGAAATTTTTATAATTTGTACATAGATATGATATTAAGGTATATAAATAGTTTGAATATAATCACTTTAATGTCTTTGAAATTATTTTGCTAATTATAAATTAAAAGTTTCTAATCGATTATATTCAGATTATAATTATTTTATAATGAAAAATTCTATTGCACGGAATTCGTTTTAAAATAGTAGTGTAATATGATGTTCGTCACGTTAGTTAATTTAAATTTTTATTTTTTTAACATGTTATTTTTCTTTGAAATATATATGTGTGTGTGTGTGTGTGTGTGTCTGTGTATGTGTGTGTGTGTATGTGTGTGTGTGTGTGTGTGTGTGTGAGTGTGTATTGTTGTGTGTAACATATTTACAAACAACATACATAGTACACAAATAAATCAAATATGAAAAAACGAAGTATATATTGTACTTAACAAATGAAGACAGGTTATATGAGTCAATAAAAAAGTTTATAGTTTTTAAATGGTATTAAAAACCAGACCAAGAAGTAAAATATTTTATGTGCAAGGAAATATTTTTCTTTTCGAAACTGACTAAATTGAAATAAATGTTACTTATGTTATTTTTATGGGAATGAAATAGTATTTTATATATAAAATATTTATATATTAAGATACACAAGAATATGGATTATAGTTAAATATATTTTATCAATATATAGTCAATTTTGCGATCTTTCACCAATCGAAAAAAAATCATAACATAATACACTCTAATGTAAAAGACTTCCATTCAACTTGAAAAGAAAATCCCGTACGTAATCAAAAAATTCAAATGAAAAACATCGATTCCGGCAAATATTCACGGGTCGTGAGTCGAAGCCGATACGCTAGAAAAGCATCTGAAGGCAATTTGATGGGGAAATCAACAGCAGAACGGCGCGTACGCAATGCAACCAATCATGTTACATTTTTTCCATACGACCGGGCAATACAAGCGGACATTGAGATACCCCATCGTGCAGCCGCCGTCTTCAGATAAGACAGGACGGACGGAGGCACGGACGGACAGACTGAAAGCGAGTAAGCAGCGTAGTGTAGACCCGTCATAAATAAAAACAAGGGCACGACTATGACAGAGGCAACAGCGGCAGCAATGGTAAGCAATGCCGCTCGCAGATCTGTCAGAAGAGGCTTCACTGTGTACAGTACCGTATAGCCGCCGGTTAGTTGTAAAATGATATCGGAATGGGATCATATACTTTTATGCTCTTCTCGAGTATTTTCAAATAGGTGTACTCGAAAAAGGCAGTACACGATTTAAGATTACGTTATGTGCATATATACATACATACGTACATACATATATATATATATATATATATATATATATATATATATATATATATATATATATATATATATATATATATAAACACCCACATACATAAATAAAGCGATATAAATTATATTTCAATATTTGTTTTAAAACTGGTGAATTCACTTTTACACAAATAAATTATTATCTAATAAAAAAAAAAATATTTTATTTATTATAAAGCATTCTGATGACGATGACATGATCATCGAAATATGTATCAGCTTATAAACAAATAAAGTGAACAGCAAATAATTATTGCACACTTTTAATAATATCTTATGGTATTGGGGTAATAATAATTCATTTGTATAAAAGAACTTATATTTTTTATTAGTCATTTATTATTGTTGCTAAATCACTTTTACATGAATGAATATACTCACTCAAACACTATAAAAAATTATAAAAGTTTTTAATAATAATAATTATTATTCATTTTACTAATAATGTACTTTTATGAACAGTTAAACAATTCCTAAATACATAAACTTTCAAAATTTGGAGGAGTAATCTTTATTATTAATGTTTATACAACCGCTTTATAAAATCGTCTTTTTTATAACACAATTCTTTGATGATAATGGCATGACTATCACACTTGATATTAGCGAATAAAATGAACAAGAAGTAACTATTGAACACAAAAAATATAATATTCAGGCAAGTAATTCATTTATGTCAGTTTTGATTGCTCATCTATAAAAATATCGTTACTATTTTTTAAATTTGATTTTGAATTTTAACACAAATAATTCACTCATCTCAAAAATCATAAAATTTTGTTAAAATTTTCAATAACCATTTATTGTTTATGCTATCATCATAAAAACGATGCATTATATATTTTTTTAAGATAGATTTTATAATGTGATGTTCTGATGATAATAAACTAGCTATCGAAATGCGTTTCAGTGAATAAAGTAAACGTGGGTGATTATTGGACACTTCTATAAAATCTTATTATTATGGTGAGTGACTCATTTGTGTTAAAATTAATTTTCCATAGTGCAAAAACAAATAGAATCAATAATTATACAAACAAATATTAACAATGAAAATTATTTTTTTTAAATTTGCCTACTGAAAATAAATAAAAAATGCATTTTTTTGTACTTTCCTAATAGAGTGTGATTAATATGTAAAAAAAGAAATTTGCTATAGTGTAAAATCAGTTATATAAATCATACAGTACTAAAATAAACAAGTTTTAGTGTATATCATATTTCTCTTTTTAAAAAAGGAAAAAATATTTTTAATGTAGTTAATGATTTTTTTATGAATATAGTTTGAAAGTAATTAATTAAAAAGTATATATATATATATATATATATATATATATATATATATATATATATATATATATATATATATATATATATACTTTAAATATATACTCGTAATTTTTAAAAAATATATTAGCTTGTACACATGAAATGGTGAATTTTGTAAAAACAAATTATTTATAGAAGTTAATTTTCATCATAGTTTTTAATTTATATTCTTTTTCAAAACTGTTTGGTCTTTCTTGAAGTTTATTTTTGGAATTTATATTTCAGTTAATTTTTATGATCAGAAATATTTTTTTAAAATATTAAATGTATATTTTTTTGTAACCACAGTTATTTCTACCATAATTAAACATATATATAATATTCTTCATTACTTACAACTCTCCAAAAAAAATAAAAATACAAAAATTAAGTTAATATTAAAGAAGAAATGTACAACACAGTTTTTTTAATTATAAATAATATAACACAATATACTATATGCACCCCATCATGATGAGAATCAAATTTTTAATAACTCATCATCAATTTCGAGTAGCACATTCTAATATATGGTATGATTAAAATTCGGATGAAATAATTATTATATTATATTTAATTTATTATTACCAAAGTATTTAATTATTATTAAAAGAATTTAAATGTTGTATGTATATATATAAATATAGTAAAATAATTAAAACATCTTAACTATTATTTCTAATAATAATATAGTCGTTTAAATTAGTGATAATTTATTGTTATAATAAATTAGTTCTTGTTATAAATAAAATTATCTTTACAATTTTAATACTTAAGTTATTTAAGTAAGAAGTTAATAAAAATAAATATAGTAGATTTACTAAATGAAACGAGTTAGTTCATGTTCGCCTATTAAATATGGCAGCAATTTCGATCAAATTTCAGATCGAATGGTGTACTTGACGTGACAAGGAATTTCCATCCTGCGGGCATGATTATAAATGCAGGAAGATTGCGCAAGTGGGCAACACGTTCGTCCCATCTTTACTTAATTTTTAATTAGATGTTGCACTAAATCACAAATTATTGCTCCAGACTTGGAAACTGGTTTCACAGTGAACAAAAAACGTGATGTGAATATTGTTGTACTCTACCGTATTCGTGTAAGCGGACATCTTCATTATTGTTTTTTAATTTAAGCCGAGATAATAATATTGAATTTTAATGCGGCTTAGCAGCGGGATTTCACGATGAAAATATATTTTTTTCTGTTTGATCGTTATGAATTCCATGTTGGGTGCGGGACATTAAAAAATTGACCGTTGGAGATGCTGAGATTAAAATTGATATTGTCGAATATTTGTTCGTTTTCACTTCTCCGTGTTGTTTATATATATATATATTAATTTTAAAAAATAAATATTAATATTTTTTAATTTAATTTTTTAATATTAGATTATTTTAAATCAATATTGAATTTAAACTATATTACCATTTTTAATAATATTTTGTTAGTTATATTTTATTAATTAATTAAATTTATTGTTAAATCGTGCTAATATCAATTTTCAACAGCTCATTTTCATAATGGAATTTTTGAAAATGGGAATTATTTCTATAATTATATTCATTAATTTTGCAATGAATAAAGTTTAGGTTAATTTCTTATATATTAATGTACCTAAATATACTCTTAAATATTTTAATGGATTTAAATTCAGAATATATATATATATATATATATATATATATATATATATATATATATATATATATACATCATGTAGAGATAGAAAAGGAATCGGATGGACCAGAAAAAAAACAAAAATTATGAACGTTAAAACAAAAGTTTGAAATAGAAATGGGCAGGTCATATAGCAAGAAGACAAAACCACCGATGGACAAAAAAAAATATTAGTTGGGAACTTAGATATATAAAAAGGCCTAGGAAGAGATATACATTATAAAATTCATTGGAATTAACTGGATAGAAAGGTATTAAGTCGGTTAAAGTGGAAGGTTTTAAGAGAGGGCTTCATCCAACTGTGAATAAAAAGGGGCTAATGTTAATGATGATACATAAACTTGTGTACGTAAATTGTGTTATGTGGAATATAAACAATTTTTGCAATTTTATTTTACATTATTTAGATTTATTCGATGGAATTAACACAAATGCTTAACATTATTAAAATTCTCGTTGAAATTAAAACTTGGGGAGAAATTTAAACCACAAGTGTGTATTATATATTGGTTTTGATATTTAAAGTATGTATGTGTTATATATTTGTTTTCAATGGATGTCATGTTTTTTTTATTTTTAAAAAATATTTCACGAAAAGACCATATTGAGTGCTAAATATTAGGATGTGTAATATGAAATGTCGAATTATTCAAAGATAAACTGATGAGAAATCCGACATTTTATATTACATGACCTAATAAACAGAAATATTTTATTGGAACGAATTTTTACAAACATATGAAATTAGATTTTTTTTGAGTATTTGATATTTTTTATGTGAAGTAAAAAACATCAAATATGATTTTTAATTTTTAAATGTTTGGTTTCTACTTAATACTCTTATTATATTAAAATCGTTTTTTTTTCTTAGCATTTTTTATTATAAATATTGTATTTAATTATTAGACATCTTTAAAATTTTATTT
>CP092090.1:32333567-32433567 GCA_029203775.1 Neoneuromus ignobilis
TATTTACAACTTTTTGATTTTATTTATATATTTTTAAAGAACTTATTTAATTGCTTGAAATGTAAACTCATTTACAGTTTTTTAAAACAGATTAATAAAAAGTTTTTCATTGTACAAATTTTTGTATAAAATTGTAATATAAAAGATTTTTTGCAATTCGATTTAATTATTATCTTTAAAAATCGATTTAATTATTATCTTCAGAAAGGAAGTTCATAATTATAATGAAAATGTAGGTAAATTATTTTCCTCATTGTTATTAAAATATTCGTATTTCATTATAAATGATTTATTAAGTCAATTATTACTAATTACAAATATTCACTTTTTTTACTAAAAATATAACAAGTTTAATAATCTTGTCTTAATCAAATTGAACCGGACATTTGGAAGTACAAACTGCAATCATCAGAAATTAAATGAATGAATTCATTTCGTTTGTATCAGATAATTTATACTGTTTAAATGATTTTTTTATTCTATGAGTTAAAAATTACAGATATTAAACTTTGAAAAAAGTTATTATTTTCTTTTCCATCGACTATGTGTATAGAAAGATTAGTTTTCATATTTTTTTCTTTTTTAAAAATATAAATCTGAAAAACTTACGGTAAAAGCAAATTAATTTTGTTCATTTATTTCCAAGTATAAAATATAAGTTTTCTTGTATGTTTGTAACACAAAATCAATATAGTTGAACATTGAAAATCGTATAACTTTTAAAACTGTTTTATATTTCATATAATAATGAAGTAAAATAGTTACTATGAATTATTTATGTATTTTGCATAAGAAAGAATGAAAAAACATTGACTGAAAATTAAATGGGCTCATTTTAGAGACATTATATATATATATATATATGCATGTATGTACATACACACACATATTGTGTTTTATGAATAGTCCTCCATATAACAACTGTGGTTACCTAGAACTAACTGTCCATTTGGTCTTACTATGCGGCTTGAGTTCTTTGTTCACAACATGTAATTTGTAATAAAGTATCTGAACTTACATTGAACGTTTTTTAAGATGTTATAACTTTGGTTTTAAACTGTTTATTGTCAATTTTCTAGAACAAAATATAACAACGTTAGTTGTAAGTATTACTTCATTTTATTACAGTTCTTTATTTAGATTTTTTAGTTTTAACATTTTAAAAAAAATAAAGTCTATTATATATATATATATATAATCAGTTTCTTTCTCTTCCTTAGATGAAGTTTCCACTTTAGCAATCCTGTGCCTTTCTCTTCCATTCCACACTGACCATTTTTTTTATATTTCTTTTATCTATGGGTTTCTTCTTGAGATTTTTACATCTCTGGATTCTGGTTTTCTTTTCTTGCTATTTGACCAAATCATTTCCATTTAAAATCTTTCTCTCTTGTTATCACATAACTTTAAATTTCTTTCGAATTCTCTCATGTTACCTTCTGTTATTTTTCACTCCTAACATTCATCTTTTCACGATTCTTTATGTTGTTTAGAGCACTTAAATTATTTTACTATTTAAGACCTTTGTTTTACTAGTGAAAACAGGTAATATTCACCGACCAAGCATGTTTTCTTAAGGCATAGAGGAATATTCGACTTATAACAATTTTTTTCAAATTGACATTATTTTATTCTTACTCTCCTGTTCACATCATCTATAAATGTTCTTTTTGTGTTAATGAACTTTCCCAAATACACATAGTTTTTAATATTTACTTCTTCCATTTTTTTTAATTCTATTTTCCTTTCTTTGTCTAATTTTTCTATTCTTTTTTTCGAGTTTATCTGTACTCATTGAGAAAATAATAACATCATTAAGAAATGATAAATGAGTATTTTACTTGTTACTTTTATTCGTTTAGATTTTTAGTGTATTATATCAAATACTTCTTCCATTGCCGCTATAAATAGCTTTGATGATATCGTAACTCCTATTTCACTTCTTTTACAACTTTGAACTTTCTTATTTCTTCGTATACTTTTACAAAAGATGTAAAATTTATATAAATATTTCTTAGAAGTTTAATGTATGTTTCTTTATTTTGCAATGCACTCACTATCATTGGTTGTACTGGTTGAGTCGAATGATTTTTAATAATTTATAAATTCAAGACAAAGTGATTGTTGGTATTTATCATATCAATTGATGACTACATATATATATATATATATATATATATATATATATATATATATATATATATATATATATATATATATATATATATATATATATATATATATATATGGATGTATGGCTCACTTACTAAATCGATTAACTCCACTTTTTGATTTTTTTAAAATATTAGTGTCAAAGCACTTGATTGATTACTAACTATTTATATTTTAAACAAATTTCTCTATTAATAAGGATTAACACCAAAAAATGAGAAAATTTTTTTGACCATTGAATATTAAATTATTTATTTCAGAAGCTAATCTAATTAACTCCATACTCTAATTTAAATCTTTGCTAATTTTTTTAATAATTTAATCAATTAAAATAAAATTTTTGGTAAATGGACATAGCTATTTGCCTAATGATTCAAATTTCTCCATTATCGAATCACAAGCAAAAAAAATTCAGAATATTTTTTCGCCAGATGATTGGTATAATATAATAAAAACCAGTAAAAGGAAAGAACCATTTCAAATGGTTCAAATGACACATCAGGACTTTTTCTCCACAAGTCCTGTAGAAAATTCTGTTATTAAGAGAAAGGCAACAGTTACAGGTCTACCAGTAAATTGGTTTAAAATGCACTGGATAAAGTTAGAAAGGTCGAAACCACACCTCATATTATTCAAGTGTGACTTTAACGAAGATTCAGAATTTAATGTCATTAATATAAGAAAATGTGTAGTAGGTAGTCCATGTTGTTTGAAAAATGTAGACCAGCCTTTATTGTATCCATCAGGTAGGACTGTGATAAGAGAAAAGAAAAAGATATGATGAACATGTTAAAATTCATTCCTCCCATTAAACATGATTATTATAAAATCTTAAGGACAAATCGACATGGCGGGACCTCATATACAGCTAACGAAGAAGATATTATTTATGTTGCTGATGAATCTATTTAAACAATATAATAATAATAACTGTAACAAAACTGTTTTATTCATTTTTTTAAAAAAAATCAATAAAAAATGTATATAATAAAGTTTTTCTGTAATATAAAAAAGTGAAGATTGAATTTGACGTTTTTCATTTACCAAATCGATTAACTCCTTTAATCATACAAAAATTTTAATAATAACGATTACTTCAAGGATATTTTATTTTATACATTTTATATGTCGTTAAATAAAAGATACAAATATAGTAATACATTCTACAATGTTTATTTGAATTTATAATTTAAAAGGAATTTTAGATAACATAGTGTATTATTTTATCACTTTTCTCCACTTTTTGATTTATGGAGTTAATCGATTTGGCAAGTGAGTCATCCATATATAATTTGCAAACATAAAACATGTTTAAAAAACAAAGTTATTATTTTACGAATAAAATGATTTATTTTTAAAATTGGGTAGTAAATTAACAATTGAAGAGTTATTTTTCAGTTTGAATAGAATATAGTTATTTTTTTATTTAAAACATTTTTAAATTCGTCGTTAATTTGTTAGTTCAGACAAAATGTATAGTTTTTAAAAATATAAAATTATTGTACTGAAACTAGGTCATTACTTTAAAACCATACATTAAGTACGAGTAAAAATATTACATTTTAAAGTAATACAATATAAATAATACAGTTTGACATTTGTTCCATTTTAAAACGAGTATTCGTACGTGCTTGGACTATTTTATATTATATATAGTTTCACTATTAGAGTAATGGAACTAATTCTTTTCAGTTTTAATGTTTGTTTTATCATTTAAAATTGTAATATAGGTCAGTTTGTGCTAAACAATTGTCATTTTTGAATTTATAAGTGTAGTTTGTTATTAATGTAAAGTAATTGCAATAAAATAAGTATATCAACACATTCATATATGATTTAATGGAAATTAATAAATAAATATGAACACAATTTAATGCTTACTGAATCTAAATTAATTTTGTTAAAAAAAATATCCTCTAATAAACGAATTCATCTTGAATAAAATTTTATTTTATTATTAAAAATTAATTATACTTTCTAATAAAATAATAATAAATGTAATTAATGACTGTGTACTTTGATTTGCTTATACACATTTCTTACATACGTACATAAGCATGTTTTCTTTGAAAAAAAATCTAGTTTGATATTATTACATTCGGTATTATTTGATTAGAGTTTATAGATAACATTAATCATAAATATAATAAGTTTAAAGAGTTTTTTTGTATTAAAATTGTCTATATCAGAGGTAGCGAACCTATGATCCTAACCCACGAAGGCTTTTTAAATGACCCATGCGTTGATTTTTATGAACTTATTTTTTATATCATAAAAGAGAAAACACAATCGAAAATATTAAAAAATTAAAGTATAAATATTTTTAAGTTTTTGTGTTAACAAATTTTCGGTGTTTCCAAATTATTGATACTCTTTTTACTCCCCTCCCCTTTTTTTTCAAGTGCCACCACTGACTTAGTGACCCACGGGCTAATATTAAAAAAAATAATGAACTAAATTTGACCTACTTCTCAAAAAGGTTCGCCATCACTGGTCTATATAAATAAAAATTATTACGTGACCGTAAATGTCAGATTGTAAATAATTAGTGTTTTCACTATCATCTACACAAATAGTAAAAAAATAGTATTAATTTACTTTTACACCATTTTGTTCTTTTTATGATACTATTAATTTCATATCTATTGTTCTATGTATATAAAAATATAATTAAATACTTTAGTTTTATAATTGAATATTAATTATACAAAATGTATTTAATTATCATTGAATACGAATCATAAAACATTATTACAAGCTAAAAACCAACGTTTGAATAATTTAGCACCTGCTATTTTGAACGTTGGAAATAATATTTCTATTTTCATACAGGTTTTAATTATTAAGAAATATTAAATACAATTATGTGTTTTTTTGTTCTTTACCTTATAAATACATACATACATACATACATACATATATACATATATACATATATACATATATACATATATACATACATACATACATACATACATACACACACACACACACACACATATATATATATATATATATATATATATATATATATATACATAATAAAATATAATTGTGTCAACATAAGACTTTTAGGTATATACGAATGTAAGAAAATAAAAGGAAAGAATATTGAGAAAAATTATGTGAATAAATTTTCATTATAACTAAAATGAAATTCTACCTTTCAGAAACAGTTGCTTTCTTTAATGCATTCATTTAGTTATATTTCTTTTATATTAAGTAGAAATATTGTTTATATATATATATATATATATATATATATATATATATATATATATATGTTTGAGAGTGTGGATGTGTATGTTTGATAAATAATCGTATGTATGTATTATACAAATGATTAATTTTATAAACGTGTGATGATATTACCTTTAATCTAAACTGATGTATTAATACACAAAACACATACGAGTTTTAAAAATCCACACTTTACAATCGAAAAATAATTACGTACACAGGCTCACATGAATTTTTTTGCGGGCAGTTGATTATTTTTGCACTAAATATTCGTGTCAACGTGTATTAATAAGCATACTGAAGTGACACAAATCCATATATGTTAATTAAAAAATAATTAAATATACTAGGATCTTTATACGTGGGTTGAGTTCAATTGAATTGGTGAAGTGATGAGTTTTTGATAAACATAATACATACTAATTAATTTCATTAAAAAGTGTTCATAATAAAACAAATTAATTATATCGATATCACAATTTCTATCGTTTTTAAAAACGAATGTTATTTAATTTCATTTCTTTTTTAAGATATACTTTTTTTAATAAATTTCTGTTATCTAAATCCAGTATGTGAAACCTGTCTTCGTTTAGATATCAGATAACTTAAAAACAATCGTTTTTCGTAATCCAAAAAACGATTCAACAATTCAGATAAAGATCAGATTTTGGATAGGACACGATGAATTTAGTCAAACCGTATTTACAAGATTTTAGATTTGTTCCGGCTTTTACTCGGTTCTATCCATGTTTAAAACTTTGTATTGGAAAAAGCTTTGTCTCTGCCGGAAATAATATAAATAACAAATATGGTATTCAAAATATACCAAACTTTAAAAGTATTAGTAACATCATTTATATATATATATATATATATATATATATATATATATATATATATATATATATATATATATAAATAAATAAATAAATAAAATGCAGTCTTTTGAAATATATTGAAACAGTTTCATATTGAGTTTTATAGATTCTTTTCGTACAATAAATTTATATACAGTTATTGTTGTATTTTTGTCGAATTACAGTCAATATATATATATATATATATATATATATATATATATATATATATATATATATATATATATATATATATATATACAGGATACCTTACATAGTCCGGCTAATCGGTTTCACTGATTAGTCGGACTATTTGAAACCGGACTAATCGAAACATTAATTAAATACAAAAAACGTTAATTAGTTTCAAACAATTTTTTCCCTATTTTTCAGTAAATAAAACGAGGGTAATATATTTCCATGTTTGTATGTATGAAGAAGACAAAATCATTGGTTTATATAATAATTTTAAATACATTTTAAATTCATTTTCAAATGGGTTATTGAAATTTAATTATCAAAAAATCGACTTTATTCTAGAGTTGCGAATTGAAAACTAATAGAAAAAGAAAAAAAGACCACAAAACTAGAATTGCGCAAGAGTTGCGCATAATATGCATATACGATTTTGGTTTTATTTTTTATTGTTTTCATAATAAAGGGGAAAACTTGAAAATTTGCGTATAAAAATAATTTTATGTATTAATTTTTTGGGATTTTTTTCAAGAAAAACTTTTTAGTAGTATTTTTTTCAAGTAATTTTTTTTTTTTTAATTTCAAACCGGACTATAGTGAAACCGGACTAATCTAGGTATTACTGTATATATATATATATAAATGTAAAATCATTAACATTACTAGCACAACAACTTTTAATGGGTTCTAACCTCTTGAACAATATCTTTCCAGTTAGCTCTATCCAATGATTTATTTTCTATCCTCTAAAATTCCAGGGTCTTATTCTAGTAAATCTGTTTGTCCGAGTCTGTTGTTCTTGTTTTGCAACATAGTGATTTTTTCACAGATGAGGTTGTCGGCCTCACGTTTCAACCCTCAACCTAGAGAACCAAGGTATCTCTTAGTGTGAAACATTGTCATTGACCTGTTCGGCAAGGGTTGTTCTACCACTAATTTATTACCATCGGTATAGCACTCAAAGTCTTTTGTCTAGATTTTAATTCATAATTATGTATATTAATTTAATTTCATTAATACATACTTAACAATATCTAAAATTATAATGTGGTAATATGAACAAAATATTATAAAAAAAAGGTAGTATCTAATTATAACAATTTTTGAAATATCACTAAAATAATGTTCATTTATTTAAAATTGTTTTAAATATCAGTATTTTTTTTCGTTAAATAAATCAAGTCTTAACATTCATTTAAATTTGAATATTTATAAAAAATAAAAAAATACTAATTATTTATTTACATGTTTAAAAAAAATAGTAAAATATTCAATTAAATGTCAAACAGTTCATTTAACTTATAATTTTTTTTAAATGTTTTTTAGCTAAAAAATATAAAAAGATTTTAATAGTCCTTAACAATGGATTTTCTATAAAAAATAATAAGTATGTATTTGTACACATATGAATTTATTATAATTTTGAAATAAACAGTAATTATTATACACACACACACACATGTGTGTGTGTGTATATATATATATATATATATATATATATATATATATATATATATATATATATATATATATATATATATATATACATACATACTTATATACACTATAATTATTTAGGTGTGAAAAATATGTCAATTTTAAAAACATTCAGGTTCTTTTTTCAACTAATTGAATTACAGTTATAGCATGTATAGAATAAAATGATGTAACACCTTTTTTAATAACTTAGAGAATTAATGATATCAAATTATACATATAAACACGCGAACAGGTGCTATAAAATATGTAAATTAATTTAAGTAATGTATTTTGCTAGTGAAATTAAAAAAATACAAATGAAATCAAACTAATTATATATTAAAACTGTGTCAAACCTAGTTTATTAACCTATCGATACTTATATAAATATTGTTCATTGTAATTTATAACATGCAAAACTCTTATTTATTATTAATTTAATGGATAGATTTTAAATTTCTTAAATATTTTATTGAAAAGATATGAAATAAATAACTACTCTTAATAATCTATTTTTATATATTTTTAAAGTAATGTAAATATATATATATATATATATATATATATGAAAACAGACTTTTGAAATTATATTGACGTTATATGCATAATTATATTAGCATTTTCAGAGCACATATAAATAAGTATTAAATATTCTAACGTTAATTTTCTAAATGTATAGAAAATTTGAAGTAAATCAGAAAGATTATAAATAACTTCTACGGCATCCTTGTGTAACATCCAGGTGATGTTATAATGGTACATACATACGTCTCAGGTTATATATTCTAATTAACCAGATTAATCTGAAATAGCACAGCGGTGAACCGCCGTTCGTTTAACATGCTGGTAGTTGTGAATTCGAATCTCTACAGTAAACAATGAAAATGCTGTAATTATTTCGTAGTAATTTATCACTGTCATGCTCGTAATAACTGTCTTGTTAAGGATAATTATATTATCAATAGAATTATGCAGCATATAAGATAAAATTATACTGAAGAAAATTTACAACGAGTAAAAAGTACAAAATTAACATTTATGAATTTCTCAATACAATAACAAGGGAGAAATATAACATATACATAGTACAGCATGAATTTACGTATAAATAAAAAAGAAAAAAAATCATGGTACGTTCTATGTAACATTGTTCAGAATTATATTTATTATTCATTAAAAATACGGTTTATTTATTGTATAATAACTTTATATTCAGTGCGTTCTATAAATAAATTTATGTGTGTGTTTTTGTTGTATGAGAATAAATACATACACGAATATAAATTAAAACAAAATAGTGTACTGTGTGTTTGTGTATATATATATATATATATATATATATATATATATATATATATGAATGTATGTATGTATATAGTGTAAACAAGAAAAATAATATTCAATTACTATTGTAATAAAAAATGAATAAAAACAACCAACTACAACAAAGCTTCTAGCCAGATAAGTGAAAGCTCATAATGTGTAAATAAAGAATAAGTCAATAAATAAAAAAAATATAATTCAAGATTTAGGAATTTTGATTTTAATATTATTGCAAATATTTTTTAAAAAAAGAAATAAATAATTTTAATTATATAAAATATTGGTGTACAGTAACGAAAATTTAATGTGAGACAAACGTTACAAAAAAAATCTTATTAGTCTTAAAAGAATCATGCATATGAGAAAAGTAAAAAAAGGAAAAGATAAAGATGCAATGTGTATGTCTTTTTGATGGAAAGACTCAAACCTATACAAGATAGAGACTTTAGATATTGAAATGAATATAGAAAAAATTAGATTAACAAATCATAAATTGATTACCACCATTTAATAAATCATAAATTTATTACATGGTGGAAATATAGAATACATGTATAATATTTTTAGGACAATTAGGATCATCAGTTATGGAAACAAAGAAATAATTTAGTGGAATTAGGCAATTAATTATGCCATATTAAATGTTATGTATGTGTAAATATAAATGCATATATATGCATGTATGTAGATATATATATATATATATATATATATAGAGAGAGAGAGAGAGAGAGAACACAGAGAGAGAGAGAGAACAGAGAGAGAGAGAGAGATATTTTTTCATAACTTATTTACAATAACAAAAAATATTACTAAAAACTGAATTTTTTTAAAAAATAATAATAAAATCTCATAAAACTGACAAAAAAAAGCTCAACTGATTTAGTATTATCAGAGAAGTTAAGACTTTACAAGTGCTCTAATGTCAAGAATAATGATCAATAAAAATATCAAATTAATCAGTGAATTATTTGTAGAAGTTAAAAATCATGGTTAATAATCAACTCATATATAATTTGTTTATTTTTAAAATTTTATTTTATTTAATGTTTATTATACTTATTTTATTAGAATTTTATATTGTGTATGTCAATTAAAAAAAAATACCGATTAATAATTTAAGTAAAATTAGTATTATTATCAAATTTTTAAATGTTATCAAGAAAATTCGTTGAATTCATTTTAAAATTAAATGCTTCAAGTATATTTTTTCGTTTAGATCTCGTTTTCATATGAAGATAAATTAAATATTTACAAAAAATAGGTTTCATTTTTTCATTTATTATATTTATTAAAATTGAAAAAAATCAAATTGTTTTCAAATATCTTTCTGGAATGCATAACAAAAATGTAAAATTAATTTCCTGTGTTTACATATTTACCCCTTAATAAAACATTGTGGAAACGTTGAACGTTATCAGTGACAGAAAAAATATAAAACATTTTAAATAAAACGTCTATAAAGGAAACTCGTAAACAATACATTGATATGTTGTATTATGTAGATAATAAAATTGTTGATGTATTCGTAACTATATTTGAATGAAATAAGGAGTTTTTCCAAACACATTTATAAAATATAACTAAAAAAATGTCAATACAGATGTTGTTTAGTTGCATAGTTTTTCTTTATATCTTTCTTTTAATACAAACAACTGTATAAACTGAAAGAATTATACTATAACATTTTCAATACTGGTAGTTTAAAAAAATGTGTTAGGAAATGACAAAAAAAAAACACTGCTGCGCAATTACAGACTTTTCAATAATAAACTATTATGTTTACGTTTTTAATATATAATTTTTTCCGTCTTATGCCACAAAAAGAAATAATTTTTATTTAAATTAATTTTATATTCCTTGCATTAATTGTTTGCTGTTTTTAAAAATAAATGTTTTTTTAACTTGTTAATGGATCTATATTTTTAAATTTTAATTATAAAAATTAAACATCACTGTTGTGTCGATTTCTTTATTTTTAAGGAAAATTTTAAAATTTAATTATTTTCATATTATTGTATACTATACTTCTAGTTTTACTAAAATATTTTAAAAGAAAATTAATGTAAAAAATATATTTAAATGATACTAATAAATAATAGTTTTTAATAATGTTCAATATTTATTTTGAATAATATATTTTTTTAATGATTTTGTGTATCATTGTATGTGTTTATATATATATATATATATATATATATATATATATATATATATATATATATTATTATTATTATTATTAAAAATGTTAAATTTTTGAAAGTAAAATATAATTAAGTTATTGAACAACTTTATTATTTTTTTCACATATTACTTTTAAGTAAAATGAAATAATTATGATACATGTACATTTTAATTTAGAAATCTAATGTATTTAACTTTAAAAGCATCTAAATAATTCAATCATTTAATACATTATTTACAAAAATATTTTCTTAATGTCTCCAACAGGCACAATTTTTTAGAAGTATCCATGAAATATAACGACAATTTTGATAATGTTTTTAAAAAATGTTAACTGGAAAAATCTCATTTATTTTTATAATATCTATTTATTAAATAACTAATTTTTTATTATTTTCACTATCTATGTACTTAAATGGATATACGTGTGTAAGATTTGTTAATATTTGTAATAATTAGAATTATTTATAAAATTAAAACATAGACATATTCTAATTCAATACTTAATGAAAAAATAATATTTAATTCATTGTTTTAACATTTTCACTTATTATTATTGTTTATGGCTTATAATTAAAAGAAAAAAATTGAGTTTTTTTTAATTTAATGTATTCAGATAACATTTTTAATATGTTCAAATGAAAATTTAAAAACGTAATCTTTAATATTTTCAAAAGCGAACATTTTTAAATTTAATTTCTTTTTTTACATTTTTATATTTATATTAGTAAATAAATTACAATATGTATCCAATTATTTATTAATTGAATTTTATATTTTTTTTAAAATATATTTTGCTTCCAAGTGCTTATCATTATAATTATTCATTATTTCGAGATAAGTATAATGGATTTTGGTTCGTTTTTTCGCTTGGTTTATTTTCAATGTTAATTTTTTGTTAGGTAATTCATTAATCTTATTTTTAATACTCGGTTTTGTTAGGTAATTCATTAATTTTATTTTTAATACTCGGTAAAAAATATACTACTATTATATATATATATATATATAGAAAAGGAGAGAGAGAATATTAGGAATATTAAATATGTATATCAAAGCCTTAATACATATGTATACATATTAAATAATTAAATATTACAAAAAAAAATATAAAAAGATATTTTCATATCGAAATCAACTTTAGTCTCAAGACATCAGCCTAATGGTGTCAATTGTTCCAATTTATGTCGATAATGAATTTCAAAAGCCATTAGACAGTAATCAAAAGACAATTTAGCTGCGATGTGAATACATAAGGATAACCACGTAACCACATCATCACCGGAGGATCAATTAAGATAATCATTGTGTCGTTAGTGCTTTCGTAGGTATAGAAACGAAATTGAATGTTTATCGCGATAAAACTTGTGAATTAATATCGAATGTTCAGAAAATAAAATGACTTCGTTACATTTGTTAGGTAATTCTTATATCTTTTTTTCTGTTTCTTAGTATATATTCAGATTTCATCCGGATTTATTTCTCAAATTGTATTGTCACAAAAAAGATTATTGTAAAAGTGAAATAAAAAATAACTATTTTTTCAATGATTTTTCTCGCCATATACTTATAAAAAAATGTGTTTTTTATATATAAAAACAACCATGTTTTTATTCGATTACACATTTTTCCATGCAATTTATTTTGAAAAGTCTACATCCTCGAATCCAAATATCTATTGCAACTTGTTATAATCAAAATCGTGACAATTTTATCATGATTTTTCAAGAGAATTTCTCACATTATTCTTCAGGATTTCATGGATTTAGTTTTCGTGAAATATTTTCTTTTTTCGAGAATCTTACAATGTTATATAAAAAAATAGATATAAGTTTTGACACCTCACTACCGAAAAATATCACGAGAAGATGATCGAAACGTCAAGTTGTAAATAAATATAACTCCGAAAAGATCAAGACATTTTGTGAAAATATCTCAAGTTGAAATCTTATATAAATTGTGTCATCTTTTTGATTTTTTTCGAATAAATATTGATTATTGTTTTTGGTTGCATTTGGTTGTATTGATTTATGAAACATTTTTAATTTGATTCGTAGTTAATATTTCTTTTTTAAAAAAAGCAAGTACATACGAATTATAATATATTTAACTCAAATAAATTTGTTAATACAATCAGAATTTATTGAAGATTTATATTATTTTTTGTTATTCATTAATTTAAATATTAAATAATATCGTCCCTATATCTCTAACGAAATTATGTTAAAATTTAAATTAGAAATGATTAAAAAAAATTATATATAATATATATATATAAAAAAAAGTATAAAAATAATGTTTTTAGTATTTAATCCATTTCTTTAAATTATTTTACAAAACTATTAAAATTGAAGATAAATTTATATATTTTTTTAAAAAAATAATTTTGCTTTTTAATAAGAACTAACGTACATTAAACTCTCAAAATGTTAGTTTTATATTAAAGCTAGATTTTTCTATATTACTCTTTTATAATATTCATAATTTTTTAAAAGTATTTAGATTCTTAACCGCTTTAAAAACAACCGTTATTATTTCATTTTAAATTTACAAATATCATCAATAAATTATAATTATAATTTTAAACGAGAATACATTTTCAAGGCGTTTTTAACATTTAAAATATAAAAAAGAAGATGCAATTTATTACTTTAATCTACAGTTTTTACATTACAAAAACGAGTTAAACTTTTATTTAAAATGTTTATACTAAATTCATTCGATATTTTGGATATTTCGTTTTTATGTATTACTTTAAATATGTATGCATATTTCTGAATACTTATTTATAGATTTATGAAAAAGGTATAAACTTATCCACTTACTTTTTTATTCACAGTACGATTTTAAATCAAATCCCATGGGTTTTGCAATTTCCAGCTTCTAAAACAAAAAGAGAATATAAAATAAATAAGTTTGGTTATTGTTGATGATTCTAAAAATATGTTTTATACAATTCAGGTTCAAAAATTAAGTGCATATATACATATATAATAAATACAGAATTCTTTTAATAATTTAGATTATTTTTTTTATTTTTATTTCCTATAAAAAGTATTAATTTAAGAACATTATAAAAATTTAGAATTACGCTGACACAAATAAATACTCACCAACACCATATGATTTTATTTAAGTGTCTAATAGTCACTTTTTATTCGCTTTAACTGATACATATTTCGATGACCATGTCATCAATGTCAGAGCAAGGCATTGTGAAATCTAAATTATCTTTTGATTGTAATTTATTTATTTTTTGTCTTTATTTAAAACATCTTAAACAAATGGATATCTCATTCTTTTTTTATTGTATTTATACGAATATATATTTGGTAATTTCTAAATATTCTGTTACTTTCAAGTTTAATTGAAAATTAACAGAATATTTAAAAATAGTCGTTGAAGCATAGTGCATTTTGAGTTTCTGAAAAGGTGAAACTATATTTAAATCGCTTTCTTCAACATTTGACTGTACTGAATAAAGTATTGTATGTCAAGAGGCCATAGTTAGGCTAGGAAATCCTTATTCATCCAATTTAATATCTCCGAATTATCATTTATTTCAATCTTTACAAAAATATATTATGGAAAAAATAAATTTATATGTAAAAATAAAATTAGATATTGAGGACTTTTTTGTATTCAAATCAATATCTTTTTATGAGAATGGAATAATAAATTTTAGATTTTATAATGCA
The DNA here is from genome assembly GCA_029203775.1 of Neoneuromus ignobilis. Taxonomy (NCBI): domain Eukaryota; kingdom Metazoa; phylum Arthropoda; class Insecta; order Megaloptera; family Corydalidae; genus Neoneuromus; species Neoneuromus ignobilis. The sequence goes on from CP092090.1 coordinate 32,348,716, forward strand.
ACACTGTGCCGATAATGATATGACTATTGAAATGTGTATCAGCTTATAAACAAATAAATTAAACAATAAATAATTATTGTACACTTTTACAATATCTTGTGGTGTTAGAGTGATTATTGATTTGTGTGATAATGAATTTGTGACAATTTCAAAAGAAATAGTGGTAAATAATGATAAATAAGATTCTTATAAGATGGAATACAGTAATAAAAAATAATGGAATTTATATAATCGATTGAATGAAAAAATGTTTACATATACATTATGTTTGAGACATTTATAATTTTTTTGTGTGTAAAAATGTAATGTTTTCTTATAATTTAAATTCAAAAATCTGCATTGTTTTTAAATTACAAAATATTTGTTCATTGAAAATTAAATTTACGATTTTTTCATTTTTATTTATATTTTATTCCTACATTATTTTTCTAATATGTAATTTCTAAGTTTATTTAATCGTGAGACAATGCTTACAAAAAATATTATTTATAAACTTCCTACATACTATTGTTTTTAAGCAACACTTGAGAAAAACATATATTTATTTTTTTATATATTAAACTGAATTTTTTGTAAAACACACCATGCTTCATCTGATTACAGTAGAAAGAAATCGGTAGTGAGTTGCGATAGGAACGGTATATTGCTATGAAACAACAACGGCTAAGCAACAGGTGCAGTCGTATTATTTTTCGATCATTCCTCGAACATATATGTACACATATTTGCTCTGCAGGTGGTAAAAAATTGATTATGCAAGTAATATTTACATGCTATACACGCAATCGTCATCTTTTTTCAACAAGTGGGCACCGAATTCATTGAAAAATGAACACCGTTTAGTCACTGTCATTTTAACTAATTTGAAATCTGTTCATTATCAGACCATTCATATGGAGATGATAATAATTGTTCGTGTATTTGTAGCGACATTGTAGTGAATAAAATGTTTAATTTATATTCAGTGTTATTGCCTGTATTCACACCTTCATTCATAACGAGGATTAAAGATCAAATACTTTGTTAACTGCTTGCATATATATTCGATATTATTGTTATTTTTTTTTTAAAGCATCATGTAGATGTGTTTTTATGTAAGACGATGATGTTTTCACTTTCTCATTTAAATAAAGTCTTATTTTATTATAATTAATAATATATTCACTGATGCAGACATTATATGTATATAAATTACTATAATATATTGATTATTGTTGATGTTTATATGAAATGTAAAAAAATACACTGATGGTAATATGAAATAAAAATTAAAATTAGTAGTTTAGGTGTCTGAATTTTTTATTATTATATATAATCAGAAATTTAATATTTAATTTACATACACATATATATGTGTAAATATATATATATATATATATATATATATATATATATATATATATATATATATTTATAGTTTTTTCTTTCATATTTTTGGTAACTACATGATTTCTTTCGTCCAAAAGTTTTATTTTTTTACTTAATGATTTCTCAATATAGATTTCCCCTATATTTCTTTAGAAAATTCTTTAGGATAAAAATAAATGATAATTTTAAAGTACAAATTATGTGAATACGTCAATGATATAAGATATTAAATTAAGTTGGTATCATTTTTACTGAGTTTGCCAAGGAATATTAGAGTACAACGTTCTTGCTGTCGGCCAATTTCAAATGCTTTTCGTCGATTTCTATTTTTAGTCGGCCTAGTTGGGAAAAATATAGAGTTTTCCAATAAGAATGTCAGAACTTTGACAGCTGGTAGCAGCCATGTTTGAATTTTTTTCACGCTCATTTTAATATTTCATATAGTTTGGCAAATTATCACAGAACGTTTAACATTTCAACAACGCTTAGAAATTGTAAAAACTTCAATAGACTTATTGAAACAAACATTTAGTGAGTCATTTATTTCACTAAATAGACCAATCAATTGGCCACCAAAATCATGTGATCTAACTCCATTGGACTATTTTCTGTGTAGTTATGTGGAATTATTGGTTTATGCTGATAAACCATAAACAACAGAAGCATTAAAAATAAACATTGAATGTGTAATTCATAAAATTGGACCACACCAATGTGAAAGAGTAACTAAAAATTGGAATAAACGAATGTACTGTGTCAAGCGAAAGAAGCGCTTAATGGAAAACCTAATGCATGTCTAAATTTATTGTTTGGTTATATGATAGCTCATAATAGATGAATCCCTTTTAATTCCACTACATGCATAAGGTAACGTTTATTGGCTGCAAATCTATCTTTGGAGTGGTTAAATCTCACTTTCCACACGATCTGTTCCACTCAATGTTGTATTGTTTTTTATCACTTGTTACCATGTATTTTAATAACGAATCGTTTTTATAACATTTAAGTAGAAAATATGATATTGAAATGCAGTACAATATTTTTTAAGATTATGCAATATCAATATATCCAAATATCGTATCAGTTCACTTATCCAAACTTATGAATATGGCCAAATACAGAGCTACTCGATATTTTAATATATTTGCTATTTTCCTTATTGTATAGCGCTGATTATTTTTTATCAATTTTTTGATTTAATTGTTATCAACATCTGAAGATCTTTCTGCACATTGTTGGTCACGTTAAAATTGAGAAAACCACTTTGGGTGCTTGCTTTGCTTACAGCACTCTTTTTTGCGAATAGCACATATGTTTCGTTACTAGCAGATCATTTTAATTTTTTTGGCAATAGAAAAAATATGTGCCAAAAATGAATTTTATTTTCTTCCATTTTTAAAATCGTTCATAATAACAAATATTCTTAACATTTGTTTTGAACAACGTGTTGAATCATTACTTTTCAGAGTATATATTATATAAATATATACTCTGAAAAGTAATGTTTTAACACGTCGTTCAAAACAAATGTTACCCTCAATTTACCCGTCCCTCAATTTACGCGAAGTATCCGTTCCACGTGGATTTGTTTTACGCGAATAAAAATCGCGTAAATTGAGTCTGTCAGTACAATAGAAAAATATTGGAAATAAAAGCTTGTAAAGTTGTAGAAACAAATATTTATTTCACATAGCTTAACAAAAAAATAATGACGTTTTAGAAAATAAAAGTAGATAAATTTTATTCGGTGTCACTATCACTACTGTAATTTAAAATAATCAACCTTTTATATATTTATATCGTGCTTTTATACGTTCAAGTAAGAATTTGCATCACTCTGATATATAATAAATTCCATGAAAAATTATATAAAATGAAATCTATCTGACCGCGTATAAAAAGTGCCGCATAAATCAATACCGCGTAAAAAAAGTCCCGCGTAAATTGAGGGACAGGTGTGTGTATGTGTGTGTGTATTTATATTTATATATATATATATATATATATATATATATATATATATATATATATATATATATATATATATATACACACGTATGTATATATTATTATAACCTTATATTAGGCATGATATATCTACTAAAGTGTCAATATCAATTTTTGGAAATCCTTACAAACTTTTCAAATAAACAAATATTTTTACAATAATGTAATTAGATTAATATTTCTTGTTTACTACAATAAATTCCATTTGTAGCAAAAGTCATGAAATTGTAAAAAACAATAAAAAAATATACATTTAAACATGATTGGTACAGAAAATAAAAATGAGTATAAAAAAGTGTCAACACTGTGAATTAAAATATTATCAACATATGTAATGTAACAGTGAATTTTCTAAAGCTGTTTAGAACACAAAGAGTGTTTTCATTAAAAAAGAGAGAGATTGTGCAGTATAATGTAAAAGGTTATCTATAATATGACTCACTGCAAGAAACATTGTTCGGATTAACAAAGAAAACTGATTAATATTTTACTAAAGTAAAAATTATAAAAATGTAGCAGATAATGTCAATTGTTCGAATAATATAGAAACGATCTCTTTGAAATAAAAAGTATAAAATTTACAGAAAATCGTAAAAAATTACTTACCCCAGTGGCCGAAATATAACACAATTTGCAAAAACAAATCCATTTGATAACTTGAACTCAAATAAGAGCAGAAATGAAACTTTATACAGATAATTAAAAAAATCGTTCAAAATTATTACAAGTTTAATTCTCTATTAAGAGATCAAAAAATAAGTTTTATTGACACCCCGAAATATTCAAACAAACACTAATTTTTACAAACTAATATCGAAAATATTCATGTAAAAAATAAATGAGTATCCTATAGAGAGAACAGTCGAAAGAGAATTTGTTCGGTTTTGAAAGATCGTATCATTACATAAGACGATTAAAATTGAAACGTTACTCATCACAATACACGGTTAAAACAATAAAAATAGAGAAGGAAGTAGCATGATCTGGAAATATTTTTCATATTATGAAACAGATCCGATTATTGGATTGAAGATGCCATGACTCAAGTTGGTTATATGAACATATTGAAGAGTATATTGTGGCCTTATATATTGCTGGATATTTCAACAAGGTTATGATTCCAAACATATTCTTAAAGTAGAAAAAGAATGGTTTTAGGGAAACAATCTTTTTATGGTATGAATAACGCAGACATTAAAGTTAAACCTATTAAAAAAACTTATAAGCCCATATTAAAACATCTTTAAACAATACAAACTTAAAAAACGAATTGATTTATGATAGGCTGTTCGTTCTGCACTGATAACCAGCCCTATTAATAAATTCCATATACTTATAGAATCCCTGCTATGTAATTGTGATGCATTATTAAAAATAAAAGATACACATTACAATATTACTTAATAAAACTGTTCAAATCATAATATACTTTATTAAAGGTTAAATTTGTTGTAATAATAAATCAATTATTGACTTTATTTATAGATTTGATCATAATTAGTGTTTAAAATAATTAAAAAATACAGAAATAAAAATACCAGTAACTATGTTATACATTTTTCTTTTTTTTGTCGTCGTATCTATTTTTTTGCACACTACAATATATATATATATATATATATATATATATATATATATATATATATATATTAATAAATGTATTAGTTCCTTATGCAGGTGTTGTATGCCATTATTATTTTCATACAATAATGTGTCACATATTTGACAGATGTTTTTATGAAATACCTACTCAAGATATGATTTGAATGTCAATGTTAAGGATGAAATTTAAGTTTCATGTATAAAAAATGTATATTAATTATTATTACCTACATTAGTTTATTTATTTTGGTAATTGATTTGTGAAAACGTAATTTTTATAACAGAAAAATTAAATAAAATTTATGGCAGAAATGTTATTAGTATAAAGGGGAACTAAGACTTAAATGTGTATTTGGTGAGTATGACTGAAAGCACACATATATGTGCGTTTCAATGCGTTTATACTCAAAATGTAAATTTGTTAATCTACATATATTAAGGTATTTCGCATCACTCCATTCATTCTTGTTAGTCGAATTTCTCTATAGCGAGTTACAGTGCGTACAAACTTGTATTAACAACTGTCTGAAAAAAATGCTCATACTGAGTGTACACCCAACGCATATTTCCTTTGAGAGGAGATCAAAAAATGGTAACTGATGTTTTTCTTTATTCGCATTTTCGGTTGCTCATGAAACTGGATACAGTATAAGCGATTTTATACGAAAATAAGTTCGTTGTACATTGTATTGTTTCATAAGATTTTGTGTGAAATAATTGAACAAATTGTACTTAATGTAATTACTTACAGAATAAATTGTTTTCTCGAGAATTGCTTGTAGTTTATATTGATTTTTTATGCAAAATAGCGTATTTTATGCATTAATTTGAATATTATATTAACTTTGTATTAAAAGAGTTTAAAATAAATCATGAAAAATTAATAAATTAGATTTTAAAATTCGAAATCAAGATGAAAAAATATTTTATCAGTAAATTATTTAAAAAAATATAGTTTTAAAAAAGATGATTTTTTTGAAAATTGCAGTGTTTAATAGTTTCGTTTTTAATTTCATATGATATATATTAAAAGTTTCAGGTCATCCAATATTATATATAAAAATGATATGATTAATCCTACAAATTTGCAAACTTTTTTATCTACATGTTTCCTAAATGTAAGATTAGTTTTATACATTGTACATTTTGTGTATATATATATATATATATATATATATATATATATATATATTAGTATGTAAATATATTCAGTGTAAAATAAAAGAAAAAAAGCATTTTATCTATGGAAGTGGAAAGTTTTTGGAGAGACCTTCATTTTGCTATATATATATATATATATATATATATATATATATATATATATATATATATATATATATATATATATATTGCTAGATGAGTGTGTGTGATGAACTAGTGTGTGTGTACATACACTTATGTATAGATATGTTTGTATGTATTTATTACAAATGTCTAAAATTTTCTACCCTTGAAATATTGATCATTTCTGCTTTTTTATTTGTATAACATTTAACATTAATTTAAATACATTCTTATTTTAGTTTAAAATAAAGCTCGATTACATGCCATTTTTATATAATCACCATAAAATTAATGCTAAAACAACAATAATAATTTTCCAAATTTATAATAATGAGTTTAGGCGGTGAGTAATTTTGGAAAAAAATGTAATGATTTCAATATGAAAGATGAAGAGGATTCTGGATTTTAATAAGAACTGAAGATGAAAAATGTATATACTGTGACAATCCAAAACTTAAAATATCATGAATAAGTTCTAATGAAGCCATTACTTCATTACAATGAAATATGTATGTATACAACGTAATCGTATGGGGTGAGATATGTATGGCGTTTTTTTTTGGCCTGTTGCAACTATATTAGCTACTTACTGCAGATCAATGCAGTGAACATTTCAAGAGACCGAATGAAGCATTAATTCAATAATGGATTCACAAGAAAACGAAAAAAATATTCTTCCATAACAATCCTAGGTAGCATATGTCTGGGAAAAGTAAGAGTTGCAATGGGAAGTTGAATCTTACCCAACCTACTCTTCGAAGATTACTTGTTTTACTCAGTACAACATATATTTTTGATTACACGATTCAGTAATTTTAAAAAACTACAAACAAATATCGATAATTTCATTTACTTAAAGAACAAGGACTTTTTTACCTTTGTATCCATGCATTAAATGAGAGATAACAACAATAGTAGAAAAAGACTGGAAAATATTTTGGTTAAAAATATTATCTCATTTTTGAAGTAAATAAAAAAAATGCTTAAAAATGATAAGTACTTTTGCATTCTTCTCTTGTCTGTGTATTTATATATATATATATATATATATATATATATATATATATATATATATATATATATATATATATATATATGATATCATGTATTACTTTTTTAAATGAAAAATAATATATATCAGTAACAACTTTCATCATATTTCTGAATATCTATTTCGTAAATGATAATATTTTTGCAGACACTTTTATATGTATAATTGAATGAAATATTTCGTTATATTTTAAGAATACTTTCGATAATTGTTAGTTAAGTCGTTAATATTCGATTAGTGTCCAACATCCAAAAAGGATTATAGGTTTAACAAGTGAACCATACATTGCATATATAATATTGATCATTAATGACAGTGTTGTAATACTCGTGGGGACTAATGAACTCATTGAGTTGCAGAAAAATTCAGCGTGTCAAACTGTTGTTAAATGAACCATCAGTATTGGAAATATGGAAATGAATTATCACCTAATAATGAAATTTCGGATATATGTATAATTTATACAAGAAAATTTGTATAGAAAATAAAAAAGTATGTGTATGTAATTCGAATTTTAGTTTAATTTTAAATAATCGTAAATTATTTTTTAATTAATATTTTTGTCTAAGAAATAAAATAAAATCTTTTTTATTTAATAACAACATATGTTAAATTACATTTAATAAATTTATAATAAATATTATATTTGCTTAAAATATTTTTTTACAATATTTTGTATATATATATATATATATATATATATATATATATATATATATATATATATATATATATACAAAATAAATTTACCGTAAATTTTGATGAAAAATAAAATATATATTTATAAAAAAAAGAAAATCAATGGTTATTTTAAAAGTATGTAATTTTCCATTTGTGAATATTATTAAAATTAAATGTAATATTAGTACTTGTGAAATTAAATATAGTTTGTATTCGAATATAACAATGGGTATATATGTTTTAATCTCTAAACTACGAATATTTTAATTAGAGAGGTATGGATATGTATTTTGATTAATAGACTGTTTCATATTATAGAACATAGAATATGATATTGGAGAACAAAATAATTTTATAAAGAAAGATCAATTAATAAAGAGAATCATTACATTCAAAAATTATCATTATGTTATAAAAATTTAAATATTAAATTACTGAAAAAATCTTTGATATCAAAGCACATTTTTGAATTTATCTGAGAAAATTTTACAGTTTTCCAGCGACATTAAAATACCTACATTTTAATATGGGAACATTATTTTCCATCCCTTTTTTACAGATTGAATTCGTGTTTTTATAGCTTCATATTATTTTATTTCACCAGGTAGGATATTTTATTTCATATTCTTTTTTATATTTCTATATCAACGTATGTTTACTATATTTTTGATCCATTTTTTTAAAAGTGTTATTTCCACACATTTTTATTTAAAATTATTATAAATGAACTAAAAAATATTTTCAAATTCAAAATAATCAAAATTATTTATATTTTGTAATCAAAATTGTTTTTAAGAGAAAAATTGTTCTTTTTGTATGTGAGAATTTACTAAAATTTAAGTTATCTGTTAAATACATAATGCATAAATCAAATTAACATAGTTAAAAAATTATATAAATTAAAATATTGTTTTTTATATTTAATTGCCTGACAAAACCAATTTCTTCAATTAAAATACTTCACAAAATCTTTTTTTAAATGATTTATTTAAATCATATGCTTACATATTAACAATTATGTTCGTCATATTTTTTAAATTATAATTTTATTTTGAAAGATTGAGGGTAATTTTAACAAAATAATACGTAAATAGGAATTATTTAGTGATATATTAAGGGTTATTTTTAAAATAAAATGAATTGATCGTAATTTCAATATCATTGTCAATTGATTTAAAAATATTGGAAAGTATTAATAAGGCTTGTGCGTGCAATTAATAATTTTATATTAGTACATCTGTAACAATTTGTTGGTTGTTTATATATATATATATATATATATATATATATATATATATATATATATATATATATATATACAAATAGTGAATTACCTATAGTATTTTTGTCGCACCTTTCCACTCGATGGAAATATATTTCAATTTGTTTTAAAAGATTTCTTGGTTCCGATTAAATAAGTAACATGTATTCCATTCGTACAGAATATAAATAGTGAATCGTATTACAAGCAAATAACTCAAATAATAATAATTGTACCTGGATTTGTGCAAACATAAATATTAAACATGTCAAGGGTTAATACATATATAAGGTGATGTCGGTGGGTTTTCATGGCTCGGCGGAATAGGTTTGCAGCATTGCCATAATACGGATGTCTCGTTGAAACGTACACGAAGCAAATATTCGTGTTTTTACGTGTTTTTCGTTGGAACCACATCGAAATCATTCATTACATTTGTCGGTTGTTACGTTTGGCGCAATGCCAGAAAAGGTTGCCTGCTCCCTGCGGATTTCTCGTATTTCATATGTGATGTGCGATATATTTCATCGTTTACGGTCGCTGTGTCTCGGACTGAAATCTATTTTGATTTCTGTTTTCGCTTTGCGTTTTGTGGTTTTTATTTACGGCTCGTTGTAATTTTTGACAAAATATCCGTTATATTGTGTGTTATTTATATGTGATTATTAAAAGTAATTTGTTTCATTAGGAAATGTATCATTTAAGGTTATGTTACTTCATCAAATCAAATGTAATAAGTTTCTTTCGTTTCTTCCAACGATTGGCTTACAGCAGAATGTCAGATGTTGTTGCGTTTTTATTGATATAGAAACGGAAGATGAAGAACTTTGACTTGTTGACAAACAAATATATAAATATCACTCTTACACACATACACACGAACACTGACATATATATATATAATCTTACTTTTATACATCTACACTTTACGTGTTGCATGCAGAACATTAATTTGTAAATTATCATTCTTTACACATAAATGCGATTTATTTTGTCTTAAGATATTATAGACTTTATTTACATTTTCTTTTTTAAGTTACTATTTCCCAAAGATTTTTGTTAGTCGTAAAATGTTTGAATATCTTTGAAAAAAAATACACACATAAATTGTTATGAATACATTTTTCTGACAAATATACATATTTACATTTTTTCATTTCCTATATACAATCCAATTTAAATAATTTATATTACAATAAATATTCATTTACTATATTTGATTGTATATTTTTTTATCTGCTTTTTCTTTCATTTATATAAAACTTCGTATTTTAATATATTTATATTATATTTTCGAACGCAAAAAAATAAAATTACAATCATTGAATAAGACATAATTCAAAGTATTTCATAAACAACTACATAGATATTTCAGAATATATATATATATATATATATATATATATATATATATATATATATATATATATAAATGTAGTATATATTGAATTTATATAAATGTAAATAACTATTCTCATTCTTGAAATTTTTATTAATTAAATAAAAATATAATATGATTAATGTTTCACTCAATACATTCAGTCTGATCAAGTTTGAGTTCACGTTTAATAAATAATTACTCTTGAGATTATTGCTGATCAAGTATTGAATACAGATTTATTTTGTTGCGATCACTAATAGCCATTTGCTCTTGAGCACGTAACAAAATAACTGTAATGTAAGATAATCTAGATTAATTATATATATATATATATATATATATATATATATACACACTTTTATTTTATTATTTTTTGAAAAATGAAGAATGCACGAATGTGTGCTAAGTAAAATAATATTATTAGTAATAAGTTTAATTTTTGTAAATGTCAGTGTGTGTAGTGTGTTGTATTGAATACAAAAAGAAAATAACAACTTAAATAATTATTTTTATATTAAACGAATTGCGATAAATACAATTTAGTAAATGAAGTTATTTTTTTATATCAATTATCTTCAATATTTTTATTTGATAGTGATTTCTTATTTTATTATATATATATATATATATATATATATATATATATATATATTAGTGTATTAAAAAATAACACACTTGTATTCTTTAATTATTTCTGACGTCGATACATACCTAAATTCCAAATAAGTTATATACGTTAGCGTGTTGCACCTGAGGCAAATAAAATGAATTCTATTCTAGCAAATCGCATCCAATCAAAACATGAAAATTAATTCTCTTATTTGACCCTAAACTTTCACAAACAGACAACGCCTTATTGAAAGGCACGAGTGATTAGAGTAAGTACAATAAAACGATTCACAACAGTATTCAGAGACGAGAGGCACACCCATTTGTCTATACAGTAATCGCTTTATTTTACTTTACAATCTTCGTCTTGATCTCTAATATCCATCGACATAGTCGATACTACGATTCACAAAAAAATCTAGTTGTTTTATTTCGTACGTTTAATTACAACTATCTTGATATAAGTGTATATGTGTAAAGACATGTGTTTGATTACAGGTGGTTATAAAGTCAAAATAAAGTTATTTATATATATATATATATATATATATATATATATATATATATATATATATATATAATATGAAAATACATAAAGGTTATGAATTTTTCACTAAGAAAGTTTATTTATTAATATATATTAAAAAAAATGATTAAAATTTATGATATGATGGATTAATTAACTTTTTAACATAATGATGAGTTAATTCACTTCAAGAAAGGAATCACTCGTTAAAATTAAGTGGCGAAGCTAGAACTTTTGCGAATTTAGGCAAAAATCAATAACAGGTTCTCTGTTCCTAATTTTTATAAATATTTCATTTAAGTTAGGATTAAGACTAGATAGAAAAAATATACTCGTAAATAAAAATTATTATTATTTGTCTTTCAGTTGTATATTTCATAATTATAATTTAAAAATATGAAACAAAAATAAAACTTAATATAAGGTAAAAGGAAATAAACGAAACTGAATGCAGTGAATTTAAAAGTTAACTTTTTTTATTTTTATATTCTCAAAATTATTAATCAAATTAATTAAATTTATTATGGAAAATTTTTGATGCCCAGTAATTAATATTAAAAGGTTTTGTAATCTGGTTTGTCCAATAGATTTTTTTTCGTAGTATATTATAATTTTAAGTTTACTAAATATTTCAACAATAATTACTGCCACAGAAATGTAAAGAATAAAATAAAAACTATATTTGAAATAAGTATAATTACATATATCTTACATCATAATTGTACCTTTACTCTTCAAAACCTTGTACCAAAAATTTGTAATAAGTAAAATAATTGTTTCAATGACGTTCTTTCAGTTAATTATTTCTAGTTAACTAATGAATTATTACCCCAACACTACAAGATTTATCATCAAACAATGAATCAATTTATAAACAGAATGATCAATAAAAAAACAAATAAATAATAAATATTTATTGAAGATTTTTACAATGTCTTATGGTGTTGGAATGACAATTCATTGTCGTGAAAGTGAATTAGCTACATTTCCGAAAATCAAATTAATACAGTGAAGATGAAATTGGAGATGAAATGCTTCTAAATATTTTTTTAAATTATTTACACATTAAATTCGCATTAAAATATCTCCATCTGACATTTGATACTACCGTACTTATACATACATTACTTTAATTATACAATCCTAATATTTTAGAAAGAAAAGAAAAATTTTTTCTGTGAAATTTTCGTTCATCAATTTACAAGAATTCATTAAATATATTACAAAGTTATATTTCAATTTCCAGAAATCTTTTTGGTATTGGATACTTATTTTAATTAAAAAAAAAATAATAAACTTTGAAAATAATGTTTCTTTTTTAAATATTTTATTTTCTTGTGATTAATCCGAGCCATCTTTTTTTGCGACCCTTTAATCTTTATTAATTTTTATTATACGATAACTACATCCCAACTAAAACTAGAATGTCTTATAAAATTATTCAATAATCATTTATTTTTAGTATATAAATGATCATATTATGTATTATCTTTTTATATTTAAAATTAAAGTCCTCTAAGTTAAGTGTTGGGCATGAGTTTGACAATCTCATCTTGCAAACAAAAAACAATGTCATGAAATATATAAAAAGTCCCTACTGAACTAAAAAAATAATATATTTAGTGTTTTATGCAAATTAAAACATTATCAAAAAATAATTGCTTCTTCATAACAAAAACACTTATAAAATGTTTAATAATTACTTATTGTATGAGGTTTACTTATTCTATTATAAATCCTTAATTTTAGAATATTAAAATTTGCATTAGCGAAAAAGGTGAACAAACATCCATTTTTTTAAAAAAAGTAGTACGAGAAAGTGAGAATTTTTTTTAAATGATTGATTTAATTTCAGTCATTATTATATATATATATATATATTATATATATATATATATATAGAGAGAGAGAGAGAGAGAGAGAGAGAGAACTAAAAAATAAATAATTAAAATGATCAACTATTTCTATGTTTAAAAAATAAAGAAAAATGTGTCAGTTCTTTATATTTCCACATTTACTGACATGTCAACTCTGCACAGCGTTCTACTTGCATTACCAAATAAATTTATCGTTAAAAGCCATTACATTCTTTTACAACGTTGTATAACAAAGTTCCATAGTTTATTTTTTTCTATATACTTACACTCTTGAGTGAACATCATAAAAATATTCTAAAACCTGTATCGTAAAAATGTCCGAGTGTAAACGAAGATGGATAATGACTGAAAAGTAAATGATTTCTGTACTTTTATAGATAAATGGGTGTATGTATGTACATATACATATATACATGTATATATATATATATATATATATATATATATATATATATATATATATATATATAATATGAGAACGTTAAATTATATATGTTTAAAAATCATAGTTATACAAGTAAGATTAAAAAATAATTCAAATGAATCAATAATTTCTTTTTAAGAGAAATTTGTCCTATTTTAATTAAAAGTCAGTATCAGTACTTTCAATATTTGTATTTAATTTTGACATTAAAAATACAAGTAAACAATTTAAAAAAAATGTTCAAATATAACTAATTTGAAATCGCATTTTTATTAAAGAAAAAAATTAAGAAATTGAAAGTGAGTATTTGATATTTTTATTTTTTTAAAAAATTAATAAAAGTAATCAAATGTAACTGAGTTATTAAAAAATATTTAAATATTAATAACTATTTATTTTATACAATTTTTTTGTTCAGTATATTGCTAGGTACAATTTTATTTGAATTGTATGTTAATTTATTAATATTTTTACATTATAATTATTTGAAGCTGATGTTTATTAATACAAAGGTAAAAACTGAATAAAATATAATAATAAGATTTAAATGTATTAATATTAATATGTTCATATGTTCAAATAAAGTTACATCGTTTATATTCTTTATTCAAAAAAATACAAGTAGATTATCAATAATTAATTAATATGGTTTTCATTTTGCATTTTTTTTGTTAAGATAATTACTTATAGTATTACTTTTTTAAGGTAATTAGTATTACTCTTCTCTTTATTTATTCCCTTTACATTTGAATAAAAAATTGTTATGTGAGTATGTAAAAATAGAAAATAGTAATTTTAATGAAATAAAGATAACAGTTGTATACTAGAATTAAAACATAAAACTTTTTTATTTATTTTTTTTGTACACTGAATACTTTATTTTCTGTAAAATAGATTCAAACTTTTTAAACGTATTATACATGTACTCCATTTACATATATGTTGTAGATATGATACGTAACCGTGTATAACTTATAATTTTTTTGTTATTGTTACAGCAAAAAATTTCGTTTTGGTTCGCAACAGGAGGTGCTGGATTTTGTCTAAGCAGAGCACTCGCTTTGAAAATGATGCCAGTCGCCAGGTGAGTTAAAATAATTACTTTGTATTTAGATATTTAAGATAAGCACGATGAATAGAATTAATTTATAGAATCATTTTGCAACTACTGGAGCACATGATAAACGAGATGAACCATTTATTGTATTATGAAATATTAGATTAATTACATGACTAATATATATATATATATATATATATATATATATATATATATATATATATAATACATAAACATATTTATACACTCTATAATGATAGTCTTAATTTATACGGTCTCCGTAGATGTAAAGTAAAAAAATCTCATGTCGTTAAAGTCGTTCTGTAAAACGTCATATGTACGTATAATGTAGTAAACTTAGTATTTATGACGGTAAAGAAAGCACGAACATTTACAAAAAAAAGTTAAAAAGTCAATTAATCTGTAGTATCACTGACGTCCAATTAAAGTAGATCCCGAAATCAAGGTCATCAAATAAATTGCGCCCGCTTAAAAATAATGTTCTCGATTTAAAGTAAACTATAATTAAAAATGTTGTATAAAAAATGAATATGTCAGTTAGCTGTCGTTATACAGTGGCGTGACAGGCGTGAAAATTATTTGTGTTAGATGTTTTATTTGTGTTTATTGTAAAGTATAAAATCTGTAACTTTATTCGTTTTATGTACATACATACATAAATGTATTTGTGTGTTTGTATATATATATATATATATATATATATATATATATATATATATATATATATGTACATTTGTACGAATGTATATTTTTTAGAAACAAGTTCATTTTTAAAACATTAATTTATTACCTAGCAAATAACATACGATGTTGATAAAATGTTTGTATATAAAAATATCTGTCAGATATGTTACTGTGAACTGAAAAAAAATGTTAACATTTTATATATTTTGTTCTTATTTTTTATTTACTAATTGCTCATTTACTTTATATATATATATATATATATATATATATATATATATATATATATATATTTATATACACATACATAAATACATTTCGTATATAAATTAAACATATGTTATAAAATTTATTTCCTAAATAATTCAAAGAAACTTACATAATAAAAGCAGAGTCAAATATTCTAAATATAGAATATTATAGTTTAAACTATTTCAATTTTTGTGATGTTATGTTCACTTTTTTTATAAAATATATTTAAATGATTACTCGTATATATTTTCTACTTATATTCTACTGCTTATTGAATTTTATAACTATTCGTATAGTTTAATACATAAACAATAACATGTACAGTATTTAATAACAACAACTGAGAGTTTTTAATAAAAATTTAAAAACGTGATCTACTATTACCACATTTTTTGAATGACTAAACGTAGAATTTCATTTAAGTTCAAATTATTATAACTAAGTTACTTTAAAAATAATATTCTAATCAATAATTTAATTAATGTTAATATGAGAGAAAACATTTTAAAATTTCAAAAATAAAAAATATTAAGAAATATAAGTAAAAATTTCTTAAAATAGCTTTAGTTTGGTAGGTTTCAATTAATGTTTTATTATGCACGTATAAATCTTTTGTATATTTTTAACATCTACAAATAGTTACACAAATAAAAAAAAATAAAAAGATATACAAAACCTTATATGTATACAAACATAATATTTATATAATTTTTTGAAATCAATAAAAACTAATTTAAAAACAATCATTGATTTGTGTATTTTATAGGAAGTTCTATAATATTGAAGTAACTATTTTATGAAAATAAATTAGTCACTATTATTTACATTAGTATTTTTATATGTTATATATATATATATATATATATATATATATATATATATATATATATATATATATATATATATTATATATATGTATATGTATGTACATATATATATATATATATATATATATATATATATATATATATATATATATATATATTTATATGCATGTATGTATTTATTTATGTATCTATGTCATACGGGAGGGTACGTTCGATCCTGTCAGAAAAATAGAACAGTGATCTTCAACTGAGGTAAAGGCAACCTCCCTAAGGGAATAAATTTTGAATGAAAAATTCTCATGAGTCCACTTGGTCAGTGTCATGTGAGTATGACCAAATACAAATAAAATGTAATATTTTAAGACGTTTTCATCTAACAGTAGGCTGTTTTAAGATAGTATGATGATTATGGTATATATATATATATATATATATATATATATATATATATATAGAGAGAGAGAGAGAGAGAGAGAGAGAGAAATATCATTAGAAGAAGAAATTAAGATACTAAATTAAAAATATGAGAGAAAAAAATATATATGAGGATATACTAAGTCACCGCATATTTTCTGACGACATTGTTATTTTCTCTATAAAACTAAATGGATTTGAAAGAAGATGAATTAAACAAAGTTAGTCAAAAAAGTAGTTAAAAAAAATCGAATTAAATGGAGCAGAAATAAAAGCAGTTGTTAAATATCTAAAATAACTTATTTACTCTAAAGAAACATTTATAGATGAAGTAAACAGGAGAATAAAAATAGGATGGTGTTATTTTGAAAAAAAAAATACCATATTATGAAATCAATGATTCGTCCATGTTTACAACAAAGTTTTTGAAAAATGACAGAAAAATATTTTCAAACGTTCATATTTTTAAAAAGTGTTACTTTAATGAAATCTAAAAAATAAACACAATATCCATACGACTAAAAACATCATTTTTAATTAAAATTATTTGTTTTTCTGCGATTAATTTTAATTATGAAAAATGAATTGCAGAAATTCGCTGTTACTATATTATTCTTTTAAAATACGACTGTCCTCACTGTGACAGTAGGGATTGTCATCGTACACAAAAACAATGAACTTGAGTTTTACTACCGTGCTTAAATTGCTGATATGTGTGAACGTGTTCCTGTGAAGATAGTTTCAGCCAGTTAGTCAACAGTCCGACACGCTATCACTAGTCTACAGTCATCTGAAAAGAGTGAGGTGGTTGTAATATAATAGCTTGCACTTTGAATTCACAACCAGTGGGTTGGGTATTTAAATCTCATTTTGAATTTTATATATATATATATATATATATATATATATATGTATATATATATATGCGTGTATTCTTTTCAATATAAATCAAGGAATTTTTTATACTATTTCCATTTTTTTCTAATTATCAGTTAATGTTTGATTAAGTAACAAAGTATTTTAATAATAATAAGTGAAGTATATATTATATAATATATATATATGTATATATATATATATATATATATATATATATATATATATATATATATATACAGGCCCGTCCCTTCAATATGTGCAATGTGTGCAATGCACACGGGCGGCCGAGCTTTAGGGGCTGCCGATTCTAAGAAAAACACTTGATTACCTTTAATTTTTAGATATGTGAAACAACACATTCTTTAAATTTGTCTAGCCACATCAACCCTTATGTAATATTTTGACCTTTTCGGTGTTACTTGATTATAGCGTTTAACTACATATTACTGAGAGACTATTTTTGAATACAAACACATACTATCATTGTATTTCTAACACATTTTTCTGAAAATTTCGATTATCCTTTCCCTTGAAGTTAATAAATATTATTTAATAGTCTGCCATGGAAAAAGTGCAATTTGGGAATGGGGGCGGCCGAAATATTTTCGCACACGGGCGGCCGAAATATTTTTACACACGGGTGACCGATCCCCTTGGGGCCGGCCTGTATATATATATATATATATATATATATATATATATATATATATATATATATATATATATACAGCGATATGCAAAAATTTATACAATAAAAAAGAACAAAAACATTTTTTATAACATTGATACTAGTATATTTCGATGGTTTCAGTTTACTATGATTAGCAACTAAAGGATTTTTTTTAGGTTAGATAGAACTTTAGACAACGATAGCTGTCAAATCAGTTATCAGTTCGCGCGTTATAAATTGCATTTGGATTCAGTATACTTTGGCAAATTATTATTTGGTAACCATTGTGTGCATCGAATGTTCGATGAATGGCCTCACAATTAATTGCAAATTGACCCTCTGTTCAACTGCAAAATGTTATTCAGTCATGAGGCTCATATAGGTGCGTTAATAAATAAAATTGCCTCATTTGAAGTGAGACAAATCTTAAAGTGATTCACGAGAGTCCGTTACATTCAGAAAAATGCACCGTATGATGCGAATGGCACGCTGGTGGCATCATAGGACCTTATTTCTTTCTAAATGAAGCCGGAGAACGCGTTACCGTTAATAGGGTACATTATAAATTGATGATCGATGATTATTTGTTTTTCAATTTTGCCTGACATCGATCTTGAAGAGATGTGGTTTCAGCAGGATGGTTCCACGTACCATTCTTCGACCCAAACAATCGAGTTATTGAAACAAAAATTCGACGATAACTTTATTTCCAGAAATGGATCTATGAATTGGCCTTCACGATCGTGTGATTTGACGCCTTTGGATTATTTTCTTTGGGGATATGTAAAACCTCTGGTTTATGCTGATAAACTAGAAACGATTAAAGCATTAGAAGCCAACATAACTCGCGTTATTGCAGACATAAGATCCCATTTGCTTGAATAAGTGACTCGAAATTGGACTGATAGAATGCGGTATGTCAAAGGTAACCGTTGGGCACATATGCCCGAAATCATTTTTAAATATTAATGCTATAAAATAATCTTTCGAATAATACCAAATAAATGGTCATCCGGTCAATTAGTATGTTTTTATTTCAATTTAAAGTTCTATCGCGCTTAAAAAACATTCTATACAAGTAAAGCTAATTGATTGTTTTTAGATCACAACATATTTATCTTGATGAAAAGCGAATAAACCTATGTTCAGAAAGTAGCTCCACTCAATGTATACATATTTAGAAATATAGAAATATTATTATGATTTAAACAAGGTTGATATCTAATATTTTGATTTATTTTCTTTATTTTTCATAACAACCTCCTACCAACACTCAAGGATTCTACAAGTTTATAACTTTTATCAACAACATCTTCCTACAAATTGATTTTGTTTTTGTGTTTTGTATTATTTATATTTTTTTCAACATTAATCATAACTTTTCTTTTGAGTTTAAGTGCGGTGATTGCATTATTTTTGCTATGAGGAATATTTTATTTTGCAAGAATCATTGTTTGAAAATATATTTGAGACCATTAGCCTGTTGAAATATTCAGTTCAGCAGTATATTGTCTTTCTTATAAGACAATAATATACTCTGTATTATCTTTATATGAATAACTCGAGTCATGGTATATTTAATCTTGTGAAATGAATCTGTTACATACTATGAAAAACAAACAAATTGTGATACTTTTTCCTTCATGTTTTATTGTCTTTATCGTGTACTATAAGAGCATTCTTTTGATTTTTGTTGACTTACATAAAAATATGATTCGTTATAAACGAATAGATTCACTTTATATTCATCGTTTCGTATGACGTTCATTAATTTTTCACATAACTATTTTCCATATTCCTTTGCAAGAATAAATATCTGTTAAAATGTTAATGAATTTTCTTGGTCTTTTAGTAGACATTTTAGCTTGTAATAATCTTCAATGGATTATGGAAACCGTCTACATCGTGTTTGTTTTTTGATATTATTTTTATTAAAGTGAGAAATGGATTCTGTTTGAAAATTTCACTATATTTTAGTCATCACGGTAAATCGTTTTTTTTTTTTTTTTTTTTTTTTTGACTTGTCATGGATTTCAGATTTTTTATTTTAAATTATTTATTATCATACTCTTCAAACATTCAACAATTATTTTCGTATTTTTTTAACTTTCAGCTTAATGTCATTAAATTTTAATTTTTTTTGTAAGTATTTTTCGCAAACTATATTATCAATAAACTATTATATAACGTTGCACAAGTTTACTATTTATTATGGAAGATATCATTTGTTCATTGAAAAGATTTTAAAATTTCAATAATACATTTCAAATTTTGAAGATGTTTTACTTTAAAAAGTATGTATCTGTTTTAATGAACAGTTGTATATTTCACCAGTTATGTTTATACAGAAATTCTCTTAATTTTCAAAATACAAGTTTCGTATAATTTTATAATTGTCCGTCTTAAACATAATTTATTTCATCAAATAAGAGATATTAACCTAATTATATTAGATGAAATATTATAGATAAAGTAGTACAAAAATCGTACCTATTTTTCTTGTACGCCACTGTTAATATAACTTTATTTGCAACATATTTCTAATTATCAATAGTTAACGTTTAGACAATTTTGTATATTTCTTTCACGTGTTTATAAAACATACAATTATCTATAATTAAAAATCATTTAATTACATACAACTAATAAAAAATAATATTCAGACATTGACAAAGTAAAGAACATTTCGTAAAAAACATTGTAATAAAAAAATTCAAATCGAATATTTAATTTTTTTAATTAAGATTTTAAAGTCGCTGGTTCTTTTGTAATTTACTATGACCGATTTCGTCACTCATGTCGTCTTCAGGTATCAACGTGAATATTACAGTATCTGTGTTGCAACCTGAAGATGGTACAACTTCCAAAATTGGTCGTGATGAGGTACAGCGATAGTAGTAATAATAATAATGTGTTAATTATAAAAAATAAATACAACTACTGGTGCACACGAATAGAACAAAATAATTATAACAACATTTTTTATTGGTAATTATTAAGTATATTTTTAATTGGTTCATTAAGTACACCAACACTTGTTTAATTTATAATATTTTTAAAAAAGTTTTTATATTTAAACAAAAAATAAATATATTTTTATATGTTTATAATTGAGCAATTTAACTTGAAATACCTTAATTATTCTTATAATACTTAAAAAAGGAGTATAAGTTTATATACTGAAACAAGATATTTTATCAACTTTTATACTGCTTCATTTAAAATAATTCTACAAGTAATATAATTTGAAAAAATATGTAAAACATTTCCAGATATTGTAAAAAAAATTAATCACCATAATTATTATAGAATATTTTGTGGGTTTTTTTTCTTAGCAGTTGATTTATATTTGTTTATTTCATCATATTTACTTTATTCATCTCTTCTGGTGTTCATGTCAACTTTCAAATTTAACAATGTCTTATTTATGTAATCTCAACGTTCTGTCATCTTTCTGTGACATATTCAACTTGAATTGATATGGTAATGTTTTATTTCCTTCAATATGACGTTTCATCACTTTTTTATGATACCTACGTACATTGTCACGTAGTTTCTGTTTGTAAACGTCATCTATCCTAAAGGGATTCTCTTGAGTTGTACAGTTTTTATTTAAAATTCTACATAAATCAATAATTTAATATTATTATTCAACAAATCTATTCATGACTTCACATTCGTAGTATAATATTTTTTTATAATTAATTAAACATATATTAATTACAAAACTATTACTTTTTAGATTTATTAATGTTTATTGAATTTATTACAAACATTTCTATTTATAGGCGTGGTTTATTTAAAAAACATAATTAATAAAAATTAATTAGTTAATGATTATTTCGTGATAGAAAAGCAGTATAATTGAATATATGTATAATAAATAATAATATAATCTAAAACAATTTAATTACAGGCGAGAATCAAGTATAAATGTATTTTCGGTTTATGAATACTGTTGAATTGTGAAGTAGCATAGAACATGGAGATAAAATTAATTAAATGATGTCAAATTATATTATACTTTGATAATATGATGTAACATTTGAATTATTTTATAATTCTGGGTATTAACGATAAAAATATTGAAATTATATCTAGGAGGATGCCAATTAGATAAAATGATTGTATAAAATAAAAATCACTATATGTGTATCAAAAAAATGAACAATACAGAAAATTAATAATTGTAAATGTGTAATTTGATTTGTTTTTTAATTATAATTACTTTTTACTAATTGTGAATGATAAATTTCAAATAATGTGCTAGTTGTTTTTTTTTTAAAAAATATGTTATGAAATAAAATATGTTAGTAAATTACAGACTTACAACAAAATATGAAATTAGAAGATGAAGAAATAATATAGCAGTGTTAAGATTGTAAGTACCTGGGACTGAAAGTACTTAATACTAGAATGTTAAATGAAGTAATAAAAGAAAAAGCTGCTCTCGACAATAAGGCAATATATTTGATAAATATCATACTATGAGATAAAAACATCTTAATCGCAAATAATTAAAGAATATATAACATCATAGTAAGAAATAATGAAATATATAGTAGGAGTGAAATATATGAACCCAAAGAAAGATTTAAGAAAATTCTATATTCACAGAAATTGATTTTTAGAGATGAGTAGCCAAAAAGTTCCAAATTCAAATATATAAATTTGAGACTAAAAAGGGCGTATCCCCCTTTATATATATATATATATATATATATATATATATATATATATATATATATATATATATATATATATATATAATATGAAATAATTTCCAAAATAATTCACTTTACTGAAGAAGAGTTGTTTAATAAAAATATTTTTATAGAATTTTAACTTATTTATGATTAATAATGAAAATTATTTAATTCTAAATATATTTTTTAAAAAAATAGGTTGTTAAAAAAGTACTTAATCAAGATTGATATCATTAACTAGTGTTGTTAAAAATGGTAAATTTTAAGATTGGTTCATAAAAAATGAAATAAAGTAGTGTTACTATATTTAAAATGTTAAATAATAGTTTTGTAATTTCATTAGTTATAAAATTAAAAAAAAAACGTGAATATACTAAAAAACATGTTTTTCATTTTAATGTTGTAATAAGTCTCTACAGTTAAATTTATATTTTAGTATTTTCTATATTTTTTTAAATACAGTTTTGAAAAAATACGTTGTGTTAGAAAAATAAATCGATATTTTAATTATATTTTTTCTTCTAACGATTTACTTAGTAAGTTTATTTTTAAATTCGAGATAATTTGTTAAACTAAATTCTATGAAATATTTAATAAAAAATAATTATATAATTACAAAATTTTAAATTTCCACGAAGAAATTATACTATCTAAACACATAAAATTTTATTAGATGTTTAATAATCATTTTTATTATTCACTTATTATTGTTTGTGCTCATTATGTTTAACGAATGCAAACACATAAATTATCCTTTAATAAAACTGAATTAGGTGAAAAACAACATTGCGAGAAAATTCAATATTAACATTTTTTCATTTCTTTATTTTGGTTGAAATAATTGTATTTCGAAAGTTAGTGAATGTAATATACTTTTATAATATTTTTTCAAAATAGAATTTTAATAAATTGTTAAATGTTCATATTAAGAACATTTATATAATAAAAAGATAACGGTTATTTTTTTTCAGTAAAATATTTATGAATTATCGAAATGATGTTATCTTACTCAATAATTGAAAGAAAATGTATAAATAATATAAATCCTTGATAATATATATCGTTGTTCTATTTTAAATATTCTGGAAATAAAAAAGTAACTTTAAAATAACATAAATCTGTGTGCACTTTAAATACATACACTGACATGCTATAAGCGAAACATCCTGTTCAAATCTGTCAATTAAATTATAACAGTAATGTAATTAAATGTTCGTATAATTAAATTCGTTTCAAAAACGTATATAATTACTGTTTACTAGGTACTGAAGGTGCACTTTTTTATTTATTACATTAATTGCGAATACAACAGATATACTCTTCAATCAATAATTTGAAAGTATTCCAGATTTGAAGAACGTGACTATCATTTATTGACGTTGATATTTTTAAAGCTAGTATTTGCAACAATCACCAATTAAGTCGTGAACAAATTAATATTGAAATAAATGTATAGGAATTTTTAAATTAAATTTCGTTGAATCGTGTTATTATTATATCATGTTCTATATACCGGAATGCTTTGTATATGCCAACTACTAGTTTGTTATTATTTCTATTATGTACATCACGGACTTTATAAATAGGCATAGATTGATGTTTTATACAAACAATTATCGACAGCAAAAGAAATAGCTTATTTTTAGTCTTGACATCGAAAAGAAGTTCCTTATAAAAATATTAATCATGTTTTTTAATTGCCGGTTTTCCTCTTCATTTCAGAATTCGTTTTTAAATCATAATTTCATATTTTGTTAGTGCATGTCTCTGGATTTTATTTGTATATTGGAATATAATTAAAATGGGATTAATGTGGTTTTCATATATTTTTCATACAAAAATAAATATTTACAAAATACTATTGTGTTATTTATATACATATATATATATATATATATATATATATATATATATATATATATATATATATATAATCAATTCAGTTGCTTTCATATTTTATACACAGAATTTGTAATTTAAATTTACACAGTACACTATTTCATTTTTGATATGAAATCAAACAAAACTTATATAAAATAAATTGATTTTTATGGTGTGTTGTAAATATTTTCACAGAATAAAAAAAATGAAATTGAAATACGAACGGGATAATAAATACAATGTACGTCGTTTAAATTTATTCCTCTGCATTAATTCAATGAGCAAATGCTTAAATGAAATTACATTTTTTCACAATTGGCAAATCAGCAATGTTTTCAGTTCAAAACGTGTAGTAATTATGTTCCTGCTGGAGTATTAATGTAATCCTTTTGATATTTGATCTTTAATCATTCTACTGTGTATCTGCAGAAAAAGTTTATATTTCAAAAACACGCTTTGAATTCCACTATATATATATATATATATATATATATATATATATATATATATATATATATATATATATATATCTATTTATGAGTAGGTGTATATATATTTTGTATAACATTATAAGTGAAAGTATTTCAATAATCTATTTGTGAAAATTTATTTTTTAAAAATGTTTTTCATAAAAGAATATTAATACAACAATTTGAAAAATTATTATACACTTTCAATAGTTAAAAATATATATTCGATTTTCTTGCAATAATTATTTTTATTTGATTCTCGTTTATTATTATATATATATAAAATGAATATTATATAAAATATATTTATATATATATATATATATATATATATATATATATATATATATATATATATATATATATATATATATATATATATATATATATATATATATATATATATATATAGTATATGTTGACATTACATTGAAAATATTTTAAACTGAGAATATTAATATTTTTTTTGATTAATGACAGTTTGTAGTCCAATTTAACTGATTACATCTATTAATCTACTTTACTTATTTTAAAAAACTTATTTTTTATTTAGTGTCTGATCTAATTTCATTTCATGAAAATGACAAAAAAAAATATTTTTTATTTTCTAAAAATATCTTATTTTCATTCTATATTTTATAATAATTTTTAAAGTTTATTAACTAATTTTAAATGAAAAAATCATTAGATTGACAATATGGAAAAGGTGTTAAAATTAATTTAACGCCTTTTCAAATTAATTTTGCCATTAATTGAACTATTTATAATAATATATTTTTGGTTACTTTCAATCTAATTTAATAATATTATTTTAAATAGTCTATATTCAAATATTATTATTAAATATACTTTATTAATATATTTAATAATAATATATTTCTGGTCGTTGTTAAACTAATTCTCTAATGCTCGAAGCAGTTTGAATATTAAACAGTCACAGAAATCGATATAAAACTCTTCAACTATCATGATTGATCATACTAAATGCCCAATTTAACATAAACTTTTTAATTAACTAAATTTTTGTTATTTCAAACTATAATTTTTTTATCAAATATTTATTTCATATCAATAATATTTCTTTTTTACTATTTGTAATTTTTTATTTACTTGGAGATATTTTTCTAATATAGTTAGTGGTATGATATTGTGTAAAAATATTGAAATATTTTTTATAAATTTCAAACATTTTTGAAATTATAAATGGGTTTATCTTTCATATCAAAATATTGAAATTACACATATATGTTTGATATGAATTTTATTTCTATATTAAGAAAATTGAAAATATTTTCACACTTTTTGTTATAAGAAAAGAGCTAAATCATTGAATATATAATTATTAAAATAATAAAAAAATTAGCAATAATTTGTTATAAAAAAATAATTAAATTACTGAATAGGATTTCTAATAAGCAGTTCAAAGTTGAAATGGAAATAAAACAAAAAATATTTAATTAATTAGTTATTCATTTTTAATTTTTAAGCATATTCTATGGCATTATTAATGGAACACAACTTCATTCGTTTAGTCCAATAGTGCATTAATTTCATGAATTATTCGTTCAATGTTTATTTTTAATACTTCTGTTGTTTATGTTTTATCAGCATAAACCAGTGATTTCACATAACCTCACAGAAAATGCCAATTGATAAATCCATTTCATGAAATAATGGACTCATTAAACTTTTGTTTTATTAAATCTATTAAAGTTTTTACAATTTCTAAGCGTTGCTGAAGTGTTAAACGTTCCATGATAATTTACCAAACTATACTAAGTTGAAATGTTAAAATGAGCTTTAAAAAAATTCAAATATAGCTGCTAGCATCTCTCAAAGTTCTGATATTCTTATTGGAAAATCCTATACAACTATTAAAATAATAGAGCATTTAAA
Source organism: Neoneuromus ignobilis (assembly GCA_029203775.1). Taxonomy (NCBI): domain Eukaryota; kingdom Metazoa; phylum Arthropoda; class Insecta; order Megaloptera; family Corydalidae; genus Neoneuromus; species Neoneuromus ignobilis. The sequence continues at coordinate 32,376,547 of CP092090.1, forward strand.
ACTAATACATTTTTGGTAAATGCGTTTTAGTATTTTATTAACTATGAATAAAAATCACAGTATAGCTACAAAACCAGTATATTAAATAATTCTTTTTAATGTTAAAAATTTAATCTTTTTAATGTTAATTCTTGTTAATATTATAACAGGTATAAAAGAGAATAAGTATTATAAAAATGTTAATTATTTCTTTTGACAATTTAAAATATTGCATCTAATAATAAAACTGTATTATAAATAATTTACAAGTATGAAAAAAGTCAGTCAATATTTTTAACTTTAAATTTGCTGTACAAACTTTGTCTATTTAACACAAACAGTTTCAAGAACTTCTAAGAAAAAACTCAGTTAGTTAGAAAAAGTTAGTTTCTAGTGAACATAAAACTGAATAATTAGATTATTCAAAAATTTTATACGTGCACATATATTTTTGAGTTGAAAAATATGCATATATATATATATAAGAAAATGTAATAAATTAAGTGTTTTTTACATTACTTTTTGTAATAAAGGTTAAAGTGAAAAAGTAAAAAATATAGAATATCTAATACATATGAAAATTAAAGTTTTGATTATGGTCTGTACTTTTTTTGAAAAAAATTTAGAGATTGAAGTTATATATTTCAGTATAGACTTTCAATGTATATTTGCTAATCAGTAAAAGTGACATAAAACTGATTTCAATTTGCAGTAAATAAGAGTTTAAAAAAATCGTTAGATACAACTATCTTCAAAATAGACACTTTCTATCTGTCATGTATACTATAAATCTATCGTTAATGTTGGCTTGTATCTGCTGCTCCCAGTGGCTGTTACCACTGCAGACTTGTATCGCTCGATTTACGAGACCCAACTTGACCCGTACTCATGCAGCTACAATATAGGCTACTATTTAATTAGTCCATGAAGACTACTACAGCTTAGTGTCGACCGATAAACATTGCCCCGCAGGAACCTTTATATAAACACGTTTTACATTTCAAGAGGCTGTGAAAGTGTATAAAACCCTGATATTGATTTTTTAAATTTAGTTTAACTTAATTTTAAAAAATATTTTTAATTAAACTCAACATATATACATATACATATATATATATATATATATATATATATATATATATATATATATATATATATATATATATGTATATATATAGTAGTAATGTATATTTAACCAGTCTTTGTTAACTATCGAATTATTTATTATTGATATTGTTTATATTGGCTTTCCTTATATTTACATATATGTATTGTATAGATCAAACATTTTTAAATATTTAAAATTTTTACTTGTTTTTCTATAAATAAATTTATTTCCTCAAATAAGGAGATCTATTGAATTTATCTTACAATAATTAAATTTAATGGAAATGGAGAAATCGTTAATAATATTTTATAATATTCAATTGATTTTTTTTAAAATTATATAAGTTTTTTTTCGTGTAATATATTAATTTATTGTTCGTTCAATTAAACAGGTACAAAAAGCAAAATAAAAAGTTATCACAAAATAATGTGTTTTATTAAAATTAAAATTTTAAATAAAAATTTATGTTCTCAGTTTTCACAAACATAACATTTTGTAGGTAAAAAACGACAGTAATAAAAATGTATATTTAATTAATAGAGTAACACGTAGTTATGTTTCATATGCAAGATAAAAAGATGACAATTACATTTAATAAAATATTATAACTTTCTCATCTTGAAAAACAGTCACAATAAAAATTAATAAAATATTATAACAACGAGAAAAATATCTATAAAATAATTCTTTCCGTAAATACATTTTGACTGATGATTAATTTTAAATGTCAGAATCAATTTATATGAATGTTTGTTTTTACAATTATTTTTTATTTAAAAAAAGAATATATCTATTTTATCTCAATACAAGCTAGCTATTATATATAAAATTAAATAGTTCGGACTGTTTTATTATTTAATGTAGTAATTTTTGAATATATTTAAATGAAACTAATGAACACTTTGTATTTTTGAAATGTTTAATTAACAAAGTTTTTTTTTTACTTTTTTAATTAAATATTTTTAAAATGTATAAAATATTTCATGTATATATATATATATATTATAGACATCATTAAAAAAATTATGTGTAAAAAATTAATTTACTTAGTCGATCAACCATTGCGATAACAAACATCCTTTCAAAAAAAAAAATAAACGACCGATTGTGTTTTATGCCCTATATATTTTATTCCAGGCATAAAATGTCTGTTAAGAATATAACTGTAGTCATTTTAAAAGGAACATTATCATTTAATAACTTTTATTATACTCTTTTTCAGCCTAAAGCGAAATTGCAGAAAAAAGAACAGCTGAAATCTTTGTTAAAAAAAATGTATGTATGCCACACTTCCTTAATTTTCACCGCAAAACAATCAAAAGCTTACCGTGCCCACACTGAATCACCGTTTCTTAATTGGATCGTTTCTGCGTTGGCCTCATTAATTTTTATCTACTGGAAATTCTTTAAGTATTTTTTTATATATGGTTAGAGGTATATATGTATACTGTATACATGTTCGGACAAAAAAATGTCAAACGATAAACCTATATAAAAAGTTGCTAATGACGAAAAACGATTATAGACTCAAAGAGGAGTGTAACAGAGAAGGAACTATTTAAGATTAGGTAAGCTGTTACACGGTGTACGAACAACTATACATTAAGGGGACGATTGATGGAATTGGGCTTCTGATCGGCTGTCAATTACGTGAAACAAGGCTTATGTTGTCGGTATTTCTAAGAAAGACGTGTACCTTTTTTATCAAATGTCGAAGTTGATTTGAATTTGGGTGAACAGCACGATTCATTTATTTTATTTATTTAATTGGCGGTCACGAGTATAAATAGAAACTAGTTGTTTTGGAAATTGAATTGTACATTCATGAATTAATCGATCTCGATTTCATTTCTATATTACACTGCGTAATAGATTGTTGGATAAAAATAAGTATAATATTACCAAATTATTATTATTCATTGATCTAGAAATTAAAAATGAATGTATTAATAGATTTATTAAAACCTTTTTTTAAATATATATGTAGATAGATATATATATATATATATATATATATATATACGAGGATATATTTGATAAGTATATATAAATACATTATTTATATATATTATTATATATTTGTTGATAAGTATTAATTTATTTATTGTTTAATTTAATTAATTTTTTCAATTTAGTTTTTCTTACTTTTTTCCCATACTTGTCAAACGACCCTCGTATATATAAATTAACTTAAAAAATGTACCGGTATTTTTTAAAAATAGAGGTTTCTATAATTATGGCCTTTCAAAAATATATACAATTATTACAGAAATAAAGATCATAATCAGTACAGTATGTTTGTAATCATAAATGACTATTTGTAATTTAAACAAAGAGTTCAAATATATTTTAATAATAACCAAATTTCAATCACATCCAATTATTTTATAATATATAAAAAAGTATGTTGCCTTTATTTTTGCTTATTTCTTATTTTTTTAAAACGAAAATAATGTACATTTCAATAAAAGATACTTGGGATATGCAACAGTTAATAAGGTTTAATTGTTATTGGTTTTTATTAAGTGCCAATAACAATTAAATCTTATATATATATATATATATATATATATATATATATATATATATATATATATATATATATCAAAATCAGTCTTTTTTATCCATTGCTGAATGAAGGTCTTTCTCAAAAATTTTCACTTCTAGTAATTGAATACCTTTTTTAATTTCACATTGATGAATTTTCTTGCTCTGTCCAATTTATATATCGGCCCTTCTTGAATCTTTTCATACCTATAGGTTCTCAATAAATAACTTCTTCTGCCTTACAATGATCTTTTCCTCCTGTTATATAACCGGTTCATTACCATTTTAAACTTTTCACTCTCTAATTTTTTTGGTTTTCTTTTAAATTCCCTTATTTATCTTTCTTTCTCTACGTATTATTTCTAATATGTATATTTTTCCTAATAAATTAATATCATTCAATTAAATATTAGGTACACACCTAACGTTTCTATCAATTGCTATTGTCAAAATATGTATACTTCATATTTCTCTTCTTATGAATTAAATTCTTAAAAAAAATGTTTATTTAATAAAATTCTTTACCAAAAATGTTTGTTGTTAATTCTATTTTTAATAATGATTAATTCAACAAATTCAAAATTAACATTAAATTTGTTAACATATTTGTTCTGATAATAATATAATATATAAGATGGCCCAAATGAGACTTAAGAGTTTGTACATACATTTACTTGCTTACTATCATTTACTATTTTTAACTATTCTTCAGTCTTATTTGCACCACCCTATATATAGTGTGTGTGTATGTAATGTATATGTACATATATATCTGTGTATGTATGTATATATGAATCTATGTATTTACACATTTTTAATAGAAAAAGTTTTGTAAAAAAAATGAAATACTTTTTCTAATTGTATATCTACAATTATAAATGCCTTAAGCAAAAATATCAAATAACAGGATTATAATGACTATAAAATTACATTAAAAATTTAGATTTCACCAATGTAATTTCAAAAAAATATAGTGTATTAGATAGTTAATTCAAATAAATTAATGAAGAAGTAATTACTTATTACATAATGAAATATGCAACAATTTTTGTACCTATAATAGATTCAGACAGTGAAACATTTTTAATACGCAGTTGTGAACACACATTGTACAAATGTTGCAAATAAAATAAATAAAAAAAATCAACAGTTTAATGTTGAAAACATTTGGTTGTGAAAGTACAGAGTGTTGGCTGATTAAAAATTGCAGAGAATCAATAGTAATTAACGTTTTCGACCTTATTTATTGCCACATACTAGCTTTCGTTCATGGTCAGTAAATCACTCTTGCGTTGAATATTTGACATTATCGGGTTACCACCGTGGTCATGAAATGAATATATATATATATATATATATATATATATATATATATATATATATATATATATATATATATATATGCATATATAGTATTTTTATACTTGTCTGTGATATTCGAGATATTAATAAAATTATGAGATTTGTATTGATTTAAACTTTTTAAATTCAATCATATATATTTGCATTAATGCTTATCAAATGTAATTGTATTTTTTATAAAATATTTCCTAAAAATTATTTATTTTTTTATAAAATATTTTTTATAAAAAATAACATTTATTTTTTAGATGAAACACTTTATTGTTAAGATATAAATATATAAGATATTTTATTAAGGAGTCACTTTTTTCAAATAAATGATTTCTTAACACATCATATGCGGGTGACGTCTATACACGTCTTTCGCATACTATCATTAGAGCGTGAGAGCGGACAAAACGCGGTTTTTACAAATTAGCGGTATGGTGTGGAGAAACATGGGTATTTGGCGAAATAAAAATTATGCATTTTCTATTTTTATTTTTATTCTTATAATTTTACGCGCATATTTGAAAAAAACGCTTGCTTTTCGGTTTGTATTGGCAAAAAACGCCCGCAAACAATGTGTTAATACAGAAATTTTATTGGGAGTTGTGAAAGATTTTATTGTTTTTCATTAAAAATGTTCGTAAAAAATGGAACTGGATTAAAAATCAAAATATTTTACAGAATTTGTTACTATTTTTATTACCATTTTGATACTATCTTTTACTATCATTCAATCAAAAAATGATACTGCGGTAAAAGAAGTTCTTGTTTTTTGTGTAAATTAAATCATCAATCGATTTTCATACTTTCTCGAAATTACTAAATTGTATACTCAAAAGCTTAAAAAATACATTGAACAAAATAAATAGAAGTTAGATATAACGATGTCTTGAGAATACTTCGAGTACAACAGGACTTCCCATTGCAGTTGTGTTAGTTTCCTAGGTTAGCACTGTAACATATGATTTGCCATTATTGTGACAGAGGATGGATTTGTTTCGTTTTTCCTCAAATATGTATTTTTTGACTTAATCTCTCCTTCGATCGTTCCTTCAATCTCTCTATTATTTACTATAACATTTTACTAAGACTGATTTCGTTACAATAACTCATAATAAACATTTCTATGCATATCATATCAGATAAATAAGCTTCTTTAGAACTTAATCACGACTTTTTACGTTCAAAATTTATAAAGTGTATCTATTTTTTTCTCCATTAACTATTTGATATACTAAAAACTCTTTTATTGATTAAGAATGGACAGCGAAAGACAAGTGTTGACCTAGTTAGTACTGGAACTTAATGGCATTTCATGTAAAACCCACTTCGTGGTGTCGAATCACAGTTCTTTGATTGACATTTAATCTTTATACACTCGATTGTATTGAATCTTTTGGTAGCAACGTTTCCAAATCATCACGATTTCTTCTCTTGTTGTTATCCAGAACATTCTTTATCTTTTAGGTTAATGTTATTATTTTTAATCTTCCGAAACCGTTCACAATATAAACATTCAGTTACAGTGTCATCATCATTAGCTTGACAAATAATTATTATGGGTTTTATGGCGATTTTACGTTGATTAAATAAAAACGTACAGTTACTGATATGCATTGTTAATAATAATGTGTTTATGTCAGCAATAACGATTTGTCATTTACTCATTTTTATTCAGGTTTATTAGTATTGACAGAGCAAACAAAAATAAATGCTCAACATAACTTTTAATACCATCTCAAGTAACTTTTTTGAATACTTTTGAATATAATTTGTATTACAATTTATAGATTTCCAATTTCAAAAATAAATACTTTTATTATAAAAGTAACAAAATGAGAATAATTAACACAAAATGAAAAATATTGCTATAACTAAAATTAATTTTCATAGAATTTAATCCATATAATAGTACAGTTATTAAGATCATAATGTGATCATAGTTTAATTGTAATTTTTCTAATATACTACGAGTATAATGTAAAAATGAAATTATTTAAATGTTATTGGAATAAATACTATTATTTTAATGTGATTGAAAAATGATGCTATGTTTCAATAATTAAAATTATTAATTGATAAAACAATTACTAATTAATGTACTTGTTTGTCAATAAAAAAAATAAAAACCGATGTATATTACATAGTTTATATTTAAAAAAAATGTCTTTTACTTGTATTCAAATAAGCAAATAATTTATTTAGTATTCCTTCGGAATAACATTACAGTTATTTGAAAACAATAGCTTCCACACAAATGAATTATCACCCCTAACGTTACAAAATATTACAAAGTGTTCAATAATTACTTATTGTTTATTTTATTTCTTTATAACAACAGTAAGCTAATTAGCATTTCAATAATTGTGTTCTTATAGTTACAGGCTACATTTAAAATCTGTTTTTAACAATTATGCATTAAAAAATCTAATTTTAAAAATGTTTATTAGCCACTTATTGTCAGACTTTTATTAAATCTGACAATAAGTAATTATTGAACACTTTTATAAAATTGCATCGTTTTAGTATAAATTATCAATTAATGTTCAAGTGAATTTATCACAGTACCAAAACAAATATTGAATAATGTTTTTTTTTTAATGCTATAATTGAATTTTATTGTATTTTTGTGCATCATATGTGGCTGTATATATATATATATATATATATATATGTGTGTGTGTGTGTGTGTGTGTGTGTGTGTACATTCATTGGTACATAACAATAAACAAACAAAATAACAGAGAAAATTGATACAGGAGAAGCTAATGATTCCAAAATACCAAATAGGTTTTCATTCTGTATTTTCATGCTTCTATTGCATATAAAATATTTACAATTCTGTTTTAACATAATTATTGTGATCATTCTTAATTATAAAGGATAAATAAATCAACCTTAATTAAAATTCCTCGCAAACTAGATATTCATGAAGTGATTGAAAAAATGACCTTAAATCATTTTGAGATTGGAATTCAAAGGTTGATATGTTTTTTGAATTTAAAAAAGAATTTACTAAGTGGACTGAAAGATCAAATATCTGAAAATTTTTCTATAGAAAAAAATCTTGATGGTTTAAAGATGTTTGAATAAAAATATTTTTGAATATAAAAAAATGATTAATTTGTTTTTGATAATGATAATAAAAATCCATAATAAAATAGATTATTAATGTTAAAAAATAAAATACACAATATAGTCATAATACTGATATAAACATAAAACTGGTGAACATTTTTTTAAAAAAAAGATGAAACATTAAAATAAAAAATATAATGTTTTCACTAAAGACAGTTCTCAATGATTTTTCAAAAATGAAATAATTATCATTATAAATAGTTCTATATAATTACACTGAATGCAGTAATATATATATATATATATATATATATATATATATATATATATATATATATATATATATATATATATATATATATATATATATATATATATATGTATGTATGTGTGTGTGGGTGTTTGGCTGGCTGTGTAGGATTAGAAACAAAAATAAAGTCTAACCTTTTACTACACAACTTTACTGTGTTTAATATGTGACTTTAGACGTAGATTATTGGGATTTTGTAGGAATTAAAAGTTTTGTTTATGAAAGGAACCACAATCTTTAGGCTTTAAATTATTATCAAGTATATTTATGTCCATAATAATTACTATTTACAATACTAATTATATAATTAATAAGATTACACATACGATAGATGTACACACACTGTGTATGAGTTGTATGTGAGTATATATATATATATATATATATATATATATATATATATATATATATATATATAAATGCATACATACATACATATATAGTAACACACAAAAATCACAGTAGAAGCGGAATAATTCAATATTTTAAATAATTAAAAACAAACAACAAGTAAAAATCAAAAACTGATAACCATAGTTTAATTATATTTTATTGAATATGAATCTCAACCCAGATAATAGAATGTAAATATTTTTTAATATTCAATAAAAAACATAACAAAAATGAAAAAAAAATCAATTTTCTGATAGTCGTAGAACAATGTAATATTAAGAGAAAATAAATATTACAAATTTTGTTTACATTTATTTTCCTATATAGTAGTGTCTCATTTTGATTCTAGAACTTAATTGAGATTTTGATACTGATTTAATTAGTTTAGTAGCTACTTCCATGATAGTAGTAACTCATCCATGTAATAAAATAATTTTCAATAAATCTTTTGAAGTAATTGTATATTGTCTATTTAAAAAAAAATATCTCAAGTGTTCAGTTGAGTTAAGGGTCAGGTGACTGGAAGCAGTGTTTCAATGACTTTTAAATAATTATATAACATCCATATACTGAGTGTACGAAATTTGTGCTTTAGGTCATTATTAAAGTAATATTTAAAATTTTTGTCTAGACTCAGTTTTTTTGCACTTTACGTTAAATTATTTTTAAATATTTTTTAATATACATACTGGTCCATTGTCTTATCAATACAATAAAATCTCTAATCCAACATCCGGCATACATTCTCAAATCATAATACCTCGTCACTATTTTGTATAGTTGATATTAGTTTAATTTTTGTTAAAAATCTTTATATTTTTCCACAAATTTGGGTAACTGTCATTCCCAAAAATATTGAGCTTATTTTCATTCTTAAATTTAAGCATTTCAATATTCGAAAACTAAATTGTTATATATTTTTGCAAATTCAAATTACTTTTGGCATTTTTTTCATCTATAAAAAAATTACTGGCAATTTCTCTATGATAACTTAAATTTCTAATAACTTTCTTTACGATTTTTTAGTTTACAACTTTTTCTGTGATCAAACCATGTTATTAGTCAGTTTTGTTGCATTTATTTTAGAATTTTTATCTATGTTTCTTATATCGTGTTAGTTTAAAAGTTTGAGTCTACCGCATCGAACTTTATTTTCTATTCAATTCTCATCTTTAAAAATCTTTTCAATTAATGATTTATTAAAAATTGTAGGTCAACTTATCTTAATTAATGTTGTAATTTCTATAACATTTTCCCTTATAATGAATAATGATTAATTTGATTATTTTTTGATTGAATGATTTTCTCTCAATGATGCCATTTTTGCTTATCTGTTTTTACAAAAATATTTTTAAATAAAATTGATTAAAAAAATGTACATCTACTACTAAAAAACTATATCACATTTTAATTTTTTTCAGTATTTATTTTCAATTATTTGAGATATTTATGTGAGTATATATCTCAATATATATATATATATATATATATATATATATATATATAGAGAGAGAGAGAGAGAGAGAGAGAGAGAGAGAGAGAGAATACATATATACAGATTCTATAATTAATAAAAGTCAATTAAATATAGTTATATTGTGTTAAAAAAATAGGTAAAAATTTCAATTCTTTTTATATAAAACTGTAATTACTATCTAATAATTAACTTTAAATTCTTTCACGTTGAACGAATAAAACAATTAACAGAATTCGTTTTTTTCGAATTGATTTTCTTACTCATTCCTCTGTTTTTAAAAAAAATAACCGAGCGTGTACCCAATCACAAAAATACAAGTACCGATTTATTGAATTAAAATAGCGTGTAATCAAACGACGTTATTTGTAAACTGCAATCGTTCAACATACATTGATAATTGCTTCGAACATATAATTATAAAAAAAAGAAGTCGCACATGAAGCACGCTAAGTAAAACGACTTAAGGAAGCGTAAAGATTTAATTATTTTTTTGAGCAGCGTGTGCTTATCGACTTCGACATGAAACATTCGGTGAGTGTTCCTCACGTATCAAAAACGAGTCTGACTCTTCTTGACGAATGAAAAATAACATTTAATTAATTGCAGACGTCACGGTAACGATTCACAACGCTTTATTTTCACTGTGTTCATTTGACGCTAGAGAGCCAGAAGTGTCGTAAACAATACAGTAATATTGGAAGTTTCGCATCGTGGGTGGTAATGCATTGATCAAAATAAAGCGATTAGCTACGCGGTCATTGAACAATTTTTTTGAAAAAAATACAATCGATGCTAATGTTATTTGTGAGCCGATACAGAAAATATACGGATGAATATAAAACATCAAATTGTATAATAATGTTATAATTCATATTTAATTTCTAAATTTGTAAAAAATCACAACTGATATAATTTTGAATATTATTCGAATTTTTTTTTAATTACTTTTTTAAAAATCGATGTTATGCAGATTCGTAGCCTTTTTTAATATTTGGTTTATTATACTAATTGTTTAAATATAATTATTTTCTTAAATTTGAATTCATAAATCATATATCATTGTGTTTTATTTTCTTTTTTAACTTTATTTTTAATTCATATATTGATATATTCATTCATTAAGTCCAGAAACTAACAGAACTTTCACAATTAAATTACCCGCGGTTGTAAAATGTTATATTGTAATTTTTTTAAGTTGGTATATCTGTCGATGACATCCGTGTCAAATTTCATGACGCTACACTCATTAGTAAATAATTTAGTGGTTTTTGTTAGACGGTGATTATTGTTCACAGGGATTTTTACGATGTCGAAATCAGTTGATCAAAGAATTTCCATTAAATTTTGTGTTACGTATGAAATAAACTTCACGCAAATGTTTAAAAGGTATACCCTGAGAATTGTCTATCACGAACAAGAGTTTTTAAGTGGTATAATGCGTTCAAAGAGAGCCGTGAAGTTGTCGATGATGAACCACGATCTGGACGCACATCGACATTAATTGACGATAAATACGTCGCCCATGTCAAGGCATTGGTGCTCAAAAATCGTAGTATATTAATTAGAGAGTTAACAGCTGAGGTGGCAATCTCAAAAACACAAGGCCATATCATTTTGGCTGAAATATTGAACATGAAACGCGTCGTTTTTCGCATGGAGTATAGAACACCAATTTTGTTCGTGAGTTTTTAGCTAAAAACTCAACTAATATCTTTCTGCAAGCTCCGTATTATGGCTCCATGTGACTTTTTCTTATTCACAAAACTTAAGTTGCCGATCCAAGGGTATCGTTTTGAATCAATTAAAGTCATAAAAGAAAATTCGTTTCGTGAACTGATAGCTATACCTCAAAGCGCGTTCACGGAAGACTGGAAGAAGCGTTGGAATATATGCAATGCATCCAATAGGGAGTACTTTGAAGGTAACAAAATAATTATTAATGAATAAATAATGTCTTATGCGTTTTATTTCAAAAGTTCCGTTAGTTTTCGGACTTCATGTATATAACATTTTAATTAAAACGAATTTTCTTTAATTAGCGCTTGCTCTACATGTGTATATATATATATATATATATATATATATATATATATATATATACATATATAACATATTGTGTTATATAATGCATGTGATATTAACTAATTTGTGTGTGAAATGAGTAATTTACACAGGAACTACAATCATAAATATACTAGCAAATTTAATTGTACTATGGCCGTTGACGTAAATAAACCTTTTACGTAAATGGAACGCTTGGTAAAGTACTAGTTTTGATATTGTTATAAAATTAATAACTACACACGGTTGTTATTCATGAATATATTTTTATTTAAGAAATACGATATTTATATTCTTGTTGAAATTCAGTTATTAAAAAAAATAATTATTTAAAAAAAATCACCAAAGAATATATTTATATATTATTTAATAATACATTTTTAACTTTACTAATAACACCTCAGAAGTAACGTTTGGAATTGTGAAATGTTTCTTCAAAAGAAGTTGTTTTTTACGATTATTTTTAATCCTTAAAAGATAAATCCGTTGTAATACTGTAATTAATTTAAAGATTACAATCGTTATTAATACTAAATATAATACGTTAAGTATTACAATTTACGGAGTTAATATTCAATATATATATATTACAATTTATATATAGTTATATATTATATATATATATATATATATATATATATATATATATATATATATATATATATATTATTAAGTACTTAAAGGTAAACAATATCTTACATTAAATAGAATAAATGGCATTAATATGTGTGTATGGATGATCGCTTTATTGCGTTTACTAATAACAGCAATTTATATATAAGATTTATGGAATACAATACTTCCAATAATACATTGTGCGTGTATGCGTATACATACATACATACATACATGCATATATACATACATACATATATACATACATATATATATATATATATATATATATATATATATATATATATATACACATATATAGTATTTGATATAATCTTTATCTTTAAAAAACTACAATGTTTCAAGCTTTCATAGTACGTAGGTTGGTTAGTTCTTTGAAGACCTCATGCTGTTTTCAAAGCAATGCAAGTTTTTGAAATGTCAATCAATGACAAAAATATTTGGAACTTTGTTTTATATATATATATATATATATATATATATATATATATATATATATATATATAAAATATAGATTGGTCCAAGTGAGACTGAAGAGTTTGGGCATACTTTATTTTCTTTCTATATTTTACTATCTTTCAGTCTCATTTGGATCACCTATATATATATATATATATATATATATATATATATATATATATATATATATATATATATATATATATATATATATATGTATATATATAGATAAGAATTGTATTTAAAATTTATCTTTTGGAAAAATACGATTTAGAATAGTATTTTTAATTTTTTATGGAATAAATGTTATTACATATGTTATCAACATTTATTTTATATTATAATAAAATAAAACAAATATAATTTTAGTTATTGCTTGTTTTGGTAGTGTGACAAATTTATTTTAATACAAAAATCATTCATTTAACGCTATAAGATTTTATGTGTTCAATAATCACCTGTTGTTTATTTTATTCGTTGGTGTGCATTTCGATAATATCTGATAATAAAGATTTTGTAATAAAATGCTTTCATGATAATGACCTGGTTATCGAAATGGATATCGGCAATTAAAGTAAATAATAAGTGGTTATTAAACACATAAAATCTTTTGTATTGGGATGAGCGATTTGTGTATGTTAAATAGGTTTGTTTTTTTTACAACAAAATATAGTACAGTATTTTTATAAGTAACACTTATTTCTAATTGAGTTTAAATTTTTAATTATACGGTTTGGATATTATGCTATACCTATTCACCTCATGTTTAAAAAAAATTACACTCAAACTAAATTGCACGTATATTTTACTACTACTGGGCCTTTCGACCTTTTGAAGCAACGACCTTTCGGTCAGTTGTTTAGAGTTTTTACCTCTTTTGAGGCAGTTACTCTAGCTGCTCGAATAACCTGGTTGTTTCTTGGTTTGGGTTAATCTCTTTGTGGAGCATTTCCCAGGTCCCATGAATTGGGCCTGTTGCGCGATGTTTGGCCAGAGGAGCTCCAAGTTACCCACGGGAGTAACTTCATACTGGCCATGGGCCTTTCCACACTAGTCAGCATGTATATAATATTCACGCCCATTACCGATTGTCTCACACCCTCTTATCGCCAAACTCACCCACCTAAAAAAATTAGTTTTTGGGTAAGAGCGTGTGAGACGAGTGGTAATGCACCGTAAATACTGTAAGCATGTTGATTAGTGTGGAAAGGCCCATTATATTTTACATATAATAAAAACTATTCTTTTATGAATTTATAAAATTAGCATTGTGTTAACTAAATTTTAAATAAACATTAATATAAAAATTTCAACTTATTGAAAACAGAAAATCATTTTTAGTAACTTTGTTTTAGTAATATTTGATCTCTATAATTAATTACGAAATGTTCTCAACCAGCTTTAAATATAACTTTAATATGAGAATATAATATTGTTTATATATATATATATATATATATATATATATATATATATATATATATATATATATATATATATATATATATGTGTGTGTATGTGTGTGTGTATCACAATAGTATAGTAATTGGAAAATTTAAATGTGTTTCTTTTAGTTATGATATTTTTCCAAATTATTAAACTAAAATAATCAGTCCTATATTTTTATTTTTTTAAATAAATCTTTTATTATATATATATATATATATATATATATATATATATATTGTTTATTTTACACAAATGAATTTTAACCCCAACACCACAATAATTTAAAATGCTCAATAATCATTTATTGTTCACTTATTATTTATAATTATATAATCTATAATTATATCGGCTGATGCATTTTGATGGCGACGCCATCATCGTCAGAGCCTTTCTGTATTTGAAACAGAAAGGCTCTGACGATGTTAGCGTCGCCATCGAAATGCATCAGCCGATATAATTATAGATTTTATAATTATAAATAATAAGTGAACAATAAGTAATTATTGAACACTTTAAGTTATTGTGGTGTTGGAGTTAAAATTCATTTGTGTAAAATGAATCAGCCACAGTTCCAAAACAGCAAATATTGTTTATTGTTGGAACGTATATGTATGAATGAATCTTATATAATTAATTTCAATATGATTATACAAAAATAATTTAGCAACGAAAAAAATATTTCTTTCTCGTTATATTTTTTAATCAAAGAAAGTACTGGCAAATAAAATTTGCATAATAACGAACACCTTGAAGGGAAATATCTCTAATTAATTTTCATACTGTTTCTTTACTGAAATTCAAACAAAATTGAAATTGAAAAAAAATGTAACAAAATAACGATCTATATAAATAATGATATTTTAATGCCGTCAATTACTTTTTATATTTCGAAATCGGTCACAGTAATTT
The DNA here is from genome assembly GCA_029203775.1 of Neoneuromus ignobilis. NCBI lineage: Eukaryota > Metazoa > Arthropoda > Insecta > Megaloptera > Corydalidae > Neoneuromus > Neoneuromus ignobilis. The sequence continues at coordinate 32,392,303 of CP092090.1, forward strand.
CATAAATATACATTAAGTATTTTAATATGATTATAATTAAACATGAAACATTTAAAATTATACTATCCTTTCAATTACTAACATTTGATAATTTCATTAGCGATTGACCTATTCATTAACCTTTCATTAACACAATATTATTTATTCCTTATTAATTTATAAAGTAACGTTATATAAGTACATTGTGAAATATTACTTTTATTAATTAAGAATTTTTTTATTTTTTATTAGAAAAGTATATTTAAAATTATCGTACTAAAAAAAGAACGTAAATAGAAATTAATAGTTATTAGTAATTAAAAAATAATTATAACCTAATTGTTTTATAATTTCATATTAAACGATTTTTTATATAATAAAACTAACATTTACTGATTTCTAAATATTTATTATTTTTTTTTTATTTTATTAATTTTTTTCAATATGAAAATAAAAACAAGTAATATGATTGAATATATCTATAGAAACTTTCAATACTACAGAAATCAAGTTATTGTAAAATAGGAGATTTGTAATTATTGGATATAAAAAATGTAATTTGTATATCGATTTCTGTATAATTCTAAAAAATATGTACTTATTTAATTTTCTAAAATAAATTTAAATTGAAAATAGTTTATTATTATTTTTAAAATAAATATGAAAAAATTTATTAACAAATATATATTTATTTTTTCAAAAACTAATATTGAATAAATTTTCAATTTTTCATTATTATAACAGTTGTTACTTCGCTGCAGATTTGTAGACAATGATTTTTAAAATATTTTACAATATTATTTTATTATAAATAGTACATTATTCTTTTTTACGATATTGTATCTTAGTGTGATTAAATAAAAAAAGTTAAGCATCCTTAATAAATCCATTTACGAAGATCACAACTTTTAAATGAATTAAAAAGAGCTTACAAAACAATTATATCAGCTATTAACTTTAATATCCGGATTATTTAATATCTCTTTCAAGTAAGCAGTTATCAAGATATAATGAAAAATCCATTTTCTAAATTACAATTCTAAACACTAGAATAAAAAAACGTTCATGTGAAAGACATACATTTATAATATATATATATATATATATATATATATATATATATATATATGTCAAAGGTACATGAAGAAATATAAAACGAAGAAGAAAACAATAAAGAAGATTTACTTGATCGTAAAATGTTGAAATGAGTATGAAATCCATCTTCGATGCACTGAGACACGAGCTGTACGCGCTTTTTAATTTTTTGGCTATTCCCCAGTGTCCCTATTTAAAACGAAATGGAAAAATATATCTCGCGTGCAGACAATGACGCTTACTGATTTTTGTGAAATAAAAAAAGATCAAAGAGATAGAATTTCTATTGAGAATGCGTTCTTGCTTGTTGTGTATTTAATTTTTCTGCGGTTTTCGTACACGTTTTACATTTACGTTCGTTATCGAGGCAGAAATGTTCTCAAGGAAAAAATATTACAACAAAAGAATGTATCAATCCAAGTGAATACAAATTCGGCACAAGTTTTTATACTCGTTTTGAAAACTAAAAAATTAACAAAATGTGAAAATAGATGTGATTTTCTTTATTGCATTTTCAATTTATAAATATACATTGTGTATTCATTTATTATATATACACAAATATATATATATATATATATATATATATATATATATATATATATATATATATATATATGTTTGTCCGTATGTATGTATGTATTTGTACATATATGTCAGAAAATAATTAAAAAAACATAATATAGTTGATAAGATAATGGAAGACATTTTATATTCTATTTTAAATTCCAGAAAGACGTTTATATTTATTTTAAACCACTTCATATAGGAATATTGATTAAATTACAAATTTAATACTCCAGTTCTAATCACTTGTATTTTTTTAATTTATTCTTTTAATTATTGAAATGTATTAGTCATTTTCAACAGTCCTTTTTATTTTAAAAGTTTTTTTATAAATATAAAAATCCGTCAATTATATAATTGTTTATAATTTCAATAGACTTACGCACAATTATAATTATAATTGTAAGCTTATTTAGTACAAATTTAAAAACGAAAGATTCTGCGTTGTTATTATCTTATTAAAAAGTTAATTTCTTAAAAATATTTTACTACAGTTTTACAAGTTGATAATACCATTTTAATTGCTTAATTAAAACAATTATTTTCATTTACCGAGTATAAAATCTGTATATTACTGGAATATGTACTTATTAAGTTAATAAAAAAAACTGCAATTAAAAGTTAAATTAATTCGAAAGACTTTTATAAATCTTAATTTCATTACAAACGTTTTGTCACTTTTCAATATTAAAAAATAAATGTTTATAAATCAAATAATATCTACATTAACGAATTTTTATTATATATTTCAATCTATTATAATAATAAAATTTGCTATTATTATACATTATACGAAAAAAGTAAGTTAATACGAGTATTTAAATAAATATTATTAATGAATTTCATATTTAATAAGATAATATAAATTAGCTAAATCTACGGTTGTTAAATAACAGCATACTTTATATAGCAGTGCTGTTAATCATTAAGGTTTCGAAAACGAATATCTTGCACACATTGTTTCGGACAGATCCTTTTTTCTGTTCAAATCATGTTACGGACCTTTACGTAAACCAATTAACAAGACTCTCGTTTGAAAATCTCTAAACTCAGGCCATGTGTGAATAAAACCCTCGGCATATTTCTGCAAAATGCGGCAGCTACCTGCTGTACGCAATCGAAGGAACATATCTCAAATATGTTCAACCACTCCTCTTTAAAATACAAACAGCTTGAATCGGACCACATGTACTTTAAACCAACGATATAGGGGTTGTGAAATGTTTTTCAACAATTCAGTATTCATATATATATATATATATATATATATATATATATATATATATATATATATATATATATATATGTATACACACATATACCTAACATTTGAGTGTATGTATTTCTAGTTGGTTTCATATAGTGTTCTCTTTACCTTACTGTCAAAACTACTATTTTGTGAATATGTTGACATATATATATATATATATTTATATATATATATATATATATATATATATATACACTCACGCATATATGTAACTGTTGTCATATGTTGTTTAATATTATATGATGTGACAGAGTTTATCTTCATCATTGTATGTGTTTCAGGTGAAATATTAAAACTACATCTTCAAACAATACTGTCACTGACAGTGTATATTTTAATAAAATATTATTTTGTATATATGTGTTTATATATATATATATATATATATATATATATATATATATATATATATATATATAATATCAATTGTATGTACTATAAAAAAAATAAAATTGTAGATTAAAAAATATGTCACATTCATATCCTTATTACATTAAAAATATATTTAATGAAAATTTTCTATTTACGGACAGATCTTTTTAAAGATTATGTAGTTTTACTTTTATCATTATATAGGGTCATCCAAATGTGACGCTTAGATTTGTATTTTATTAAAAAGTAACATGTGTTTAATTTATTTTGAATAAAACACAAATCTAAGCGTTACATTTGGATGACTCTATATATGTAAACATTTGAAAAAATGTAAACTATTAAATATTAGACAAATATTAAGGTCACTGGTAATTAATGGTGGACAATTTTATATAAGTTTATTATTTTTTCAAAAAAGTGTTAAAAAAAAGTAATATTCTTGTTTGTTTTGAAATTGTGGTAAATTAATTTCAATATAAATTAATTATCACTTCTAACATCACCATATGTGTTAAATAATCATTTATTGTTCATTTTGTTATGTATAACAATAAGCTATTGCGCATTTCGATGGCGATGTTATCATCGACAGAGCTTTTTGTTGTCAAATTTATAATATTTTTTATAATTTTTATTACAAAAATTTATAATAAAAAGACTCTGATGATGAAGGCATCGCCATAGAAAACGCCTTAGCCCATTGCTATATTTACAAAATGAACAATAAGTGATTATTGAACACTTTATAACATATTGTAGTGTTTGAGATGAAAATTCATTTTTGTTAAAGGTAATGGTTTTTTTTAAATTTCCTAATAATTTATTATTTGGTTGTAATGAATTTCTAATAAAAAATTTAACATAAATAAAAAAAAAACTATATCTGTACTTTGAGCATGATAGAATCACCATCGAGTGCACATTTATATAAAATTTTATGGTGTTATAACTGTAATTTTTTGTAAAAAGCGAATATTTATTCAGTGTAATTTGCCGCAGTGCGGTAATACGCTGTAAAAAAAACTTAGTTCCTATTTGATATAATTAAACAGATATTTTAAAATTGAATTATTATTGAATTACAATAACTGAATTATACAAATTATTTTATAATGAGCTTTCTAAAAAAAACTTATTTAATTCATTCTTCAATAAAATACGCCCTTTTTATTACTTTTCAATTATTTTAAATACAACATAAATATTAATAATAAAAAAAGAAAGAATAAAACTAAATTGGAATTCAATATAAATAATTAAATTGAAAATCTTTTAAGTATATAAAATTTATATATAAATTTCGTGTTCACCGAAATATAATTTATTTTAGATAAAATATTAAACCTTAAAAAAATACAAAATTCACTACTTATATTTCTATATATCTTTTTGTATTTATATTAAACAAATAATTAAATTTATATATAAGGTCATCCAAATGTGACGCCTAGGAAAGGTTTGGAAAAGGTCTTCATCCAGCATTGAATATAAATGTGTGTGTGTATGTATATATATATATATATATATATATATATATATATATATATATATATATATATATTTATATATATATATATATATATATATTTAAAATATATACTTTTTAATAATACAATGTTAAATAAATTAATTTGTTCAAATTTAAAACAGTGCTTTAATTTCCATATAAAAAGATATTTTTTAAATAATAATAATAATATTAGATCGTATAATATGAAATGTCAAATTTTTCAATTGGAAATCTAAGAAAAATCCGACATTTCATATTACACGATCTATTAATTAATATTTTTCAATATTGTATTCGTACATAATTATATATTTTATATATGTATGTATATATATATATATATATATATATATTTATATGTATTTATATATATATATATATATATATATATATATATGTATATATATGTATATATATATGTATGTATGTATATGTATTTATATAACGTAAAGAAACAGAAAGAGAAACGAGTGAATTTGAAAGAAAACCAAAGTTACGGACTTTATAACAAGATTGAAAAGTTTACAATAGAAATAAACCAGTCATATAGTATAAAGACAAGACTGTGAGCAAGAGAAATTATTGATTGGGAATCTATAAATATAAAAACCTAAGAAGAGGCCCTTGGATAAGTGAAATAGATGGAGACATGAAAAAATCGTAGATGTAGAATGTAAGAAAAATGCATTGAATCGTTGTAAGTGGAAAGTTTTTGGAGAAACCTTCATCTAGCATTGATTATAAAGAGACGGTAGTTGATGCTGATGATGACTATAAACAATAGAAAATTAGCACTTATCGTACTCTTGAATACAATTAATATAAGAAAAATATCGTAGGATAAAAATATTAATTATAGGCAGTAGTATGAGTACTATTTAATTTTCGTACAGTAAAATTTATGTGAATCAAGTATTTGTATATTCATTTTATTCGTTGCTGATAACTGATAAAATTTTAATCTTCAAGTATGATCAGTTTTCATATTTATTCTTTGATATTTTATATTAAATATTATCTATCTAAAAAAGAAAATAGTATTTGTTAAATAGTCGTTTTATTAATAATAGTTATTGCTCATTCATGAATCATAATAATGAAGAAATTATTCTTTATTATAAATATTTATTCAATCAATTTAAGATAAAACTATCCGTTATTAAGATAAATACCTGAACTATTTTTAAGTATAAAAAATACTGCATTAAAAAAAGGTTGTGATTTTTTTGTTCTTTTCTTTGAGATTGACTGTCTTTTTTAACGTTTAAAATGTTTAATTAAGATGTTTTTATAAGTATTACATTTATTATATGTTTTGTATTTATATATATATATATATATATATATATATATATATATATATTTTTATATATATTATATATATTATATTATATATTTATATATATATATATATATATATATATATATATATATATATATATATATAAACGATTAATACCGGTAATCTAGCCAGCAAAATAAAAACACATAAAAATCAATTTTGTAATACAAGAATAGAAGTGAATTGCTGTAGGCGCAGGTGGTCTTTTTCATATAACATATACATCCATATTCGAGGCACGGCACACAGCAGCCTCTTCTGTATCCAGTCTTTAATTTCATTCCGCAACGTCAGCTAAAGGCGTCTGGCCATAGAGGTCCACTCTTATGCTCAGTCACGTGGCTAAATTGCTTATTAAAATTATAAGGGTGTTATGAAAGAAGAACCCGTAATCAGACCATCAACTGTCTACCGCTAGCCCGAGGACACATACTTGATCTATTGTTCAAAACCATGACACAAAAAAGTATATATACAGCTCGTCCTCGGCACACAAGTACGATTTAAACTATTACGGAAGCCCCCAATAAAATGAGATGACTTTATAAAACGTAATAATTGTGGTGACAAAGCGTTTTATGACAATGTACCTGTGTCTGTATATATCTTTTTTGTGTGTGTTGATAGTAATTGTTGGCGGTGAGAGCGTTACGTTGTAAATAATTATTTTATGATAGGTAACTATCGAGGTTTATTATATTTTATTTGTATTGTGTATTCGATCGAATGGATCTTAGATTCACTATACAAAAATGGTTGGTTGTTATTATTATTATTGCTAGAAGAAAGGTGAAATAATATTTGGCTGCGTTGTTGATTGCTATTTATACCTAGTTTTTATAGAAAAATGCGAACAAATACAAAGTAACTATAATAGTATCAACTACAGCAGTGTAGTAAATAGAATAGTTTTGATTTGAGAATTTTGTATTTTGTCACTTTAATCGATTGTAGAGTCAATTTTTCTTGTAATTATTTAAGAACACATGTGTATTCATGAAATGATTTGTATATTTTTCTCTACATTTATAAAATTAATATTTACAACGAAAAGATAAATTCTGCAAAATATATTTATTTATATTTTAATTTTTATTTATTATCAGTCGTCTATATTATGACAAAACATATTTTAAATATTGCCAAAAAATTTTATAAAAATTTAAATTTTGTAAAAAGAACAATTAAAGGATGTAGTAAAATCATTTAAAAAAGTATATTTGTCTGTGGTGAAATTTTTACTTCAGTACTATAGGAGTGTATGTGATCTATATTAAAAACTAACACTTGAAACATAGAAAACATGACATGTTTTTTTGGTTTTATTTTTTTGGCGACAAGAAAAAATAAAAATAATTAATATGAAATTCATATAATTTAACAAGAAAATAAAATTTTTCAAAAATCTTTTTTAGTTGATTTGCATATTGTAACTATTTAGTGATCGAATAAATATCAATTAATTTTATCCTGGTGTTTGAATTGAAATTGAAAATCAGTTCAATTAAATTGAGAGATTTGAGATTTTATTAAAAAAATCATCATATACTAAATTTTTAATTTATGGTTTTTATATGTGAAATATATATAAATCAATAATGGTAAAAAAGAGAATAAGATATATTTATACTTTTATTTTCCTTATAATTACGTTTTTTTTAAAAAAAATAAAACATTTTTTTTCATTTTATTTTTTCACTAATACAAATTTCAGTGTTTATCTTGTTCAATAAACGTTAATATTTTTTTTGAATTGTCACACTTTTAAAATGATATCTATATGACATGTAATAATATCATCTTTAGAGGGTGAAATTACAAAATCTATTTGTCATCGAAATATGTATGCTCCATAAAATAAACAATAATCGAATATTAAATATTTTTATAAAATTTTGTAATACGAGCGATTTATTTATAAAAAAATGATTATCTGTGCTTAAAAAAGTATAAAAAAAATTCTAGATGAAAACATATTTTTGATAATAATGAAGTGCAGATGTATTTATAACCAATCTACATTTAAAATTTAATTAAAAAAAGATAATATATGTTAGTAAACTTTGAAATTAAACCTAATAAAAAATATAAAACATACATTACGATTGATTGCATTAAAAAGTAATAGAAAGGTTACAGTATTATAATAATTGATTTTGATATTATTTATATTTTTGTTAATTACAGATAAAATACGAAATTTTACTTTAAAATATTTTTTCTTCGCGTTAATTACGATTAATTTTTTTATCAGTTAAAATCATTTGTAAATGACGTCATTAAAAATATAAAAAGATATTAATATAAGAAGAACTGATCTATATTGAAATATTAACATTTATATATACGAGGGTCGTTTGATAAGTATGGTAAAAAAGTAAGAAAAACTAAATTGAAAAATTTAATTAAATTAAACAATAAATAAATTTACCATACTTATCAAACGACCCTTGTATATATATATATACATATATACATTCGAAAAAATACAAGAATCAATATTTGTTCTTGTTCTATGGCAAATTTAACATAAATTAATCAATCACTCTCAACATTATAAGATTTTATAAAGGCGTTTTACGATAAATAATATTTCATGACTATTTACTTACACAATAAATCATTTATTTAATGTTGTAATGAGATATTATTTCATTAGTAAATAAAATACTAAAATTAAAAGAAAATAAATAATAGGTCTTGTGTTAAATATGTAAATATTATAAAAATGTTAAGAGTAAAAACAAATATCATTAATTCATTTTATACTACAGATAGCAATTGAATGTTCTTATTTAATATAAAAAATGTGTATTATTTTTAAATAATTTTTTCATTGACTGTGTGTTATACATATATATATATATATATATATATATATATATATATATATATATATATATAAATATTTAAAAATATGTTCTAAAGGTGTTTTTAAAGATATTTATATATAATTAAATACTCACTTTTAACATAAATTAATTATCACTTCAACACCACAAGATATAAGTGTTCAGTAATTACTTATTGTTTACTTTATTTGTTTATAAACTGATACACATTTCAATAACAATGTCATTATTATCAGAACTTTGTATATAAAATCACAACAAATAGTAAATATTAAAAAAAATGGATATGTTTATTAATACAAAAATGATTGTTTTAATACTTAAAATATTTGTATTAAAAATATAATCGTTTTTTTTTTTAATATTTACTATCTGTTGTGATTTAATATACAAAGTTTTAATAAAACACATAGTTTTAAATATAGGGTAACTCAAATGAGTCTGAAAGATAGTGAGTAATAATAAATGATAATATACAAATAAATGTATGTCTAAAACCCTTCAGTCTTATTTGGTCTACCCTATATAGTATATTAAGTACAGTTTGAAATTGATACACCGTAATTCAAACTTATTTGTATATTTTGTCACTGTTTTAAACTCAAGAATAATATTCTACTGTAATATGAACTTACTAAAATTTTATATCCATTCTGTTTCCATTTTAACCGTTGACCACGTGAGTTTATCACTAAAAACCCTTTAAATTTTGATGGAGACACATTTCCCGGATATAGCGTGAAAAATGACTTTACACATTATATATATATATATATATATATATATTTATTAATAAATATACACACATACATACACACACAGTAGAATCAGAAAAGAAGTATAATTTCTAATCTAAAAAGATATAAAGTACATAAACTGTGTTTTATACAACAGTAAATCGATAAATATTATGCTTTTATGTATAATATATGTATATATACATATACACACACACACACACACACATATATATATATATATATATATATATATATATATATATATAAAATTTACATATATTCATATATATTTGTACGTGGTTGTATGTTTTTATTTACATACACATATTAAGTTGGATGTTTCGAAACAAGTTGTTTTTTGAAACATTTAAAGAAGATACGAGTACAAAATTATAATTATGCTTACATACAAAAATATAAATATTCCGGTTAGCATAAATAACAAAGAACATTTGTTCAATTTAAAAAGTAAATCTTTTTTATATACGTGAAACATTTTCGTAAAATTCTTGTGATTAATTAGCTTTGCTAATTTGAACTTTTTCGTTGAATTTTAACTCGTCATCAGTACAAGACGTGTCTCGATATAATCGCCGATAACAATTTCCAGAATACACTCAATTTAACTGAAATGTCTTCTAACATTTTACACATAAAGAACAGGTTTTCGGTATTATGCAAACGTGTAGAATATTAATTATATAAATTAACACTGTGACGAAGTTTACATATAGGGTAAAGTTTTCAGACGTCGTATTGTTTTTAGTTCACAACAATTGTGTTCCTAATCCTTAGATTGAAGAGTAACGTTAAATAATTATATATTATCATTATGTTTCCAAAGTTTGGATTATGTATATACGAGTATATTTGATATTTTCCATGCATTTTGTTCTTGTTTTGTTTCTGTTTACAAATAAATCTAATTGATTGATAATTTATAAATAGTAATGGAGTATACGAGGGTCGTTTGATAAGTACGGTAAAAAAGTAAGAAAAACTAAATTAAAAAATTTTAGTTTAATTAATTAATTAAATTAAATTAAACAATAAATAAATTTACTATACTTATCAAACAGCCCTCGTATATAATTAAACAAAAATATTTTTTTAATGATATAGTCATCTAAAAATGCGCCTACATGTTTATTTTTTATAAAAGACTAATAAAACTATTAAGAATTTTAATAACTATTAGGAATTTTAATAAAACTATTAGGGATTTTTTTCAAGCTGTTTTTTTATTGAAAGTATGATTCATTACAATTATACGTGGAACAAAATATCGTTCAAATGTCCACCATGACTATGTCTGCAAGCATTAATTCAAATATCGAAATTTTCAATAACTCTTCGACATGCTCCTGGATTTATTTCACGAATTGCAACTCGAATGTTGTTCTTTAGATCATTAATTGTTTTTGGATTTTTAATATAGACTCGATTTTTCCAAAAAAATTAATTGTGTTAAATCGCATGATCTTGAAAGCCAATTTAAATCTGTATTTCATGAAATTACACGTTGATGAAATTTCGATTACAAAAACTGAATGTTTTCTTTAGTAATGTGACATGTAGCGCCGTCTTGTTTAAAATAGTCATCAGACACATCAATGTCATTCAATTCTGTCCATAAAAAGTCACTTAACATTGATAGATATCACTCAGCATTTCCAGCATTATCTTCAAAGAAAAATGATTCAATGATTTAATTTCCCAAAATACACACCAAACAGTGACTTTTTGTGGGTGTAGAGATTTTTCATGAATAACATGAAGATTTTTATCACCCCAAATATGACAATTTTGATTATTAACGAATCCATCCATTGTGAAATGAGCTTCATCACTAAACAAAATTTTGCTTGAAAATTTTGTTGTATACAATTTAACTATACAATAATTTAACTAGCGAAATTACGACGTTGTAAATGATCTCTTTCTTTCAATTCCTTGGTTAATTGAATTTTGTACGCATGTAAATGCAAATCTTTATACAAAATCCTCCATAAAGAGCCATAAGATATTCCCAATTCTTGCGAATGACGTGAAATCGATGTTGACGGTTCATTTTCAACACTTTCACTTACAGCAGCAATGTTTTCATTTCTGCGTATAGATTTTGGTCTTCCACTTTTTGGTTTATCAGTAACAAAAAAAGTTTGAATTTTTTCACTAATCTTCGAATTAAAGACTGATTTGGCCAATTATTTATACCAAAAAAAAATCATGAATTTTGCGATGGGTATTTTTCAAAAAACGCCCATTTTCATAATAATTTTGAATAATGTAAATGCATTGTTGCAATGTATTCATGTTTAAAATTGTAATCTTCTACTAAAATAAAAAAGCTTATTAGGTCATTTGAAAAGACATGACGTGTAAACATTATACAATGCTGACATCAATCGTAAGAATACTATTACTTCTTTTCTTTTGAAAAAAAAAACAGCACATGCTGTGATATAGAATTTTTACATTTACAAATAGTTCGCCTGTAGCAAAATTAATGTTTGTAAATCAAACACAGTATGTTAAAAAACACTAGTTATTGTTATTTTACACCAATCATTTCAAATTAATATTGAAGTTATTTCAGTTATTACACCGCTCTAATCGATGAACCCTTTTTTGAGATATTATTTATGTTTACAAGGGGAAAACATTTAAAAATGTAAAATATGTATCACAGTATAACAAATATGTATGTTTGTTTTTTTATAAACGCTACTATTGGAATGATAAACTTTCAACTAAAAATTCTAGAATTGTGAATATTGTAATATAATTTTTGAAATATGAATAAATAGAATGTCTATTCTTATTTGAATAATATGAATATAAAAACAATCCTTACAGTAGAAATTCATTTTAAACACAGCGAGAACTGTGAGCAAATAAATATTCGCATTTTATTTATTTCTTGTCTCAAAGTAATGCAAGTGCATAGAAATGTGTGAAAATGTAGAAAGAAAGAAATATGTCAAGAAAAGGAATACGGGTATAAAATACTACAAACAAGAATTGAATGTGAGAATGTCGAATCGTGGAACTGTCTGAACCCGGTGTTGCAATTTATGTCCTTTAGGTGCTTGCTTTGTATAATATTTTTAGTAAAGTGTCATGTTTTCAAAGTGTTTTCTTTTTTATATTACTAAACATGTTTATTTAATATGTTTTTATTATATTTCAGAAATTTTGATTTGTATCTTTTTATGCTTAATTTATATTATTAATTAATTTCATTTCAAAATATTCTCAACGTCATTCATATTAAATGGACTTAAAAATATATAAATACTATTGTAAAAAAATACAAGTAATCAATATAAGTTTTTGTAATACATTTCCTTTGGAAAGTTCGTAAACAAGCATATGTTTACAGTTCGTAAAGTCTGTTTTTGTATAAGTTTTATCACTCACTTTACACTTCATTAGGTACGATAATTTTATATAAAATCAATGTCATTTTAATATTTTATTATATTTTAGAATATAAGGTTCGATGTTTTTATTAAAATGTAATTTATATTAAAAAAGATATACAATTAAGAACGTTTAAGATATTATGTTCTGAAAAATCAAAATTCAATTTGTTTTATATTAATTTTTGTTCGCTATTTCTCTAAAATTAACTGAAATAAAATATTTTAAATAAATATTATTTGTTATTGCTAGTGCAAAATTATTTTTCACTGTATGAAAATCTGAAATTCAACCCTGGAAAGTACAATAATTAACATAGAACAGCTATTTTTAAGTATTAACATTAGTGTGATATAAAATAACTGCAATGTCATTTAAAAAAAAATAATTTCAGTGTATCTTGTGATGGATGTAAAGCATATAACTAAAAATAATTGTTAGATTCATTTTTGTAATTAATGAAATTTGTCAAATATAAAATAGAACAAATACTGAAAATAATTAATATTATTTAAAGTTCATCCATTTGATTATAAACAATATTATAAAACGTTAAAATATCTTTAACATCAATGTATTATTTTAGACATAGTTTGAATTGAATTATTTTTACATATAATGTGTCAAGTAATTTAATTTTTTATGGTACTAAAATTTTTCTATATACTTTTATATAATACGAGAAAGTAGTAATTTTAGTAAATTTAAAATAAAAAAAAGTTAAAACGAATTTCATAATTAAATTTATCAATAGAATATTTTAAACATGCATGTATTTGAAGTAAAATTGATTTTATATATATATATATATATATATATATATATATATATGTATATGTGTGTGTGTGTGTGTGTGTGTGTGAATGTGTATATCTATAAATGGTAAATACTTATAATAATGATAATATTATTATTTGTGAGTATTTACCATTGAATTACTATTAGATTTTGTTACTGATGATGGGGAAATAAAATAATAATGATTTAAAAGAACATTGACATATTTTAGATAATAAGTGTAAAATTTTCAGAGATACGATCTCTCATGATTAAAAAAACTTTTTTACATCACTTAGAAATACTACATTATCAAATCTAAATTTACATTTTTAATATCAATTTCTTCAAAAAATTATATGTCCATACAGTATATTATTTTTAACAATAATATGAAATTTAAATATTTTTAATGTACTCTAGAATGAGAAATAAATATTTTAAACATAATACGTTGAAGTATTTTCAAAGAATTAAGTTTATAATAAAATATATTCATGAAAATGTATATAAAATATGTTTATTTATTTATACTAATAACTTTAATATAAATTAATATCTTTCTTAATTATTTTGTATATTCTTTTTTATATAATTATTTTGATTTCTTTACTATTTATTTTAATAAAATTACAAATTTACTTTTAACACAAACGAATAACTCTCCTTCAAACATTACAAGATTTCATAACTGTTGTCTAATAATTACTTACTATTTTCACTCTATTTGATTAAATGGTGATACGTATTTCGATAGCCATACCATTATCATGTGTACAAATGTTTATAAGTACTTTTAAAAATAAAAGTAATGTGATTTTTACCATTTTCCCTTATTTACGAGTTACTATCACGGTTGTAATAAAAAGATACTCGTAATTAAGAATATGCATTAACAGATGAAGTTAAAAGAATCAAATTAATTACTCAAATATATATACATATACAAATATATATATTTTTTGAAAATTAATTCCATACTAATTTTTTATTACTCTGAAATGTTCAAAGAAAAATTATGGTTGTAATATTATGTAGAAATAACGAAGAACTTTTTTATTTTGTAATAAGGTTAATAATTATTTAAAATCTTCTACAGTAACTGCTTTAAAATTCATTTAGTAAATTTTGAAGTTTACTTTGTATTAAAATATTGTTATATTTTGTTTTCAAAGTTTAATCTAATTGAATAATTTAAAAATAAATATTGTAAATATATTTAATATGGATGGACTTTCGCTGTAATTATACATTAATGTATAAATTATAGAAATGTATAATAGTATTTTAATATATACTTACTGATAATTAGAAATAATAGGAAATTGTAATTACTATTTATTAGTCTTTAATTTATTTGTGTCACTACCTGTGCGTCACAGTAATCGAAGAAATTGTATAAAATGAGGAAAAATAAAGAGTAAGATTGATTACTTTATAATGAACGAATATTTGGACTTGTGTTTATAACAGGAAATTATATTACATTCTATGTTAATCAATATGCATATACTAAATAGAACATTAAAAATTAAGTGTTCAATATTTAGTGTACTGAAGTATATTTTTTGTTTTTTTTTTTACATTTGCAATTAGTGTATCCTGTTATTAAATATAAAAATTCATTTAAATAACTGATGATGCGGTCATATTTAATTGAAAATATAATTAAAACTATATCCACTATTTATTTTTTTATTCAAACTAAATATCATAGAGCAATTAGTATATTTTTTGAATGATAAATAATTATTTTTACAGCTAAATCTAAATTCATCTCCTTTTAATTACAAACTAGATTATTTTTAATAACTTTCTGTTTAATAAATAGCCTTTTAATTATATAATGTGTTATAAATAACTTTGTATTATTAATATGTATATTTTTAAATTACATAATTAATGCATACAAAGAGTTATTTTCAATAGATATTTTTTAATGAAAAAAACGCTGATATAAAATATAATTTCTATGCTAGAAAAATAATAAAATTCAAAAGTTATAATTTTTAATTCAAAAGATCTTTAATATTAAAAATCATATTGGATTTTAAGAGTAATAAGTAATTAATATTTCTATGGAGAAACAAATAACTTTGTTTACAAAATTTTGAGTTTTTTTTTTAAAAAAAAATACTAATTTCATTCTTTTTCCACTTTAATCCTTCTTTTTATAGAGCTTTTTAAATATTATTAGTAAATATAAATCTCACAAATAAAAATATTTTTTTATTTTAACAAATTTTATTTGAATTTTTTTGTTTCAACATTTTTGTGATATTTTATCCGCTTAACCACATTTATTTTGTTATTTTCATGGGAATTCGAAAGTTTTCCCTTATAATGTACTATTTTTAATATATAAAAACCCTTATTCATTAATTAACACCTCAAAATGTACATTTATTTATTATATTCATCATTTGTTATGAATAATAGTTATGTAGCTTTTAGATTGGTTGATGCCAACCTAAAGAATTTTAAACATGAATATTATTCGTTCAAAACTAAATAAATATATTTATTCAAAATTGAATGAAAAATTTAGATGACAATTAAAATTATAAATGTTTTGTGGTATAAAATATGTACTTTTTCAAAGTATTTCATTAATATTTGTATTTTTCATCTATTTAATCGTTTTTATGGTCGTATATCCCAGTTATTCGTTGAGTTAAATGCATCGATTAAAATTCATTCCACGTTATTCTTTACATACGTAATTTTTTAACCTTTGAAAGTAAAAATAAAGATCATTTACCTCAGTTATGACGTAAATGCAATATATAGTTAATTCATTTGACGGAATAATGTTGTATGAATTTAACCCTTTAACCATCGAACACTCAGAAACAAAGTGTATGCTATGCACAACCGAGTTACAGCAGTAATCATCGTTATGTTTGAAACAGTTTTTCGCCCATTTCACTGAACTTTTTTGATTTTATTTATAAACCATTATGATATTTATAAATTATACATATATATATATATATATATATATATATATATATGTATATATATATATAATACTTATAGCTATTATGATGATGCTTGACAAATAACTAAAAAGTAAACAAGTCGATTAATCCGAGATGATATTCTCTGTTTTCTGTATCTGCTAAAAGTGTTTTACTAAGTTCAGAGTAGAAAGTTTAATGTGAAAATGATAAGATCTATACATTCTAAAAAAGTAGTTAAACAGATGTTAAGAAATTTCGAATAAAATTAACAGAAGTTCGTACCTAAAATTACCTATTAGAAAATTAGACTAATGTAAGAAATTCTAGAATCAGTAGTACTTAACCAGTACTAAAAAAGTGGAAATAATCATTTGGTATATTGTATGGCTTCCGTACTTCAAAAAATTATCAAGATATTACAAAGAAAAAAATAAATCAAATTGTTGTTCTTTATCATGGCATGGTTGAGAAAGGACTGAAATATTTCTTAGTAAATTAATTCAGGAAGATGAAAAGTGGATGAATAAAAATAATTAAAAAATCCTGATGTTGGGATTAGTTGGGAGAATGTTTCATACTATTTTAAAATTATAATTAGACATTCAATAATAATTCATTGTTCACTTTATTTGTTTAAAATGTACATTTCGATAGCTATTCCGTCACCATCAGATATATTATTACAACGTGAATAAAAATTTTATGATACAATGTTCTGACGATGATAACATGGCTATCGAACTATGCAGCAGCTTCTAAACAAATAAATAAATATTGAAAATTTTTGTATTTCGGTGTTAATTCATTTGTGTTCAAATCCATATTATTTTTGAAGTTATATTTTTTGACTAAAAAAACAATTTGTGACTTTTGAAGAGAACTGATAAATGTTTTTATTTTATTAAAACCGAAAATTTCACCAAATAAATATGTGCATACGAGGTCAGACAATTAAGTAATGTGACAAAATTAAAAAATCGAGTATATTTAAAAATTAAGGTACATCGCTGCGATCCCCTTCAAAGTAGTCCCCTCCCGCATCTATACACTTATTCCAGCGAGTTTTCCAGTTTTCGTAACAATTCTGGAACAATGTGGGACTGTCCGAGTACCCTCGTCACAGATTCTGGATATCTTCAACGGAGTCAAAATGTCGATGACGAACAGCCATTTCTTCATATAGGAAAAAGTCGCAGGATGACATGTCCGGTGAATAGACGGTTGTGGTAACGTTGCGATGCCTTTAGACGCCAAAAACAGATACTGAACGCACTGTGACAGGGAGCATTGTCGTGATGCAGAAACAAGTCTTCGCGATCTCTGGACGCACTCTGAGCACCCTTTTTCGTAATTTTTCGAGCACATTGCGGTAGAATACATGATTTACGGTTTGTCCAGTTTACGAACTCTTTGTGAACCAATTGTTTTGCTGTCGAAGAAGCAAATCAACATGGTTTTCACTTTGGACTTGCTCATTTCTCGCCTTCTTTGGCCTTGGTGACCTCGTTTTTGGGGACAGCCACTGTTGGCTTTGTCGTTTAGTTTTGGGGTCATATTGAAAGAACCAATTTTCATCACCAGTAATAACGAGATTACAGCACTAGTAATAACTTTCATCACCAGTAATAACCAGTAATACCTCAACTCTGTTCCATTTTCAGTGACATGCACCACTCGCGCGTTGTTACAAAACACTAAACAGCTGGTGAAGAAATGATCGAACGAGGGTGGTCAATATTTATCGAGAGAGTTTAGATCTGCTATTACGGTTTGTTACAGGTTCGCAGTGTTTAATCAGGCCGAGGAAATTCTTTTCGGTCGCATTATTTAATTGTCTGACCTTTTCTTGATATTTTTACAACACACACACATACACACACACATACACAATTTGTACACACGTTAAACATACATACGTACACAACATACATACATACATATATATATATATATATACATATATATATATAGATTATATAAGATATATATATATATATATATATAGAATTATATTGAATAAATACTATTTATAAATATAAAAATAATATATCCATATTCATATATATATATATTATATATATATATATATATATATATTATAATTACATTTAAAACACACACACACACACACACACACACACACATATATATATATATATATATATATATATATATATATATATAATTTTAATCAAAATATTTATCAAGTTGACAAAAAAATGGAATAACTAATATATCTACTATTAAAAACAATCCTCACAATTTATATCTTTTAAACTGACATATAAAATTGTTTTCAGATAGTAATATTAATAAAATTTTAAGTAAAAAAAATATATTTGAATTTTATGATAGAATTGATGTTTTTAACATCATTAAAATGTTTTTAAAAACCAACATTCTTTAGATTTTTTTATATAAAACAAACTAAAACGTTAATAATAATACTAATTATTTTTGTAATCAATATTATGTTCAATTTTTTATTTAATAAGTCGATGAAATCTTACGAATCTCTACAAACTGTCAGTTTACTTCGTGTATATTATTTTGTAACTTTTGCATTAATAGTAATTGTTTGATTGTCCAATTTATAGACGTACATATATCGGGTCAACAATTAATTGCACTGACTGTAACCGTGCGACGATTTAATCAAGTCAATATTAAGTTTAAACAGTTTGCAAGTATCCACGTACATACAGTAACCATTAAGGCAAAATTGTATTGCTGTGTATTGAACGGGTATGGTTATTGATGAAGATAAATGTGCGAAACGGCGCTGTTTCGGCTCTAACGTTTTTGTTTATTGTTACAGTAACGGGAAGTTCATTAGCATCGGGGAGAAAATTCGGTTACCCGATGACGTCACGATGGGATACATTATCGGTAAGTGTTTTGTCTACTTTCATCTTGTTAATAGACGGGACAGAAAAAATGAATTAAGGAGCTTTTTCATGCTTTTCAAGTTTTTGTGGCTCGTTTTTTATTCAATTCAGACGATCTATGTTAAAATACGTTTATGGTTTTATTATACTTTTTCAAATTATCATTTTTATTCTTTACCATTATTTCTTTCTCTTTGAGGATATTCGTAGTTTTGTTTTCAGTAAATGCTCAAGTTCATTTTACTTTTATTTTTTAGAATAAAAATTATCTAAATGATATTTCCGCATCAAATAAGTAGAAGTATTAATACAATACGTAAGTTTGTTTTTTAAAAAAATAATAATATAGATTTAATATATAAGGTGAAATGTAAATTTAACTAATTTAATTTGATAACATTTACTGTTAAAAATTCCTCGTGTAAAAAATTACACCGTGTTTATAGTCAGAATAAGTAATGGTATTAATATATTTTATCATAAAATACAAAATAACTAATAGAAATTCAAAATATTTATATTGAAATACTCCCGAAATATTTATATCGACTTAATCACATGAACAGAACTTCTTTGTGACCTCCCACTGTGAAAATGCATTCAGCACACCTACTTTATTATATAATTGCCGAAGTATAGTTGTTTATTGAAGATGCTATAAACATATAACTATTGTGTTCAAACGATAAATCACATCATCGTACAGCTGACTGTTCCTCTGTAGCAGTGAAAACGATTCATGGTCAGTTTTTTCACCGACCAAAAACCGATAAACGCCCACGGAACAAATAACAAATTACCATTGACTTATTGTTCACTAGTATAGGTCGGTTTTTCGAAAGCATTCATGTTATTTTTGGATTTTTTTTCGTTGGGATGTTCAGGAAAACAGTTTTCCGTGTATTTTATTACTTTAACGTTTTTATTTTGATTAAGAATAATGGCGTTGACGCGAGTTTTAGACTACCTAAAAGATTTGCTAGTTTTTTCATGAAAGTAAAAATTTATCTATTACAGTTTTAATGTCATATCAAATGATGCCATAACGATATAACCATTTATTTTAAATTGACTTTTCTATATTTATCTCCATTTATGTCGAACGAAAATTGTTCGCTTAATACGTAAACGTTATCGTGGATTTCAATTTCTCATTTTTTTTTAATTTAGAAAAAATTACTATAAAAATATTAAATTTTATTATAGTGTTATTCATTGCTTATATTAAATAAATGTACATTATTATGATATTCCCACAATAAGTTTAATGTACATTTATTATATTAGAGGGACCGGAAAGTAATGTCGTTTTTCTACATTAAATTCAAACAGATAAATTTTTACCAAGTTTTTATTTTTAATCAATAATGTAATCACCCTCGTTATCAACAACCTTTTTCCATCTAGTGTGCAAATTTTCAATACCAGATCGATAAAAATCAATTGGTTTTTGAGTAAAATATCTGAAGATGGTATTTTGGATATCATCCGAATTTTCAAATTTTTTGCCACTTAGAAAATGTTGTAGCGATCGGAATAAATGGAAATCCGATGGCGCAATATCGGGCGAGTATGGTGGGTGAGGCAATACTTCCCATCCCAATTCATTAATTTTTTTCCAGGGTTCGTCTTGCGCAGTGTGGTCTTGCATTATCGTGTTGCAGAATAACACCTTTTCTGTTGACAATCGCTGGGCACTTTTCAATTAAAGATTGATTTACTCGATCCAATTGTTTACAGTAAAGGTCTGCATTCACAATTTGTCCAGGTTTCAGCACTTCAAAATGAACGACCCCGCGAATACTCCACTAAACACACAAAAGCCCCTTTTTGGGGTGTAAACCTGGTTTAGCTGTACTTCGTGGCGATTCATTCGGAGAGAGCCACTGCCTTTTGCGTTTTGGATTATCATAGAAGACCCATTTTTCATCTCCAGTGATCAAACGATCAAAAAACGCTTCTGTATTGTGCCACTGAAGCAATAAGTTGCATGTGGTGGATCGGTTAGCTTTGTTTTCTTCGAACAGATTATGCGGGACCCAAACACCTGCTCTGCTTACTTTACCAATCTGCTGCAAATGTTCTTAGATGGTTGACCAATGTTGGTTAAAAGTGTTTGACAGTTCCTTGATTGTCTGACACGGATTTGCTTCCACTTCCGCCCTTAACATGTCATTGTCTAAAGTTGTTGGTCTTCCTGATCGGTAGGAGTCGGAAAGATCGAAATTACCGGATTTGAACTTAGAAAACCACATTTGGCATTTACGAACGTCTAATGCGTTTGGATAAACATCGCAAATGTTTTTGGTAGCAACCGTTGCATTACTACCCTTGTAAAACTCAAAAAGCATACAATGCCGGATATGTACCTCTTCTGGTATTTGGCTGGTCATTTCACCATAAATTGCAAAAAAAATTAAGATTTTATTTTTTACGAGTAAAAAAGTCACTCTGACCTTAAAATGTCTTTGGCACGACTTTAAAGTACACAATGAGCTGATAAATGACTAACGAATATCGACATGCGCAGAAACTACATTACTTTCCGGTCCCCCTAATATAAATCGTTTTATGTATTCCCCTCAAACATAAGATAAATAATAATAGATATTTAAGAAAAACAATACTTAATAAATGGTTATTTATTCGATAATTTATTGAAACTGTACGAAACAATTAGACTTTTCTAAAGAAATATAAAATACAATTTCATTATATACTGTATTTTAATATGAAAACTGCCAAATATCGTTCAATAATTTTAATTGCGTCAGATATTTGTTATTTGAGTACGCAAACTTCGCCTGTCACTGAATTACTGGAAATTCGAGGAAGGG
This sequence comes from Neoneuromus ignobilis, assembly GCA_029203775.1. Taxonomy (NCBI): domain Eukaryota; kingdom Metazoa; phylum Arthropoda; class Insecta; order Megaloptera; family Corydalidae; genus Neoneuromus; species Neoneuromus ignobilis. The sequence goes on from CP092090.1 coordinate 32,414,924, forward strand.
AAATAAAATATCCGTCGAAAACTTTTGTTTCCGACAAACAACTTTATTCATTAATCAGCAACAAATGTTAATTGGAAATCAAATATGCTTTGATCACATTCTTTGCTCTTTGTCGTCTATACCTTTTTCTCTGTTCTATTTTTGTGGGTGGTAAGTAACTAGTATATAAATAACATTTTGTTGTAATTATGTTTTGAATTATATATAAATATACACGCATTCGTGTATTCACAAACATCAAAAGTATACTTTGACATTAATATTTTCTTATTAATAAACGAATACGTTTGATATTATTAATATACCTATATGACACATATATATTTAGGTATTTATCAACAAATATACAATATATGTATTGATAAATTTAATAACTTATATATATATATATATATATATATATATATATATATATATATATATATATATATATATATATACATAAATTATTTTAAATTGAATTAATTTGAGTAAATTATTAAATTATTGATTACATTTGTGTATACATTAGTGATAATTTTCAACCTTTTTCCAAAGTTCTACTCGTATTTAAATAAATAAATAGTTCTATAAAGTAAGGTTGTAACTTGTTAAAATTTGTGTTCATTTTTTAATATTTAATTAGTTTAATTTATTAGTATACCGTATCTAAAATATATATAAAATTAACTTTATTTTTGTCCATTTATTATTAATAATAATGATTAATCGATATATTATTATCATTAAAGTATAAATAACAATTTTTGTATATTTTTTATTAATTGTTAAACAGTTATATTTTTTTAAAAAAATAAAATATTTTAAAATGCTTTGTTCTGACTTTTTCTAATTGTGTTACAGTTTACAATTATATATATATATATATATATATATATATATATATATATATATATATATATATATATACACACACACATATTTATAATTATATATGTATGTATTGGTTTGAGTCATAAATAATTTCCGATTTTGTATGTAAAATTAAATTTTTAATAAAAAAACAACAATTGTATTTTAATTAATTGTATATTCCCCATTGTTTTCAATGACTTATTGCCATTTGCTAGGTAATAATTCTATACATTTTGAATAGAATTCTGATAGTTTTGACTTGAAAAAGTTTTCGACGACTTTCGAACTTGGTTCTCATTCGAAAAATTTGTGTCCATGAAAGTGTTCTGCAACAATCTAAAAAGATGTTAATCGGTACTAGGTTTGGTGAGGGTGAACTGATCACCCAAACTTTAAATTTTTTTCCTACGTTGCTCTTGTTGTATGGGGTCTTACATTGCCATAGAGAAGAACAAAGTTTTTCCTACTGACGAATGCAGGACGTTTTTCGATCATACTTTGGTAAACACGCTGCAGTTTGACGCACAGTTCTACATTTATTGTTTCATTCCGATTTAAACATTCAAAATAAATAATTCTATGACGGTCTCATCACACACAGGAAATTATTTTTCTTCTATGAAGTTTAGCCTTTGTGGTCTCTTCTGGAGACTTATCCTTATTAATCCACTACCTTTTGCGTAGAACGTTGTATATAAAATCCATTTGTCATCATTAGTAATGATTTTATCTAGAAATAGGTCATTCCTATGTCTCGAAAGAAGATTTGTAGCTATCGATAAACGATCTGCTTTGTTTTGTTCATTAAGATCGTGAGAAACCTAAACACCCAGCTTATTAACTTTCGCCATCTTTTCCAAGTGGCCTTATATGATGGACTGTGATGTGTTTTTAACTTGTCTGCTAATTCTCAAATGTTTTGATGTGGATTGCATTCCACCAGTGATTTTAGATCTTCTTTATGTCTAAGTTCATCTTTCTAGGTCTCTACTTCTAGTCTAGGTTCATCTTTCAAGAACGTATCTCCGAAAATTTTGCAAACCAGTTCTATATTTTCCGATCAGTTATAATTCCTTCACCATTCATATACACACTGCTTATTTTTTCACTTGTCTCCATAGCATTTTCCTCCTGCTTAAACTCCCATAACATTACATGGCGAATGTTCACTTTCGTTCCTTCCATTTTCCAGTCAATAATTTATTATTTGAATACGATGTATAAGCTACTACTGTCATAAAAAGACTGAGAATTACTCAATTTAAACAAGCAAAAATTTACCATATGTGATGAGTCATTAAAATGAGTAATGAGTCATTAAAACTTGCTCTTAATAACGGAAATTATTTATGACTCTCTTCCCCCCTTCTCTATACATAATATCAGCCTCCTTCTATCCATTGCTGGATGAAGACCTTTTCTAAAACTTTCCATTTCGTTCGATGTAATATCTTTCTCTTCTAGTCCATTCCAACGAATTTTTAATGTCCTTATCCCATCTACCCATAAGTCTCTTCCTAACTCTTTTTATATATCTAGGTTCTAAATCAATATTTTTTTTGTCTATCGGTAATCTTCTCTTCTTGCTATATGGCTGACCAATTTTCATTTCAAACTCCTCACTTTTACTAAAACATCCGTAACTTTTGTTTTCTCTACCACTTAATTGTTTTTCTATCTCTACTTTATATATATATATATATATATATATATATATATATATATATATATATATATATCATCACATCATAAAGCTTATATCAATCCACTACTGGACGAAAACCTCAATAAATGCTACCATTGGGTCTATTCACACTAGTCAACATTCATACAGTATTCACGCCCATTACCGCTCGTCTCACACCCTCTTATCCTCAAACTCTCCCACCTAAAAAAATTAGTTTTCTGGTAAGAGCGTGTAAGACGAGTGGTAATGGGCTGTGAATACTGTATGCATGTTGACTAGTGTGCAAAAGCCCATTCATTGGTATTTGGTCATATTTACCAAGCTGATCAGATGGATATATATATATATATATATATATATATATATATATATATATATATATATAAACGTATAGACTAATATATAGTTTAATAGTAGAGTGTTTTAATGTAGACTAACGTATAGTTTAATAGTAGAGTGTTTTGACAATTATAATTACAGATTAAAAATAAGAAAGAAATGTCAGATGGATAAAAATATTTTTTTTACATAAATTATAAAGTATTGAATGAATAAGGTGAAATATAAATAGAGTATGTGACATTTTAAATGTTTTAAAGGAATAATACCGTAAATATGACAGCATATGTAAATATTTCGAAAGTTCATGGATAAATATTTATTTAAATAAAAGATAAATAGTATGAATAAAGTATAAATAATTTTTTACTGTTCAAGTCAAAGATCGTTGTCGGAGAAGATCGAGTTGTATGACATTTCCTATGATATACATAATACGTTATTGTGAAATATACAAGCGGAAATATGAATACCTAGCTCCAAGCTACAATACTTTGCTTTTAATTAAGAAAATAGTTACTGTGTTTAAGACTAATTATTTATACACTTTTTTATTAAAAATAATATCAACATATTAGTCGGGAAAAATGATTAAGCATGTTGTTTAATTGTTTTGTGACATTTATATTTGTAATATACATATTCAGAAATGTTTATATATATATATATATATATATATATATATATATATATATATATATATACATATATCATACGTAGTTAATAGGATCGTTGACCAAATTTTAATGCTTAAAGGCAAGGATGTTCAAGGTAAATGTTATATGAAAGAAAATTCAAACACGCGAACATCACAGTAGGAAACAAATATTTTAATAACCATTAACAAAAAAACCGCACTAGTCTTATAAAAATCTTCCAATTAAAAGTTTGTAACTATGTAAAATATAATTAAATGGCAGTGTTTTTAATTATACGAACACATGATAAATATTTATATTCTTAAACGATATTTACTAAATGTAAAAGTGTAATTCTACAAAAGATATCAAGCGAGTTGAAATATGAGACAAACCTGTGAGTATAATGTTTCTGATTTTTGTTATATTTTGCATTATTTTAAAAAATATAATTTTGTAATAAAAGTTTGCTACTTACAGCAATTTAATAAAATATTTAATGAAATTTTCTTTGGTGTATTATAAAACACCATATTAAAATTATGTATTAAATTTAATTTTAAAATTAGTATAAACAAACACAATAATATAGCTAGTTTCAAATATTGTACTAGAAAAATAATTTCAATTACAAAAAAAATAATGTATTAATAAAAACTTAGTATAGAATAACATTATTAGTTCAATACTGTTTAAATTTGACTAACTTTAAAGTAGCATAAGTAAAGTGATGCAGCCGATTAACAGAATCAATGAAAAGGAGATGCAAAAAAGTGATATCAAGTAAAGGAGTTCCAACAAAATATTATTATATTTTTCTATATTCATCGTTGTAATTAAAATTCTTTGGAATCCAGGAATGTTAACAAATTAAATAGTGTTATAAAAATATTTTTTCTACTTAGCAGATATTTGAATCAATTGCCAGAAACGTTTATTAGTTAATATTTTTTGTAGATTTCAATGTATCACTTCAATAACTAAATTCTATTCAAATATGTCAAGTTGTGATTATATATATATATATATATATATATATATATATAAAAGATATATCCGAAATGAATGTCGTATTTTTCAAAGTTAGGTTTTGAACGACAGTCGTACTTTGCTTGTCTATATCTGACGTCTGGACTCTACATTCCGATATTTACAAAACATATTTTGTCCTTGAATTTATTATGGCAGAATTTATACCAACTGAACAATTTATACGAAAATTGTATGTTATATGAGTTTCTCAAAAAAAAAAAACTCGGCAACTACAGCCATTAGAAACATTAATGAAGTGGTAGGTGATACATTAGACAACCACAAATGTCAAAGATGGTTTAGAAAATTTAGAACGGGAAATTATGACATTAAGAATAGTCCTGGATGTGGGAGGCAATCAAAGGTAGATGATGATGTTCTAGCTGCTAAAATGGAAGCAAATCTTTCCATGATTATCCACCAGCTTGCCGAGAGACTAAATTACACCTATACAACAGTGTAAAGACACATTAAGAAGATCTGGAGACAAGGCATATGGGTGACGCACGCACTGAGCGAAGAAAACAAATCGGCGCGCGTCTGCATATCCCAAGAACTTTTGGATCTTGAAGCCGAATCGCCTTTTCTTGATCATTTGGTAACTGGAGACGAGAAATGAGTGTTATATGAAAACAATCGTAGGCGACAGTGGTTATCTAAAGGCCAAATAGCAAAACCCACCCCGAAACCCGGACTAATTGTAAAAAAGGTTCTTTTGTCTGTATGGTGGGACTGCAAAAGAATCATCTATTACGAAACACTCAAACCCAGCCAAACAATAACGACAAATTTGTATTGCGATCAGCTGGATCGTTTGCACGAGAAATTGACAAAAAGGCCTGCACTTGTCAACAGAAGTCGGATAATTTTGCAACATGACAATGCGCGCCCCCACACGGCGAAATTGACGTTGGATAAAATCAAGGAACTTGGCTGGAAGGTTTTAGCCCATCCACCTTATTCTCCAGACCTTGTACCATCAGATTACCATTTATTTCGTTCGATACAACATTTTCTTGATGGATTTTTTTTTTAAAATGTACACGATGTAAAAAAAGGGACTCTCCGATTATTTTAATTCAGTCTCCAGAATTTGATAAAAATTAAATAAAAAAATTGGCAGAGAAATGAGAGAAGGTCATATCCTTGGAAAGAAGTAATATTTTAAATTATTAAATTAAAACTAAAAGTTTTACAACGATCTTTTTGTTTCATTAAAAATACGACATTCATTTCGGATACACCTAATACATATATATATATATATATATATATATATATATATAATATATATATATATATATATATATATATATATATAATGGATTTTGTGATATATTTATAAATACCTATAATCTTGTGAAACCATCTAATCATATAATCGTAAAAGTGAGTATCTATTTCGTGAAATTATAAATGTCCGACTTGATATTGTAACTAAATTTAATGATATGATTTATTAGTCTACAATAATGAGAATATTTACTTTACTTCATCCATTATTATATGTACTTAACGTTTACTGAAATTTTCGATAAACTCAAATAGTGTTTGCTGATTAATGTTTCCCATGACAGCTCCGATTTCTACCTTAATATTTCAATCGCGTGTGTTCACTTCTGCAGATATTACCCTTTGGATATCCTCACAAGTAAACGCAATATATAAATCTGGATATTATAGTTATGATTATGATTATCGATATACGAAACATTTAAGATAACAGCTTGGGACCTAACTGTTTTGGAAATGGTTCTGTATCATAATGAGAACTATTTTAGGATAATGTGTTGTTTAAAAATATTTGTATTTGTATATAGTTGTGTTATAGACAGCACTAGTGATACGTATTTTCTTATGAGTAGTAATTTCAATAATGTGAAAAATGCACCACACCTTAAAATATTCAGAACTGAATTCAAGTAAAATGAAAGTTTTGTAACTATATACTTATAAAAGTATATGTAACAGACAAATGTTAGTTTACGAAAGCAATTAAAATATTTTTTGTATAAAATAAATTTAATTAGTTATAAAAAAAATATTTTAAATTTTATGATATTGCTCGAAATGCACATCAGTTTATAAATAATTAAATAAATAAAACAATAATTGTTGAAAAAATCAATACATTGTGGTATTAAAGTTATAATTAATTTGTGTGAAAGTGACTTCACATTATTTCAAAAAAAAAAAAAAAATGTTTTAAAGGTTTTAACTTAATTGTGTAAATAACTTTATTTGATTTTTGAAAAAATAAAATATTTAATTCTGATTATATAATTATCATCCATATATTGTATACATTATATATATATATATATATATATATATATATATATATATATATATATATATATATATATATCTTAACTAACTACTCATGAATATCAACATGGAAATAAACCAATAAATTATATGCAATTTGCATATTAAATAATTGAAAATTTAATTATAATTGAAATCAATATTTATAAAATTTGTTTATATTACAGGCTATAAAATAAATGTTTATAAATCCAATACTAATAAAAAACTCATCAGTTTATTAACTTTGAAATATTTTCAAATAGGTATTCTGTAATTTACAAGAAAAACTAGCTGTAAATATAATATAAATAAATGAATATTGACTTAAAAAATGTTGCGAATTTAATCATGGAATTATTTTAATAAAATGTGGTTAGATTTATGAGATGCAATAAACATGTAAAATTTAATAATTAGAAATCCATTTTTTTAAAAAACTTGTAAATATAATTGTATATATATATATATATATATATATATATATATATATATATATATATATATATATAGAGAGAGAGAGAGAGAGAGAGAGAGAGAGAGAGAGTTTTAATGTACCTTTAATGTTTATGAATATTAAATATTTCTTGTTTTTTTTCCAGAACATCTTTTAAAGAAACCATTAACTGTCGTAGACCAGTTTCATTCTCACCTGGAGCCTATGAAATTCTTGAGACAAGATACATTATATGATCAGGTTGGTTGAATTTATCAATAATTTAATATTCATATTTGATAATGCACATTTTTTCATGTTTGATTTTTTTCTAATGATAATCGTATATATATATATATATATATATATATATATATATATATATATATATATATATATATATATACATGTAATATTGGACACGAAGAATCTAATCTTAATAAATATTTTTCTGAATTTTTTGAAATTAATATAAATAAAACAGAAATTAAAATACTATTGTTATTTTTTTGTATTTTCATTTCTGTAAATGATTTTCATTTCAATTATAGTTAATTTGTACTAATTACAAATTTATAAATTTTGTGTTATTTAAAGTTCTAGATCCTTTTTGTGTGTTTTTCATTTATTGTTATTTAAATACAGATAATTAATGCTATATGAAACAGAGCTGAAGTATTGTTGATTTTTACATTCTAACTAAATAAATAAAACTATATAATTAACTCAGACATTAAAAAAAAAATAGGAATACAGCATTTAAATTAAATTACATGAATATAACATAATGGATCATAATATAACACTTGATTGTAGTGTTAAACGGAGCTTAAATCTTAATGAATACAGACAGACGCACACAATCGACTATCAAAGCACCAATTCGAGACTGCTATACGAATTAGCACTGTTTATTATTCAATATGTAATCACTCTCGCATGCCCGTTTAATTTATAAATGCCGTTTAATTCCACCATACATCAACATCTCGGCACATGGCGGGTGGCGCGCCCCCGACCCCCCTGCGGGACGTCATTAAGTCACCTAGACGGGGGGCTAATTCTCAACTCTCAATGGTCTGTGACCCTGACTTGTACGAAACCTAATTAAAGTTTATATTAGAACAAAGAATATCGCGAAGGTGGATTAAAAGGTTACTTTTAACAGGCGATCTTTCATTCATAATGGAATTTCTTAATTAAAGAACATAGATAGGTGTTTGGAAACTAGTTATAATGAATATTAAATATCATTGATACAACTTGATTTGTTTTCTAGTTTGTTGATTTTCATAGTATATGAATAAAATCATTATCTATTCATATGGAATGTAAAAGCAAATGTAAATATAAGTAATAAATTAAATTTAATAGTTATTTCGTAATTTCTTCAAAAATTATTAAAACACATATCTCATTTATTTAATTTACTCTGTTTTTTCTTATTTTTGAAATTATGAAGTCTTTCTTAATTTAAGAATTTCTCGAAATTCTCTATTAAAAATATCTTAATTACATCCTTTTGTTTTTATAGGCTCTGTTATTTAAATTTTAAATTAACTAATGTTTCTAAAAAAATATTGATCTTTTATTTCTAATTCTATAATGAATTTAATCTTCAAATAATAATAGAACGTAATAAGATAATGGAAGTACTTTATATTAGTTATTAAATGTTTGCTCTTAGTCAATAAAAAATGTATCCTTGACGTAAGGATTTCTGCAGTCTAAAAAAATTACGATATTAAAAAAACGGTATCGAAAACTAAAAAAATACTTGTATTATAAAACTATAAATGAAAAAAAGCATATATTTTTGTACAAATGAACCACTTGTCCCATCTCTACTAAATTTTATGTACTCAATAAATATTAATTATTGTTGACATTATTCTGTGATGTGCATTTCATTATTTATCCTATTATCATCAGAGTGCTGCGTTATAAAATTTCTGATGATGGCACAGTCATCAAAATATACATCAGGAAATAAAATGAACAATGACTGATTATGTAACTTTTTTTAAAAAATATTGTAGAATTAAGGTAAATGATTTATGCAGGGAAGTAAGAAAAAAGTTTTTTTTGAACAAAGTCTATCTAAATTTCTATATTATCATAAAAGTTATTATGAATGTTTTTAAATATAAATAAAATATGTTGTATTTTTTTTGTACTACTATTTTAATATATTTATTTATTTGTGTGGGTACTATCTACGTTAGTAGTTATTCAAAATGTATTTTTGTTTTCATCAGATGAAAATTGAAATGAGTATTATAGAAAAAAGTGAACAATTAATGCTTACTGAATGCATATGATTTGGTAGAATTAATTGTCTAAAAATATATAATTTTTCTATTCATATTATTATTATATAAGGTACTCTAAATGAAACTGATGTTTAGACATACATTTACTTGTTTACTATATTTTAGTCTAATTTGGGCCACCTGATATATTTGTATTTTTGTAGTTTCGATATCTTTGTTTAAGAAAAAAATTAAACTGTAAAAATCCCTACATTAAAAGATATAAATTTCACTGACAAAGACTAAAAATATAATCTTAAAGCTAACATAAAGTGCTTTTATTATCTTGTAGGATTTTATTTTTATTTGTTAATTAAATTCACAAAAACAATTATCAAATATATGAGTCTAGCCAAACCAAATATAACCAAAATAGTTATTATTTTACCATAACGTTTTTGTATTTTGTTTTATATCACCCATCAAAAAATAATGTACAGTTATTTAGAACTTTAACAAAGAAAAGAAACATTTATATTTAAGTGCTACCATAAAAACAGATGAAAAGCTTTTGTTCCAAATCCATTTTTCAATGTGTTTTGCTTGAAAATACATTTTCTGAAAATAATATACTGTTATTTGAAACATTTTTCAATTCAAGAAGCAGTATTATTTTTGTCTATATTATTAAAAATTGTATATTTTTATAGTTGATATCTTATTATTTTACTGAATTTCTTGATCTTTTTTAATGTGTTCGTATAATGGCTTTTTCCATTTAAAATCATATTTTGAAATTTTCTTTTTAGTGTGCAAAATGTTGAGAAATACACAATATATATATATATATATATATATATATATATATATATATATATATAGTTAATAGTGTTAAAGATTATAATAATTGGTTTTGTAATTAAGCATATTTATTTTCTGAATAAAATTGCTGTAAATAAATACCAAAGGTATGCATTGAGAATTGAAAATGTAAGGATTTTTAAAGACATTTTTTATTAATTTTAAAATAAGTTTGAAATATAAGGTTATTCAAAATATTTTTTTTCGTTTTCTATGACTACCATCTTTCTTGTAAATAGTGGATTCCAGATTGAAAGAAAAACTCAGGTTTTGGTGCAATAAAACTATCTATCCATTTTTCTAATAAAAAATCAGAAGTATGCATCTTCTATAATCATACATCTATCTAAATATACGTTATTCAGAAGGTGTAATATTTGATGAGTACTCTGAGAAGAGGGATTTCCTATTCCAACTTTAACAGTGTTCTCGGTCGACTTAGCAACATAGTCTGACATTGTCATGGAGCAGGCTATCCTTGTGTCATTTATTGGTTACTAACAGTTATTTTTCATCGAATGCTTATTTATTCTGTATAATTGTTAACTATATTATCAGCAATATTTATTTCATATATTATATTGGCTCATAATAAAAAAAATTCTTCCTGACCACATCAGATATACAGTAAATCAGGTCTTCATATTGTAGATGTTTCTAATTGTCAGGATCTAATCAATTTTTTACATTTATAATTGTTAAAATATATTCAATTTTTATCGCCAATCGCAATTAGATAAAAAAAAATCTTTCTTTGTTTAGAAAACAGCGAAATGTAGCTGTTGAAACGACTCATTACATTCTCTTCTGTCAATTGAAATTCATTTTTTTCCTGTATATTTTTTCCATAACTTGTGAACATTAATAAACATTAGAATGATTAACACCTTCTGCTTTTGCAAGTTCAATAGTTGACTGAGACGAGTTTTATTTTTCTAACATTTGCAATTCATCATTTTAAATATCACCATTTTTTTACAGAATATTTCTTATCTTTCACATTAAAATGACAATTTCGATATCTTGAAAATGGAATTCTACAAGTACTAATGGGTATATAACGGTTTATATAAATTCTAAAAGTTGTTTTATGTGCTTCTGTAGCGCTTTTCTTTTGATCAAACATAAAAAGTAACACATGTCGAATATACACTTTATTTCATTGTTCATCATTCTAAAACAACGCTGTTAGCAAAAAATAACATACAATTTTCTTTTTTTTTATACATGATAGTTAATATTAAAAAAACTTCTGTTAATGTGAATATTAGTAGTTAGAAAAACTAAAGTATTCATTGAAAATACAGAAAACAATTTCGATCTTGTTAAATCGTAAAAGAGAAGGAAAAATAATCATATATGTATTTTCAATTTGCTATTTCAATTTACTTTATAATACATATTATTTATATATATATATATATATATATATATATATATATATATATATATATATATATATATATAAAATAAGGTTGTTTCATAATCTTCGTATAGTTGGAGAAATAAAATGTTTCTTTTCTCTTTTTCTCATCGTTCACAAACGTAGAATTGTTGCTTTAAATGTCTATCCAATAAGTTTTTTTTGGAGAGATATTTGATTTCGTTTTCTTTATTCCCATTTCATTCGTTTATTGATCAATTACCCTATGTCACATCATTTTAAATTTACTTTCTTTTTGTTTACTTTGTGAATTGAAATCAGCTATTTGTTTTTCCTAGTACTCGATTTGACTAAAAATCAGTCATTGTGTAGATTATTCATAAAGTAAACAGTGAATATTCGTTATTGTTTAATTTTAAATTGTTTCTTTTGTAATAATAATGTATACATTTAATTTACGAATAAGAGTATATTCATATTATATATATATATATATATATATATATATATATATAGAGAGAGAGAGAGAGAGAGAGAGAGAGAAGAATTTTACTAGCAATCAGTGAAAAAGGGATGCAATAAATTGTTGGAATTAAAATAATTTGAAAGAGGGATTTATAAAGACGATATTTATTATTAGTTACCATAATGTAATTTACTTTATTTGTGAAATGAATAATTATTAATAATTTTTGAAATCTAACTAACGTTTACTTTTAGTCAAAAATATTGACTCTATTTAATCTATTATATGAAAAGTATCTATAAGTGTTTTTTTTTACGTTTTATCTGTAAAAAGGATACATTTTAAGTTAGACAGTAAGCTGAAAAATGAGCGAAATTAAAAAATAATAATAATAAATGTGAGAAAACAAAGTATTATTGTTTTAAAATTAACTATTTTTTTCATAAACTTAGGTTTTTTAATTTTGTAATATATATTGTTTGCAATCAATTTATTGAAGTATGTTGTATTCGCTTCTTTTATGATTTCAATAATATTTTAGTTATATATGTTTTAGAAAAATAGGTAAAGTTGGTAAATACCTAAAAAGTTATATATACACACACACGCACGCACACACACACATTCACTCACTCACTCACTCTTTCTCATATACATATTCAACACAAATAACATAATTTATATACAATTAAATATATTTTTAAATATTTTGTATAAGGAATTAATTGACGTTTGACATTGAATTTATGTTATAAGGTAATAAAAACATTCATGATTATTAAAAAGAGTGGTTAATTCTAAAATATAATTGATAATTTGACTTTCCTCATTTCTTGATTTTTTTTTTAAATAACCTTTTATTTTATCTTATAATCTTTTACAGATACAATTTTAAAAAGAAGTAAAAATACATTAAAATATATAAATAATTAATTGATTAATTATAATCAATAAGTTATTATACTGAAACTCAATGTTACTAACAGATTACAAAAATGATTTATGATTAACATTGATACATCTAGTTTATGTTACTAAAACTTTTTAGATTCTTCTGTTCATAACAAAAATAGAAACAATGAGTTTTTAGACAATTGTTCTCTTAAAAAAAAGATGACAAATTAAATCTGATTTAAGGTTGTGACTCATTGATTAACAGTCTTTTATATTACTACTTAACTATTGTTGTCTGAAGACAAGTTGATATTTGAAATTTTAAATCGGTTATTACTAATAGAATTATATATTAGTTTTAATTTTTAGACATTTTGTATACATATATATACATACATATATATATATATGTTTATTTCCTTGGAATTAAATATGTAAATACATACTTACATGGGCACATACACACTGTAAATATACATCATATATATATATATATATATATATATATATATATATATATATATATATATATATATACATATATATGTACATACATACACACATATACGTACATATCATGAGAGAGAAACTGACTTCAACAAATATACATCTTCATTTGTAGACCTCAGAGATACAATAAAGTTATAAACAAACTTTGAAAGAAGTTTTTGGAAGGAAAAGTTAGTTAGTGAACAAAACATTATATCTGAATTAAAAAAATAGCAATCTTAAAGAAACTATAACAAGATATTACTTTCATATTTTCTAAAAATGTTTTGTAATTAAGTATATTGAATGAATCTTCATTGTTAGTTATTAAGTTTATTTTATGTGTGTGTGTGTGTGTGTGTTTGTGTGTGCATATATATATATATATATATATATATATATATATATATATATATATATATATTTATTCTTAAATAAGAGATGAAAAGCTGTAACGAATTATAATTAATGTTTATTTGCTAAAAAGAAGTTAATAATATTTTTAAAACTATTTTTATAGTATTTTAAATATTGTTGCCATTAAAAAAGATATAGTGATATGTTAGACAAATTTAATTTTTAACATTTTATACTTTTAATATGTATGTTTATATATATATATATATATATATATATATATATATATATATATATATATATAATGTGTTATGTTTTGTGTGTAACAAAAAAGAGACGTAAATACATATTTATCATATTAGAAATTTATAAACTAATAAAAACTTTTTTTACAGATCTCATTCAGCTATTCACGCAACAGGGAGGAATGGAATGTATTAAACATTGATGGCTTCGATACAAAATATGATCCAAAAAGGTAATGTATTTTATTGCAATTATATACAGTCTGTCAGTCTCTGGTAGCAAATAAGTTAATGTTAATTATAAATAAACTCCAGTGAAAAGAAAAACTATGAATGTATGTATGTATGTATGTATATATGTATGTCTGTATGTATGTATGTATGTATGTATGTATGTATGTATGTATGTATGTATGTATGTATGTATGTATGTATGTATGTATGTATGTATATATATATATATATATATATATATATATATATATATAGAGAGAGAGAGAGAGAGAGAGAGAAAGAGAGAGAGGTAGATAGATATATTAAGTAATAACTGGTGCGATTATTGAGATTTTATTATAGGAATAATATTTATTTTATGATAAATTGCAAATTTTCTAACATTCTTCAAAAAATATATTTAATAGCCACGAACAAAATTGTTTATAGACAAAATATTTTTTTATTATGAAATAAAGTATATCTTCATTTACAAATTAATATTTATATTTATCGTAACTCTTGTCTATACGTACACATATACAAGAAACATTGTATATATATATATATATATATATATATATATATATATATATATATATATATATATGAATGATCACATTTTCAAGATTTTCATTTATATCAGTGTAAGTTTAAATATAAGTATTTACATACATATTTACATTAATATATATATATATATATATATATATATATATATATATATATATATATATATATATATATATATTTACATACTGGATACTCACTTTCATGTGATTTATTTGAAAGAAGGCATGTTAAAACACATTAGAGGAATAGAAGTTTAATAGTTAATTTCATTCTGTGTATCAAAAAAAACGGCAGGTGCTCAAGACAAAGTAGTTCTGTATGAAAATAAATAAACGTGTATAAGTACTGTAATAACGCTTACAATGTACTCTCTTATAAACGTTATACTTAGAATTTGAAACTTAATTACATTGTAATTATGATGAACTTTAAATAACTATTAACTTTAATTTCTGTTTATAATTAGTTTGGATGAAATTGAATTGTTCAGTTCGTGACCAGATTACTTATTACGACTAAAATCGTGATTAACAATTGTCTTTATCTATATTTACTTGTAATATTTACATATATATATATATATATATATATATATATATATATATATATATATATATATATATATATATATATATATATATATATATATAAATATATATATATATGTATATATATGTACACATGTATATGCCTGTTTGTTTCTAATATATTATTAACAAATACATATATTGCAATTTTATTATTTTTAGATTTTTTTTATATTCGCATATGTTCTTATAAATATTCATATTAAATATATTTTTAAACAAACTTCAAGTTTTATTACTTTTATAATAGTATCTCATCTTTATTATTGAATTTCTGATAAATTTTGATTACAGGATAAATAATAAAATAATTGAAATAAATATATTAAATTACGTGCTTATACTTATAATAATATATTGTATCAAAATTACTGGTTATAAACATAAAAATTAATTAAGAAAATACTTTTTTAATTGTAAATTGAATAAGAAATCTAATTGTTAATTGAATAGTTTTTTTGTAAATAAATGCAATACATTGTTAATTCAACAATATGTAAAAAAATATTCAGTAATATAAAATGAAAAGTTATTTGATTTTAGTAGAAATATTAATTATAAAAGTAATTAATAAACTAAGATTGCATCTTGGATTTTTAAAATCATTTACAGTATAGGAAGTTTAAGAATCAATATAAATTCAAATTTGTTGCTTTTTGTCTGCGAAGATAATTATTTCAGACAATTAAATCCAATTATGACTTAAGTCAATAATTTACTAACAATATTTATAAAATCAATAAAAAATTAAAACTTATATATATATATATATATATATATATATGTATATATATATATATATATATATATATATATATATATATATATATATATATATATATAAATATCACGTGCATCTAAAAAGTAACAGCCGAACACACATAATGGCAAAATTAACTTCTTATTATTGTTACTTGTCTTTTATATATTTAGTAGAACACGTGTAACTATTGTTCCATTTTAAATTTCTTTTATCTTTTTTCTGTATTACTTTAAAACAGTGCTTCTTAACTTGGGGTTTGTACACCCCTGGGTGTGCGAGAAAGCATTTCCAGAGGTATGAAAGAAGTTTCTAAATTTTCAAATAGAAGTTTTTAAATTTCTAAATTTTCAAATGATGACTTACGTGTGGCTCTTTCAAAAAAGGAGCCTCGCTACCAAAGTATTATTATGAATAAACAACGTAGCCATTAAAAATTGAGATATTATTTTGTATGTATATGTAAATGTATGTGTTTATTTTTCAATAAAAAAAATATCTTGCAATAGATGTAATTTCCTAAATAAAGAAATAGAAACACATTTTTCTAGGGGGTGCCGATCACTAAAAAGGTTAAGAACCACTGCTTTAAAATGACTGCAAACATCCAAAATCTTGTCACCTGTGAAATGCGGTTGGTGATAAAAGACTTTTAAACACAAAAATATTCATCCGGTAGAAATTCACGGATAGTTAAAATGTACGTGGCATAATGAACGAAGGGAATGTGAGAAAATGGTGTCAATTATTTAACGAAGTTAGCACAAATGTACATGATGAGGAACGAAGTGGACATTCGTCTGTGGACATCCGTGTTTTTATTCCTTCAGATTCTCAGTTTAATGTCTTGAATACTTATTTTACTACCGTTTTAATAGCTTGGTTACACAGCATCACTCTATCTCACTTCTTTCGTAATTTTAAATTTTCCTGTTTTTTAACTTATACTCATATGAAGGGTATAGCATTTTTGTAAATATTTCTTGAATATTCAATATATATATTTCTTGAATTTTTTGATTTTTCAATACATTCAATATCGCTGACTAAGTTTTCCTCGACAAAATAATAGTTGGTATGGATTACATCGACTGACAAATTTTTTTCTATTGAAATGTGACCTGTTGTGTTAAATCTACTTCGAAATCCTACTATTTTTCGTGGCTATGAAAAATTTAGCTAATTTTTGAAGCTCTAAAAATAATTTTATTGAAAATGTTATACATCCTTGTTAGACTAATCGGTCAATAGTTTTCGAAGTTTCCTTTTGTTTTACGGATAAGAAAAATTATTTATATATATACGAGGGTCGTTTGATAAGTATGGTAAAAAAGTAAGAAAAACTAAATTAAAAAATTTAATTTAATAAATTAATTAATTAAATTAAACAATAAATAAATTTACCATATTTATCAAATGACTCTCGTGTATATATATATATATATAGGTTGTTTGATAAGTTTTTGTAAAATAAAAACTACTTCATTTTTTTTGAATATAATGTTTTTATTTTTCAAATAATTTATGTTTTTGTTCATCCAACGCTGCTCTAGTTTGTTGATAAATATTTGAATAATAAATCTAAAATAGTCATTTGTTCCTGCAATCACCTCCTCGTTCGAATAAAAATCATATTAGGGAACAAATAATAGTTCAAATTCTGGAGAATAGGGGATGTGAAACGATTTGGAACCCTATTTCCATTAGTTTTGCGGCCAAACTGCTTATTTAAAAATCCCATAAAAATATTCATCCATCCATTGGAAGTTAAAGCAAGTTGAATTTTTGTAGCTGGTGCGTTTGTCATGATGAAAAGGACTTTTTTAGCTACGTTTTTCTTGCAACTCGGTTTTCAAAACGAAGCAATAACAATGAATAAAACCTGTAATGGTTTTACCTTCTTCCAAATGAAAATAAAGATTATCCTTGTGAATCCCAAAAGACAGTCCGCCATAACCTTCCCGGCTGAAGGAATTGTTTTCGCCTTTTTCGGAGCAGATTCCCCCTTGATAACCCATTGTTTAATCGGTCAATAGCTGCAAACCGTTCTTTTCGTGAGCAATCGCGGCACCCACCTGGCGGAAGTTTCCATGTAATTGCAAAATATTTTACGTTCACATAAAAAAATTATACCATTATATATCAATATACGAGGGTCATTTAATTGATCATATGGTCCGAAAATTTTGGTAATCGAAAAAGTCACCATAATGTTTAAAGCTTCTGTTTAGTCTCCTGAGTTGTGTTTAATTAATGAAATTTAATAAAT